>CM040119.1:199860885-200550252 GCA_022559845.1 Amorphophallus konjac | reverse complement strand
TAGTGAGGACCATCTTTATCTTATTTGCGGCCCCTCTCGGACCGTTTTCACCCTTCAACGTTGGGCTTCGTCCTTTGGGCCAGTATTGACCTTTGCGGTCCATATATTATAGACCATTTTATTCTTATTGCGGCCCATTCATGACCGCAACTTATTCGGAGCTTGTTTTGCGTGTGTGTCTTGTGTGCCTCAATAGCCGAGTCAAGATGTCTTGTTCTGTAAAACTGTCCTGATCATACCCCTTAATCTCTTGACTTCTTTTCAATTATTGAAAAATCACTTGGTCCTAGATGATAAGTTTCATAACTTGACTTTGGAAGTCTTGGCCGATTCCAATGAATGTCTAGATATTACTTGGGATCTTGGATTCACCAAATCAATGCCAACGCATCATAAGGGCCCGGTCTGGTCTTGGGAGGAGAGCCCGAAAAATACTAGTGCCCCGGGAAGTTGTCATGACATGGTGAGGCATTGCACCGAGTATTTGCTAGTGTGTGGTCTATGGCATTCATATCCTTTCTACTGGAATGCTGAACTCTACTTGGCTTGCTATACTTGCGTGCTTGATCGGCCAAATCTTGGAACATGTTAAAATTCTATTCAACTTATTTTTGAATTATTGCCTACATTATTGTCATCTCACCATTTCTAGTTATCGTCCTTAGTTTGTTTTATTATTCATTATCTCGCATGACATTATTAAATTGGTTAATCACTTATACTTTGACTGCTTTAGAATCAATTGGGCGTTCGCTCACCGAGTTTTCCCCCCTTTTCAAGTAATTCCCAGGATGATACGCAAACGAATGGGGATGGGCAAGAGTGAAGATCCTGGAGTGAACCATTTAGATGATGACCTGATAGTTGTCTTAGCATTAGTAGTGTCCTTGTAATGGCTATAGGTTGTTAGGTCCTTGGAGTTGAAATCTTTGTTTTGTTTAGTTTTTAATTTGAGTTGTTATGTAAGTTGTCAATTGATACTTGGAAACAATTATTTCACGTTTATGAATAAATTAGCAGTATTTTGAGTAATTCATTCTTCCTTGCATTTATGCTTAATTTTGTTTGTTACTGTTCTGATTGTCATGAATGATTATAACTGTCTCGTTCTGATATTCCGCGTCGGGGAGTGACATTTTTTTTGGAAGGAAGTTGATTAGAGCCTCTCCAATCACCACTAGTGAGATAGAATAACAAGGAAAAGCCAAGGATGGGGAAATAACAAGATGTTATGAAAACAACTTTAATTTGAACTAACTGCATTCTTATGCTCAACAAAACATGAATATCAAAACTGATAGAACATAACCAGATAGCCGCTATTGAATGTTATTAATAGTTGTTTCAAAATTGCTATCGATACACATAGTTAATGCAGCAATGAAGCACCCCATTATGTATTAAAAAATTACAGGAAAACCTAAAGATAGAGAACTGCCATATTCTGACCTTAATAAACGAGAAAAGTTAGATTGGGGTTTTGGCTGGTCTGGCCTTAATAGGCTAGTTCTATGAACTACAGTCTACCCTGCCCTCTTGAAGGACCATTTGAAGAGGGGCCAGAAGATCTCATCTCCCACAATGTTGTTATGTGCTATGATGACCTTCGGCAACTGCATGGCTGTACTTATATATATATACATTAGGCAAATGCTAGAACGCACCGTCTCCCTGCCGCTCTCTCATGCTAGAACCTCAAACATTAGTTTAATTCAGACCTAAATAACATTTCTATCAATAACGATGATAAACAATATCTAATAAGATATCAGACATATCTATACATAAATGTTCCAATATTTGATAGTTGTGTTATACTATACAATATTATTTTGTACTTGTTTATAGTTTAATTTTTAGCATTAAATCTTGAGGAGGGAAAAATTCATTGGATCTACTACGGCTCATTATCAATCGACGCACAATCAAAGAATGATGTCAAACAAGACCCAATCAAGACTGGCTCAACCCACGGACGTGCACTACACAGACATGCAATCGGTCTACAAAGAAACCCCAAACTCCAAAATGTTCATTCTCTCTCCTGAGCTGTCACGCCTTGACGCGAAAAATCGGAACGCGATAGTAGAGTTAAAATATGTTGATTTCCAGACATGCTGTGCCTTGGGTTAACATTTAGATAACTCAAAAATAACTCAAATACCAAAAGATAGAAATAACTCCCTAATAATCATTTATTCCAAACTAATGAAGCATAAATAAGTTCCAATATCCGACAACAACTAAATGAACCAAAGAAGTTCCCACTATTCACTGACATCTTTACATTTCAACTCAAACAATAACGAATAACCAATTACAACCCTGAAACAACTTTAACATAACGACATTCGTCACTCAAGCTATCTAAGGACACTCCAGGAGGCTTTCTAGCTAGCTTGCTCCAAGGACTTCACTCATGCCCATCCCCATCTGTTTGAGAGTCATCACTGGAGCTACCTGAAACAGGGGGAAAAAATTGGGTGAGAGAACGCTCAGTAGGTAATAGTAGGCAAGATTTAAGTAACTAACCAAATACATTAATGTCATGCGATGAAATAAAAGGAATGACAAATAATGAATTACTCAAAGGAGAAGAATAGAGACATATCATACCCAAAAAATTGGCCGATCGAGCATGTAACAAGCAAGTCATGTAAATAATTCCATATAGGAATTCAATAACTTGTATCATAGCGAAAAGAATGGAATGATTCCAATGAATGAAAATGTCACAGACATCACGCTAGACATGCACTTGGTGCATTGCCTCACCATGTCATTACAACTCCCCGGGGCACTAGTACTTTTTGGGCGCTCCTCCCAGGATCAGACCGGGCCCTTATGATGTGTTGGCATTGATTTGGTGGATCCAAGATCCCAAGTTATATCTAGACATTTACTGGACTCTGTCAGGAAAAAGAATGGGATTCATCAAGTTATAACCTGAAAACAAATCCAGGATTTTATTGCAACACAAGCCATCCACGGCCTGGCTACCGAAGCATACAAGAAAGCGTGTTGGCCCGGTTAGGAAAGCAATCCTGAGGGGGGGGTGAATGATTGCGCCCTCTTTTTAGAACTAAACGCAGATAAGACAAGGAAAACTAGATAACTGAACAAAGAGTATTAATCAAGATGAAGAACATACAAGCTCTCACAACTCTCCAGCGCAGAATGAAGAATCACTCGGATAAAGCGTAAAGATCGGACAGATTGTATAAACTCTCAGCTCACCGCACCACACTCGTGAAGCAGAACGGATAGAGAAGAATAACAAACCACAAGTAGCAAACCACGGGACAGGAGATTTTAGGTGGTTCGGACACACTAGAGTGCCGTCCTACGTCCACCCGTCTCAACCCGAGAGGATTCCACTATGAACGCTGCACGACGACAGCAAGCAACCATACACACGGGCACGATGGCCGACACACGTGGGTTCTCGCACGACGATGAGAAATCGCACACACACTGAGCAAGCTCCAAAATCATCTAAGACAAATAAGGATGGGAAAATACAAAGCCCAGTCTAAGATTAACAATCTAAGCTCAAAATGAAATAAACAATGTAGATCTTCCCCTTAAATCTTCAAACAAACTCGGAGATGAGTGAAGGGAGCACTGGAATGATAGAACCGAGAGTGAGGGAAGAAGCCGGTCTTGAGGAATGGAACGCTCGAAGTAGTGGACGACGAGGAAGCAGCTGCGGCCTCCAGATCGAAGCTCGGACTCCTGGAGATCGAACTCGGCATCGTCTTCCTTCTCCTCTAGCAGTGTGTGAATACCCCTTTCCTCTCCTTCTTCTTCCTGCAAGGATAAAGCAAGCTTAGCCCTCAAGAATAATTTCTACGAATGGGGATCGCAACATATTTATATCAAGGAGAAGCATTAGCAAAAGACCACAGAACCCTTCTCAAAACCATTTAAAAGCATACCCAATAGAAGGGAGAAACCCTAAGGGTAAAGGGTGTAAAAACTCAGTCCAATCGGATCATAGAATGGGTCTTACGAAACCATCTAGAAAGCACGATCCGAACACCTCAGTAGAAGTGTCGACTCTTGGAGTTGACACTCTTTTTAAGGCACTCTGCCAACATACAGAGAAGCTAATACACAACCTAAGGTCTGTGCATATTGTCCCATGGTCGATGCATATGAAAAAGGCAGGGTGGGTGATGTGTGTAAGGCAAAAGACCAGGTCAGTGCACAAAAAGTGTCACGTCCCGAACCGATAGCAGCGGAACGTGTCATTTGCTCGGAACGTGACAGTTAAACAGTCGTGAATAATCAAGAGCAGTCGCATAAGACCAAATAATTTGGAGCAATAATAAAATTTTATTCCAAATATAAGTCTCTTACAATTTAAAACTCCAAAACTTGAAGACTCAACTACATCATAATGAAAGGCAATACAATGACTCACTAATAGACTTAGACAAGATAACTATATAAGAGACACCATGCTAGACTCAAGAAAGACAAAAGACTAGGGTTCACTAATTTCCAGAGCTCGCTTGCACACTTGTCCCTCTCGTGTGAGTCTCGGTCTTGCCAGCCACCTGATTACCTGAAAAATGTTGGAATAAAACTGGATGAGCGAACGCTCAGTAGGAATTATATCTCTAACCCAGACTTACTTTAAGTGATTAACGAATTATGCAACATGGCATGTACAAAACTAACATGAGATAATAACGAGAGTGGAATAAAAATGGAATAATAAAGATGAACTAGCTAAATTTCAAGGAGTATCAAGCATGAGATATTGGCTATTTTAGAGTTCTAGCAAGTACCACGACAAGTCACACACGCAAATAATATCATGTAAAGGCACGAGAGAGAGTGTATGGAACGTCATAAAATCAAGATAGTCAAGTACTTCGGTGCAATGTCACACCGTGATCATTTAACTCTCATGGGCACAAGTACTTTTGGGTGCTCCTCCCAGGACCAGATCGGACCCTATATGCGCAGGCATTGGGTCATGTAATTTGACATCCACTAAAGTTATATAGGCAATGGAATTCCAAAGGAATAGACATTTGTAGGATGATAAGGTAGATTCTCGAAACTTTGGAATTCAATGGCAGAAATCATGTAGAGATGACTTATCTAGAAATCTGAGACATACGAAAAATTGGGTAAATGACGTCCACTCTAGCCGCCGCAGATTGGAATTAGCATCCACTCTGGTGGCCACTTATTCTAGAATAAGATAAAAGGCACGAAGAATTAGCGTCCGTCAACTCAGACGCAATTCAAAATAGGCGTACTTTTCTGGATGCAATTTTTAGAAAGTGACTATTTTCTCAAAAATGCCAGAAATAGCACTCTTTGAGGGCAAGATGTCATGTTTCTTTAGAGGGACATGACAGTAAACTGGTGTTTAGGATTTTTAGGGTACAACCTGCTCAGCTGTCTTGAGAGAATCCAAGCCTAGCGTAGACTTACGGAGGTCTCTATGATGTAATCGCTAGTCCGAAGGAACGGAATGTCCTGCGGAGAGCTCAAACATCACGGAGAGTTAAGGGTACACGATATAAATCAAAACAGGGACCTCATCTACGGATTTGAGATGAGAGTGCCAAGAACAGCCCACTGTTAAGGGTCAAAACTCAGAAAATAGTCAATTAGGGAAATGGCGTCCCTCATAATAGGCGCTAAATAAATTAGCATCTGTTATGGTGGATGCTTAATGTTTATCTATTTTTTTCAATTTATCCAAATAGCGTCCTGATAGAAGGGCACTCATTTCCAATTACCGTAATTCAAATTTACAGTTTTCATAAAAGTAAATTCAAGGCATGGATATCATTTTCAAATTGTAATCAGAATAGCATCAACATGGACAGTCGCAAATAGAAATAGGCGTCAATAATAATAGTCGTAGTTTTCTTTAGATTTATCAGGAAATTAGTATGTATTTTTCTGTGTTTGTTTAAACAAATTAACATTCCATGATTTGGCGTCCTGAAGGTTAGTCGTAAATAGAAATTTGCGGCTCCCATGACAGGCGCAGATTCTCTTATTAGATGCACAATAAATTAACTATCTAATTCCTGTATATGCTACGTTCATTAATCACCTTCACAAAACTCAGGGTTTTAGCATCATGTCTATCAGACGTTGATAAGAATTAGCGGCTGGATGGATGGCCGCAGATTTTCTGAAACGGAATATCACGAATATATCTAGTAAAATTTATAAACGAATGGCATCTGTAAGTATAGTCGCTATTTCAAATAATGTCTGATACTGTGGATGCTGATTCTTCTTTAAATGAAAACTGAGAATGACAATTTTCAAAGATAATCTCTACGTTAACATGCATGCATTAACTAGTTTCAACTTATTTTAATCCTGGTTGGGTCTTGGGGTAGAGAAAACCTACCTTTTTGGCGATTATGGTGATGAACAGTGAAGATATGGTGCTTTGTTTCTGTAACCGTGGTACAGAGGATGGAGGAAGAAGAATGACTCCTTCTTGTTGCAGGTAAGGTCGCAGGAGGAAGAAGTATGTAGCAGCACCCCCTTGCTGCTAGGAGGAAGATAGCCGGAGGAAGAGGAAGTAGAAGGATGCAGAGAGATCCCCTTCGCAGCTTGGTTGGCAGCAGGAAGAAGATGGAAGAGGAAGAAGAAAGTAGCTACTGCGGCCACTGCAACAGGAGGAAGAAGGAAGTTGGGGGCGCTCCTTTACGTATCTGCCAGCAAGAAGAAAAGGATGCAGAGAAGGAAGACGTCACCCACGTTCGGCAACGGCAGGAGGAAGACGCAGGATGAAGACGGCACCGTTCGGACGCAACAAACGCAATAGCGCATGCACGTTCGGTGGGGTATTCATTTTATAGCGGTGGGGGTTTTCTAGAGGTTTTCACGCTCAAGAACGGTAGGATTTTAAAAATTGTCATACATTTCTCTCACCTTCCCATATAGTAGCCACCTGCCATTTTTCTTCTCAAAACCCTAAGGCTAATGTTATGCACGTCCGAGCATGCATACGGGTATTTGGATTGGGTGGTGCACGTGCATGGGTTTAAGGCCCACCTCATGCGGTTGGGTTTTGGTTTTGGTATATACCTATATATATATAGGTTGTTGGGTTACGTGGGTTTGGGTTTGACTTTTTGTGAGGGCGGCATACTAAAAGGGTATTGGGTTTAATGGCTTGCTTTGGTGGGTACATGTATGCATACAGTGTATTATATATGGTGTATATATGTGGGTTAGTTGTGCATAAAGTGCGTGTGAGCGGAAGCCCATTCATATTATGTATTTCTTTAGTTTAGGCTTTTATATAATTGGAAAAGATAATATATGTGTTAAAGCCTAATAAGTGTATATAGATACTTAATTATTCCTATTTGACCTTTAATTTATTTAGAATATCTCTTATTCTTTATTATTTATCCGGGGTGCTACATTATGTTTAGTTTCCCTACGTATCCTAATATATACTTCCATGCATCCTGCGTAAAGTATTGGCTTTTAAGAAAAGACCAGTATAACATATATACTAAACCCCTTATCAACTCCGTGTTTAAAGGAGAATCATGCTAACCCGCTTAGCATTGGAGCCTTCTATTGGTTTTTCTTTCATTTATTTAACTAGTTGGGCTTATATTTATAAGGCCATTGTTAAGGTATATATATATACTTTATTTTGACTTCTTATGCATGTATTTAGGAGCTGTATTTAATATTTCAAATATCTAAACTCATTTGTTATTTATTAAACCTTTATATACGCATCTTATATTTATTAATAGTTTTGCATATATATATACTTATATATATATATATGAGGCCCATTAGTTTTTAAGCTATTTTTATATGCAAGGCCCATTATACATATATCGGTTGATACGCTTCTCGAGGTCCATTATGTACTAATACTAACCATGCGTGGGTCTGCTAGCGTATGTGAGTTGGCCTTCAATGTCAAGCCCATTTCCTATTGGGTTGGATTAAGCTTTTATTATAGGTGGGTCATATTACATACTAGGGTCTTAACGAATTGAGAGTTTACTTAAGGTAGTACTTCAAAAATGGAAATTTTATTTCTCATAATTTTCTTCACTTTATTTACCACCTTAATCATTGTCTTGAGTATTCGATCCGGAGAAAATATTTACTTCCGTTTCAAAAAAGGAATATTAACTTAGCCATTTATTCATTCAAAGAACAAAATATCCAATTTCTTACTTATTCAATATTATTATCAACTATTTATAGGAATATGTAATTATGATCATATATAGGTTATCTTTTCTTTTCTAAATCTAAATATATATTTATATATTTATTCCTTTCTAGCCTTCAAAATTATCGGGCGTTACAACGAGAGTCGGTGCACATTTTATATAGGCTATGACTCTGTGCACATATGAAGAAGATGAGGTCGGTGCACACATTTGTACAAACTATGGAGGTCTATGCGAGAATGGGGTCGGTGCAGGTTCTTAAGGTCAGTGCACACTAGATGGGTCGGTGCAAATTTGTAAAACATCAAAGAACTGGGTCGGTGCATATAATGCCAATGTCTGTGCACATTGTGTAAAACAAAAGACAAACTCGGTGCATGCATAGACGAGAACAATTTAAGGTCGGTGCAAGTTTTAACAACTTGCCAAGGTCGGTGCAATGCCAATGCGCACAAGTCGGTGCAAGGTCAGTGCATATATATTTGCACATGTCGGTGCAAGTGTATGGACAGGGTCGGTGCATAGCACCCAAGGTCTATGCACAAATTGGAAAGTCGATGCACATTCTTAAAAGCTCACAAGACAGGTCGATGCTCATTTAAATCAGGTCGGTGCAAGTTGCACATGAGCTATGCCAAGGTCGGTGCAAACTAGCAAATGCATGGTCGGTGCAAAGTTTTATGCACAGGAACAAACCAAGTCCATATGCCAAGGTCTGTGCACAATCAGCACAATCAGAAAAGATAGGAAAGTGAAACTCGGTGCAAGTTTTGCAAAGAACAGGATGGGGGCGGTGCAAACAATGTAGATAGGGTTGGTGCAAGGAGCAGCAAGGTCCGTGCAACGTTGTGAAGGACCAAAGATTGGGTCGGTGCAAAGCGTGAACATGAGTCAGTGCAATGCAGAATGAGGTCGGTGCAATGTAGCACAAGGTCCGTGCAATGATGCACAAGGTCGGTGCAGTTATGAATAAAATCTATGCAATGGACAACAAGGTCCGTGCAAAGAATCAACAAGGTCGGTGCAATGCACAGCAATTTGAACTTGGTTTTAACCATTCAGCATGCAATCCAAGATTAAGACTGACAGAACTCAGATACGCCAATCATACAACTAGCAAATATTCCTAGCAACAAATGTTCAAGCAAAACACACTATGAAACCAAATTCAGTTAAATGAAGCTCACTTCTATTTATGAATAACCTGAACTTGACTCAATTATCCACAAGGTATTCAAAGCTCACTTTCATCAAAGATCTATCAATGCAAATCATAGAGAAGATATCAGAAAGACTTTTTTTACACATGGTCTTCGTCAAAACAGCCCGGGGCACAACAATCTCCCCCTTTTTGACGAAGATAAAACCCTTTGAAAAATTACAAGGATTTGCATGAAAGAACTGATTCCCCTTTTGTCAAAATAAGCATTTTTCAACTTTCAACTTTAAACTTTCAAACACCCATTCAAAATATATGAAGTCAACAGCTTAGCATGCAAATTTTATTACTCCCCCTTTTTGTCAGAGTCAAATAGGGGATTATGAAAAGCAGGGAAGCAAAATCAAATATGCATAGTAAACTCAATGAAATGCTCATGAAAAGCAAGGAATGAACATTCAAGCACATATGCATTCATTATTGTATATAGTATCCATCATGTTCTATATGAATAGGTTAAGAACAATGCTATCGAGTGAGAGTATGAGTTGCATGAGCAATAGTAAAAAGATAGTACTTATAAGAAGTGGTACTGCATTACTCATGAAATATGACTGATTCAAGATGTACATTCGTACAATCACTCGCTAGATGTATATGTGAAGGATGAGCAATGAAATCTAGACAGTATGGATTTTCAGATTTTCTAAAGAACACAAGTAGGAACTATTCCTCCCTACACTTCCATACACCGTGCTCGGCTTTTGGTAGCTTCGCACAACCCTAAAATTGTTTTCAATATTTTTTTGTTGTTTTTGAATAACTAAGATGACTAACCTTTTGACACGAGTCATGCCCTTTGTTTTAGGGACACTTCCCAGTTACTCGGTATCGTCACTTATGATTATGTGGATAGGACACTTTTCAATACGAGTTTCCTCCTTTATTTCAGGGGGGATTTGCGATGTACTTGATGTCAAATCACACTTATTCACATTTTTTGTGGGGCTGACAACTTTTTCCTCACGAGTCACGTGATTTCTATGTAGGGGATCAAGAGCTCTAAAATGTGTTGAGTGGAATATGTGAAATCTTTATTAGTTAGAATCATTAAACTCAAAAGTGCAAGTGGTGTGAGAGATTGCATAGAATGTAAGAGATGAATTAGCCGATTCATTGTAATGTCTCCCCCTAAATGTATGCACAGTTATAACAAAAACCTCCCCCTTAATATATGCCATATAACAGCATGTCTACGTCAAAGTAATTTTATTTAGCAAGAGAGTAAGGTCATAGGAGATATCAAAACTGAAAGGTGTGTAATTTATATACACTCAAGCATGTGTCAAAATGGAATACTCAAGCATGTTAATTACCAGTACGTGGCGGAGAATGTAGGTCAAAAGACCACCCTCACGCATGGAGAAAGCTTCCAACTGGACATAATCCAATCTTCGACAATCGACATTTGATATATCGAAAATTATGGCATTCATGCACACAAGTATGGAGTATATGCATTTATGTACATGCGGATGCGAGAAGATAAAAGCATGTATAGAAAGCAAATTGTTATTCACTGTGATATGCACAAAAAACAAAATTTAAATAGTAAACATATGGAAAATCTCCTTATGTGCAAAAGATAAAGTAGTATGAATAGTTTCATTATGAGAAGTGTAAAGTGTGTATGTACAAAGTAACTCAAAATGATTTAACTATCTAACCTGCACACTCCTAATACTCTTCTAAGAAAATAAAACTGATCAGAGTTTAAAGGTTTTGTAAAGATATCTGCAAGTTGGTGTTTTGTGTCAACAAAAACTAGCTCAAAATCACCTTTATTAATATGATCTCTTGTGAAATGATGTCTAACCTCAATGTGTTTAGTACGAGAATGTTGGACATGATTTTTGGATAGATTTATTGCAGACGTGTTATCACACATGATGGGAGTGTTTTTCAAACAAAAATCAAAATCAAGCAATTGATGTTGGATCCATAGAACTTGAGCCGCACAACTGCCTGCAGCAATGTACTCGGCCTCGGCAGTTGATAAAGCCACACAATGTTATTTCTTTGAGGCCCATGAAACCATGCAGCCCCCTAGAAACTGACAGTGACCGCTTGTGCTCTTACGATCCATTTTACATCCAGCATAATCAGAATCAGTGAAAGCATGCAAGTCAAAACAATTATTCTTAGGATACCACAAACCAAGGTCAAGTGTTCTATTTAAATACCTGAAGATTCGTTTCACGGCTGATAAATAAGAATCTCTGGGACAAGATTGATATCTTGCACCGAGACAGATACTAAAATGTATGTCAGGCCTACTAGCAGTCAGATATAACAATGAACCAATCATACCTCTAAAGAGTTTTTGATCAACCTTGTTACCTTTCTCTTCTTCCAATTTCAGTGAGGTAGACATGGGTGTAACAAATGGCTTGGCAGTTTCTAATTAGAATTTCTTCACAATCTCTTGTGTGTACTTCTTCTGGTTAATGAAGATGCCATCATCCAGTTGTTTTATTTGAAGTCCCAAGAAGAAGTTCAGCTCACCTATCAAGCTCATCTCGAACTCTCCCTGCATGAGTTGGGCAAATTCATCATTCATTTTCAAATCTGAGACTCCAAATATTATTTCGTCTACATAAACTTGAACAATTAGAGCATGTTCATCACAAGTTTTAGTAAACAACGTCTGATCTATGTTACCTCGTTTGAAGCCATTATCAATAAGAAATGAACTTAAATGATCATACCATGCCCGGGGAGCCTGTTTTAATCCATACAGTGCCTTGTCCAATTTGTAGACGTGGTCTGGAAATCTTTCATCTTCAAAACCCGGCGGTTGCTCCACATATACTTCTTCCTTGATTACTCCGTTGAGGAAAGCACTCTTCACGTCCATTTGAAACAGCTTGATGTTCCTGTGACAAGCATAAGCAAGTAAAATTCGTACAGCTTCTAATCTAGCCACAGGAGCGAAAGATTCATCGCCCTTGGCTACCAACCTTGCCTTATTCCTCACAACCACCCCATCTTCACTAAGTTTGTTTCGGAAAACTCACTTAGTTCCGATTATAGGATGGTTATCAGGCCGGGGCACGAGGAACCACACCCGATTCCTTTGGAATTGGTGCAGTCCTTCTTGCATGGCGAGAATCGAAGAATTATCACTTAAGACATCATCTAAAGATTTAGGTTCAATGCTGGAAAGTAAAGCTAAGTTATCATGAATTTCAACTTCCCTCATGGAAGCCCGCGTTCTCACTCCATCATCCACACCATCGATCACATTCTCAAACGGATGGTCCTTATGCATGGCCCATTGGTGTGGAAGAGGCGGATGTACTTGTTCCTCTTGTTGTTCTTGCTCCTTTTCTTTCTCTTTTTCTTGATCTTGATCTTCTGTCTCACCTTGTTTGCTTGACTCTCCTTTCTCAACATCACTCTCACCTGTAATCATAAAATGATCATTATCATTTGATTTTCTCATGGTGTACTCATCAACAACAACATGTGGACTCTCCTCGACAACAAGTGTTCTAGTGTTATAAACACGGTAAGCTCTAGATGATAGAGAGTACCCGAGAAAAATCCCTTTATCACTCTTCGCATCAAATTTTTCAAGATTATCTTTACCGTTGTTGAAAATGTAGCAAATAGACCTAAATGGCTTAAAATGTGATATGTTGGGTTTCTTACCTTTGTACAGTTCGTAAGGAGTTTTCTTAAGGATCGGTTTTACCATTGCTCGATTTGTAATGTAGCAGGCGATGTTCACTGCCTCTGCCCATAGATACCGCGGAAGACTATTTTCAGGTAGCATGGTTCGCGCCATATCCACGAGCGTTCTGTTCTTCCTATCGACCACTCTGTTCTGTTGTGGGGTCCTAGGTGATGAGAATTGATGTCCGTACCCTTGCTTCCTGCAAAATTCATCAAACTCATGATTTTCAAATTCTTTTCCATGGTCACTTTGAATTTTCTGAATTGAATAAGCTTTTTCATTTTGAACTCTAGCACAAAAACCAATGAATTCATTGCATGCATCACTCTTATTAGCTAGATACAAAATCCATGCATATCGCGAAAAATCATCGACAATCACAAATCCATAAAGCTTCCCTCCAAGACTGCGAGTCTTGGTGGGACCAAACAAATCTAGATGTAATAATTGAAGGAGTTTTTCAGTTGAAACAATGTTTTTGTATTTAAATGACGTTGTGGTTTGTTTTCCTTTATTACATGCTTCACAAACTTTTGAAGTTTTAAAATTTAAACTAGGAAGACCTCTAACTAAGCCATGACGATTCAGCTTCCTAATGACATTAAAACTGGCATGCCCAAGGCGGCGATGCCATAACCAAACATCTTCATTCTTGTTTGCAACTAGACACAAACTTTCAGATGTAATTTCATTAAAGTCAACCTGATAAGTGTTATTACTCCTCACTCCTATGAATTTGATTTCGTGTGAATTGGCATCAACAATTATGCAGTGAGAAGACTCAAATACGACCTTGTGACCATTGTCACAGAGTTGACTTATACTCAACAAGTTATGGTGAAGACCTCTAACAAGTAGAACATCTTTAATGCAATGGTTGAGATCCTTACCAATTCTCCCAATTCCTATTATCTTACCTCTGTCCTGTCCGCCAAAAATTACCGTACCACCATTTTTCTCTGCAAGGTCTGCAAAAAGTTATTTATTTCCTGTCATGTGCCTGGAGCATCCGCTGTCCAGGTACCATTTATTCTCTGTCGCCTTCATGCATACCTGCATCAATAAGCAAACATGCTCATTTTGATTTGGGTACCCAAGTAAACATGGGTCCCTTGATGTTAGCATTTCCAAGACTGTACTTACTGAAGAACATGTCATCATCATATTTCATTAACTGACTGTGGACACTGAAAAATTCTCACCCCATGTTTACGTGCAGGGGAATAAAGAAGAGAAGAAAATAGAAGAAAAGATAAAAAAAAGAAAAGAAGAAGAGGAGACACCCTCGAAATGCCTTCACCGGCACACCACTTTGATGCCTCCAGCGGCACACTTCAAGTGCCCCTCTAGCGGTACGCTTCCGAACGACCTTTCAGCGGCACACTCGGGGTGGCCTTTCAACGGCACGCCCCTGCTAGCCCTCAGCGGCACACCCTTAGGCCCCCCAGCGGCGCACCCTATAGGCGGCCTCACTGGCACACCCTTCAAGTGCCCCAATAGCACACATCAGCCAGCCGTTCAGCGGCACACCCCTGGTGGCCCCAGCTGCACACCCCCACGGCTGCCCAACGGCACACCCTCTTCGTGCCTTGCACGGCACACCCCCTTCGATCGCCCTTCAGCGGCACGCCCAGGGGTTGCCCTCCAACGGCACACTCTCTAAACTCCCTCTAGCGGCACACCTGGCCAGCACCTCTAGCGGCACACTTGGCCGGCCCCTTCAGCGGCACACGTTGTTGGCCACTCCAGCGGCACACCCTTTGTGCCCTTTCAACGGCACGCTTCCAACGCCCTTCAGCGGCACGCCCTTCAGCGGCACGCCCTGCAAGCCTCTCAATGGCACGCTGGCAGGCCTGCTTAACGGCACACCTTCTGGGCCTTCCGGCAGCACGGCTTTATGGCCTCTCAGCGGCACACTTTGACACCCGGTGCAACTGGCAGAACGGACGTAGCGCCCATCCCCTACAGCCCTTGGCGCGCAGTGAGCGCATCCCAGGCCTAGCTGAGGTGTCGCCCAGGGGTGAAGGCATGCAGGCTACCCCCTGCCACCATGGACGAGGGAGTCAAATCCTGTTTAATGCCAGCCTCGCTCCCGCCACCGGTGCTCGATCCTAGATGCTCCCGCCGTGGAGGATATAAAAGCCCCCCTTCTCCACGGTAGAGAGGGAGACAAAAGCAGAGACACATAGAGAGAGACGGACAGAGAAGAGAAGAAGAGGAGGAGGGGAGGCTCCGGCTTCACCCCCTGCTGCTCCGTCCACCGCCCCTATGTAAAGAGAGAAAAGAAGAGAAGAAGAGAAAAGAGTCTGCCGCTCTGACGACCACCGCTCGTGCAAAGAGAGAAGAGAGAAGAGAAGAGGGATAGAAGAGAAGAAGAGAAGAAGAGTGAGCGAAGAGAAGGAGAAGAAGAGAAGAAGAAGAAGGAGCCCATGCTCCGTCTCTCCCCCCCCCCCCACTGTATCTTGTTCTTTCTTTCTTTTCCTCCGTCCCTTGTTTTTGGTTACGATGTATTAGCTCCCTTGGGGCACTCCTCTTGTGAGAATAGAAGTAGGAGGCTCGTTAAACGAGCATGCCATCTCGTTCTCCATGAATGAAATATCTTTCTTTTTATTTCTTGTTATTTCTGCTAAACTCCTCTCCCGGCAAGTACGTCCCTTGGTCAAGTCCAGCCCGCTGCATCTGCTCCTCCCTTTCCTCCACCGGCACACCCCAATCCATTCCTGCCCGGTGTACTCCTTTCACTTTGACCCAATGCACCCCATTCGCCCCGTTGCCCGGCATACCTTGGCCTCGGCCTGGCCGATACACTCCAATACCTCCCAGCCCGGTACACCCACGGGTCACCTCTGCCGGCACGCTCCACCGAGCTCTACCCGGCACACCCTAGCTGGCCTTTGCCCCAGCCCAGACCTCACCCGGCACACTCTCTCCTGAGCCTTGCCCGGAGGCTCGAATTGTTGGGTCACACCACTCCTTGTGGGCGTGTTCCCCTTTTACCCCTTTACCATCCGGGTCAAGGGGAGATGCTGCCGAATTTTCGTCAGAATTAACATAATAGCAATGATAATAAAAGAAAAGTAATAATGTAAAACGAAACAACAAATGAACAAAATAAACACTAATGCAACAGCTTCACCGAAATAACAAATGAACTACGGAGAGCCCGAATATCTGAATACTTGCATCTTTTATGACGGACTACCGAACATAACCACGAACATGGTCTACATGAATAAAAGAAAATCAAATCAAAACTCACACATCCACTCCATGAATAAAAAGGAGGACCCCTTTATGCATTTCATGAATGAAAGAAAATCCCTACGCATGCATTTCATGAATAAGAGAAAACCCCTCATTGGCCTTGACCGGCACACCCTAGTTCAACCTTAGTCGGCACACCTTCACCCTCTCCACCCTGTGCACTCTACCCGTACCTTATTCGGCACAACCCAACCCAGCACCCTGTCCGGCACACCCCGGTTGTGGCCCTGTCCGGCACAACCCAGCCCAGCACCCTATCCGGCACACCCTGGCCGTGCGGTGCCCGGTACACCCTAGCTATGTCTGTCCGGCACACCCTGGTCGTGCCCTGCCCGGTACACCCTAGCTGCGTCTTTCCTGGCACACCCCATCTGGGCATTACCCAGTACACCCTAGCCAATCCCAGCCCGGCACAGTTTAACTATGCCTTACCCGGTATGCCCCTCCTAGGCCTTACCCGGCACACTCCCAAACTTGCACTGACCTCTCCTCTACCCAGGCTAACATGCACATACTCAGCCCCGGGCTGCACCGACTTGATTCCCAGTTGCACGGACCTCATTCCCCACCTGCACAGACTTCATTTCTCATCTGCACTAGCCCAGCCCCAACTGCACAGACCCTGAACCTCCCTTGCACATACTTGATCTCCAACCGCACGCTCCCAACATAACAAATAATAATAATAATAATAAATAACGATAACAAATTCAAAATATGAGTAAATAAATAACAATAATAAAGGAACAAATAATGATAATAAGCTAAAAGAAAATATAACAAATAAACAAATAATGATAAAAAATAAGATAATAATAATAACAACAAACTCACAAAAAAGGGATAAATAATAACAAAAATAATAATAATAATAATAAATAACAATAACAAATTCAAAATAAATAAATAAATAAATAAGAATAATAACGAAATAAGTAATAACAATGATAAGCTCAAGAAATATAATAAATAAATAAATAATGATAAAATAAATAAATAATAATAATAAAAAACTCACCCAAAAATATAAAAATAATAAATAATAATAAAAAGGGTCTAAATAATAATAAAATGAGGAGATCCGCTCCGCAGCCCCGTTCTCCTCAAGATCTGGTATAAAGGGAACATTAATGCCGCCCCTCCAAGTCAGGTTCGGACCTTAGGAGCCATCCCAATATGGCCGTAATCCGACGTTACTCTGGGCCAATAGTTCATCAATTCGGACCCGTTCCCATTGGGATTCATTCCCGCTCTTTCATTGAAATTGCCGTGAACTCGGCATACATTCGTACGGATTTATTTTCGTCTACGTCACACCTTCAATACGGACCTTTGTCCGAACATAAAGTGGTCCATGAGTGATCGACAAAATCTGAACGGAACGAGAAGGCTCTCGTCATCCCCGGACCCTTTGCATGGGAATATCAATAAGGCCTCTGTGGGACATGCTTAAACCTCGGGTCCGCCCCGATCATGGTCATTGCCTGACCCATATCCTCGGCCTATAGCCCGCTCCCTTTGAACGCATATTGGTTCTTAGATCTGGTCCCGGGACATCCTCCCGTTGCCCCCCTTGGCACCGAAAATATTGACGATGCCCACGCGAGCCTGACTTCGACCGCGAGGGGCCCATCGCAGTATGGTCGCAGCTTGATCTTACACCGGGCCGACAAACTTATCGGTTTTCGACCGCTCTAATCGGGATTTAACTGAACTTTTACCGTTCCTTTGAACAATAAATTTGTCGTATCCCGACATACACATGTTCCGGTCTTCCCGCGACGATTACGCTATTCTCAAGCCGGACACTCGTCCGAACATCAAATGGTCAACACATGACCGACATGAACTCAGATACTTTCTTCACACCCTCGTACGAGGACTTCAGCATTTCTTAATAGGTTTTTATGCAATTAATTTTTTGGCCATGAGGCCCTTATTCCCGACGATTAATCAAGGGTGTTCCCCTCTCCGAGGGGATGTAAATAACGCCGTGACCTTTATGGCGCGGCGGGTTTTGTCCCGACACAAACTACACAACCGTCTGATTAATGAGATCGAGCGTAGGATAAATCGTCACTTTGTGACTGGCACGCCCACGCCCTTAATAAACCCAATAAACGAATAAACAACTACTTTGATAAAAAATACGTCCACAAGTCTGGCATGCCCGGTGGGACCGAAACCACCCTTCATCTCTTCGCCGGGATTCAGGGCCTCATGGCTCCCTAATAAACAATGTTTGCCTGCTTTGATGAATTGCATGGTGCGGGCTTCGCGAGCCCTATGGGAAAAGTGAGACCAAGCAAAATGTTTTGTGGCCTCAGAGATGCTACTCTGAGGCACCTGCAGCCTCTATAAATCATGAAGGCCACTTGAGAAAAGAAAGAAAAAAGGAAAAGAAATAAACGAAAAAGAAGAGAAAGAATTGGCGAGAGAGGGTTGCATGGCGATATTCGTCGAGACCCGTGCTGAATGAAGATTATCACTGTGGGGTTGATACGGTGGAGCGAACCACTCATCCCATCCCTGAGGGGGTGAGCGCTCTCCTGCACACCCACCTTGGTCTGTTACACAAAAAAAAAGAGAAGAAATGTATAAACCCAATAATTTAAAATGAGAAATAATTTTTTAAATAAATTATACAATTAATTTTTTCATGAAATAATTAAATTGCATTTTTCTAAACTAGAATAGTGAATTTATTTGAATTTACTAAAGGTAAATTGAAAAATAAATGCTTTAACCCTTAGATAAATCATTGCAAGCCCAATAAAAGTCCATATGATGGACTAGGATTACATTTGGCCCATTGGATAATCCATAATGGGCTGGATTAATGGATTAAACGATTTATTAAAGGATAGTTAGACCAAAATTCGTAACACATGTTTAATATGCCATTTAAGGGATTAAAATAACCTCATTTCTAGAAGATTGACTCAAGAATGAAGCCTTACCTACCAGCCACCTTAGACCAGCCGTTTTTACATTGGTTTCACACCAAATAGAGGCTAGGTTAAGAAGAAAAATTGAAATTTTCTACCAATTCAGAGTTAGAAAGTTTGGCATTGTTAGGCAATGAATCTTGACAAATTTGGCCAAGTTTTGGCTATAAATAGAACCCCATTCGACCCTCAAATCATCCCTGGAAGCCAAGGCTATGCTGCTGCGGAGATTGAAGGAGATTTGGAGGATTGAAAGAAATCAAAAGGGTTTCATATTATTTGGGTATTTTTTACCTCTCATTAGATCTGCTCAAAGGTAGGTGTCTCTCAGGCTAAACTCTAATTAAAGCATGTCATCTTGTTCATTTTTCTATCCTCTTTCCATTGATAGCTCATTTGTTAAATTCCGTTATGAAATGAGTATGTTATGGTCATTTTATTGGAGGGGTATTCCCATGTTTTCATCAAGTCCAGAATGTGTTATACCTCAGTAGCGTGTTCTGAACGCGCTAGCCCGACATAGCGCGTTCATACAGAGTATTTTTCTCGCCCTCGGAGGGGTCAAAAACATAATTTCAAAAAATATATATATTTACCAGAACGTGCTACCCTAGGGTAGCGCGATCTTCAAGATCGCGCTAGCATAAGCTAGCACGTTCATAAAATACATAATTTTAATATATATATATATATTTTTTTAGAACGCGATACCCGAGGGTAGCGCGATCTTCAATATCACGCTAGCATAAGCTAGCGCGTTAATAAAATAAAATTTTTACCCGAAATATCGGGGGTCAAAATAAATATTTTGAAAATATATATCTATAGCTATAGTGCCAACCTGGCACAAACAAACAAACAAACAAACATAATAATAGTATAGTTTTTATCCACACACAACTCGAGCCCACATCCTATGCCCCTTGGGTCCTGACCCAAGGGTGAGCTCTCCAACATATAAAGCCATGGAAGTTTTTCTAACTTCCAATATGGGACTAAACTTTAGCCACCATACAATGGGATTATAGTACTTAGAATCCACCTTAATTGTAAAGCATTACCATGATAAAATTACTTTCAACATCTTAAATATTAAATTCAGCTTGTTAAATTTATTTTTTCAGAATAAAAGTATTTTTAGTGTGTTAAATATTATTTACAACATGATAAGTTTATTTTACTAGAAAATTTAGGTATAAAACTCATTTGAAGCATTGTAAAAGTATACTTATAAATAAATTGATGTTTCAAAAAGTATTATCAGCATGATAACATTTATTTCTGTCATATTATCAGAAATTGAGTTATGAAAATTACTTTTAGCATGATTAAAACTATTTTCTTATCGAATAAGTAGGAAATTAATGCATGAAAAATATTTCCAGCATGTTAAAAATACTGCCAGCATGATAAAATTAATTCCAACATGTTAGAATTTTTTTTATCTTGTTAGGACCTTTTTTCAGCATATTAAAGTTATTTAAAACTATTTTTCAGCATGTAAAAATCTATTTTTATCATGTTATTAGTAAAGTAATGTATAAAAACTAGTTTCAGCATGTTAAAAATTATTTCTAGTATGATAAATTTACCTCCTGCATATTGAGATAGGAAATTATTTTTTAACATGATAAGTTTATTTAAAACTAATTTTTGCATATTTTCCTATCAAGAAATTAGTAAATAAATGTATAAAAATTATTTTCAACATGCTAAAAAATTACTTTCAGTAAGATGAAATTATTTACAGTATGTCAGGATTATCTTAGTATGTTAGAATTAATTTCAACATGCTAAAGCCATTTAAAAAACTATTTTCAACATGATAAACCTATTTTCTCAACAAATAATTAGCAAATAAATGTAGAAAAATTATTTTTCAGCACAAAAAATTTATTTTTGTTATCAAAAAATTTAGGAAAATAGCATGGTAAACTTATGTTTATCACCTCATCAGTAAGTTAGTGTACGAGGATTATTTAGCATGTTAAGTATTTATATTAATATGTTAAATAAAAATTTTCAACATAATAAAAAGTTAATTCCAACATGAAAAATCTATCTTATCATCTTAGCAGTAAAGTGACACATGAAAATTATTTCCAGCAAGTAAAACTTATTTTTGGTACATAAGCTCTATTTTCTTATCAAATAACTAGTACATTGATGAATAAATAGTAAATACCAAAAACCAGGATTTTAAAATTTGAAAATTATATTTCCTACCTAAAACACTTAATTATGAAAAATACACATCAGATTAGACTATGAAATTTAAAATAATTCTATTTACTTGATTTCCTTCTTAGTTTACCGTCATCCTTGAATTCCACGACTTAATGTCGTTAAACATGATACCTAAAATGAGTTTTTTCACTCTCCTTTGCAATTATCATAATTTTTGCCAGATCTGTACTTGTTTACAAATGAGCTTGTTATTGAAATTCTTTGGCCATATTGTGGAATTATATAGAAAAATGTGAGGGGCTATGGGTCCCAATGAAATGACATTTAAATGCTAGTGTATAAAGGGGTTCTGATCTGATCCCACGGGTGAGGTAAAGTCCAAATATAAACCGGTATTATAATGATCAGGAGCTGGCATTCACCAATACATGGTCTATTACAATTAGGGGCAATCATACAGTCGTGAGAACCCCTAAGTGTGTAGCCAAATAGTGATGTTCCATGAGGGGCTATCATATCGTCGTGATTCCCCTTAGTGCATTGGCCAATCCTATTGAGTGTTGGTAGAAGTGATTTTTCTACTTCTATATTGTTTAAAGTTCAAGTGATTGCTCTACTTCGATATTGCTTAAAGTTTATCGTGAATGTTCTTGAATTATCTTACCCATCGTCTCATCATGAAAGTTCTTGATATATCTCTGGAATTGACTATCGTCTTGCCTACTATCATGATCTTGAAATTATTGATATCTTGTTATCTTGAAATTACTTGAAAATTCCTTATACAAAATTTCTTGCTTGAAATTCATGATCAATTACTTCATGAGACGAATTGTTAAATTATTAAATACTTAAAGATTGCTTGGCTTTAGAGATATAAAATTCTACTGAGCTTTTTGCTCACCCTACGTTTTGATTAATTGTTGCAGAAAATGAAAATGAACAAGGGAATGGACAAGAGTGAATGAGTGTTTTTCTTTTCCCTAGGATTTATGTAGATCATTAGTGTTTTTACAAGGATTATGTATTTGGAAAAATTTGGAAGATTGTATCATGCCTTTATGGCATATAAATTAATGATGTAAACCTTTATTTTGATGGAATAAAATTAACAATTTCATCTTAGCTCTCTATCTTTAGAATTAAATTTGTACATACTCTGACCGACACGAGTGCCTCGTAACTGCTCGCGCCTCGATTTTCAGCATCGGGACGTGATAAGAAAGGACAAAAAGAAAAGTTGGCAAGTGTTTCCGACCAAGAGAACAAGAAGAAGGCCGGCATCCCGCTAGGCTCTAGGAGGGTCCAAGTCCTGGGTGTAATTCCCCCGTCCGTTCCACCTTCCTACTGCCTCTATCTGGCACAAGACGGCCCCCGAGTGGCTGTTAGAAGATCCAACAAGTCGCAACTACAGCTTAATGAATTCATGTCCGCTGTGGGGAATGCTTTATAGCAATGAGGCCAAGCACGGCCACCACTCCCTAAGAGAGCATGCATATACCCCACTGTGGGGAATAGGAAGAAGAAATATATCCCGCCATGGGGGCATAAGGGGCAAAAGAGAATACACCCCGATTCAGGGGCAGGTGAGAAGAATCTACCCTGACCTGGGCGCATAAGAAGAAACAGAGTCGCTCCCCGGCTTAGGGGCATTTGAAGAAGGAACACACCTCGTCATGGGGGTGTATGAAGCAAAAGAAACACACCCCGCATGGGGGACATGAAAACAAGAATTTACACCCCGCTTGGGGGCATAGAAGCCATAAAGGATATACCCCCGTCACGGGGGCACATGAAGGGAACCCACCCCGACTCAGGGGCACATAAAGCAAAAAGCCACACCCTTGCTTAGGGGCATTCGACGAAAAAATGTACCCTCGCCATGGGGGCATAAGAAGCAACAGAGTTTCACCCCGATCTCGGGGCATAAAGAACAAAAGAATACACCCTGGCTTAGGGGCTTTTTGAAGAAGAAACATACCCCGGCTTAGGGGCATATGAAGAGAAGTGTACCCCGCTCTGGGGCATAAGAAGCAGCAGAGTCCACCCCCGCCATGGGGGCATAAGCAACAACACAGCCCGTCCTGGGGGGGGCGCAAGAAGAATAAGAACTCACCCCGGCTTGGGGGCATACAAATAAAGAAACACACCCCCACCATGGGGGCATACAAAGAAAGAAACACACTCCGCCCGGGGTGCACAAGAAGCAAAACACACCCCGACTCGGGGGGCACACGAGGCAAAGGATACACCCCGGCTTAGGGGTATTCGAGGAAGAGATATACCCCGATATGAGGGCACATGAAGCAAAAGACATACCCTGCCATGGGGACATAAGAAGAATACACCCCGTGTTGTGCCTCTTCGGCACAAGCATGTGCTATGTTGCTTTTATGATAGCAATGCTATTTGGTTTTGATGATAGCAAGACAGTGAGTGCATTTGATATTGTATTTTGATGAAGAAAATGTTATTGCCTTCTGATGATAGCATGCTGATTTGTTTTTGATGATTGCAACACAGTCAGTGCATTATGATATTGTGTTTTGAGTATGGCTGCTGATATGATTGCATAAGACTGTGTCTGATATACAGCATTGTATTCACGAGTTTGCATGCGTATTGCATGATGCGTTGACGCATGGGATCATTGCGTCAACTCACTGGTCTGTCACAGAGTCCAACGTCTCAGTAAGCGTCTCATGCATTTGACTAAGTCTGTACAGCCATTTACATAGTGAAGTCTACACATTCGTTTGCATTGCATGAAGTCCATACAGTGGGTAAAGTCTGTACACTGTCCATGTTTCATGTAGCGTCAACTCTACAAGTGTGTACATTGCTTGGCAAAGTCTGTACACTGCATTCGCCTTCAAAAGTCTATACATCAGACTACATTATGCATGGTTGAGTTGAAGTCTATACAGAGTCTGCATCTTTGGAAAGTCTGTACAGCGTGAAGTCTAAACGTTGTCACTGTAGCTCGCTTGTGCAAGTCTGTACATTGGAGTCAGTCCACCAAGTCTATAGACTGGACCTTGTTTGATCAAGTATGTACAGAGCTTCCATGCTCAAGCCTATACAGCCTTTCATATGAAAGTCCATACATTGCCCTTGGAGTCCAAAGTCTATACATCATGTTCATTCAAGTTCACTTCATGTCTGTCAGCCGTGTGCATTGGTTTCCATGTCTATACAGCCTCTTGTGTGTTCTATGCATCTCACAAGTCTAGGCACTCAGCATAGTCTATACATTGTGTTGTGTTTGTGTTTCGTTGAGAACACAAGTCTATACAGTCATGCATTGTTGCTGAAGTCTATACATCGTCTGTCTCATGCATTGTCTCAGGCAAAGTCTGCACATTGCATTGATGCTTTGGTCGCATGAGTTGAAGTCCATACATTAGACCGTCTCACTTAGCGTCTTATGCATAGGCTAAGTCTTCATGTCTATACATCCGAGCGTCTCATGCTAGTCTAAGCATTACTGTTCATGCATCAGTCTTCATATGCTAAGTCTGTACAGCCTACGTCTCATGCAGCGTCAACGCTGTGAGCATTCTCAAGTGTACAGCGTCAACACATGAAGTCTGTACATCAGTCTTAATATTCTAAGTCTGTACAGCCGTTGGCTTTGATCCTCAGAGTTTGTACATCCGAATTGCCCTTGATCTGGTCAAGTGTGTACACTCACTCACTGTAGCTTTCACTTATTCAAGTCTTCACATTAAAGCCTATACATTGCTGGATGATCAAGTCTGTACATCCACAGTGGATCTTCGAAGTCTGTACACTGCTTGAGCCTCAACAAGTCTGTACAACGCCTTAAGCGTTTCAAGTCTATTTATTGGCTCATGCTTACAAGTCTGTACACTGGTTCAAAGTCTACACAGCGCCTGCCTTCATCTGAGGCTTATGAAGCCTTTGTATTCATTAAGTCTATACACTGCGTTGTGCATACTTTACATTGCTTTCGCCTTCACAACAAAGTCTATACAATGCAATGCATAGACTTAGAACTAATGACTTCGTTTCATCTGTCTGACAGGGACTGAAGAGGCTAATGAACCCCTTAACGCAAGAGGGCTGAAGACATCCAATTTCAGCTGCTGGAACACACCAATGCGTCAACGCCTTGATCAAGTGGCGTGGACGCAGCAGTTCAAAGAATCAAGAAAGAAGCTGGTGGATTACTCTGGTGCGTCAACGCATTGATCAAGCAGCGTCAACGCAGCAGTTGAAGAAGCATTCAGCTTCACAGGCTATTCCACTGCGTCAACGCCACAATTGAGCAGCGTCGACGCAACAGCTAAAGAGACGCCAGTATACAAATGTACATGTTCGTGCGTCAACGCCACCAACTGGCAGCGTCGACGCAGCACTTCAAGAAAGGGGCAACTTATCTCTGGCTGTCTCAATGCGTCAACGCAGCAGGCTGATGGAGTCGACGCAGCAGTTAAAAAGGTTGAAGATCTCTGATGGTTGCGTCAACTCCTTAGAGCAAGTGAGTTGACGCCATCTAACTCCAGTTGCTGAGCGTACTGGTGCTGGGCACGTGATCCAAGGATAAGAGAATGCCCAAATGAGGACACGTGTACTGACAGCCTGCTGGATGCTGCCACGTGGTCCGAATTCTTAGGGCGGGAACTGTGGAAGCCACACGCGCCCGCTGCTGCTGCTGGTATATATTGGAGCCTTCGTCTTCAGATGGAGGCCGATCATGATCGAAGCCAGGGAGCAGAAGCTGAGAGAAGAATTAGAAGGAGAGAGAGCTTCCAAGATCCAGCAGAAGAAGAAGAAAAGAAAGAGAGAAGAAGCAGAAGAGAGAAAGTGAGAAATAGAGAGCTCGAGCAGAGTGTGAAGAGAAAGAAAAGAGGAGAGAAGCAGACGTGAAGGAGTTGAGAAGAGAGAGAGTGAAGAAAGAGAGTGAGATCGAGGGAGATCTGTTCTTGCTAGAAGTTGGATCAGATCCACTCCAGTCAGCTCTTTAAGAGCCATATTCTGTGCTTAGTGCTTACAGCTTTCCGATGCTGTTTACTCTCATCTTTTGTTTTATTTTGAACTTCCTTTGTCAAGCTGTTAGTCAGCGGATTGCAGAGGTGCTGCCTCTGGACGGCTAAGCTGTATTGCCCAGCGGTTTACAGTGGAGGAGTCCACTGGACAGCAAGCTGTGTTGCCCAGCGGTTGTAATGCAAGCTGTGATGCCCAGCTGTTCAAGCTGTGAGTCAGCGGGATCCACACTCGGTTTGAGTGTGGGGTGGATGTAAGTCTGGAGGACCGAACCACCTAAAAACCCCTCTTGCATTGTGGTTTGATTGCTTATGGTTTGCTTCCGCTAGATGAATGCATAGGGGCGCTCAATGTGTTTGGCTTCTGGTTGAGCAGAAGAGTTAATTAGTTTTCTGTTTGGCTAAATTTGTCTTGTTAGGACTCTAGTGATCTCACTGTGTGTTTGTTTCAGTTCCGCAACTGCCCATTAGCCTTCAAGGTTGTTCAGTTTGCGAACTAGCATTTTTAGTGAGCATTAGAATTTAATTGAGCGAAATCTTTACTGGGTGAAAGTTTTTATAGGCTATATTCATTCACCCCCCCTCCGAATACTTGCACCGAACCCAACAATTGGTATCAGAGCAGTCTCTAACTTAACAGATCTAACAATCTGCAGAGGATCCTGCTAACGGTTTAGTGCATTTCAGAGTGGGTCTTTTGGAATCGTCTTGATTTACTATCTTAGTGCATTTCTGTCTAGTGCATTTCATAAGTGTGCCTCTTGTGTTCTGTATTTAGCTTCACTGAGTTAGTACCGTGTCTTGCTTATCTGGTTTTATTGTCTAGTGTTTTGTGCTTTGAATTTGGTTGTTATCTTATTCGATGGCTAATCCTCCGATATTCAGAGGTGATAACATTGACTCTTGGTTCGAAAACCTCCATCGGTATGTAAAGTCTACTGATCTAAAACTGTGGAAGGTAATGACTCACGGCCCATACAAACTGTCGAAGGATAAATCTAAATGGACCAAGAAGGACAAGCTGAAAGACTCTGTCAATAATAGAGCTGTAGTTTTATTAAAAGAATCAATTGACAGATCTCTAATTATATGCATTTCATCTTGCAGGTCTGCCAAAGACATTTTGGATAAACAGAAGCTAATCAGGAATCACAGCAAGTGCTTAATGGCTGATCATAGAAATGCTGATGATGAAACTTCATCCGAGGTAAGTTCTGAATCAGAAGGATACTCTTTCGATGAATTGATAGAGATGTATGAAAACTTGTTAAAAGTTTCCAAGAAATTGAAATCTGAAAATAAAAAATTGAAAAAGAAATGTGATAGAATAAATCTGAAAGATTCATGTGAAAACTGTCCAAATATGAAAAAGTCTTATGATGCTTGCATGCTAGATGTTCAGAATCTTAAGAAACAAAATGATTCTCTAAAATTTGAAAAACAAACATGGTTGGATAAAATGTCAGAAATAGAGAATCAGTTGAATGATAAGAAAAAGGAGCATCTAAAAGGCATGCAGGAACACACTGAAGTTAATTCTGAATTGGACAAAATGAAATTGGAGAATGAAGATCTTCAAAAGAAGAATAAAACTCTTATGGTCAGAATGAATGAAATCAATGAGGTTTCATAGTCCTCTTCTGCTAAATCAAATTGTAAAACATGCTCAGCTTTAAGAGAACGTAATGAAGATCTCTTTAGTGAGAATGAATGACTAAATAAACAAATTGCCTCACTTAAAGATGATCACAAAAATCTGCTCGCTGAGAAAATTAAAGCAGAAGAAAGAGAAGATGAGCTGATTGAAAAATTGGAGCACATGTCTGGAAGAGAGAGATGTGCTAATAATGAAATTCATGATAAAAATCTTGAGGAAGAAAATACTGAATTAAAAGCTGAAGTTGAAAAACTAAAGTGGTTGAACACTGGCTTGTCTGAAAGACTTCTCACTATAGAAAAAGGAAAAGCTGTCTATGATGGAAATTCAGAAATTTTGAACACTCTAGAACAAGAAATTGAGAAGTATAAAATTGCAAACCAAGTTCTAAGCGAATGTGTTAATTGCAGTGAACAGGAAATAGCCAGTTATGAACTTCACATTGCTAGCTTGGAAGATAAAATTCATAATCTGGAAAATTCAGCTATTGAGTCTGCCAAGATTAAAGGAAAAATAAAAACTGTTGGGAAGAGGAAGGATGATAACTTTGAAGGGGGAACACATTGCTGTTCTGATGTTAAGAAAATCACTAAAAACCAGCTATATACAACTTTTGTTCAAAGCACTGATGTAGCTGGTACTTCAAGGCAATCCCCAAAACAAAATAAAAATCAGAAGTCACCTTCAAAATCTGTCTTTCAGTTTAAAGCTCAGAAAATTGAAAAATAAACAAAACCTGTTGAGGATAATCAGAAATTGACAAGAAAGAGTCAAACAAAAAGGGCAAAGAATAATTCTGGTTATACTCTGAAATTTGTTAGCTCTGCTGAATCTGATGGGTCAATGCAAAATGCTCATGCTTCTTGTACTCATTCACATGCATCTGTGAATTCATCTGATAGAAACCATGCCCTTAGGGAATCTGATGCTTCATGCTATTATTGTGGTAGGTATGGTCATTTAATGTTTGAGTGTAAACTGATGGAATTTGATGACAATATTGCTAAGAAATTATTTAGAACACCTGATAGGGGTAATTCAGGACCCAAGACCTCTTGGGTCCCTGCAAGATCATATTGATTGATATGTTACAGGTGTGCCTTGGTGGGAGAAATAAAAGGGGTTAACCAAGGCACTCAAGGATGAAAACCCCATGATAGCACAATTCAGGTCAGTTCCAAAACTCTATGCTTAAATTCCATTATCTGAAATTGTGAGCATGAAAATTGTGAGTTTCATATTGATTTGCTTGATTGATTGTTGATGATCTCTTCATGTCTAGCTGATCAGTCTGCATTCCAGACTCAGCTACTGAGTTTTACCTTGCATATATCTGATGCTCTTCTCTCACTGATTATTGCACTGAATAAATAGGCTGATAGATGCTCTGCACAATCATTTTTAGAGTCAATGCATGTGTCTGGTGTCAATGCATTGCATGCTTGATTACATACTTGGACTGAACTTGAACGGGTCAGTTAGTGCATATAGTCAATGCATGTGTCTAGTAGTTGCATACATCATTTGCATGACTGTCATTTGCCCATTGTCGTAGACTGCATGTTTTTCAATGCATAATAGGGCTGCTTTGCATCACATGATGAAAAATTTGAAATGAAAATGATACATTTGATAAATTCTCTCTCTGATTGAACAAAGCATTTATTCTTCTTGAGCATATTCTAAAATCATGAGCAGTTCATTAATTGTATTTCATGCACTTTGTCAGGGGGAGTTTGACTAATGTTGCATATGAAGTGTAGTGGAGTTGAAAAGCCTGAAAAGAAATTTAATTGCATCTAGATAGGGGGAGCACTTAGAATTGGTGTTTTGTTTGTCACATCTTGAACACCTCTTGCCTAAAAATTGATCAACTCTCATCTGATGTCATATTTCTCTCTCTTGAAAAAGGATTCTGCCTTCTATTTGTTGAGCTGTTAAAGAAGAGTTTCTTTCAACTCCCTTCATGATACTATCTGTCTATATTCCAGCCTATACTCACCTTTCACACTCTTCTCAGCTGGTGTGACTGAATTGGTTCTACTATTGATTTGTTGGTCAGCTAAACTTATTTTTCTGATCTGAGGAACTTAAGATGCATGTCATGCAATTCAGTCTGAGAACATTGTAGAAATTTCTATCATATAGGTTTAAGAATTATCACTGAATCAGACTGATATAAGATTAATGTATTCTCAGATTTGTAATTAAATGAATTGAAAATATCTGAATGATAAGGTTTAATAAACTTTAACCACATGTTTCATGTAAACCTTAGACTCTCTCATCAGATATCTAAAAATTTGAATTCAGGGCTTCTTTGGCTAAGATGCATATAGTGTGTACTGTTGTTAAACATTAATTTGAAAATGTTGACTAAATGAAGAAATTGTGAATTCAGAGCAATGACTCGGTCTCTGAGAAACTGAGTTCTTTATCAATGAAATAAAGCAACTCATGTCATGAGGTGCCATAGTTATCTCTGATAAAAATTTAGTGAAACAAAACCTGACGGAGCAATAGCTTATCTGTGTTGAGTAGCTGGGGAGTCTGGCCTCTGATAAAGGTGTCTTCTCATATAAAAAGACACTCATATTGCTAACTCTGCTCTCAAAATGAGAGGCAATGACAGTTATCACACTGAGTAACTGGGTCACTTCAACTAAGACTTGTTGTGCCTCATGTAAAAAGGTGTTGATCAACTTAAATTGCTCAGGAAAAATATAATGTGCTTCAAATGAAATTATCTTGAAAAATCTGTCAACTCATGTTCTTGAAAAGTGTTTAACTTCTGTACTAATCTGTGTATCTTTCAAAGGTGCTATTGAGATCATATGTGTAAGATAAAAGATGATTGATTTTGGGTGTTATCTGAATATTTGGTTCACCTTTATTAAAACTTGGATTCAGATATGAGTATTGAGTTTAATTTGACAAATTTGGTATACATCAAAATTAAATTAGATTGGTTAAGTTGCCACTTCATAACCCTTTATGATAGAAGAGTCTACATCTTTTAAGACTTATTGAAATGATGTATGCATTAAAATCCCTCATGATCACATTTTCCAGATAGCCTAATCAGATTCAGTCTGATTATTCATTGAGATGTCTTGTGATGATTGTTGTCTATTATTGCCCTTCTATCACAAATCACTTTACTCTCCACACTGTTGGAATCTTCCATCTTGTTCTGCAATAAGTTCTGATTATGTAGTCTTTTCACCAGAATTCAGATTCTTTGTAAAGGCAGAATTCAGATTGATTTATTGGATAACCTGAATCCATTCCTGTGCTTCAGGGGGAGTTATGGTTTCTTTGCATCTAGGGGAGAGTAGTTAATCTTGCATGCTGATAGGGGGAGTGATGTTTCATTGTCATAAGTGTCTTTGTGTGCTGCATTGTGTCTCTCAAACCATTCCCTTTCTTTTTGATTATGTCAAAGGGGGAGAAAATCTTGTGTGTGACTCACTGTCACATTGTATTGCCATCATCAAAAAGGGGGAGAATGTTGTGCCTCTTCGGCACAAGCATGTGCTATGTTGCTTTTATGATAGCAATGCTATTTGGTTTTGATGATAGCAAGACAGTGAGTGCATTTGATATTGTATTTTGATGAAGAAAATGTTATTGCGTTCTGATGATAGCATGCTGATTTGTTTTTGATGATTGTAACACAGTCAGTGCATTATGATATTGTGTTTTGAGTATGGCTGCTGATATGATTGCATAAGACTGTGTCTGATATACAGCATTGTATTCATGAGTTTGCATGCGTATTGCATGATGCGTTGACGCATGGGATCATTGCGTCAACTCACTGGTCTGTCACAGAGTCCAGCGTCTCAGTAAGCGTCTCATGCATTTGACTAAGTCTGTACAGCCATTTACATAGTGAAGTCTACACATTCGTTTGCATTGCATGAAGTCCATACAGTGGGTAAAGTCTGTACACTGTCCATGTTTCATATAGCGTCAACTCTACAAGTGTGTACATTGCTTGGCAAAGTCTGTACACTGCATTCGCCTTCAAAAGTCTATACATCAGACTACATTATGCATGGTTGAGTTGAAGTCTATACAGAGTCTGCATCTTTGGAAAGTCTGTACAGCGTGAAGTCTAAACGTTGTCACTGTAGCTCACTTGTGCAAGTCTGTACATTGGAGTCAGTCCACCAAGTCTATACACTGGACCTTGTTTGATCAAGTATGTACAGAGCTTCCGTGATCAAGTCTATACAGCCTTTTATATGAAAGTCCATACATTGCCCTTGGAGTCCAAAGTCTATACATCATGTTCATTCAAGTTCACTTCATGTCTGTCAGCCGTGTGCATTGGTTTCCATGTCTATACAGCCTCTTGTGTGTTCTATGCATCTTACAAGTCTAGACACTCAGCATAGTCTATACATTGTGTTGTGTTTGTGTTTCGTTGAGAACACAAGTCTATACAGTCATGCATTGTTGCTGAAGTCTATACATCGTCCGTCTCATGCATTGTCTCAGGCGAAGTCTGCACATTGCATTGATGCTTTGGTCGCATGAGTTGAAGTCCATACATTAGACCGTCTCACTTAGCGTCTTATGCATAGGCTAAGTCTCCATGTCTATACATCCGAGCGTCTCATGCTAGTCTAAGCATTACTGTTCATGCATCAGTCTTCATATGCTAAGTCTGTACAGCCTACGTCTCATGCAGCATCAACGCTGTGAGCATTCTCAAGTGTACAGCGTCAACACATGAAGTCTGTACATCAGTCTTAATATTCTAAGTCTGTACAGCCGTTGGCTTTGATCCTCAAAGTCTGTACATCCGAATTGCCCTTGATCTGGTCAAGTGTGTACACTCATTCACTGTAGCTTTCACTTATTCAAGTCTTCACATTAAAAGCCTATACATTGCTGGATGATCAAGTCTGTACATCCACAGTGGATCTTCGAAGTCTGTACACTGCTTGAGCCTCAACAAGTCTGTACAACGCCTTAAGCGTTTCAAGTCTATTTATTGGCTCATGCTTACAAGTCTGTACACTGGTTCAAAGTCTACACAGCGCCTGCCTTCATCTGAGGCTTATGAAGCCTTTGTATTCATTAAGTCTATACACTGCGTTGTGCATACTTTACATTGCTTTCGCCTTCACAACAAAGTCTATACAATGCAATGCATAGACTTAGAACTAATGACTTCGTTTCATCTGTCTGACAGGGACTGAAGAGGCTAATGAACCCCTTAACGCAAGAGGGCTGAAGACATCCAATTTCAGCTGCTGGAACACACCAATGCGTCAACGCCTTGATCAAGTGGCGTGGACGCAGCAGTTCAAAGAATCAAGAAAGAAGCTGGTGGATTACTCTGGTGCGTCAACGCATTGATCAAGCAGCGTCGACGCAGCAGTTGAAGAAGCATTCAGCTTCACAGGCTATTCCACTGCGTCAACGCCACAATTGAGCAGCGTCGACGCAACAGCTAAAGAGACGCCAGTATACAAATGTACATGTTCGTGCGTCAACGCCACCAACTGGCAGCGTCGACGCAGCACTTCAAGAAAGGGGCAACTTATCTCTGGCTGTCTTCAATGCGTCAACGCAGCAGGCTGATGGAGTCGACGCAGCAGTTAAAAAGGTTGAAGATCTCTGATGGTTGCGTCAACTCCTTAGAGCAAGTGAGTTGACGCCATCTAACTCCAGTTGCTGAGCGTACTGGTGCTGGGCACGTGATCCAAGGATAAGGAGAATGCCCAAATGAGGACACGTGTACTGACAGCCTGCTGGATGCTGCCACGTGGTCCGAATTCTTAGGGCGGGAACTGTGGAAGCCACACGCGCCCTGCTGCTGCTGGTATATATTGGAGCCTTCGTCTTCAGATGGAGGCCGATCATGATCGAAGCCAGGGAGCAGAAGCTGAGACAAGAATTAGAAGGAGAGAGAGCTTCCAAGATCCAGCAGAAGAAGAAGAAAAGAAAGAGAGAAGAAGCAGAAGAGAGAAAGTGAGAAATAGAGAGCTCGAGCAGAGTGTGAAGAGAAAGAAAAGAGGAGAGAAGTAGACGTGAAGGAGTTGAGAAGAGAGAGAGTGAAGAAAGAGAGTGAGATCGAGGGAGATCTGTTCTTGCTGGAAGTTGGATCAGATCCACTCCAGTCAGCTCTTTAAGAGCCATATTCTGTGCTTAGTGCTTACAGCTTTCCGATGCTGTTTACTCTCATCTTTTGTTTTATTTTGAACTTCCTTTGTCAAGCTGTTAGTCAGCGGATTGCAGAGGTGCTGCCTCTGGACGGCTAAGCTGTATTGCCCAGCGGTTTACAGTGGAGGAGTCCACTGGACAGCAAGCTGTGTTGCCCAGCGGTTGTAATGCAAGCTGTGATGCCCAGCTGTTCAAGCTGTGAGTCAGCGGGATCCACACTCGGTTTGAGTGTGGGGTGGATGTAGTCTGGAGGACCGAACCACCTAAAAACCCCTCTTGCATTGTGGTTTGATTGCTTATGGTTTGCTTCCGCTAGATGAATGCATAGGGGCGCTCAATGTGTTTGGCTTCTGGTTGAGCAGAAGAGTTAATTAGTTTTCTGTTTGGCTAAATTTGTCTTGTTAGCACTCTAGTGATCTCACTGTGTGTTTGTTTCAGTTCCGCAACTGCCCATTAGCCTTCAAGGTTGTTCAGTTTGCGAACTAGCATTTTTAGTGAGCATTAGATTTTAATTGAGCGAAATCTTTACTGGGTGAAAGTTTTTATAGGCTATATTCATTCACCCCCCCTTCTGAATACTTGCACCGAACCCAACACCCCGCCTTGGGGGTAAAATAGGCAGAGGACACCCCGCCCTGGAAAGGCATAAGAAGCAAAGACTCCACCCCGGATGGGGGCATGTGAAACAAAAAGAATACACCCCGGCTTAGGGGAATACGAAAGGAAATATACCCCACTCCGGGGAAGAAGAATCTACCCCGACCTGGGGGCACAACAAGCAACAGAGTTACACCCTGATTTAGGGGCACATGAAGAGAAATATGTCCCGCCATGGGGGCGTATAAAAGGAAAGAGAGCAAGACTACACCCCGGTCTGGGGGCACAGAAGAAAAGAGACATACTTCCCGACCTGAGATCATATGAATAGAGGTATATCCCGGCTTAGGGGCATTTGAAGGAGCAATATACCCCGCCACGGGGGCATGGAAGCCATGAAGGATTCACCCCAGCTTAGGGGTACTCAAAAAAATCTACCCCAGTTTAGGGGCATTTGAGGCAGAAACTACACCCCGCTGCTGGGGCATGAGAAGCAAAGACTATACCATGCCTGGGGGCATACAAAGGAAGAAGCTCACCCCCGCTCTAGGGGCACAAGAAGCAGAAGCCACACCCCGCCCTGGGGGCATAAGAAGCAAAAGGTACGCCCCAGCTTAGGGGCATTCGAAGGGAAACATACCCCGCTCCGGGGCATAAGAAGCAGAGGTTACACCCTTGTCTGGGGGGCACAAAAGGAAAGAGACATGCATCCCGACCTGGGAGCATATGAAGAGAGGTATACCCCGGCTAAGGGACATTTGAAGAAGAGACATACTCCGGCCTAGGGGCATAAGGAGCAGGGGATACGCCCTGGCTTGGGGGCACGTGAAGAGAGATATACCCCGCCATCGAGGCATAAAAAAAAGAGAGCAAGAATACACCCCAACTCGGGGGTACATGAAGGAACACACCCCACCTTGGGGGCACCTAGAAGCAGAATACACCCGAGTACGGGGGCATTAATGAAAAGAGAAGAAAAGAAAAGAAAGAAAAATCATGAGGCAGACGTGGTCTGAAAGCCCGCCTCTTCACACAAAAGAAGAAGGAAAGAAAAGAAAGAAAAGATATGAGGCAGACGTGATCTTCTGACCCGCCTCTTCACACAAAAGAAGAAGAGAAGAAAGGAAAGAAGGTCTTGAGGCAGACATGTTCTTTTACCTCCGGCCCTCAGCCATCCAACAAATAGACCTCTCACATGGTCGGCGTCACAACCTTTCGCCCAAGCCAAAAGATGTCCAGCCATTAGGGCGTTGAGCCAAAAGATGTTCCGTCATCGTGGCTTCGAGCCGAAAGACATTCAGCCATCGGGGCTTCAAGCCGACAGGTGCTCAGCCATCGGGGCTTCAACCAACAAACATTTAGCCTTCGGGACTTCAGCCGACAGATGTTCAACCATCAGGGCTTCAGCCGACAGATGTCGGGCCAACAAGCAACTCCACCTTCGGCCTTTGGCCACCCAACAAAATCAAGAGACCTCTCCTATAGTCGGCACTATGACCTTCTGTCTAGGCCGACGCATCAACCCATTGCCAGCTTCAGGACTCTTTTGTCTAGGCCGATGAATGAACCTCTTATCGGTATCATGATCTTCCGTCTAGGCAGATGCATCTACCCATTGTCAGCAACATGACTCCTTCATCTAGATTGACGCACAAACCCATTATCGGCGACACTCTTGTCGTCTGTGTAGTGCCCAAAAATTTATAAGTAATTTATGGATTATTTATAGAATTTTCTAGAATTTATAAAGGGTAAAATAGATTAACAAATGAATTAATGTTGGGATTATAAGGCCCAATTATGTTAAATAACTAATATAGCTTTAATAGTTAAAACCCAATAGGTTTATGGACCAAGCCCATTAAGTTTGACCCATATTGTAGAAGGTTATTTAGCCTATTCACAAATTTTAAGGATAAATATCATTTTTTTGGATAAACAAACAAAAGAGTTTGAATTTTATTAAATTCTACACACATGGGATGTAGCGGTCTATCGCGCGACCGCCACAGTCAGGTAACGCGCCTACCTTCGACCGTTACGCTCTGTTAGTTCCGTGAAGTGAAGAAAGAGCAAAAAGATTAGATTTTTGCTAGTATATCTCTTAGGGATCGAGATGGGAAGACTAGTAGAGGTGTTAAGGACTCTTAGAAATCGATCTAAGCTTTAACAAGGACTCTAGAATCGATCTAATCCTTAAACCCTAGCCAAAACCCTATAAATAGGACCTAGTTTTGACCTGTACGACCCCTACTTTTGCTCGCGTGGAATCAAGGTAAGGAGATAGAATCTCGGGTAAGTCATTTGGAACTTTTTGTTTCTAATAGTAAGGTCTGATAACTCTCAAAATTTCATGTTAGGAGGTCGAGTATCCAAGGAGTTAGGATCTTCCAAAGTTGCTGGTTTCATCACGCCAACCCAGGAAACTGTGTAACAAGGTGCTGAAGATCAGGAAATTAGAGAGCCTAAACGAGGTAATTAGAGTTAGATACTGTAGAATTTTTTGTTCCTCTTAGTATCATCTTCCTAACCTCCAAATTTCACATCTTTAGGTCAAGAGATTAGAGATATAGGGCAACGTGAAGTTGCTGAAAAATCACAGGAAAAGAAGAACTAGGGCGACCCTTGAAGACTCAAATTAGAAGTTTAAATCCCAGTTAAGAGATAGATTATCTCATGAACGGAAAAAACACCTTGTTAGGGATAAAAGCCGTCTAGTTTTATGGGATTTCATGAATCATGGTTTATCAATTTCATCTTTTGATAGTCCTATGCATACATGCAAAATCCTTAGCCTAAATCCAAAAAAAAAGATATTTTCTTGTTAATTCCATGTCACTTATGCATCTAGATGACCTTTATTTCGTTGTCATGATTAGTTAATCTATGGCATGTTTTAAACTGTAGTTCTTATAGTTTCTATTTTTCTGGTAGCAGAGGACCTAACGGTCTATCGTAAGACCGCCAAGGACGTGTAACGGACCTACCTTGATCCGTCACACCCTCTGTAAACGATTGCAGGGTTCTGAGAACACTGACGGACCTACAGTGGACCGTTACTATATTGTGACGCACCCAGACTAGTATGTTACACAACACTGTGTTCTGTCAACTTAAGATAGAATTAAGATTGGCTCAAATAGCTTATATATATATGCCTAGTCAATTAGATCTTAACCTGTTTTCATGATTTTTAAGTTCAGGTGTTGATTCATGTTAGAAATTGCATGATTTATGGTACTTTAGAGTTATTTTCAAGTATATGATAATTTCATGCCAAAGCACTATAGTTTTGTATTTAAACCTTGATTTAGAAAAGATATTGTTGAGTTTTATCATGATTTTATATCATTACACATTCTTTCTCTTCTATAGAGTCATTTTCTTTAAGTACATGGCATATATTCCGGTATATGGACATTAGTTCACACTTTGCACTATAGAAACATATTCTTGAACATGAGGACCTCTCTATTGGATGTTCCTTCCAATGGACTAGAAAATCTTGTTTCAAGGCCTCCGTAATTCTCTGCGAGCCTGGTATTCCCACTAGGACGCCGAGTTGGTTGTACCATGAAAGCCTAATTATTAGAAAGCACTATCGATATTTTTGGGTTCTGGATATGTAACGGATATATATTCAACCGTCAGGCACATATAACGGTCCAATATATGACCGTCACATTGTTTGAGTCCATATCTATTTTCTTCTAGATTCAACCTTTCTAATGGCCCAACACTCGACCGTTATGTTCATGTAACGGCCCAGTATTAGACCGTCACAGTTCTAAATTCTTTAACCCAAGGTTTGACCAAAGGGTTGATATTCTAAGGTCCTGGATGGAGTATTAATGGTCAAGGACATGGCATATTGTCTAAAGATACTTAACTTAAATTATGAATGATAATAAATGTACCGTTATGCTGCCGAATTATTTCCATGAGCGTGACATCGTCTTAAATCATCCTTGATCTCTCATGTCCTAAGTTGAAGCATTCATTGTTGATTATTGTTATCATGAACTTATTTGCATTCTTGGCCATATTTTATTACTTGAAACGTGGAAATAGCTTGATTTATACTTGAAGATGCGATCGAGCACTGATTGTGTTCAAGGGCTCTATGTTAGTCCCCTTGACTGATTGTCGGAAACACACTGTAAACCATGGGGTATGATGCTACTGGCGTCATATTGCGCTGGGAGTACTTTCTCTATAAATAAGTGAAATCCACGGGGAAATCTACTATGACATGACTTTCTTGCTTGCTACATGATATTCCACAAAAGTTCACCAAATACTTGCTCATAAGTAAAAGATGTTTGGATGATGACTACGTGGTATTGCTAGTACATTCTCGTTACATTCTTGTTCATGAAAGGCCATGCTACATTCTTGTTCATTCTTGTTACATTCTTATTCATACTTGCTCATTCTACCATACATGATTGTCTTATTGTTCAGTTATACTTGTGATTCATCGCATTCGCATGATTTTACCTTATTCCTCTAGAGCTAAAATGTTAATTACTTTAATTGTGCCTTCATGTTAATGTGAAGATATCTACTGGGTAAGTGTGCTCATTACCTATTTCTAATCTTTTCAAGAGATGGAAGTGAGTCAAGATCGGATTCAGAATATTTAAATAGCGAGTCTGAGAGTGAATGAAGAGTGAGTGAAGACTTAGGAAGTCTACATTGTTTAGATTGAGTCTATGTAATTTTCTTATTCTTGAGTCTAGTATGATGAAGGAAGTTGAACTAGTGATTGTATTTGATATTTGATTGATAATGGAAATGAAAGTTGAAATTTGAGTAAATATTGTGCGATTGCATTTATGTGTGTGATTGTCTTGCGCTCTGATCGTTCTTGCTTGTAAGAGGCTTACCATACCGGCTGTTCACGTTCCTTGAGCTAGTCTTCCGCTGTAATAAAGGCTCGGGGCGTGACAGTTAAGTTGGTATCAGAGCCTAAGTCTCAGGACTTAGGGAGAAGAATCATGTCATAGGATAAGTCCAAGGTTTAAGGACCCCTACCTGTGAACTAAGGAAGAAATTTCCATACCCATGTGAGAATTGGGTAGAGCCCGGGATAAGATAGTTAATTAGCTTTAAGATAAATTTTCTTCCAATTCCACGAGAAATAACTAGTTGTTATATTTCTCTCATGTACCTTATTTTACAAATGGCTCATCGCATGGATTGGAATGGCATGCAACAAACAGTTGTCGGCCTTACTCAGGTATTACAAACTATGGCCCAAGCAGGCGCAGGGGCAAGGGCTGGCGACTTACATCGTAATTTCTGGAGTTTAAACCCTCCGCGTTTATATGGTTCTTCTAATCCAGACGAAGCAGAGAATTGGATTGACGAGATGAACCGTATATTTGACGTCATCCAATGCACCAATCAAGAGAAGGTGCGTCTTGCAACTTTCTAACTCAACAAGGATGCCCGTACATGGTGGAAGTCGGTTCCAGCACCTCCGGCCGATGCACCTCATACATGGGATAGTTTTCTCACTTTGTTCCGTGCTAAGTACTTTTTTGAGCATGTGAAAGAAAGAAAGGCTATGTAGTTCGCCTCTCTTCGATAAGGAATGATGACAGTTGCGGAATATGAACTTCAATTCTCCAGATTAGCACCTTATGCACCACATTTAATCAGTACCGATCTATTGAAGGCTAATCGATTTATGGACAGGTTACGACCAGATTTTATTCAGTAGCTCGGGACTCAAAACGTCCGTACTTATGCGGAGATGGTTCAACGGGCATATTTGTGTGAAAGGACCTTAGAGAAGGTCGAGAAATTGAAAGGGAAAGGAGAAGAGTCCAGCCGACGATTAGATCGGTGTTATAAGAAAGAAAAATTCAGCATCACGGAGCCTCACAAAAGCTGTGATAGTAAGAAACGGTCCAGGAGCGGGAACGATGGAAGTTCCCAGACGAACAAGAAGATTAAGGAGGAGCAAGTCGCCATGGCTTGCACTTTTTGTGAAAAGTTCAGCCATTCGGCTGAAGAGTGCTGGAAGTGCCTCGGCGCTTGTTTACGCTGTGGAAGTAGGGAGCATCGCATGCCAGATTGCCCCCTTATGAAGGACCAGTCATCTGGTGGTAGACGCAGGAGGCATGCTCGCCTCAATGCCATTCTAGAAGAAGAGGAAGCGCCCAGGGTTGGTGGGCTTATGGAAGGTACTCCTCAAATTTATTCTCATCCTGCATTTGTGCTATTTGATACTGGTACCTCTCATTCTTTTGTCTCCACTACGTTTGCCAAAACCTTACCAATTGCATCAGTTCCTCTACCTTCAGATCTTGCTATTACCACACCCTTAGGATCTGGAACTAAGCTTACTAGATATTACCCTGATAGTGAAGTAATTGTAGAAGGCCACAAGCTCCCCGCAAACCTAGTATGCCTTGACATGAAAGGGTACGATGCCATTTTAGGGGTAGATTGGCTTATAGATTATGATGCTGATATTAACTGCCGAAATAGGATTATATCCTTCTGAAAATCAGGTCTTCCAAGATTCTCTTTCCTTAGCATCAAGTATAGGAAACATCCCACTATCATATCTTTTCTTCACGCTTGCAAACTCATCTCGCAAGGATGTGAAGCTTTTCTTGCTTCTGTCATTGTTACTGAATCCAAGGAAATCGTCCTAGCAAACATTCATATTGTAAATGAGTTCCCATATGTATTCCCATCCGAATTACCCAGTTTACCACCCGAGAGGGAAGTGAACTTCACTATTAAACTCATTCTAGGAGTAGCACCTGTTTCTATAGCCCCTTACAAGATGTCCCCCACGGAACTTAAGGAACTAAAGAGGCAGTTGCAGTAACTAATAGATAAGGGCTTCATTAGACCTAGCACATCCCCTTGGGGTGCGCCGGTGCTATTTGTCAAGAAGAAGGATGGCTCTCTCAGGCTATGCATAGACTACCGGCGACTAAATCAACTTACAATCAAAAATAAGTATCCGTTGCCGCGTATTGATGAGCTCTTCGATCAGCTTTCGGGAGCAGAGTATTTCTTCAAAATAGACCTCAGATCAGGTTATCATCAGCTTAGAATTAAAGAAGAAGACATTTATAAATCAGCTTTTCAAAGTCGTTATGGCCACTATGAATTCGTGGTAATGTCATTTGGGTTAACAATTGCCCCAGCAACATTTATGCAACTTATGAACAGTATTTTTCAACCATATCTGGACCAGTTCATCGTCGTCTTCATTGATGATATCTTGATATATTCCAAGATAAAAGAGGAATATGAAGAACATTTGAGGATAGCCTTGCAAACACTTAGAGAACATAAACTTTATGCCAAGCTTAACAAATGTGAATTCTGGCTCAAGGAAGTTTCATTCCTAGGCCACATTATTTCAAAGGAAGGTATCGCTGTGGATCCTTCGAAAGTCGAAGCTGTCAGAAATTGGAGCCGGCTAACGAATGTATCAGAAGTAAGAAGCTTTCTGGGTATAGCTGGTTATTATAGGAGGTTCATTAAAGACTTCTCAAAAATTACGATTCCTTTAACTAGACTCACAAGAAAAGAAAATCATTTTGTCTGGTCAGAGGAATGTGAAAAGAGTTTTCAAATTCTTAAGAATCACCTTACTACAGCTCCTATTTTAGCACTACTGGTGGAAGGTGGTAGATTCGAAGTATATACGGATGCATCTGGCATTGGCTTAGGATGCATTCTCATGCAAGATGGAAAAGTAATCTGTTATTCTTTAAGACAATTGAAACGTCACGAGGAAAATTATCCCGTGCATGATTTAGAATTGGCAGCCATTATTTTCGCCTTAAAAATTTAGCGTCATTATCTCTATGGAGAAAAGTTCACGGTATACTCGGACCACAAAAGTTTGAAATACTTATTCTCTCAAAAGGTGCTTAATATGAGGTAGAGGAGATGGTTAGAATATCTCAAGGACTTTGATTTTGCTATTCAATATCATCCTGGCAAGGCTAATGCTGTAGCAGATCCACTCAGCAGAAAACCAATGGGTATGCTATCAAGTCTTATGATTAGTATGACTAATCTTATTCCTCAATTTACTCAGATGAACTTAGATTTTGACATAAAGGAAGAGGATTATTTCATGGGTAATATCCGAGCTCAACCTACATTAATAGAGGATCTGGTCAAGCTATAAAATGATGATCCCATGTTACTGGAAGTTAAAGCCAATATTGAACAAAGGCCGGATTTCTCTGTTTCCAATGACGGAAGATTGCTATTTAAGGGTCGAGTGTGTGTACCAGATCATGAGGATAAGAAGAAACTGATCCTAGAAAAAGCACATAATTCCAAGTACACCATTCATCCAGGAGGCACAAAGATGTATCAAGATCTCAAAATAAACTTTTGGTGACCCAATATGAAGAGAGAAATAGTTGATTTCGTGTCCCGTTGTCTCACCTGCCAACAAGTAAAAGCAGAACATTTTAGACCCACAGGTAAATTGTATCCCTTGGATATTCCCGAATGGAAATGGGAGAGTATAGAGATGGATTTCATCATGGGTTTACCTAAGACCAGAGGAGGACACGATGGTATATGGGTAATCATAGACCGATTGACAAAGTCCGCACATTTTCTACCCATAAAAAGTCGATGGTCTGTGGATATTCTAGCAGCATTATACATAAGGGAAATTATCAAATTACATGGTGTCCCTGTCACTATTGTATTTGATAGAGATCCTCGATTCACATCACAATTCTGGAAGGGCCTACAACATTCACTAAGGACTAGATTGAATTTTAGCACAGCATTTCACCTACAAACTAATGGTCAGACTGAAAGAACAAATCAGGTAGTAGAAGATATGCTCAGGGCTTGTGCTATTGATTTTGGAGGAAGTTGGCATGATCACTTGCCTCTGGTAGAATTTACATACAACAACAGTTATCATGCCAGCATACAGATGGTGCCCTTTGAAGCTTTATACGGAAAAAGCTATAGATCATCAATATGTTAGAACGAAATAGGAAAAAAGTAATTCCTAGGCCTCGACCTTATCAGTGATTCTACAGAGAAGATCAAGCTCATTCAAGAAAGAATGAAGATGGCGCAAGATAGGCAGAGATCTTAGGCTGACAATCGAAGACGCGACTTGGAATTTCAGGTGGGAGATCATGTATAGTCTCCAGGCCGTGGTATTCGAAGATTTGGCATTAAAGGAAAGCTAACTCCAAGGTTCATTGGCCCATTTAAAATTCTCGAAAGGGTCGATGAAGTGGCTTATAGACTGGCTTTACCTCCACAATTAGCAGGAGTTCACGACGTATTTCACGTCTCTATGTTGAAGAAATATGTATATGATCCTCATCATGTCATTACTTATGATAATCTGGAGATCCAAAAGGACCTGACATACGAGCAGAAATCGGTCAGGATTCGGGAGCGAGAAGTGCGTAAACTAAGGAATAAAACTATTCCTATGGTCCAAGTCCAATGGACGAAGCAATGGCCACACGAAGCAACATGGGAGACGGAAGAATCTATGCGTAGAAGATTCTCAGAATTATTCGATTGTAAGTACACTCTCCATAAATTCATGTATTGAATCTGGGGACCAAATTCTTTTAAGTGGGGGAGGGTGTAGTGTCCCAAAATTTATAAGTAATTTTTGGATTATTTATAGAATTTTCTAGAATTTATAAAGGGAAAAATAGATTAACAAATGAATTAATGTTTGGATTATAAGGCCCATTATGTTAAAGAACTAATCTAGCTTTAATAGTTAAAACCCAATAGGTTTATGGACCAAGCCCATTAAGTTTGACCCATATTCTAGAAGGTTATTTAGCCTATTCACAAATTTTATAGATAAATACCATTTTTTTTGGATAAACAAACAAAAGAGTTTGAATTTTATTGAATTATGCGCACATGGGATGTAGCGGTCTATCGCGCAACCGCCACAGTCAGGTAACGCGCCTACCTTCGACCGTTACGCTCTGTTAGTTCCGTGAAGTGAAGAAAGAGCAAAAAGATTAGATTTTTGCTAGTCTATCTCTTAGGGATCGAGATGGGAAGACAAGTAGAGGTGTTAAGGACTCTTAGAAGTCGATCTAAGCTTTAACAAAGACTCTAGAATCGATCTAATCCTAAAACCCTAGCCAAAACCCTATAAATAGGACCTAGTTTTGACCTACGCGACCCCTACTTTTGCTCGCCTGGGATCAAGGTAAGGAGATAGAATCTTGGGTAAGTCCTTTGGAACTTTTTGTTTCTAATACTAAGGTCTGACAACTCTCAAAATTTCATGTTAGGAGGTCGAGTATCCAAGGAGTTAGAATTTTCCAAAGTTGCTGGTTCCATCACACCAACCCAGGAAACTGTGCAACAGGGTGCTGAAGATCAGGAAATTAGAGAGCCTAAACGAGGTAATTAGAGTTAGATACTTTAGAACTTTTTGTTCCTATTAGTATCATCTTCCTAACCTCCAACTTTCACATCTTTAGGTCAAGAGATTAGAGAGATAGGGTAATGTAAAGTTGCTGAAAAATCATAAGAAGAGAAGAACTAGGGCAACCCTTGAAGACTCAAATTAGAAGTTTATAGCCCAGTCAAGAGGTAGGTTATCTCATGAACAGAAAAAACACCTTGTTAGGGATAAAGGCCCTCTAGTTTTATTGGATTTCATGAATCATGGTTTATCAATTTCATGTTTTGATAGTCCTATGCATACATGCACAATCCTTAGCCTAAATCCAAAATAAAAGAATTTTCTTATTAATTCCATGTCACTTATGCATCTAGATGACCTTTATTTCGTTGTCATGATTAGTTAGTCTATGGCATGTTTTAAACTATAGTTCTTATAGTTTCTATTTTTTGGTAGCAGAGGACCTAACGGTCTATCGTAAGACCGCCAGGGACGTGTAACGGACCTACCTTGATCCGTCACACCCTCTGTAGATGATTGTAGGGTTCTGAAAACTCTGACGGACCTACAGTGGACCGTTACTATATTGTGACGCGCCCAGACTAGTCCGTTACACAACACTGCGTTTTGTCAACTTAAGGCAGAATTAAGATTGGCTCAAATAGCTTATATATATATGCCTAGTTAATTAGATCTTAACCTGCTTTCATGATTTTTAAGTTCAGGTGTTGATTCATGTTAGAAATTGCATGATTTATGGTACTTTAGAGTTATTTTCAAGTATATGATAATTTCATACCAAAGCACTATAGTTTTGTATTTAAACCTTGATTTAGAAAAGATATTGATGAGTTTTATCATGATTTTATATCATTACACATTCTTTCTCTTCTATAGAGTCATTTTCTTTAAGTACATGGCATATATTCCAGTATATGGCCATTAGTTCACACTTTGCACTATAGGAACATATTCTAGAACATGAGGACCTCTCTATTCGATATTCCTTCCAATGGACTAGGAAATCTTGTTACAAGGCCTCCGTAATTCTCTGCGAGCCTGAGATTCTCACTAGGACGTCGAGTTGGTTGTAGCATGAAAGCCCAATTGTTAGAAAGCACTATCGATGTTTTCAGGTTCTGGATATGTAACGGATCTATATTCGACCGTCAGGCACATATAACGGTCCAATATATGACCGTCACATTGTTTGAGTCCATATCTATTTTCTTCTGGATTCAACCATTCTAACGGCCCAACACTCGACCGTTATGTTCATGTAACGGCCCAGTATTAGACCGTCACAGTTCTAAATTCTTTAACCCAAGGTTTGACCAAAGGGTTGATATTCTATGTTCCTGGATGGAGTATTGATGGTCTAGGACTTGGCATATTGTCAAAAAATACTTAACTTAAATTATGAATGATAATAAATGTACCGTTATGCTACCGAATTATTTTCATGAGTGTGACATCGTCTTAAATCATCCTTGATCTCTCATGTCCTAAGTTGAAGCGTTCATTGTTGATTATTGTTATCATGAACTTATTTACATTCTTGGCCATATTTTATTGGTTGAAACGTGGAAATAGCTTGATTTATACTTGAAGATGCGATCGAGCACTGATTGTGTTCAAGGGCTCTATAGTAGTCCCCTCGGCTGATTGTCGGAAACATACTGTAAACCATGGGATATGATGCTACTGGCGTCGCATTGCGTTGGGAGTACTTTCTCTATAAATAAGTGAAATCCACGGGGAAATCTACTATGACATGACTTTCTTGCTTGCTATATGATATTCCACAGAAGTTCACAAAATACTTGCTCATAAGCAAAAGATGTTTGGATGATGACTACGTGGTATTGCTAGTACATTCTCATTACATTCTTGTTCATGAAAGGCCATGCTACATTCTTGTTACATTCTTGTTCATACTTGCTCATTCTACCTTAGATGATTGTCTTATTGTTCGGTTATACTTGTGATTCATCGCATTCGCATGATTTTACCTTATTCCTCTAGAGCTAAAATGTTAATTACTGTAATAGTGCCTTCATGTTGATGCAAAGATACCTACTGGGCAAGTGTGCTCATTACCTATTTTCAATCTTCTCAGGAGATGGAAGTGAGTCAGGATCGGATTCAGAATATTCAAATAGCGGGTCCGAGAGTGAATGACGAATGAGTGAAGACTTAGGAAGTCTACATTGTTTAGATTGAGTCTATGTAATTATCTTATTCTTGAGTTTAGTATGATGAAGAAAGTTGAACTAGTGATTGTATTTGATATTTGATTGATAATGGAAATGAAAGTTGAAATTTGAGTAAATATTGTGCGATTGCATTTATGTGTGTGATTGTCTTGCACTCTAATCGTTTTTACCTGCAAGAGGCTTACCATGCCGACTGTTCACGTTCCTTGAGCTAGTCTTCCGCTGTAATAAATGCTCAGGCGTGACAGTCTGAGCCGACAAATATCTTACCTTCGGCCTCTTGGCCACTACTAAAAAAAGAATTAAAGAATCAACCTTTTACTCTGGTTCGGATCCTTTCCCGGCCAGAGAATTAAAGAATCGACCCTCCACTTTGGTCCGAATCCTTTCCCGGCCATAGAATCAAAGAATAAACCTTTCACTTTGGTCTGGATCCTTTCCCGGTCAGAGAATCAAAGAATAAATATTCCACTTTGGTCCGGATCCTTCCCTGGCTAGAGAACAAAAGAATAAACCTTTCACTTTGGTTCGGGTCCTTCCCCGGCCAGAGAGTTAAATGAATAAACCTTTCACTTTGGTTCGGGTCCTTCGCTGGCCAGAGAATTAAAAGAAAATATCCTTTCACTCTGGTTCGGATCTTTCTCCAACCAGAGAATAAAAAGGGACCCCTCTTTCCGGCCTTCGCATTCTACTACCCGACACCCTTCAGGTCAGCCATTTTGACCGAGGCCCACTATCAGAATTAATCCATCTGCCCCACCGTGCTCTCCGATATCGTTCGGCTTTATAGCCTGCTTCTAACATCTCCCGGCTTGTTAGCCTACTCCCAATATCTCTTGGCTTTTTAGCCTATTTCCCAATATCCCAACTGTGGCGCTTGTAGCCTGCTTCCCAACTTCAGCTCTTGCAGCCTGCTTTCCCAATTCTGTCTCTCGTAGCCTGCTTCCCTTTGGCCTTCGTGGCCTGCTTCCCAATTCTGGCTCTCGTAGCCTGCTTCCCTTTGGCCTTCGTGGCCTACTTCCCAATTCTGACTCTCGTAGCCTGCTTCCCGTCCCTTGACTCTTTGTAGCCCGCTTCCTGACTTTGGCTCTTGTAGCCTGCTTCCCTTTGGCCTTCGTGGCCTGCTTCCCAATTCTGGCTCTCGTAGCCTGCTTCCTGTCTCTCGACTCTTTGTAGCCCGCTTCCTGACTTTGGCTCTTGTAGCTTGCTTCCCTTTGGCCTTCATGGCATGCTTCCCAATTGTGGCTCTCGTTAGCTACTTCCCTTTGGCCTTCGTGGCCTGCTCCTCAAATTCTGGCTCTCGTAGCTTGCTTCCCTTTGGCCTTAGTGGCCTACTCCCCAAATTCTGGCTCTCGTAGCCTGCTTCCCTTTGGCCTTCATGGCCTGCTCCCCAATTCTGACTCTCGTAGCCTACTTCCCTTTGGCCTTCGTGGCCTGCTCCCCAAATTCTGGCTCTTGTAGCCTCCTTCCCTTTGGCCTTCCTGGCCTGCTTCCCAATTCTAGCTCTCGTAGCTTGCTCCCCCAACCTTTGGCCTTTGTGGCCTACTTCCTGACATCATTTGGCCCTTATGGCCCACTCCCCTAATGTCCCTTGGCTTCTATAGCCCGCTTCCCTAATGTCCTTTCGGCCCTTCGTGGTCTGCTCCCCTAATACCTCTACTACCACTACGCTTATACGTAACAACAATATTTTCTTATAAAAAAAATAATAACAAAAAAAATTTTCTTGGCTGCCCTGCTTGCATGCTTGATTATAATATAGAATAACACACCCCCTTGGAATTTTCTAGGACCTGTTGCATCCCTACGGTTTTGATGATGTCTCACACTATAAATCAAATTTGTTTTAACTACAAATCAATTTGTATTTATACGGTGCATTTCCTTATTTCGAAGCATGAAGAAGGTCTGTGCTTATAGCATGATACACGTCCGTGCATTACATGTCATTCTCCCTTTTGCTTAATGCATATTCAGTCAGTGGAAGTTCTGCATCTCTCACATAAAGTGCTTGCCTCTGTGCAAGTCCCTGTTCATGCATAGGTTCTGCTATTATACTTTGTCTCTGTGCATTTCTCTAGGTCATGTCCTCTAAGGTACGTGCATATCATGTCTCTGCATCTCAACTCTTGGGTCGATGCAAATTCCTGACCAGAATGCACTGGTTATGCTAGTCGTTCCTTCGTCTCAGTGCAAATCCATCTCGGTGCAAGCCTTGTCTTGTATTTCTCTTTGCCATCTCGGTGCAAGCCTTGTCTTGTATTTCTCTTTGCCATCTCGGTGCAGCTCCTGTTTGGATTGCATTACCATTCTCGGTGCAAAGTTTGATCTGCACCTAGTCAGTGCAAGTCTTGGTTAGTCAAAGGGATTGGAACACAACTCGGTGCATGCTTTGCTTAAAACACAATCATGTTCGGTGCATAGTCTACTCTATACAATTCACTGTAGATGTCTGTGCACGTTTTTGCTCCATGCACACCAAGCCTATTCAAGTCCCTGTAGCTACGAGGTCGGTGCAATTCCTATTTCAGGCTTATTAGACTCAGTGCAAGTCCTGTAGACAACTAACGTAGATTGGTGCATTTTCTGCTTCATTCCATATCGGTGCTTTTCTTGCCTGTCTTAGCCGATGCTTATTCCTTTAACTCTGTGTAAACTTTTCTCTCTGGCAAAATAAAGTCAGTACAATTTTGTGTTTTGCTGTTTCTTGTCCGAGCATATCTGTTGCATGATCAGAGTCCATGGTCTGTGCTAATGACGTCATGCATTTTCTCAAGTCAGTGCACCTCTCGCTTTTGCTCACTTCAACTCGGTGCAACCTGTTGTTCACCTTGTTGCAAGCTAGTGCAACAGTTGATTTGGGAACTTCTACTCAGTGCAGTTTCTGACTTCTTACTCCTTCACTGATACGAATTGTGCTAAGTGTGTGACAAATTATTTATTTCTTCTCTAACAGTTTGTCTGTGCGTTCACCAGGAGAATGGCACGTGATCTGAGTAAGATAGAGGTCCAGAACATTCTGACACGTGCCCCAACCTTTCAGGCGGGAAACATGGTATCCACATGCCTAAGGTTCTGAATCAGACATATATATATATGCTGAGGAAAAGGGTTCGAGACAGAGATGGAACAGTTGAAAAGAAGAGCAGCGTGAGAGCAGTGGATCAAGAGAGAAAACCAGAGACCACCCACTCCATCCAGAGCTGAGAGAAAAATTTCTGAGAAAGAGAAGTGATTGTGAATGTGAAGATCTGCTTCTACGGAAGCTATATTGCTTTTGCTTTTAGAGAAAATTATCGTTCATCGATCGTGTTTTTTTTTAGTTTCCTTTATTTTCATTTCATTCTGTTTCCCTCCATTGTCCTTGGAGGAAGAGAGGTTTGATCCTCTTGTTGTGTGAGTTACTTGGGAGTAATTGCACAGGGTTCCCTTTGCGACTTGCAAACGAAGGGAGATTGGTTCTCCAGTATTTTTCTTCTGGTTGATCAGAAGACTGAGGAGGGTGTTCCTCAGGGCAAGCTGTATGGCAGCGGTTGTTGCAGACTGAGTCTACTGTGTGGGATTGAATATTACAAGGAAACCTTACTCTCCTGAGTAAGGGGTGGATGTAGATTGCGGATAGCAATCGAATCACCTAAAAAATTCCGTGTCTCTCTGTGGTTTTGCTTGTTCACATTTGTGCTGCTCTCCATCTACTTAACACATTGCTTCTTTGTGAGTTGCTTTCTCGATCTCATTCCTTGTTTTAGTCATCTCTGTTGCCTGTCTTCGAAGTCTTCTTCACTGCAATTTGAGGGGTTGAGGAATCGTGTCTGAGTTTATCGAATTTTGGGAGTGAGCTATTCATCCCCCCCTTCTATCTCACTTTCCGTTGTGCGTATCAATTGGCATCAGAGCAGGTTTTCACAATGTGGTCCAATGGCCAGAGTAACCCCAAATTTAATGCTCCTCGGAGCTACATGGCTGAGGGACAATCTATCAGCCGCCCTCCGTTCTTTGATGGTAATAATTTCCTTTTCTGGAAAAATAGGATGGAAGTATTCATCAGGGTGTAGAGCCACAAGCTGTGGAGGGTGATCACTACAGGGCCATACGATCTGCCACCGAACGAGGATGCGTGGACAGATGATCAAGTCAAGCTATCGTCACTTAACTGGACGGCCCTGAACATCATCCAATGTGCAGTACATCAAGATGAATACGCCCGCATCTCAGCTTGCAAGACGGCCAAGAAAATGTGGGATGCGTTGGAGTTAATCTATGAAGGTACACCTCAAGTGAAAGCAACGAAGGTAAATCTCCTCACCTCTGAATATGAGATGTTTAAGATGAAATCAGAGGAGACCATAATTGAGATGTATGCCAGATTGTCATTGATTACGAATAGTCTTAAGGGGTTTGGGAAAGAGATATCTGAGGGAGATATAGTCAGGAAGATACTTAGATCTCTAACCCCAACATGGCACACAAAGGCCATTGTGATAGAAGAGTCTAGGGATCTGTCGACCATGACAGTCACCGAACTTATAGGATCCCTTATGACGTATGAGATTAATTTTAAAAGGAATGGTGAAGGAAGCGACAGGAAGGGCAAGAATATTGCCCTCAAGCTGTCCCGCAGCAAGGGAAGTAGCAGCAGCGGGAGTAGTAGTTGCGAGTCTGACGGACTGTCAGATCTCGACCCGAAGGAGCAAGCAATGCTCACTCGACAATTCAGGAAATTCTTATGGACTAAGGGAAAGACCTTCAGAAGGAAAAGGTCATACCCCTCTGGTAAAAACTTTGATTCCAGCAATGATAAGAATAGGAGTACTAAGAAAATTACATGTTTTCATTGCAGGAAACCTGGACATATGAAAGGGGACTTCCCTGATCTTCAGAAAATGGGTCCTAACTTTCAGAAGAAGAGCTCGAAGGTGCAGAAGAAGAAATCACAAGCAATGGTCTGCACGTGGAGCAATGAGGAAGAAGATCTGGAAGCCAATTCCTCAGAGGAGGACGAAGAAAGAATTTGCCTGATGGCAAATAGCGAAGAGGAGGTAACAAATATCTTCCAGAATTTTTCTATTGATGATTGGGAAGATGCCTATGCTGAACTGTTAAATAAGTTCAATTCACTGAGTAAAGAGCATAGGGTTCTGAAGAGAAAATTCAATGCTAATATTGAAGAACAAACTCAAATCAGTGAGAAAAATCAGAAATTAAAAGAACAATTGGAAGAAATTACTTCTCTGAAGAAGGAAAATGAAAAGCACAAATTTGAGAACCAGGAAGTTCACTCATAGCTCAGTGAACTCAAGATAAAATTTGAAGAAAGTCTGAATGGAAACAGTGTGATCACAGAGAAGTATGAAGCCGTTAAGAAAGTGAACACTGAACGTCTAAAAAATTGTGAGTTTATGCAAAGAGAGTGAGTCTATGCAAAGAGAGCTGGAAGACAAACAAAAGATTTTAGAAAAATTTGTTCAAGGGAAAACGAATCTGGATTCTATACTAGGAACAAGGGTTAATTTTAACAAGGAGGGTTTAGGCTATAACTCAACTAACAAGAGACCCTTTCAGTTCAAGACCACTACCTTCTACCCAGAGAAGGGAAAAGAAAAGCTGGACACACCATCCAGCTCAAAAAGTAATCAAAACATTCAACGTCCAAAGGAAAATTCAACAAACAATGCTGAACGACCATCTAAAATAGGAATGAACTTTGTGAAGAATTTCTCTAAGCCCATTCACCAGAACAGAAGTGGTAGCTGGACTGGGCAAATGTATCAGAATAAAAGCTGGAACTACTATAAAAGAATGGGTCCGAACAGTAGTTACTAGAGAAATAACACTCACCCTTAAAAACTTGTTAATCAACAAGCGCACAGAAGATACCCTAGGGATGAGAAGCCTAATAACTGGAATAGATTTCACTTCTCCAGACCAGCTGGACATAATTCTGGTCGCAATTTCAATAGACCCGAAATTAAGATGCACGAGAAAAACAAGTTGAAATAATTTTGGATTCCTAAACACCTGCTTAAAGATTTGAATGATGTCTTTGGACCCAACTTATCTTGGGTTCCAAACTACTTTGCTTGATTTCGTTTGTGTAGGTTTGCCTGGCAGCTGAGAACAACAAATGGTACCTTGACAGTGGCTGCTCCAGGCACATGACAGGAGACCGATCCCAGTTCAGCAAGTTAGAAATGAAGGTAGGGGGTCTGGTCAAATTCGGAGGAAAGAACAGAGGTAAGATCATTGGGGTTGGCACAGTTGGTAAGTCCTCCACTAACTCAATTGAGAAAATCTTACTTGTGGAAGGTCTTCAACACAATCTGATTAGCATTAGTCAATTATGTGACAAGGGTCACAGGGTTGTGTTTAACAATAACTCATGCAAAATCTTTGAAATAAATTCTGATCTCGCTAAATTTGTAGCAAACAGGACCAATAATGTCTACATGGTAGACTTAGATGTTGAGTCTGAATCTAATATCTGCTTGTCTGCTAATTCTGAAAGTAATGCTTTTGATTGGCATAGACGATTAGGCCATGCTAGTTTTTCTACTTTGAATAAATTGATCAAGCATGATATAGTTAGAGGCATGTCTAAAATCAAGTTTAGTTCAATCTCAAAAATCTGTGATGCCTGTGCTCTAGGCAAACAGACCAGGAAGTCCTTCAAGCTAAGATCTGAGCCATTGTCTTCTAGACCAATGGAACTTCTTCATATGGATCTCTTCGGTCCTACTAGAACTCAGAGTCTTAATGGAAGTAGGTTTGGTTATGTGATCATTGATGACCACTCTAGATTTTCATGGATCTTTTTCTTAGCCAACAAAAATGATGCTTTTCAAAAGTTTAAATAATTTTTCAATAAGGTCAAACAAGAAGGAAAACATAAGATTTGTTCAATTCAATCTGACCATGGAGGTGAATTTAAAAACTCCATATTTTCTGACCTTTGTGAAAGTGAAGGACTAACACACAAGTTTTCTTCTCCCAGGACACCAGAGCAGAATGGAGTTGTGGAGAGAAGAAATCGAACCATTGTGGAGATGTCCCAAACCATGCTGATTGAGAGTCAACTACCAAGAAAGTTTTGGGCAGAGGCGGCCAATACAGCAACTTATACAATCAACAGGGCCATGGTAAGACCAATTCACAAGAAAACCCCCTATGAGATATTGAAGGGTAAGAAACCAAACTTGGCTCATTTCAGGATTTTGGGTGCTAAATACTTTATCCATAATAATGACAAGAAAGACTTAGATAAGTTTGATGCTAAAAGCTGTCCTGGAATATTTTTAGGACACTCTGAAGTGTCAAGAGCATATAGGGTCTTTAACATAACTGATCATAAAGTTGAAGAGTCTCCACATATCCTTTTTGGTGAAGCAAAAGATGCTACTAACATTGAAGATGCTGACAGGGATTCCAAGCACGATTGAGAATTCCTAGAAGATAAAGAAGAAGAGGAGGTTCAGCCGACTGAAACATCAGATGCTCCCAACCAGGTAGGGCCAGCTAAAACAGGTGAGTCTTCAATAAATGTTAGATACCTTAAAGATCACTCAATAGATAACATCCTAGGCAACCTTGAAGATCCTCTTAGAACTAGGTCTCACTTTAGGAATGTTCATAATCAAGACCTAATTACCTTGGTCTCACAAATTGAACCCAAATCAGTAGAAGAGGCCTTAAGTGATCAATCTTGGATTAATGCTATGTGTGAGGAGTTAGGTCAGTTTGAGAGAAATAATGTTTGGGAGTTAGTTCCAAGGCCAGAAAATACTAACGTCATAGGAACTAAGTGGGTGTTTAAGAATAAAATGAATGAATCTCTAGAAATAAAGCCAGACTGGTAGCCAAGGGCTACTGTCAGGAATTTAGAGTTGACTTCGATGAGTCCTATGCACCTGTTGCTAGGATGGAAGCTATACGAATATTATTAGCATTTGCATGCTCCAAGAATATAAAACTCCAACAAATGGATGTGAAGAGTGCATTTTTAAATGGAGTTATCAAAGAAGAAGTTTTTGTTGAACAACCTCCCGGATTTCAGTTCTCTCCACAACCCAACCAAGTTTTAGATTGAACAAAGCCCTATACGGTCTAAAGCAGGCTCCTCGAGCATGGTATGAAAGACTGACAGAACTGCTGATCAGCAAGGGCTACCACAGAGGTAAGGTGGATCAAACTTTATTTTTCAAGAGTTCAAATAAAGACCTCATCATAGTTCAGGTATATGTAGATGATATTGTCTTTGGATCAACTAGCTCGGAACTATGTAATGAATTTTCTAAATTGATGTCAGCTGAATTTGAAATGAGTTTGGTAGGTGAATTAAAGTATTTTCTTGGCTTGCAGGTACAACAGTTAGAGGATGGATGCTTCATCAACCAGACCAAGTACACATTAGAGATTCTCAAGTGGTTTGGCTTGAACAATTTGAAACACATCACGACGCCAATGGGTACCAATACCTCATTGAATGCAGATGAGACAGGTAAAGAAGTAGATGCCAAGCTCTATCGAGGTATGATTGGATCTCTACTTTATTTGACAGCTTCAAGACCTGATATATAGTTCAGTGTAGGAATGTGCGCAAGATATCAATCTAGACCCACTGAATTACATTTAGCTATAGTGAAAAGAATTTTCAGATATCTATCAGCCACACACACCCTTGGATTATGGTTTCCTGCATCACACACACTTGATTTAGTTGCATACACAGATGCAGACTATGCCGGGTGTAAACTACATAGAAAAAGCACTAGTTGTCACTGTGAATTTCTAGGTGGGTGTTTAGTATCTTGGGGTTCCAAGAAACAACATTCTGTGGCCCTCTCCACTGTAGAGGCTGAGTACGTGGCTGCAGGGAGTTTGATGTGACACAAACTGGGACCTAGGTGGCAAGCAAACGCAACGACTAGATAATGTCACACAAGCGGACTCACTCGCGTTTGGCACACTCGGGTCCGTAGGTGGACCGGCAATGGGGTGAGGGTCCGAGGTTGGACCGGTGGTTTCCAAGGATATGACTGACTTGGGGAGGACCCCTAGGGGCCAGGGTTGCCCAAATTCACGGGCGGTCAGCACGCCGAAGGCATGGGTTGAAGGGTCACTCTCACAACTCACCCGCGGCGACCACTCAAACATAAGCAAGTTTGGAACGGGCGCTCACTCACCGTCCGACGGAGTTAAGAAGCAATACTAATTAAGCAAGATCTACCAACAAAGGGAGGGGTCCAGAAGCTCACCTGATCAGCGTGAAGACGCCGATCCCGGTCGGAGACGATGGCGAGCAGGGAGGCGTGGGTATGCACCCGAACGCCGCGCCAGTTAAGCTTCAACCTGCTCAAACGTTTACAAAACTACACCCCATGCAAGGGGGTGATCGTGGGGAAGGGAAGACAATGATTACATCCAAACACTACCTCCACACAGGGAGGGGCCTTCAGCCGGCCAAGCGGGGAGGGGAATTCGAGCTAGAAGTGATGAAAGGAAGCTGATGCCGAATCTGTCCACGTTCTGGAATCAGGGACCAGCAGTTGAAGACGGCACCTCTGTGACCTCTCCTGATTTTTTCTGATGACGGGACCAATGGGGAATTCTTCGTAACTGGAACGGGAAAACGTTTGAATTTTTCTGATTTCTTATGGCACCAACGCTGGTCTGGGTGGAGGCTCGAACAGGGTGGTAGCTTCTTGGAACTGGCTGCTTCAGGTTTCCAATAGCAGGAAGAAGAGGATGCCACGACCGCTCCCGAGCTCAGATCAGGTGCCGCCAGAGCCGTTGGAACCGTTGACAAGTCCTCTTAGAAGAAAAACTAGCGGGAAAGCCAAATGTTGTTGGAGAAGACCAATGGGCTCTGAACTCTGATAATAGGTCGGTGCAGACTGTGGGGAAGCAGAACCGCGCACCCGGGGGAGAAAATTGATAACTCCTGGTTCCGGATGCCAAATTGAGCTCTAATTTTTGGAGATGAAAGAAGACTCATAATAGAAGACGTTTTATGAAGGACTCTTGCTCAGATTCCCAGCAGGATGGCCGCTGTAGATCTTCCACTCTGGTTCTGGTCCTCTGCCTGAGAAGTCTTGCATAGTCGTGGTAGATCGCCTCCTCCGAACAGCTCCGATCTTGGAAGTCGGCGGGACCACCACCGTTGGAAAGCCGACTGGGAGACGCTTCCAAAGATATATGGTATGCCCTCTGAAGCTTCAAGGTGAAGATGTGGCAGCCTCTGTAACTGGGCACTCCTCTGCTGCTGCGGACTGAAAACTGTAGGTTGAAGATGGTGGGGGGAAATGGGGTATATGGGAGGGGAAGTGGGGGTGGATGAGTGTGGGGAGAGCCCTGGCTGTGAGGGGGTCTAGGAGGGGGTGTTCCAAGGTGTGGATGGGGGAGAATGGGGTCTGGAAGGTGGTGTTTGCAGTGGGTGAGAGGGGAGCTGCGAATTTGGGATGGGTGGGGGAGAGAGAAGGAGAGATCTCTCTCCAAAATTTGAAAATGGACCAATGTGGTTAATGGGGCTTTGGGGATGGGAAGGGTTGTGTTGGGAAAGGGAAGGGGTGCTTGGGGAGTGGGGAATTCTCCCTTGGGAGATGAGAGGGTGCTTAGGGAAGGGAGTTGAGTAGGTGGTGGTTGGGTGGTGGAGTTGGGATTGAGGGGGAGGTCTCTTGGAACTAGGGTGGAGTAATGAGGGTGGGGTATTTGGGAGGATGAGTAATGAGGGGGAGAGAGAGAGAGAATTGATGATGTGGAGGAGAGAGAGGGAGGAGAGGAGAGAGAAAGTGGCACCCTCCTCCTTGAAGAGAGAGAGAGAAGAGAGAGAAGTGAGATAGAGAGAGAAGGGGAATCCACCCCAATAGAGAGAGAGAGAGAGGTTTGGAGAATCCACTCCAATATGACACTAGAACTCACTTGATTTAAATTGATCATAAAAGGTTGTTACAAATGAGAGAGGGGAGGGACTATATATAGACTCCATACTTTTCCTAAGACCAAAATAGCCCTGACAAACAAGTAAATGACCAAAGCAGTCCAAGGGAGGGGCGCCCCTGGGCCTAGCCCATTAGTTGGGCCCATTAGCCTATCAAACCAACCATATGACAACTAACTTAGGAAAATGACTCACTAACCTAGGTATATGACTCAAATAAAGGGAAAATTACAATGACATGACTAAAATAAAGTATGAAAATTACATGACTCGACTCAGAAAAATATGACGGACACAATGGAGCTATGCTGGCGAGCAATCGAAGCTGTGGAAAAATGTGAAGGGCGAGAGATGCCCCCATCAGAGTTGTAGTACACAAGTCATTTGGATTAAACACCAGCTTCAGAACTATCAAGTAGACCTAGGGTGTACACCCATTTACTGTGATAATACCAGTGCCATCAATCTAGCCAAGAACCCTATCTTGCATTCCTGCACCAAACACATAGAAATAATGTAATGTCCCGGATCTTTGTTGGATCCTTAGTAGGTCCGGTTGGATCTTTATGGGATCTTTCAGACTAGTTTCAGTGAGTTTCGGTTCGCTTATGTGGCTTCCAAGTTGCGGTTTCTTCGGTGGAGGTAGGGAGATGGATTGCCTATCTATTCTGTACGTTTTCCCTGCTTCTGTGCGTAGTTTGGTGCTCGATCGGGAGAGATCGGGCCGATCTAGTGAAAATCGTCATTTTCGAAGTTTTCAGGGTTCGCCGAAAAATGGCAACCATTCTTGGTCTACTTAGTATCAAAATGACCGCTGGGATGTCTGGATCACATTCATGTTAGTTTCGTGTCGATCGGTCGTCATTGGAGGCCGGTAGGAGTCCGGGAACCTCGGTGACTTGTTTAGGGTCGATTTATCCAAATCGCCCCGATCTTGCATTTTAATGCGTGCATGTGGGATTTTTAGCCTCCTGAAGTTGTTTTTCATCATCTAGCTTTGTTTCCCCTACATTTCGGCGTGAATGGGGCGTGGAACGGGCCGATTAGGCGTTTCTACCTTTTTCCAGCCATGACCGATGTAGCGGTCGTTGCAGAGACCGTCACAGTCTCTGACGGCCCTACGATAGACCGCCACAGCGTTTGAACGCTTTTAACTTTTCGTGGCTGTGGGAGTGTGACGGTCCAGTAGTGCTGCGTCACAGCCCTCTGACGCATCCAGGCAGGTGCGTCACAGCCATTCCATTTTCTTGAGGTTCTGGTCAGCCGGTCGCCTGACGGCCTAGTCCTCATGCGTTAGAGCGTTGTAATGCGCCTGTGCTAGGCCGTTACGTTCTGTTTGACCGGATTTGACCGTTTAAGTCGGTTCGTGTAGCGGTCGTTCCTCTATGCGTCACAGCCTCGTAACGCGCCTGTCCTAGGCCGTTACACGCTGTTTGGCCGAGTTGGGTGGCTGTGTCGGTTGGCTCTAACGGCCTTGCCCCCATGAGTTAGGCTACTGTAACGCGCCTGGCCTGGTGCATTACATGGTTCGAGTCGTGGTCGTTGGTCTGTTGGCCCTGACGGCCCTGAAGGGGTGCGTCAGAGCTATGTAACGCGCCTAGGTTAGGCTGTTACATGTCTTGTGCGTTTTAGGTGTTGGATGGGGCAGTGTCTGTGACGGCTCTTTCTTCGACCGTCATGTCGCTGTAGCGCGTCTTCGATAGACTGCCACAGTCTTGTTCTCTAGAGTGTAACGGCCTAGCGTTAGACCGCCACATTCGTGTAACGATCTAAGGGTGGTGCGTTATAGTCCTAGAGCTCCGATTTCCGTTGTTGTGGTTTCTGATTGTCTTGGCTTCACCTTGTGGCCTGCCCGTTTTCCTGCGGATGTCTCCTGACATCCTATGAGGGCTAAGACTACATTATAAGGTAGCCAGGAGTCTTCTTGCTTGTGGTAGGATTCTCTTTCCTGCTATAGAATGTCTTTGCCTTTGGTTGCGTGGCGATTCCTCCTTGACTGCTTGGTTGACCTAGCGGCCGAGTGATGGATAGCCTATGCCCAGATAGTGGTTTACCGGTGGTTTGGTTTCCGGTATCTTGGCTTGACCTGGTGGTTCGCCCATTGTCACGTGGACATCACCCGATGTCCTATGAGGGCTATAACTGTGTTCCGAGGTGGCCATGAGGGTTTGTGCCTATGTGTGTGTCTCGGCAGTTCTGTCCAGTTCGAGACACTGGTTCTGGATGCCTCGGGGTACTATTTTACCTTGAGTTACGTGTCCAGACGTGCCGGAGGGTTCTTGCTGTTCCCTCAGGTCTCCGTGAGTCATTTTCTGTGAAGTGTCATTTCTCGTGGCTTAGGAGTAGACCGATTAGCGGCTAGTTCCTGATGGGGACATCCCCAGTCACTCCATCTTTTTTGAGACTCCGGTTGCTCGCCATCGGTGCATCATCATCTCTATCACTTAATTTTGAGTAGTAGCATGTAATTTTTATCTTATTTGAGTCATAGATGTGTAATCTTTCTTTATTTGACTCAGTTACTAGGTTAATGGGTCAGTTTGATAGTCATTTGGGCCCAACTAGTGGGCCTGGCCCAGGGGCACCCTACCTTGGACTACTTTGGTCATTAGTTGTTTAGTCAGGGTCATTTTAGTCCTAGGAAAATATGAGTGCCTATAAATAGGCCACCCCACTCCCTCATATGTAATCTTTTGGTCAATCAAAAATTGAGTGTTCTAGTGCAATTGGAGTGGATTCTCCATCTCTCTCTCTAAGGGGTCCCCCCCTCTCTCTCTCTCTTCCCTACCCCCAAATTTTGAAATTTCTTCTTTCTCCTCCCATTCACTCATCATTAATATTCCCCCCTTCCCCATACCCTCATTCAAGTCCCCCCAACCCCCAAGATAGAACCCACCAATCACTAGGCCACCCTCCAACCCCCAACTACCCTACCCACTTTCCCAAATACTTTTCCCTCTCTCCCATGCCACCCTCCACCTCCAAAGGCCATTTGAATTTGAAAATTTCCTTCCCTCCATAGCCCTTGGTCGCCCAAACCCCCTCTCCCCTAGGTCAGGTCGCCCTCCCCTTCCCTCCACCTCATTCCACCACCATTTGCCACTACAAGGTAGCAACTTCATTTGTAGGTCGCAGGCAGCAAGTTTGGTCCTAGAAGCTGCGTCATCTCCAGAATTTCCTTGACTCGTATGGTGGCAAGGCATATATCTCTGGAAAGGTCGTCCAGAGAGCTTTCCAAGCGCGGTGGTTTCGTCCTCATCCGAGCACCGTGCTGATCGGGAGGCCCTTTCTTCCTCGACTGCGCAAAGCCTCCCTGGCAGGAGACCAGAGCCGGAGTGGAAGCTCGACTACGACGAACCTATTGGGAATCGGATCAAGAGTTCTTCTACAAAAATCTTCTACTACGAGTCTTCTATCATCCTCGAGAAGAAGAGCCTAGTTTGGCAACCAGACCTGAGAGTTATCATTTTTATTCCCCGAGTGCGCGGTTCTGCCTCCACTCAGTCTGCACCGACCCCTCCTCAGTGTTCCGAGCCTACCGGTCTGCTCCGACAATGAACGGCATCCCTGTCAAGCTTGTTTCGAAGAGGACTCACATACAGTTCCGTCGACACTGGCAGCACCTCATTTTGAGTTCAGGAGAAGTCGTGGCATCCTCTACTTCCTGCTTCTGAGTTCCTGAAGCAGTCAGAACTGTCAACCAGTTCCCCTGTTCAAGCTCCTACTCCGACCAGCGCCGATGCCCGACGAAATTACCAAAATTCAGGCGTCATCCCGGCCCAGCTAAGAGCAATCTCCAAGTGGTTTCATCAACAAAAATTTTTTGGAGCGGCCACAGCACCGTGGTAACCATCAGTCAGTCCTGAAGCACAGGTAGCGGACTGAATCGACATCGGCATCCTAGTTCGTATTTAGTTCGGTCTCACCCCTCCCCGCTTGGCCGGCTGAAGGCCCCTCCCTACGTGGAGGTAGTTTTGGATGTATTGATAGTTAACCCCCACCCCAAGATCTCCCTCCTGCGAGAGGCGTAGTGTTGTAATCACTTAAATCGGGTCAAGCAGCATCGGCGCGGCGTGCTGGTGCATATCCACGCCTCCCCGCTCGCCCTCGTCTTTCAGCCGGGATCGGTGTTCTCACACCGATCAGGTGAGCTCCAGGACACTTCCCTTTCTGGTTTATTCATGCTTATTTAGTATTGTCTTTAGCTCCGTCGGACGGTAAGTGAGGGCTTGATCCAAATTTCCCTTCAATTGAGTGGCCACCGCGGAGTGAGGTAAGAGCGACCCTACAACCCATGCCTTGGGCATGCTGACCGCCCACTAAATTGGGTATCCCAGCCCCTTAGGGGGTCAGCCAAAGTGAAGCCTAGCCTCGGAACGTCAAGGTCCCACTTTGGACCCTTCCCACCATTGCCAATTTGCCCACGGGCAATAGTGTCCGCTAAGCGAGTGAGCTCGCCCGAGTAACTTCATCGTCCAAGTTGTTTGCTTGCAATTATAGGTCCAAGGGCATTTGGTCTTGTGACTATCACCCCAAGGTGGTGTCACATCAAGTGATATCAGAGCAAGTTCACAACTTATCTCTATCAAGTTGGTCCTAGGACGCACATATGCATTTAGAGTCTTCCAATACATCACTCTTGTCCACTAGTATGGCCACCTCATACCGACCTTACCAATCGGCCCTCTCCATAAGTCCAAACCACCAAGTGATGCCTACCACTAACACTCATAACCTCCCTGGCCATGTCAACTACCTCATGAAGGCCTTGACCCATGCCAATGAGCGGCTTGATAACATATCTGGTCGACTCAACCAACTTGGAGAAAATGGGCCCACCCCATGGGCGGATGATAGTAGGGCTCCTCCCCCACCTCCCATCTTTGATGGAACTCAACCTATTGACTATTTAGATTGGGAAGTCTCAATGGACCATTATTTCACTTGGTATCCCATGTCCGAGGATGAGAAAGTCCGATTTGCCAAATTGCAACTTACCAAATGGGCCCAAACTGATTGGTTGAAAATTGAAGGTTTAAGGATAATTAGAAGGGAAGCTCCCCTCACAACATGGGGGGACATGAAGGAACAACTTAGAGCTAGATATATTTTCCCCTCCCATTCCGAACACCAAAGCCCAAAGAGCATTTCAACTCCTTCATTTCCCCTTGGCCAACCCAAGACCCTAATCACACATTCCCCACCATTTCCCACCTCTCCTACTCCAACCACCACATCTACATCCTACCACCAAGTCCTCACCACAACCATATGTCCACATACCCAATTGGACCCCATGTCTACCCCTCCACCTAGGCCCATAATTGCCACCACCCCCAAACACAAATCCCCTCACCAAACCCGTACCCCACAATCCCCCTTGTCCACCTCCGCAACATCACCATCATCCCCAAAAAGGGACACATCTCCCAAAACCAATCAACCTAAATCTCCTCACCAAACCCACCTTCCACTTCCAACCCCAATCCTACCCCAACTTGGGCCTCCACTACTTCCACTCCCAATTCCAACCCACGTCCGACCTTGCTCACCTCCTCGGGTACGCCATGCATCAACTATCACCAACCCACCCACCATAGACCTTCCTACCCCATTGTCATTAGGAGTTGCAATCCACACACCCACCCAAGTGGAGAGGGATATCAATCCGGATCCACCTCTCAAAAAAGAGGAAATCCAAGGGCCACACAACTCACCCGCCACTCCTAGCCTAGCTCTTCAAGAGCTACACACCCTTCCCCATGACACCGTCACCATAGATGAATCCGTACTCCAATTGCTCAAGCGAGGCCTCACCATTCCTAATTCACAACCAAGCCACCTACCCATGGGACATCAATCCCAAATCATTCCCACTCAGCCTCATGTCACTTATCAAACCTCCTATTATGTGGAAGATTTGGGAGACTTAGTGGCCTACCTACATTGGCAAGTCCACTTGACCGATATGCTAGCCATGAGGCCGTCGGAGCCTAGCACCATTAGCCTAGCTTACCCCGCCGTTGGCACCATCACTTCCATCTACACTAATGGCCAATTTACGAGTGAGATCATACTCTTTCTTCCCATGGAGGAGGAACCCATCCTAGTCTACTCCCCAACCATTGAGATCCCAAGTGCTTTGATTGGCCAACCCAGTAGCAACCTTGGCCCAATTATTTTGGAGGAGGATGACTCACCATTTGAGGACCTTGAGAACATGGAGTACCCCTATCCAGGTGACCCTTACCATGATCCCTTCAACCCCTTCCTATGGGAGCCTAGATCTCCATGTAACCCACTCACCCTATTCACCCCCACCCACCTTACCCTACCCATATCACCCATGTTGACCCAAACCCCTCACTTCCTAGAGTCGGGTTACACCATGATAGCCTTGACCTTAGGCAACAAACACCTTGGGATTGATGAAATGCCCCACCCCATAACCACCTTCCTAGATCCCTTCGACCCATTCACATGGAAGTTCAAAAGTCATCCCACATCTATGCACATGGAAGACACCTTTGGGATAAACATGCATGTGTCTAGGCTTACCACACAATTTGGCATGATTCATAAGTCGGGTACATTCATTCACATCACCCACATGTCAAGTAGGAAGCATAAGTGGACCGTATTCGGATGTATTGGTCCACCTTCATTCATCATGAGTCTTAAGCATGAGAGGAGCATACATGGATGTCCGGGTCCCCCGACATTTGTCACACCCATGCATAAAAGGTTCATCTATGGATGTCTTGGCCCTCCTAAGTCTGTCACAGTCTTCATGGCATCAAAGTGTGATCGGTCTACATTTGGCTGCCCCTGTCCACCTTGGCACACCATACTTTTCACACCAACATCGCATCGTAGTACATGGCATACGCATTCTCGCAAGCATCTAGCAACGAGCGATGAGGATCGTAAAAAGCGGGCAATAGCTTGTAAGTGGCACTTGGGATTCCAAGTAGGCGGCTTGGTAATGGTGACCTTGGAGTGGCTCTACCTTAGGGCTATCTCCAAACCGAGGGCACAAGGACTTGGACCTTCCCGAATTCTGAGTAGCATTGGCAAACATGCTTTTGGTCTGAACATTCCAAAGGATTCTGGGCGACACCTAACTTTTCGTGTCGCAGATCTAGCACCCTATAAGGGTCCCACGGTGGAACCTAGTAAGCATCTTGAGCCTACACTTACCTTTGTGAGTGACACCACTGGAGAGCCTCCACATATCAGCCCGAGAGCCTGACATGAGCACATGGAGGCAATACTAGATAAGCAAGGTACCATCGCTAGGAAGAGGGTGTGCCCGCGCTATCCTGAGAAGTGGAAGAGCCATCCCTCGGCTACGGAGGCAGGGTTGAGTTGGGAAGACGCTCTGCACCCGGATCTGCTTTCGTGTACTGCTACCCCGAAGGACCCACACTCGACGGGGTCGAGTTCTCCCCACCCCGGGGGTATGATGGGGACATCCCCAGTCACTCCATCTTTTTTGAGACTACGGTTGCTCACCATCGGTGCATCATCATCTCTATCACTTAATTTTGAGTAGTGGCATGTAATTTTCATCTTATTTGAGTCATAGATGTGTAATCTTTCTTTATTTGAGTCAGTTACTAGGTTAATGGGTCAGTTTGATAGTCATTTGGGCCCAACTAGTGGGCTTGGCCCAGGGGCACCCTCCCTTGGACTACTTTGGTCATTAGTTGTTTAGTCAGGGTCATTTTAGTCCTAGAAAAATATGAGTGCCTATAAATAGGCCACCCCACTCCCTCATATGTAATCTTTTGGTCAATCAAAAATTGAGTGTTCTAGTGCAATTGGAGTGGATTCTCCATCTCTCTCTCCCTCTCTCTCTAAGGGGTGGATTCCCCTCTCTCTCACTCTCTATCTCTCTCTAAGGGGTCCCCCTCTCTCTCTCTCTTCCCTACCCCTAATATTCAAATTTTCTTCTCTCTCCTCCCATTCACTCTTCATTAATATTCCCCCCTTCCCCATACCCTCATTCAAGTCCCCCCAACCCCCAAGATAGAACCCACCAATCACTAGGCCACCCTCCAACCCCCAACTACCCTACCCACTTTCCCAAACACTTTTCCCTCTCCCCCATGCCACCCTCCACCTCCCAAGGCCATTTGAATTTGAAAATTTCCTTCCCTCCATAGGCCTTGGTCGCCCAAACCCCCTCTCCCCTAGGTCAGGTCGCCCTCCCCTTCCCTCCACCTCATTCCACCACCATTTGCCACTACAAGGTAGCAACTTCATTTGCAGGTCGCAGGCAGTAAGTTTGGTCCTAGAAGCTGTGTCATCTCCGACATTTCCTTGACTCTTCTAGTGGCAAGGCATACATCTCTGGAAAGGTCGTCCATAGAGCTTCCAAGCGCGGTGGTTTCATCCTCATCCGAGCACCGTGCTGATCGAGAGGCCCTTTCTTCCTTGACTGCGCAAAGCCTCCCTGGCAGGAGACCAGAGCCGGAGTGGAAGCTCGACTATGACGAACCTGTTGGGAATCTGATCAAGAGTTATTTTATAAAAATCTTCTACTACAAGTCTTCTATCATCCCCAAGACGCACAGCCCAGTTTGGTGACCGGACTTGATAGTTATCATTTTTATTCCCCGGGTGAGCGGTTCTACCTCCACTCAGTCTGCACCGACCCCTCCTCAGTGTTCCGAGCCTATCGGTCTGCTCCGGCAATGAACGACATCCCCGTAAAGCTTGTTTCGAAGAGGACTCACGTACGATTCCGTCGACTCTGGCGGTGCCTCATTCTGAGTTCAGGAACGGTCGTTGCATCCTCTACTTCCTGCTTCTGAGTTCCTGAAGCAGTCAGAACTATCAACCAGTTCCCCTGTTCAAGCTCCTACTCCGACCAGCGCCGGTGCCTGAAGAAATTACCAAAATTCAGGCATCATCCCGGCCCAGCTAAGAGCAATCTCCAAGTGGTTTCGTCAACAAAAAAATTATGGAGTGGCCACAGAACCGTGATAACCATCAGTCAGTCATGAAGCACAGGCAGCAGACTGAATCGACATCGGCATCCTAGTTCGTATTTAGTTCGGTCTCACCCCTCCCTGCTTGGCCGGCTGAAGGCCCCTCCCTACGTGGAGGTAGTTTTGGATGTATTGATAGTTAACCCCCACCCCAAGATCTCCCTCCTGCGAGAGGCGTAGTGTTGTAATCACTTAAACAGGGTCAAGCGGCATCGGCACGGCGTGCGGGTGCGTATCCACGCCTCCCCGCTCGCCCTCGTCTTTCGGCCAGGATCGGTGTTCTCACACCGATCAGGTGAGCTCCGGGACACTTCCCTCGCTGGTTTATTCATGCTTATTTTGTATTGTCTTTAGCTCCGTCGGACGGTAAGTGAGTGCTTGATCCAAATTTCCCTTCAATTGAGTGGCCACCGCGGAGTGAGGTAAGAGCGACCCTACAACCCATGCCTTGGGCATGCTGACCGCCCACTAAATTGGGTATCCCAGCCCCTTAGGGGGTCAGCCAAAGTGAAGCCTAGCCTCAGAACGTCAAGGTCCCACTTTGGACCCTCCCCACCATTGCCAATTTGCCCACGGGCAATAGTGTCCGCTAAGCGAGTGAGCTCGCCCGCGTAACTTCATCGTCCAAGTTGTTTGCTTGCAATTATAGGTCCAAGGGCATTCGGTCTTGTGACTATCACCCCAAGGTGGTGTCACATCAGTTCCGCTATCAGTGACGATCTTGCCTTTGAGCTGTCCGACTCAAGGATCGTTACGTTGTAGGTCTAGTTGCCTAATCCTGAGTCTGTTGGCAGTAGTAGTACTGCCAGTGGTGCCTAGTAGTACGCGTGACAGTGCGTTCTAGCTTGTCCGTACTCTAGCACTTGTGCTTTTGAGTCTGGTGTCTCGTGAACCTCTGCTTGTCGTGGCCTGTCGATGCACGCGGTCTAGTGTGTTGACCCACCTCGGAGGGGTGGAAAGGGCAGTTCCCGAGATACGGTTTGTAAGCTAGTTCCGTGGGCTCCCAGCCAACGGTAGCATCCTACCGAGGGAGAAAACTATCTAGAGGACCTGGCTTACGCTAGAGCCAGTGTGTGCACACGTTGTCAGGGACTGAGGACTTACGCCGACGGGCGTGACCCTGACTAGTCTCTTGTTGCTGTTGTTGTTATTTGGTTCAGTGCGTGTCTGCGTCTCTGCCATGTCTTTAGCGGTACCGTATGCGAGACACTCGGGACGCAGCATAAGACTTCAGTGGACGCAGCTAGCTGTTCTCCTTGTGAGGAGGTGCTTCCGTCACGTGATACGTGACTTTCACGTTTCTTGTGCGCCATGACCTTTCCGAGTTAGCCCTCTCGTGGCCCTACTCGAGGTCAGTGTTGTGTTGTGTGCACGACGTTCTAGTCGTGTGTGCTCGTCGGGTTTGTCCATCGTCTGTCTAGATCTTTTCTAGACTTTTGTTTGTCCTTGCAGGTCTTTGTCTTAGGCCTGGCGTCGTGTCGACAGATCGGTAACTCCTGACTTTGTCAGTTCAGAGTCACCCTTCTATCACTGCCTGGAGTAGTTTGGGGTGTCGCGGTTAGTTCGGCAGCCGCTTGTCTGGTGCAGATTCTCCCCCTTTCCCACTTGTTCCCTACTCCTACTCCCCTTCTGTTCTTTACTGCTTCTAGAGTAGTTTTACAGCTTTGTAGTGTAGTTTTTCCACTTTACTACACTTGTTATTCTTCTTGTCATTTTTGTTGTTCCGTGTTACTGCGTGTTTTTCAGTGGGGATCTGCGTGACCCCTACTGGGCCAGTGACACGAGGCTTACCCCTGTTTTTCAGGTGGGCTATCGTTCGTTCTGCTTCTGTGGTTCTTGGTGCGCGTGCTCGTAGCGTGTCGTTGTGGCCAGCTGGTACCTGCGTCGGGCTTCTCCCGACTTCTGGGTACGCCTTTCTTTTCTGTCAACTGTACTTGCTTGACTTGCTGTCTTAGCTATGGGCTTGACTCTGGTATATAATTGTTAAATTGAAACTGTTAATTAAAAAGTAATTTTATTTCTGCTACTTTAGCAAACCGATCTAATGAAATTTAATTGCTTATTTTTATATCTCTGTGGCTTCAATGTACTCTACACATACCTTTTATCCCTTAGGAGCTTTACCGCTCTTGGGAGGCCTCGCGGGTTCCAAGTGGTATCAGGTATATTCGATAGTCCTATCGGGTATATTTGGTATCCGGGATCCGGGTCATCACAAATAAGGCATCATTTTATAAGAGATGTAGGCACTGCTAATCAAATTGCTGATATCTTCACCAAGCTACTGGACAATGACAAATTCACCACATTAAGGAGAGAATTAGGCTTATTTAAATTATCTTAATTGCTAATCTCCTGATATTGAACTATTTTATCTTGGCAAGAGATTGTGTGAGAAGCCTGTCCTAAAAGTGAGGGGGAGTCCTGAGAGTTTGCTGATTAAATTCCTTTAGTGCATCGATTGAGGGGGAGCTGGGCAGTTAGTGAAATTTTGACTGATTCAAAAGATTGACCAGATATGTGTCATTGCTGGTTCTTATGATTGAATGAGTGTGGTTCTCTCTCAGAGAGTAGAATCTCACTCATCTCTTAAGTCTATAAGTATGTGTTACTAAAGTCCTGCTAGAATCTTTCCTCTAGTAGTCCATCAGAGATCTGGATTAAGTGTTCGAAGTATATCTTCCTACATTGTCAATGATTCCGGTTCAGGCTAAAACCTGTATGCCTTGACATCTGTCCAGAACAACTTGAAATCTAGACTTCAAGATTCATTTCAAAGAAACAGTCCTTCTGGTACTGTCTTCAATCACTTCATCTCCACAATATAAGGGATCAACCAAATAAACAAAGTTCTAAGGTTTGATCACTGAGAAACTGGGAGCTTCATCAATGAAGTGAAGTAATTCCCATGTCATGAGGTTTCAAATTCAAAAAAAAAAGGAAAGGCAATCTCTGCAAAATAAATTTGTGCTTCTAATCATCACAGAGCAATGGTGACAAGGTGGTGAGTAACTGGGGACTGTGGCCTCTGATCAAGGTGTTTCTCCACATAAAAAGTCACAGTTACTAACTCTATTCTCTAAAAAGGAGAGGTAATGAGGTACTCACATTGAGTAACTGGGGATTCAGGCCTCTGATCAAGGTGTCTCCCTAATGTCAAAAGTGTGATTTACCAACTTACTCATTGGTCTTATTGAAAAACTCTATAATATCCCTTGTCTCTGTGCAAATTACATGAATGCTTGTCCTCAATACCATGAGAACACCTTCTCTAGCTTTGTCTCTTGTCGTCTACTGAGTATTGTTGTTTGTTCAGCAATGTCTTGCCATACTTGTTCATCCCTACTCTACATCATATACCATGTATGTGGATACACTTCCCTCTCTTTCTACTTCTCTTTTGATTACCAGAGTTCAAGAATCTTCTCTTGGGTTTAGCACCTCACTTATTCTCTTAAGATATGCTCTTGACTCTTTCTACACTAAGGAGCCACTGTACTCCTCCCTCATGTCTCCAGCAATTTAATATATCTTTTATTTCCTTTTGATGATGTCAAAGGGGGAGAGAGGTCCTCTGTCAACTGGAAAGAGGTCATCTGATAGGTTCAGGGCATTGGTGAAGGGCAGCATTGGTTCAGGGCATCTATTGCATTTGAGAGTGAAGCATTTTTGGAGAGAAAAAAGATTCAGAAGATGGTGTTTCAGGGAGAAGTCTTCTGGTTTATCAGTATGCCCTTTTTGGTTTGCTCTTGATTATTTTTGATCTCCTTCTTAATGCCCTGACATTGATTGATTCATAGTGTTGCCATCATCAAAAAAGGAGAGATTGTTGCATCCCTATGATTTTGATGATGTCTCACACTATAAATCAAATTTGTTTTAACTACAAATCAATTTGTATTTATACGGTGCATTTCCTTGTTTCTAAGCATGAAGAAGGTCTGTACTTATAGCATGATACAGGTCCGTGCATTACATGTCAATCGCCCTTTTGCTTAATGCAAATTTAGTCAGTGGAAGTTCTGCATCTCTCACATAAAGTGCTTGCCTCGGTGCAAGTCCCTGTTCATGCACAGGTTCTACTGTTATACTTTGTCTCTGTGCATTTCTTTAGGTCATGTCCACTAAGGTACGTGCATATGATGTCTCTGCATCTCAACTCTTGGGTCGGTGCAAATTGCTGACCAGAATGCACTGGTTATGCTGGTCGTTCCTTCGTCTCAGTGCAAATCCATCTCGGTGGAAGCCTTGTCTTGTATTTCTCTTTGCCATCTCGGTGCAGCTCTTGTTTGGATTGCATTACCATTCTCGGTGCAAGGTTTCATCTGCACCTAGTCAGTGCAAGTCTTGGTTAGTCAAAGGGATTGGAACACAACTCGGTGCATGCTTTGCTTCAAACACAATCATGTTCGGTGCATAGTCTGCTCTATACAATTCACTGTAGATGTCTATGCACGTTTTTGCTCCATGCACACCAAGCCTATTCAAATCCCTGTAGCAACGAGGTTGGTGTAGTTCCTATTTCAGGCTTATTAGACTCAGTGCAAGTCCTGTAGACAGCTAACGTAGATTGGTGCATTTTCTGCTTCATTCCACATCGGTGCTTTTCTTGCCCGTCTTAGCCGATGCTTATTCCTTTAACTCGGTGCAAACTTTTCTCTCTGGAAAAATAAAGTCAGTACAATTTTGTGTTTTGCTATTTCTTGTCCGAGCATATCTGTTGCACGATCAGAGTCCATGGTCTGTGCTAATGACGTCATGCGTTTTCTCAAGTCAGTGCACCTCTCGCTTTTGCTCACTTCAACTCAGTGCAACCTGTTGTTCACCTTGTTGCAAGCTAGTGCAACAGTTGATTTGGGAACTCCTACTCAGTGCAGTTTCTGACTTCTTACTCCTTCCCTGATACGAATTGTGCTAAGTGTGTGACAAATTGTTTATTTCTTCTCTAACAGTTTGTATGTGCGTTCACCAGGAGAATGGCACGTGATCTGAGGAAGATAGAGGTCCAGAACATTCCGACATGTGCCCCAACCTTTCAGGCGGGAAACGTGGTATCCACACGCCTAAGGTTCTGGATCAGACATATATATATATATATGCTGAGGAAAAGGGTTCGAGACAGGGATGGAACAGTTGAAAAGAAGATCAGCGTGAGAGCAGTGGATCAAGAGAGAAAACCAGAGACTACCCACTCCATCCAGAGCTGAGAGAAAAAATTTTGAGAGAGAGAAGTGATTGTGAATGTGAAGATCTGCTTCTACGGAAGCTATATTGCTTTTGCTTTTAAAAAAAATTGTCATTCATCGATCGTGTTTTTCTTTTGAGTTTCCTTTATTTTCATTTCATTTTGTTTCCCTCCATTATCCTTGGAGGAAGAGAGGTTTGATCCTCTGGTTGTGTGAGTTACTTGGGAGTAACTGCACAGGGTTCCCTTTGCGACTTGCAAAGGAAGGGAGATTGGTTCTCCAGTGTTTTTCTTCTGGTTGATCAGAAGACTGAGGAGGGTGTTCCTCAGGGCAAGCTGTATGGCAGCGGTTGTTGCAGAGTGAGTCTGCTGTGTGCGATTGAATATTATAAGGAAACCTTACTCTCCTGAGTAAGGGGTGGACGTAGATTGCGGATAGCAATCGACTCACCTAAAAAATTCCATGTCTCTCTATGGTTTTGCTTGTTCACATTTGTGCTGCTCTCCATCTACTTGACACATTGCTTCTTTGTGAGTTACTTTCTCGATCTCATTCCTTATTTTAGTCATCTCTGTTGCCTATCTTCGAAGTCTTCTTCACTGCAATTTGAGGGGTTGAGGAATCGTGTCTGAGTTTATCAAATTTTGGGAGTGAGCTATTCATCCCCCCCTTCTATCTCACTTTCCGCTATGCATATCAGGACCATGTTTCCTTGCTAAATAATATCGCCCCGACTGCAGATGCACGTGTGTCACGGCATACGCTCGAAGGGAACCCGATTATGGCGGGTGCACACGTCAAGGAGAAGAGTCATGGCTAAATTACTAAGCCCAACTCACATAATAAACCTGAGGCAACACTCCCCACTTCGCGCTTAACATGTTCAATTGTCTTCAACCATAGGGATTGCCTGACTTTCTTCTTAGCACTCTACGGATGCTTAAATTCGTACACTCGCGTGAAAGGTAATCGTGAGGAAAAACCTGCCTACCCCCCACTTAAAAAAAGAGATGCAAAAAAAAGAGAGAAAATAAATGATGCAAAAAAAGGGAGGAACGTGAATCTGAATAGCCGGGAATCCCCATTGAGACACATGAGGAGACTCGCGTGAAATGGTGAAACGAATTTCAATAAGGATGAAGCCTAGTAGCCGGGAATCCTCATTGAGACACATGAGGAAACTCACGTCAAATGGTGGAATCTGCAATAGAATTATGATAAGGATGAATTCTAGTAGCCGAGAATCCCCATTGAGACACATGAGGAGACTCACGCCGAACGGTGAAATCCGCTACCAAAATAAACATATGGGGGCTGTCCGAAGCTATCGAAATCGGAAGTCTGAAACCCATGTGTAGGCGCTAGAGTAATCCTCGAGTGTTGCTTAGAAAACCTGCATATCCCTATGTTTAGGGCCTTTTGTTGACATGTTTGCTCCTCTACTCCACAAAGAGTTAACTTGGGTGAAATGCATGAATTTAATTTATGCATGCAAGACATGCAATATCCTCCTTACGGGTGCACAACCCCTTAGCTGTGCCTCCTGGCCCGCACCGTGTTAGCGAATTATGGGCGATATCCCTATCCCATCCCCTATAGAGGTAGCTACCATATTTATATTTATGTTATGCCCGCTGACAAATGCCTGCATGCTTGAATAAAGAAAGAAATAATAATAAAAATAATAATAATAAACTCAATTTCAGCTGTCGTAGCCTGCTTTCCCTGTTCTGGCTCGTACATCCCAATCTTGGCCCTCACGGCCTACTTCCTGCCCTTGTGGCTTGCTAATCTCCCAACTTTGGCTTCTATAGTCTGCTTCCTCAATTTGGGCTCTCATAGCCTGCTCCCCAATTCTGACTTTTGTAGCCAGCTTCCCGATTGCGGCTCTTCCCCTTTGCCTTCACGGCCTACTTCTGCAACACTGATTCTGGCCCTTGCGGCCCACTTTCTCTTGTTCAGACTTCACAACCGGTACTCCCGGCGCATTAAAGAACATCAAACCCATTTACTTTGGTTTGGACCTGCCGCCCAGCCAGAGAACAAAAGATCCTTTCACTCTAGATCGGACTTTCCATCTGGCTAGAGAATAAAAAGATTCCTTTCACTTTGGTTCAGGCTTGTCCCCCAGCCAGAGAATAAAAAGATTCTTTCCACTCTAGATCAGACTTCCCGTCCAGCTGGAGAACTAAATGACTCTCTCCACTCTAGATCGGACCTTCCGTCCGGCTAGAGAACAAAAAGATCCTTTCACTTTGGTTCGGACTTGCCGTCCAGCCAGGGAACAAAAAGATTTTCTCTGCTCTACATCGGACCTTCCGTCCGGTTGGAGAACAACAAAATTCTCTCCACTCTAGATCAGACCTTTTATCCGGCTAGAGAACAAGAGACTCTTTCACTCTGGTTCGGAGCTTCTGTCTAGCCAGAGAACAAAAAGACCCTTGCTTTGACACTCACCCCGTGTCCATGATTGAACCACGTCAGCTCCCGAAAGCCCGTCGGCGTTGATGAACAAATTTGTGACTTCTTTCACTCTGGTTAAGACCGTCTGTCCGGCTAGAGAACTAAAAGATTCTCTCTACTATGGTTCGGACCTTTCGTCCAGCCAAAGGATTAAAAGAACCCTTCATACAGCCAGTACTCCCGACGCATTAAAAGAACAAAATACCCTTCCACCCTTGCCCGAGCCTGCCGTTTGGGTAAGGAATCAACCCTCTCTCCTTGCACTGACACTACCCCGTGTCAACGACTTGACCACCTCTATATCCCTTTTAAATCAACAAACTCTTCTCTCCGTCCCTTTGGGGTGGTGAATATCCCCTTTTACTTGGACCTCCCATCCAGGTCATTGATTAAAAAAACTCTTCTCTCTGTCTCTTTAGGGTGGTGAATATCCCCTTTGATTTAGACCTCCTATCCAGGTCATTGATTAAACAAACCCTTCTCTCCATCCTTCCAGCGATGAATATTCCTTTCGAATCAACAAAGTCATCTCTCCATCCCTTTGGGTGACGAACAACCCATTTGATCTGGACCTCCCGTTCAGATCATTGAATGAACAAATCTTTCGCTCCGTCCCTACGGGTGACGAACAATCCATTTTGACCGAGACCTTCCGTTTGGGTCATTACTTGAACAAACTCTTCTCTCCGTCCCTTTGGGGTGGTGAATATCCCCTTTGACTTGGACCTCCCGTCCAGGTCATTGATTAAACAAACTTTTCTCTCCATCGCTTTAGGGTGGTGAATATCCCCTTTGATTTGGACCTCCCGTCCAGGTCATTGATTAAACAAACTCTTATCTCCGTCCTTCCAGCGATGAATATTTCTTTCGAATCAACAAATTCATCCCTCCGTCCCTTTGGGTGACGAACAACCCATTTGATCTGGACCTCCCGTTCAGATCATTGAATGAACAAATCTTTCTCTCTGTCCCTTCCGGTGACGAACAATCCATTTTGACCGAGACCTTCCGTCCAGGTCACTGAATCAACGAACTTTTCTCCACGTCCCCTCGGGTGATGAATACCCCTTTGATTTGGACCTTTCGTCCAGGTCATTGAATCAACAAATTCTTCTCTCCGTCCCTTCGGGTGACGAACACCCCAGTCGAATCAACAAACTCTCCTCTCCGTCCCTTTGGGTGACGAATCCCCCTTTGATTTGGACCTTCTGCCTAGATCATTCGAGGAATAAACCCTTCTCTCTGCCCTCGGGGCTCGCCTTCCAACGACTTTGCCTTCTGTAGACGCCTTCCAACATCTCTCGACTCTCACGGCCCCGCTCTCCTCGTCATGTTGATAAATCTCTTTGTCGGTCTGCACCTGCAGGCCCCGCTCTCTCGTCCCTCTCTCGCGCCGTCTGCGGCTGGGGGGCATTTGTGGTCACTGAAAAATTCTCACCCCATGTTTACGTGCAGGGGAATAAAGAAGAGAAGAAAATAGAAGAGAAGAAGAAAAGAAGAAGAGGAGACACCCTCCAAATGCCTTCACCGACACACCACTTTGATGCCTCCAGCGGCACACTTCAAGTGCCCCTCTAGTGGCACGCTTCCAAATGGCCTTTCAGCGGCACACTCGGGGTGGCCTTTCAATGGCACGCCCCTGCTAGCCCTCAGCGGCACACCCTCAGGCCCCCCAGCGATGCACCCTGCAGGCGGCCTCACCGGCACGCCCTTGAAGCCCCCCAACGGCACGCTTCAGCCAGCCATTCAGCGGCACACCCCTGGTCGCCCCAGCGGCACACCCCCGTGGCTGCCCAATGGCACACCCTCTTCGTGCCTTGCATGGCACACCCCCTCTGATCGCCCTTCAGCGGCACCCCCAGGGGTTGCCCTCCAACGGCACGCTCTCTTCGCCCCCTCTAGTGGCACACTTAGCCAGCCCTTCCAGCGGCACACCCTTTATGCCCTTTCAACGGCAGGCTTCCAATGCCCTTCAGCGGCACGCCCTGCAAGCCTCGCAATGGCACGCTGGCAGGCCTGCTTAGCGGCACACCTTCTGGGCCTTCCAGCGGCACAGCTTTCTGGCCTCTCCGCGGCACACTTTGCCACCCGGTGCAGTCGGCAGAACAGACGTAGTGCCCATCCCCTACGGCCCTTGGTGCGTTGCGACGACGTCCCAGGCCTAGCTGAGGTGTCACCCAGGGGTGAAGGCACGCAGGATACCCCCCTGCCACCAAGGACGAGGGAGTCAAATCCATTTAATGCCAGCCTCGCTCCCGCGACCGATGGTCGAGCCTGGACGCTCCCGCCGTGGAGGATATAAAAGCCCCCCTTCTCCACGGTAGAGAGGGAGACAGAAGAAGAGACACACAGAGAGAGACGGACGGAGAAAAGAAGAAGAGGAAAAGAAGAAGAAGAGGAGGGGAGGCTCCGGCTTCACCCCCTGCTGCTCCGTCCACCGCCCCTGTTCGAAGAGAGAAAAGAAGAGATGAAGAGAGGAGAGTCTGCCGCTCCGACGACCACCGCTCATGCAAAGAGAGAAGAGAAGAGGGATAGAAGAGAAGAAGAGTGAGCGAAGAGAAGGAGAAGAAGAGAAGAAGAATAAGGAGCCCATGCTCCGTCCCCCCCCCCTGTATCTTATTCTTTCTTTCTTTTCCTCCGTCCCCCTTTTTTTTTGGTTACGATGTATTAGCTCCATTGGGGCACTCCTCCTGTGAGAATAGAAGTAAGAGGCTCGTTAAATGAGCATGCCATCCCGTTCTCCATGAATGAAATATCTTTCTTGTTGTTTCTTGTTATTTCTGCTAAACTCCTCTCCTGCAAATATGTCCCTTGGTCAAGTCCAGCCCGGTGCATCTGCTCCTCCCTTTCCTCCACCGGCACACCCCAATCTATTCCTGCCCGGTGTACTCCTTTCACTTTGACCCGATGCACCCCATTCGCCCCGTTGCCCGGCATACCTTGGCCTCGGCCTGGCCGATACACTCCAATACCTCCCAGCACAGTACACCCGCTGGTCGCCTCTGCCGGCATGCTCCACCGAGCTCTACCCGGCACACACTAGCTGGCCTTTGCCCCAGCCCAGACCTCGCTCGGCACACTCTCTCCTGAGCCTTGCCTAGTGCACCCCCTGCGAGCCTTGCCCGGTGCACCTTCCCTGGCTCACCACGACCGGTACACTCCAGCCAGCTTGATCTGGTACACCCCAGCTTGCCTTTACCCGGCACGCCCTTGGCCCATCATTACCCAACGCACCTGGGCCACTCCCAGCCGGTGCATCCTTGGCCTATTTAAGCCTAGTGTCCTCGCTCGTTGTTTTCCCCGAGTTTTCTGAAGCTTTCTTAAGGGTGTCGATGTCTCTGGCACGCACCTTGATTTGTTGGGTCACGCCACTCCTTGTGGGCGTGTTCCCCTTTTACCCCTTTACCATCCGGGTCAAGGGGAGATGCTGTCGAATTTTCGTCAGAATTAACATAATTACAATAATAATAAAAGAAAAGTAATAATGCAAAACGAAACAACAAATGAACAAAATAAACACTAATGCAATGGCTTCGCCGAAATAACAAACGAACTACGGAGAGCACGAATATCTGAATACTTGCATCTTTTATGACGGACTACCGAACATAACCACGAACATGGTCTACATGAATAAAAGAAAACCAAATCAAAATTCACACATCCACTCCATGAATAAAAAGGAGAACCCCTTTATGCATTTCATGAATGAAAGAAAATCCCTACGCATGCATTTCACGAATAAGAGAAAACCCCTCATTGGCCTTGGCCGGCACACCCTAGTTCAACCTTAGCTGGCACACCTTAACCCTCTCCACCCGGTGCACTCTACCCCGTGCCTTGTCCGGCACAACCTAGCCCAGCACCCTGTCTAGTACACCCCGGCTGTGGCCCTGTCCGGCACAACCCAGCCCAGCACCCTGTCCGGCACACCATGGCCGTGCCCTACCCAGTACACCCTAGCTACGTCTTTCCTGACACACCCCATCCGGGCATTACCCGGTACACCCTAGCCTATCCCAGCCCAGCACAGTTTAACTATGCCTTACCCGGTACGCCCCTCCTAGGCCTTACCCGGCACACTCCCAAACTTGCATTGACCTCTCCTCTGCCCAGGCTAACCTGCACATACTCAACCCCGGGTTGCACCGACCTGATTCCCAGTCACACGGACCTCATTCCCCACCTGCACAGACTTCATTTTTCATCTGCATCAGCCCAGCCCCTTGCTGCACAGACCTAGCCTCCACATTGCACAGACTTCATTTCTCATCTGCACCAGCCCAGCCCCAGCTGCACAGACCCTGAACCTCCCTTGCACAGACTTGATCTCCAACCACACGCTCCCAACATAACAAATAATAATAATAATAATAATAATAATAAATAACGATAACGAATTCAAAAAATGAGTAAATAAATAATAATAATAAAGGAACAAATAATGATAATAAGCTAAAAGAAAATATAACAAATAAACAAATAATGATAAAAAATAAGATAATAATAATAACAGCAAACTCACAAAAAAGGGACAAACAATAACAAAAATAATAATAATAATAATAATAATAAATAACAATAACAAATTCAAAATAAATAAATAAGAATAATAAAGAAATAAGTGATAACAATGATAAGCTCAAAAAATATAATAAATAAATAAATAATGATAAAATAAATAAATAATAATAATAACAAACTCACCCAAAAAATATAAAAATAATATAAAAATAAAAAAGGGTCTAAATAATAATAAAATGATGAGATCCGCTCTACAGGCCCGTTCTCCTTAAGATCAGGTATAAAGGGAACATTAACGCCGCCCCTCCAAGTCGGATTTGGACCTTGGGAGCCATCCCAATATGGTCGTAATCCGACATTACATTGGGTCGATAGTTCATCAATTCAGACCCGTTCCCATTGGGATTCGTTCCCGCTCTTTCATTGAAATTGCCGTGAACTCGGCATACATTCGTACGGATTTATTTTCGTCTATGTCACACCTTCAATACGGACCTTTGTCCGACCATAAAGTGGTCCATGAGTGACCGACAAAATCCGAACATAATGAGAAGGCTCTCGTCATCCCCGGACCCTTTGCATGGGAATATCAATAAGGCCTCCGTAGGCCATGCTTAGACCTCGGTGATAAGTACAATATGAAGTGATCTAGAAGGGGAGGGGATGAATAGATCACTGTTTTTAAAGAATTTAAAAAATTCTGCAGAGTATATTGCTAAATGCAAATAACCTTGAGCTCAGAGTAACGAATATGATGCAGTGCAGTTAATAGCTCAAGCAAATAGAAGGCATATCATGATAGTACCACAATCGATCGCACAAGGGCTCAGAGGATTTTAAGGTGGTTCGATCCTTCAGACCTACATCCACCCCACACTCAAACCGAGTGTGGCTTCACTAAAGGCTGGGCAACACAGCTTGCCAGACAACTGCTGATACACAGCTTCCCAGGAGAACAACCTCTCCTCTTCCTCCTACCCGGAGGGAACCTCTAGCGACCAGCAGTCACTAGAACCCAGAGACTTACGTCTCTCTTCCTCTTTACCAAGAGGGAACACCACTAGTAGCAGCCCTGCTACTAGTGAACCAGAGGTCGAAGACCCCTCTTCCTCCCAACCCGGAGGGAACCTACAAGCAGCTCACCTGCTACTTGCAAACCGGAGAATGAATCTCCCTTCTCCTGATCTCACAGGAGGACCCCGACCTCAATCCAGAGGATCGGAAACACAAACAAGGACAGTAGAAGAAAGATAAGAACAATAAACGAAAAAATACGAACGAAGAAAATCAAATGCCAGAAAATGGAAACAATGTAGCTCAACACAGAGCAATAGACTTCGGATTTGATCCGCAAGTCAGAACAACTTTTCTGATCACTCTTCTGCTCTCTCTCTCTTTTTCCCTCTGCTATTCTTTCTTCTTTCTTTTCTTCTCCTGGATCGAAGGGCTCTCAATTTTCCTGTTTTTTCTTCTATGCCTCTCCTCTTCGATGACCTTCATCTGAGGACGAAGGATTCTATTTATAGCAGAACAGCAGGTGGATAGGGCACAAAACGCGTGTGCCTCCCACGCTCGATCCAGAATCTTCCTGCCACGTGCCTTTATCAGATTGGTTCCTCTTGTCTCGGATCACGTGCAGCCCTGGAGTGTGGAATGTTCTTCCTCGGACCTGTAATGAGATTAAGTCCATTAATACGCTGCATGGCCATTAAAACCAAAACTGCATGAGGTATAGTAACAACACGACGTGACTCTTACTCGAGATGACACAAGAACGACACGAGATACTCTGTAACAGGTCAGATACATAGAAGAAAATGACACGAGGTGAGGTTATAAGCAAAAGAGACACGAGGTCACGAATGCAAAAACAACACGAGGACAACACGGGCTAACGACAGAAACCGACATGAAGACTAAAGCGAGAAACCAACACGAGGACAGAATATAACGAAACGACTCGAGGTGAAAACAACACGAAGTGAAGTTTGACACGAAGTAAAAAGTAACGACACGAAGTATAGTGGTGACAAACACACACTATATAGAAAATGACACGAAGCCAGTAAGAACAGCACGAGATGAAAACAGCACGGGCTGATAACGACACGAAGTCGAAACAGTAAGTGACACGGGATCACACTGTACGAGGTAAAACTACACGAGGACTTAATAAGAAAAATGACACGAGGTGGCAATAAGGAGAACGATATGAAAACAACATGGACTAGCAACCGAAACCGACACGAAGTCAAACAGTACAACACGAGGTGTTGTAACCAAGAAGAAGTGCTAGTCAACACGAAGACAGTATGCACAGAAACGACTCGAAGTGAGATGAGAACAGAATGAAACAAAGAAGACGACACGGAGTGCATAAAACCAACACGAAGACGTGGACTATAGTAACCGTCACGAAGTGTGGTTACTAAGCAGGAACGACACGAGGTCTACAGGAAAACTACTCGAAGTTCATCAGAACTTTTAGAGCAGCTTCAGGAACACGACACGAAGTCATGAGAAGAGAAAACAATCACAAAGTGAAACGAACACTTGAACTTAGACTGACTTAGAGACTCAGCGAAAGGACTCGAAGACAGAATACAAAGGATGACATGGAACCAACACAGTAAACAAATACTGCACGAGGTGAAAGACAACACTCAATCAGACGACAACATGGCTAGCTCGACACGAGGTGAAAACGCGAAGAAGAATGACATGAGGTTTTAAGGAAAACAGCACGAAGACAGAACTTGTACGAACACAAGAAGTGTTACCTCTTAGCAGCTTTTCCATATAAAACCATGGATAACTCAAGTGCAAGATATCTGATCAAAAATAACAACAACAATTAACATAGTGTTGCTCATCATCAAAACACTTAGGGAAGACACAAAATCCAACACTCGGGTCTGCCCTAATCATGGTCATTACCTGACCCATATCCTCGGCCTATAGCCCGCTCCCTTTGAATGCATATTGGTTCTCGGATCTGGTCCCGGGACATCCTCCCATTTCCCCCCGTGGCACCGAAAATATTGACAATGCCCATGCGAGCCTGAATTCGACCGCGGGGGCCCCACCGTAGTATGGTTGCAGCTTGATATTGAACCGGGCCGATAAACTTATCGATTTCTGACCGCTCTAACCGAGATTTAACTGAACGTTTCCCATTCCTTTGAGCAATAAATTTGTCGTATCCCGACGTACACATGTTCCGGTCTTCCCGCGACGATTACGCTATTCTCAAGCCGGACACTCGTCCGAACATCAAATGGTCAACACATGACGGACATGAACTCAGATACTTTCTTCACACCCTCGTACGAGGACTTCAGCATTTCTTAATAGGTTTTTATGTAATTAATTTTCTGGCCATGAGGCCATGATTCTCGGCGATTAATCAAGGGTGTTCCCCTCTCCGAGGAGATGTAAATAACGTCGTGACCTTTATGGCGCGGCAGGTTTTGGTCTTGACACGAACTACACAATCGTCTGATTAGTCAGATCGAGCGCAGAATAAATCGTCACTTTGTGACTGGCATGCCCACGCACTTAATAAACCCAATAAACGAATAAACAATTGCTTTGATAAAAAGTGCGTCCACACTAACATATATACATGTCATGCCCTACTCTCCCACAATAATAGCAAGTGGGTCTCTTCCTACCAAAATTTTTCTTATTATTTAGATATGTAGAAGTATAGGGGAAACGAGAATTAATAGTTGATGGATTGTTATGTGTGTGTGAACATTCTCCATGATTTTGTGAATTCTTAACAGCATACTGAAAATCATTCTTGTTACCGTGCACAGAATTTGAACTCTTCATAACTTGTTTTTCCTTACCTTCTGACATCTTTTTGAAGAGGGGGTGAACTCGCGCTGCTCCTGAGCGGGAAAGGGGATGACCACGTACCCTTGAGATATTAACTGCAAGAAGGGAAAATAGTCAGAGGTGCCCAGGGATAGATCCCCGAGGAAGACCCTCTGATGCTTAAGTTAGTACATGTAGTAGAGCACAGGTGCGAAGAGGAGAGTTGGGAGGAAAGTGGGAGCGCGAGATCCCTCTCCACCACAAGGTGAAGTGGTTCCTGCTCAGGGTTATTAGCTCTTGCTTGGCTTAGGCTTACCTTGTCGTAGTGGGGCATGTTCTGTTTAAATAGCGGCCTGTCGTGCGAATTGATCCCCGTAAATGGAGGGGTTCCAGGGGGGGTTACATCTTTCATGCGGGCTCTTTACGGCATGCGGACACTTGGTTTCCCCTGCCCCATTGAGCTTCCTATCATTAAGGATTCGCAACAGCCGAATTAATAAGCTTACATCAGCGAGCCCGAGCGAACGGCACTTGTTCAGGAGTGGTCTCCTGAGCGATAAGTGCTGGGTCGGGGCAAGGAATAGGGGGCTTCGGGGGAGCTATCCCGATCGACTGATGCTCAGACTTCTAAACCCGATGGCCGCCTAGGAAGCGCTTGTTCCGAGTGAGTTTTTGGGCTTTATAGTAAGTGGGCCTGGGGGCTACCACTTTGAGGACTTGGGCCTCGTTTGGTGAGGGATGGACCTTGTTCGGCCTCTCCATACGGGCGGTGAGATTTCCCCTCTCCACTTGTCCCCCTCTTACTCCCGCGCCAATGGTTAGGCTCGGACGAGTAGCATTTGGGCTGGACTGTTTGTGGCACTGATTGGGTAAAGATATCTCTCTGGTAGGGGTCACATGATGCGGCTCACCTTGAAAATATGCCCGTTATGATGAGTAAGAGAAGGCCCCTCCTCGGGGGATCAGACGCCGCGCCGCCTCCCATCAGGGTTTGTAGGCATTGTGTATTTTTGCATTCTTATATCTCTGAGGTTTTTAGAGTTTTGCCACTCTTTGTAGTTGTATTTGAGGGGGACTCCCGCGCTGTGAGAGTAGTTTCGGAGAGGCTGAGAATCATCGCGGCCATTGGAGCTAGAACACCTTCCTGAGGCAGTGATTCACAAGTTCCCTTTCTTCTCTGAAGTTCTCTAGCTTAGAGCTTTTCCCTTCTTCATCTCTTTGTCTCATGGCGGACCATCATTCTGTGGCTGAGGGGCGACAGAGAGAATGGACCCGCAGGGTTTTCTTGTCTCCACCGGAACCGCTCTACAGCGAGCTGGGGGAGGCGGAGGTGAAGCGACTGGAGAGTCGCTATGGGCTTCCTTGGCGATTTCAGTTCCTGGCGCCCGAGCCTCATGAGTCTAGCCTGTCCACACGCTCCGGCCTCTTTTGTTCCTTCCTCCTAGCCTGGAAATGCGGCTTTTGCCTACCCCTTCATCCCTTTGTTGCCTAGTTGCTTCGGTTCTACCGGCTGGCTCCTGTCTAGCTGGTCTCCAACTCTTATACCTTCGTCTTCTCCTTCATTTTCCTTTGCGGACAGTGTGGGGTGTGTGCCTTGCTAGATCTTTTCCATTATTTCTTTGAGTTGAAGGATAATCTCCATGCGGGGAAGGGCTTCTTCTTCATTCAGGCGAGGCGAGGAAGGAGGTGTGTGTCCCTCTCTGGGAAGGATTCTTCTCATAAAGGGTGGAAGACCCAATATTTCTGGGTGGGCCCGTCGACAGTTGGTGTAGTCTAGAATTTCTTGACGGCGCCCAATTTTCACCCAAACATTCCTCTGAAGCAGACCGTGTTCTCTCCGGAGGTGGAAGAGGAGGCTGCTATCCTTCAGCAGAATCGACGGGAGACTACTGATTTGGTGACTTCTTCCAACATTGAGGGCTACCTTTCTCGTGTGCTGTCACTGACATGTGAGAAGTTCGGGAACTTGGTCTTTCTCCTTGCGGAGTAAGAATCTTCCTTCTCTCAGTCTGCTTTCTGTGGTTCAGACAGGAGGCGAGCGGTCGAGGAGGAGGCACCTCCGTCCGAGTTGGAGATCATCGACCTGGATGAGACGCCGGCTCCGGATGACCTTTAAGCTTCAGAGGGCTCATCCCGCACCCGAGATAAGGGCAAGCGGGCGGCCCAGGATGACATCTCCGAGCGCTGGGGGGTCAAGCGCAAGGATCCCGTGGCAAAGCTGCTGCAGTCTTCGATGCAGGCTCAGTCTGTTGAGAAGAAGCGGGCGAGGAAGAAGGAGGTCGTCCATCCTTCAGGAGAAGATTCCTTGCCAGCTCTCCCCTCTATTGAGCAAGCGGGGTCCGATGAAGGAGGGATCGCTGCCGATGCTGAGGCACTGGGCACAGCAGGGGGGCTGCCAGACGAGGGGGTCTGCTCCCAGTAGGTCGAGGTTGGAGGGTCGCAGGAGGAGGCGACTCGATCGTAGCCTACCAAAACTGGGGAGGTACACGTGGGGTTCCTCACGCCGAGCCGACCGGTTGGGCCCCCGAGACAGGGTTGCCCGGGGAGGTGCCCCAGTCCAAGCCGCTCCAGTGAGAGTATCCCCTCCCTCTACCAGCACCTTCAGTGTCTGGGCTCCTCTATATCGGACGTGCCACTCTTTAGCTTCGCGGGACTTGCGGGAAAAAATCCGGAAGGGTCCCCCCTCCATGCTTTTGGAGCAGATTATGGAGGGTGGGCTGATCCTGGCCCAGCTGGGAGCTGAAGCAATGGACGCGTATGCTCGGGTGGAGACGGAGCGGGAGGCACTTTCGGGGGCCCGTGGCGCGCTCGATCAGAAGGTTGAGCGTCTCACCCTCGATCTTAGAGACCTTCCTCGAGAGATCACTCCGCTCCGAGTGTTGGCGTAGTCGAGCCAAGCGGAGGCTCGGTCTTTGGCAGAGCAGTTGGCCCAGGCTCGTCGCATGGTCGACCGGAAGAGTGAGCTCCTGGAATCGGAGCGTAGAAACCAGGTCGAGCGAGATGACCAATGGAGGGCCGAGCGAGGGGGGCTCGAGGACCAAGTCCGGGTGGCCGAGGATGGGCGGATTGAGGCTGAGAGGAAGTTGTCCGAGTCTGAGCAGTAGATAGCCAGCCGTAATACCCCGATTTTTTTTCAAGAAATCAATTAGAAATTCCTTAATAGATAGAATAAGCTAGATTTCGACCATTTTATAAAAATCAAAAAAATATATATTCTTGTAGAGGATAACATGTTTAACAAACTTGTCTTCTATGACCAACCCAAATAAAATCTGTAAATAGGTCGAATTAGTGGATTAAGCCCAAAATAAACACTTAGTTAACCATACCTTGTACCGCTAAATTCGAGCCCAATACTCCATCAAATGAGCCCAAACCGATGGCAAATGAAAGGTCAAGATGAGAGGATCATTTTCCCTCTCTTAATCTCCCCAAACCCTAACCCTAGGAGATGCAATCGATGGAGGATGAATCGCGTCAACAATTGCGGCGACTTTCACATTAACCCAACTTGCGTGGACGAATACAACGCGCATAAAAACCTCTAGAAGGCGTGCGACCCATAAAAAAGAAGCTCTCTAACCCTAGAATCGTTTCGAACCAGTGGCGGCTATAGAGGAGTTGGATCGAGGGAGATCTCGGGCGATTAGGGGCTGTGTGTACAAGCCCCTTGGGTTTTCCTTCTCCTTCTTTCTTCATCCGATTCAGGTAAGTGATAGCAAGACAAACCCTACAAATAATATATGGTTGGAAGCATCTTTGTGTCAGCTTTTCATTGATGTAGAAAGCTCTAAATTTAATCAAGTGTTCTGCGAGAATTTTTGGTTTTAGTAGAAGCATGTCAGAACTAGGGTTATAATTGTTCCCTTTCGATTAAGTAGTAATTTTAGGCTGTAAACATAAAATTGATTCATGCATCTTGTAGAGTTTTTCGTGCTCTTTCTGTTGGTAGTAAATGCCCCAAATTTCATGCTTTAGATCATGCGAATTCCATGTTTTAGTCTAACCCTAGAAACCTCGCCGGAGTCGGGCAAGGCTAAGGGGCAACGATCTGTCTGGTCTTGTGCGGACACACGATAGACCGCACGTCTAAGACAGGCAGCCAGTAGTTGAATGTTTATATGTTTCTATCTCTGATTGTTTCCCTGGAACGTGCAGCTGAATCCTAACCGCATATCTCTCCTGCGGCCTGTCCCAGACCGTACATCCCTCCCAGTGGCACCCCACCGACCGTCCATCTCATGCAGGCCTTCGGACCTGAGGGGGCATGCGCGGCCTGTCCGTGACTGTATTTGGAGATGTAAGGTCCAGGCCCGACCGCACATCTATAACAGAACATATTAATTGTCATTACAGCATGTTATGTTAGTGGTAATGGCATGTTAGCAACACACCTAATAAACTGTAATTCATGACAGTAAATAATTCTTACTGATTTTTTTAATTTGAGCTTGAGCTTGATTCATCTTTCCAATAAATGTCAACCTTAATTGTGAATCATTTATAATTGAAATGGCTATTAGGTTTATACTTGTTATAACCTTATACCTGAACCGTTAATCTTGAACCATTATTATCCCCTAGAATTGAACTTGGACTCAATCGAACTGATGTGATATGAGTCATAGTCTGAATTGGACTAACAGAGACATGTGCGGCCGTTAGTGGACCGCATATCTCCCTGAATGGCCCTGTGGCGACCGTTCATCCCTAGCTAATGCCAATTAGTTTTGGCCGATTATACTTGATCCATCTTCGGCCAATTCTTGATTTGATTAGCCCAATAGACCCTAGGCCGACCAGTAGATAGTGGGCTGGACTCTGGTGTAGTTCCACCCTACCTATGGCAGCCCGGGAGCCCACTTGGGTGAATTTCTAGATTTGTAGTTAGGCCTTGTGTTGTGCGGACAGTAATGGACCGTAAAGCTTATCAGGCGGCCCTTAATGGACTGTTCAATTAATGAGCGACTCTGTCAGGACCGTATATCCTATCTTTGATTTCCTAAACTTCTGGCCTTGTGCGACCCAATGCTTACCATTCATGCTGAAGAGCGGCCTTTAATCAGCCGTTTGACCCAGCCCAGTTTCTGTTAAGTGCGGCCCTGAGTCGACCGCACAAGTGCTTGAGCGGTCCATTAGTGACCGTATATCATCCAGAGACTAGTTTTCTCTGTGTTTCACGGTTTTGAATCCAAGAACATGATGGTTCTTGAAAACTTGAACTCCTCGATAGATATTCTGGACAGTATCTCTTCAACTTAGCCTTGGGATGTTCCGAGGTAAGTTTGTACTTGATTGTAATTGGCCATTTTAACTTGATTAAAGTCTAGACGGAACTTGGGATCTTGGATCCAATAAATCAATGCCAACGCATCATAGGGGCCCGGTCTGGTCCTAGGGAGAATGCCGGAAAAGTACTTGTGCCCATGGGAGTTTGTAATGACATGGTGAGGCATTGCACCGAGTGCATGACTAGCGTGATGTCTATGACAATGATCTCTTGATCTCTTACTTAAATCATGTTTGACTTGGTTATATTCTTGCTCGTTGGCCAATTTTCTACAATTTCCTGTTATTTATATTGTTCATAATCTGCTATTCTTGTAGTTATATCATTCTGCCATATTGTTATTCCATTTCATTCTTTAGCACTTTCTTTTATGATGTTTCATCCGATCGTCATTTCTTTTCTTTCCGTTTCATATAGACATATAATTAATTGGTTAATTACTTACACTTGCCTGTTGTTACCTACTGAGCGTTCGCTCATACAGTTGTTTCCCCCCTTTCCAGGCAGCTCATGTGAAGATTCACAGATGGATGGGAATGGGCCAGAGTGATGACGTGGAGTGTATCAGCTAGTAGATATGTTGAGATTGTTATAGTTGTTCTACATCTAGCTATGCCTTAGAGCTTGTGTTAGTTTTGTAACGGAGTCAAGTTGAGGTTATGCTTGATTATGTTTAAGTCGGTTTGATGGTTATTGTAATGGATTTGGAGTTATTTCTGTTCATGACGTTATGTTAATTCTTAGCTTAGCATGTTATCTTTACTAGCATTTTCTACTGCCGATCCCGATATTCCGCGTCAGGGCGTGACAGTTTGGTGGTATCAGAGCCTAGGTTTTCTAATATTCCTAGGTTCTCTAAGTTCTAGGATCCTAAGTGATATCATAGGACCTATAGCCTTGTTATAGGTCTAAGGACCCAACCTGGTGATATTGGGTAGAAGACTGGGGTTGAGTTAATAATCTAATTGCACGATTATCCATTCTTAATTGAACCTAACATAACATATTCCAAGTGTAGGCTTTTGCAATGGCAGGAGAACGCGTGGAATGGAGGAACTTGCAACATACGGTTCAAGGACTTACTCAGGCCTTGCAACAAGTGGCCCAAGGAGGAGCTGTAAACCATGGCACTGGCAACCTCTATCGGAACTTTCGTGGGAAGAATCCCCCACGATTTGGTGGCTCGACTGACCCTGATGAAGCCGAGCACTGGCTTGAAGAGATAAAGAGAATTTTTGAAGTGATGCAATGCAGCAATCAAGAATGTGTCCTCTTGTCGACCTTTCAACTTGAACGTGATGCGAGGACATGGTGGGACGCAGTGAAGGCTACCCTTGGTGATAGACAAGTCACATGGGAAGAGTTCGAGGAATTCTTCAATAGTAAATATTTTTCTGATAGAGTGCAAGAGAAGAAGGCGGCTGAGTTTGCTGCTTTGAAACAACGAAATCTATCCGTAGCTGAATATGAAGCTCAGTTCTCTCGGTTATCTCGTTATGCTACTCACTTGATATCTACCGAGAAGATGAAGGCTAAGCGCTTTCTTAATGGGCTGAAGCTGTAATATATCAACCAGTTGGCACCGATGGAAATTCAAACTTATTCCGAGATGGTGAGAAAGGCTCAAGTATTGGAAGATACTTTAGAAATGACGGAGAGAATCCGTGGGAAGAATGTTAAGAAAGAACAACACCATACTGGTTCTGGAAGTATCAAGCCCGGTCATGGCGGGAAGAGGCCCATTAGCGGGTATGGTTAATGGAAGGGCAAGGTGCCGAAGATTGAAGACAAGAAGCCTGACCCTATTGTTCCATTCAAGGGCATATGCAAGTATTGTGACCGTCCATGTCACAAGATGGAGGAGTGCTGGCGCAAGCAGAGCGCCTGTTTACGTTGTGGCAGTAGGGACCACCGTATTCCCGAGTGTCCTCTTTTATCTGAGCAAGCTACCCCGGTGAAACCACAAGGAATCAAGAAGAAGCAAGGCAAGCTCCAGGCTCTACAAGAAGACGAGGCATGATCCACCGAGGAGGGTGGACTGGTCGAAGGTACTCTTATTATACATGATAAATCAGCTTTTGTTTTTTTTTTGATACTGGTGCCACTCAATCTTTTATTTCTCGAAGATTTGCGAAGTCTTTAGCTGTGAAGTCAGTTTTGATGAATTCTTCGTTAGAGATTTTGACCCCTATTGGTTCTGGATCAAAGATTAAGTATTTCTATCCTTTTAGTAAGGTCATGATCAATGAATAAAACCTACCAGCTAATTTAGTTTGTATGGACATGAAGGATTATGATGTAATCCTAAGAGAAGATTTATTGCCTAAGTATGAGGCCAATGTTCAATGCAGATCTAGTTCTAAATCTTTCACTGGACACCCTGGACTTTAAGTCTATTCCACTTATTTCGGCTCTTCGAGCTGATAAGCTGATGAGGAGAGGATGTAAGGCTTTTCTAGCCTTTGTTTTTGTGACCCCTGAGCAGAAGATTGAGATTGAGGACTTTTCTGATGGGGGCATCCCTCGCCCCTCCACTTTTTTTGAGTCTCGGATTGCTCATCAGCGTGCGCCATTGTGTTCGTCATAATTTTATGAGTCTAGTCATGTAATTTTTATATTTTATTTGAGTCATCATCATGTAATTTTCCCTTTATTTGAGTCATGTACCTAGGTTAGTAGGTTATCTACCAAAGTCTTGTGTCATTATGTTGGTTTGTTAGGCTATTGGGCCCAACTAATGGGCTAGGCCCAGGGGCGCCCCTCCCTTGGAGTGTTTGGTCAATAGTTGTTTAGTCATTGTCATTTTCGTCCTAGGAAAAGTCTAATGCCTATAAATAGGCCCCCACTCCTCTCATATGCAACAACTTTGGCATGAATATTGAAATCTAAAATTCCACATCCCTCTAGATCTCTCTCTTTCTCTCTCTCTCTCTAAGGGGTCCCCCCCTCTCTCTCTCCCCTCACCCCAAATTTTGAAAATTTCTCTCTCCTCCCCATTCACCTATCATTAAGACCCCTCCCCCTTCCCCATACACTCATTTAACTCCCCCCCAACCCTAAGGTGGAATCCTCCAATCCTTGCTCCACCCTCCAACCACCAACTACCCTCTTCCCTTCCCCAAGCACCCTTCCCTCTCCCCCATACAACCCACCACTTCCCTAGGTCATTTGAATTCAAATCCACCTTCCCTCCACAGCCCTAGGGCACCCCCAAGACCCCACCCCTTGGTTAGGGTCGCCCCCCCCTCTCTCTCTCTCATCTCCACCATTCTCCCTTGCTCTTCTCCATCACCTCTCCCACCTCCATTGATAGATCCTCCAAGCAGCTGGCGACCTGCAGAAGATCACCTGCTTGCAGAGACGACCCCGACCACATCCCGGCGAATCTGAAGGCCCAAGAGGTACCGTTGGAATCGTCTGCCTGTCCTCTTCGCAACGGCGGTGGTTTCATCTTCGTCCGAGCATGGTGCTGCCCGGGAGAGCCTTTATCCCCCGACTGCGCGAATCTTCCCTGGCAGGAGGCCAGAGCCGGAGTGGAAGCTCTTCTGCGACGAACCTATTGGGAATCTGATCGAGAGTTATTCAGAAAACATCTTTTACTTTGAGTCCTCTACCATCACCAAGAAGCAGAGTTCAATTTGGAGACCGGACCAGAAAGTTATCAATTTTCTCCCCCGATTGTGCGGTTCTGCTTCCACTCTATCTGCACCGACCCTCCTTCAGTGTTCAGAAGCCAGCGGACTACTCCGACCTCATTTGGCATCCCCGTCAGTTCGGCTTCGAAGTAGACCCGTCAACGGTTCCAAAGGCTCTGACGGCACCTTATTTCAAGCTCGGGAGCTTTCTTGGCACCCTCTGCTTCCTACTGTTAAGAACCTGCAGCTGTCAGAACAGAGGACCTGCTGCCCTGTTCAAGCCCATACCCCGACCAGCAAAGGTACCATAAGAAATCCATAAAATTTCGGTGTCTTCCCGGTCCAGCTACGAAGATTTTCCCACTGGTTTTGTCTTCAGAAAAAATCCGGATTGGCCGTATCGTCCAGAGAAGCGACTGTCTGTCCAGAAGTGCAGACAGTGGGCAGAATCAACATCGGCGTCCAATTTCGTGTTTCGTCGGTCTCACCCCCTCCTCGCTTGGCCGGCTGAAGGCCCCTCCCTGTGTGGAGGTAGTTTTGGGTGTAATCTCAGTTAACCCCCACCCTAAGATCCCCCTCCTGCGAGAGGTGTAGTTCGTGTATTAATTCAGGTCGCAGGTTTGAAGCTCCATCGACGTGGCGTGCGGGTGCATACCCACGCCTCCCCGCTCGCCCCCGTCTCCGGCCGGAGTCGGCGTCTTCACGCCGGCTAGGTGAGCCTCGGTCCCTCTCTTGGCTGGTTTCAATTCATTGCTAGCATAGTATTATCGCCATTGTTTCGTCGGACGGTGAATGAGAGCTCGGCCCTAAATTGCTAGTGCCGTGAGTGACCACTGCGGGCGAGTTGTGAGTGAACCATTACATCCCACACCCTTGGTGTATTGGCCGCCCATGATTTGGGCATCCCAGGCCCATTTGGGGTTCTCCCCAAGCTAGCCAACCTTTGGAGCCTCAAGGTCCCGCCTCGGACCCTCTCCATCATCGCCGAGTTGCCTTCGGGTACTAATGTGCGCCAAGCGAGTGAGCTTGCTAGTGTGAGTCCGCTGCCCAACTTGTATGCTTGAAAAATAGGTCCAAGGGTGGTGTCACATCAAGTGGTATCAGAGCAAGTTCACAACTTGTCTCTATCAAGTTGGTCCTAGGATGCTCATATGCATTTAGAGTCTTCCGGTGCATCGCTCTTGTCCCCTAGTATGGCCACCTCATACCGACCTTACCAATCGGCCCACTCCATAAGTCCAAACCACCAAGGGATGCCTACCACTAACACACATGACCTCCCTGGCCATGTCAACTACCTCATGAAGGCCTTGACCCATGCCAATGAGCGGCTTGATAACCTATCGGGTCGACTCGACCAAATAGGAGAAAATGGACCCACCCCAAGGACGGATGATAGGAGGACGTGTCCCCCACCTCCCACCTTTGATGGAACTCATCCTAGTGACTATTTGGATTGGGAGGCTTCCATGGACCATTACTTCACTTGGTATCCCATGATCAATAACGAGAAAGTCCAATTTGCCAAATCACAACTTACCAAACGGGCTCAAACCTATTGGCTACAAATTGTCGGGCTAAGGATAATTAGAAGGGAAGATCCCATCACCACTTGGGTAAACATGAAGGAGCAACTTAGGGCTAGTTATGTGTCCCCTTCCTACTCGGATCACCAAAGCCCAAGGAGCACTTCAACTCCACCATTCCCATCCGGCCAACCCAAGACTCCAATTCCCCAATTCCCCACAATGCAACCAAAACCCCATTCCACAACCCACATTACCCAAGCCCCTTTGACCACCCCTCACCTCACCCCTTCTCAAAAGGGAAAGAGCCCAATGGAGATAGAAGTGAGTGAAATAACCCCGGGTAAGTGCGAGCCGGAATGTTATAGGTGCCACCAATTGGGGCACATCGCCGGACAATGCCCCACAAGGAAGCATCTTCCTATGTCCCTAGTGGTTGAAACATCTCCCACCCCGACCACCATTACCCCGCCATCGTTCCCCAACAAGGACACTCCTCCCAAGGACAATCTCCCCAAAACCCCTCAACCCACCCATCTTCCTCTTCCTACCCCAACCCAACCCCAACCTAGGCCTCCGCTACTTCCCTTACCAATCCCAACCCAAGTCCATACTTGTTCACCACCTCAGGTGCACCATGCACCGGCTATCACCAATTCCCCCGCATTAGATCAACCCAACACATTATCATTAGATGTTGAAACCCATACACCCACCCACTTGGAAAGGGATGCTAGTCCGGATCCACAACCAACCATAAAGGAAATCCAAGCACCTCCACTTCCACCCACCTCTCGTAGTCCGGATCCTCAAGAGCCACACCTCCTCACCGTGAATGAGTCCATACTCCAATGGCTCAAACAAGGCCCCCGCGTCCCTAGTTCACCCCCACACCTCTCACCCATGGGACATCAATCCCAAATTGTGGTCCTCCCCTCCTTTCACACCATGATCCAATCCTATTATGAGATAGAGGGTTGGGATGATCTCCTCAAGGGTCTAGAGTGGCAATTAGACTTGACTTGTTTGTTGACTCTAGGGGCGGACCAACCCAAGAGCATTGACCTCATCCATCCATGCATTGGGTCTATCACCTCGGTTTGCACTGTTGGTTGCTACACTAGTGACCTCCTTTTTCTTCTCCCCATAGTGGAAGAGCCCATCCTAGTCCACTCCCCTACCATTGTGATTCTTAGAACCTTGACCAACCAACCCACCCCATACACCGGCCCAACCATTTCACTAGAAGAGGGTGACTCACCACCATATGAGGATCTTGAGGACATGGAGTACCCCTATCTAGGTGACCCTTACCATGATCCCTTTGACCATTTCCTATGGGAGTCTAGTTCCCCATGTGACCCACTCACCTTATTCACCACCCGCCTTACCCTACCCTTACCACCCATGTTGAACCAAACCCCTCCCTTCCTAGACTCGGGTTACACCATGGGAGCCTTGACCATAGGTAACATACACCTTGGGATTGATGAATTGCCCCACTCCATGATGACCCCCTTCTTAGATCCCTTTGATCCATACGAGTGGAAGCTCAAGGGCCATCCCACACCCATGCACATGGAAGTCCTCTCTAGGATAGAAATGCATAAGTCTTGGCACAACACACCACTTAGCATGATTAGAAAGTCGGGTCCATTCATTCACATCACCCACATGTCAAGTAGGAAGCATGAGTGGTCCCTATTTGGGTGTAACGGTCCTCCCCAATTCACCATTGGTCTTATCTATGCTAGAAACCTACATGGGTGTCGGGGTCCTCCAACATTCATCACACTCACTCATAAGAGGGACACCTATGGATGCCCCGGTCCTCCCAAATCATTCAAAGTTTTCATAACATCAATGCATGATAGGTCTATATGTGGTTGCCCTGGACCACCTTTACATACCATGCATTGTCCACTCACACCGCATCATAGTGCATGGCATATGTATCCATGCAAGTATCAAGCAACAAGCGGTGAGATTCACAACAAGCGGGCAAAAACTCATGGGCGCCACTTGGAATTCCAAGTTGGTAACTTGACGATGATGACTTTGGAGTGGCTCTACCCTAGGGTCACCTCTAATTTGAGGGCATGAGGACTTGGACCTTGCCAAGTTCCGAATGATTTTGGCAACCCGACTTGCGGGTTGGACTTACTGATGGGTTTTGGGATTTACCCCATTTCTCATGTGGTGGATCCGGCACCCTCTAAGGGCACCGCGGTGGATCCTAGTGAGTGCCTTGAGCTTACACCTATCCTTGCGAGAGACACCCTCGGAGTGCCACAACAAATTAGCCTGAGAGCCCGACGTGAGCACACGGCGGTAATACTAGGCAAGCAAGATCCCATCGCCAGCATGAGGGTGTGTCCGAGCCACTTTGACGAGCTGAAGCGCCCTTCTCCAGCTATGAGCGAAGGTTGAGTTTGGAGATCGTGGTTCGCCCGGAGCTGCATGTTGGTGTACTACTTCCCCGGTGGACCCATACTCGACGGGGTCGAGTTTTCCCCACCCCGGGGGTATGATGGGGGCATCCCTCGCCCCTCCACTTTTTTTGAGGCTTGGATTGCTCATCAGCGTGCGCCATTGTGTTCGTCATAATTTTATGAGTCTAGTCATGTAATTTTTATATTTTATTTGAGTCATCATCATGTAATTTTCCCTTTATTTGAGTCATGTACCTAGGTTAGTAGGTTATCTACCAAAGTCTTGTGTCATTATGTTGGTTTGTTAGGCTAATGGGTCCAACTAATGGGCTAGGCCCAGGGGCGCCCCTCCCTTGGAGTGTTTGGTCAATAGTTGTTTAGTCATGGTCATTTTTGTCCTAGGAAAAGTTCAATGCCTATAAATAGGCCCCCACTCCTCTCATATGTAACAACTTTGGCATGAATATTGAAATCCAAAATTCCACATCCCTCTAGATCTCTCTCTTTCTCTCTCTCTCTAAGGGGTCCCCCCCCTCTCTCTCTCCCCTCACCCCAAATTTCAAAATTTTCTCTCTACTCCCCATTTACCTATCATTAAGACCCCTCCCCCTTCCCCATACACTCATTTAACTCCCCCCCCAACCCCAAGGTGGAATCCTCCAATCCTTGCTCCACCCTCCAACCACCAACTACCATCTTCCCTTCCCCAAGCACCCTTCCCTCTCCCCCATACAACCCACCACTTCCCTAGGTCATTTGAATTCAAATCCACCTTCCCTTCACAGCCCTAGGGCACCCCCAAGACCCCACCCCTTGGTTAGGGTCGCCCCCCCTCTCTCTCTCATCTCCACCATTCTCCCTTGCTCTTCTCCATCACCTCTCCCACCTCCATTGATAGATCCTCCAAGCAGCTGGCGACCTGCAGAAGACCACCTGCTTGAAGAGATGACCCCGACCACATCCCGGCGAATCTGAAGGCCCAAGAGGTACCGTTGGAAGCGTCTGCCTGTCCTCTTCGCAACGGCGGTGGTTTCATCTTCGTCCGAGCATGGTGCTGCCCGGGAGAGCCTTTCTCCCCCGACTGCGCGAATCTTCCCTGGCAGGAGGCCAGAGCCGGAGTGGAAGCTCTTCTGCGACGAACCTATTGGGAATCTGATCGAGAGTTCTTCAGAAAAAGTCTTCTACTTTGAGTCCTCTACCATCACCAAGATGCAGAGTTCAATTTGGAGACCGGACCAGAAAGTTATCAATTTTCTCCCCTGATCGTGCGGTTCTGCTTCCACTCTGTCTGCACCAACCCTCCTTCAGTGTTCAGAAGCCAGCGGACTACTCCGACCTCATTTGGCATCCCCGTTAGTTCGTCTTTGAAGTAGACCCGTCAACGGTTCCAAAGGCTCTGACGGCACCTTATTCCAAGCTCGGGAGCGTTCGTGGCACCCTCTACTTCCTGTTGTTAGGAACCTGCAGCTGTCAGAATAGAGGATTTACTGCCCTGTTCAAGCCCATACCCCGACCAGCAGAGGTACCATAAGAAATCCAGAAAATTGCGGTGTCTTCCCGGTCTAGCTACGAAGATTTTCCCACTAGTTTTGTCTTCAGAAAAAATCTGGAGTGGCCGTAGCGTCCAGAGAAGCGACTGTCTATCCAGAAGCGCAGACAGTGGGCAGAATCAACATCGGTGTCCAATTTCATCTTTTGTCGGTCTCACCCCCTCCCCGCTTGGCCGGCTGAAGGCCCCTCCCTGTGTGGAGGTAGTTTTGGGTGTAATCTCAGTTAACCCCCACCCTAAGATCCCCCTCGTGCGAGAGGTGTAGTTCATGTATTAATTCAGGTCGCAGGTTTGAAGCTCCGTCGACGTGGCGTGCGGGTGCATACCCACGCCTCCCCGCTCGCCCCCGTCTCCGGCCGGAGTCGGCGTCTTCACGCCGACTAGGTGAGCCTCGGTCCCTCTCTTGGCTAGTTTCAATTCATTGCTAGCATAGTATTATCGCCATTGTTTCGTCGGACGGTGAATGAGAGCTCGACCCTAAATTGCTAGTGCCGTGAGTGACCACCGTGGGCGAGTTGTGAGTGAACCATTACATCCCACACCCTTGGTGTACTGGCCGCCCATGATTTGGGCATCCCAGGCCCATTTGGGGTTCTCCCCAAGCTAGCCAACCTTTGGAGCCTCAAGGTCCTACCTCGGACCCTCTCCATCATCGCCGAGTTGCCTTCGGGCACTAATGTGCGCCAAGCGAGTGAGCTCGTGAGTGTGAGTCCGCTGCCCAACTTGTATGCTTGCAAAATAGGTCCAAGGGTGGGGTCACATCATTTTCTATCGTCCGAGATTTTCCAGATGTCTTTCCTGAGGAACTGCCAAGACTTCCTCCTGAAAGGGAAGTTATCTTTTCTGTTGATCTAATTCCTAGTGCGACTCCTATTTCCAAAGCTCCTTATCGTATGTCTCCTGCGGAGCTAAGAGAACTAAGGCAGCAGTTGATGGAATTGCTTGAGAAATGGTTCATTCGTCCAGGTACTTCCCCGTGGGGAGCCCCTGTATTATTCGTCCGGAAGAAGGATGGTTCGATGAGGTTGTGCATCGATTATCGGCAATTGAACCAATTGACTATCAATAACAAATATCCATTGCCAAGGATTGATGAGTTATTTGATCAGATAACATGAGCTTATAGGGTGTTTGGGAGCAGTTTTTTTTTAAAATCTATTTCTATCTAAAAATTTGTGTCAACATAATTTTTGATTTAAAGTTTAAAACTGATAAAAATTGACACTTTCTGTTTGGCAGAGTTGTCTTAAAATTTAAAATTTATGTAGATGTGTTTGTCACCTCCGATGGTTGTAGAGAGAGAGAGAGAGAGAGAGGAGGGCGCCGCCGTTGCAGGGGGGTAGCCGGAGCCGGAGGGGGGGGCGCCGGAGCCGGAGGGGAGAGGGGGAGGGGCTGCGCGCGGGGGGGGGGGGGGGGGGGGGGGGGGCGCTGGAGCCGGTCGGGGACGGGAGGGGGCGCCGCAGGGGGCCGCCGGAGCTGGTCGGGGAGGGCTGTGCGCGGGGGGGGGGGGCACTGGAGCCGGTCGGGGACGGGAGGGGGCGCCGCAGGGGGAGGGGATGCGCGCGGGGGGGGGGGGGGGGGGGGCGCCGGAGCCGGAGGGGAGAGGGGGAGGGGGGGGGGGCGCCGGAGCGGAGGGGAGAGGGGGAGAGGGGCGGGGCTGCGCGCGGGGGGGGGGGGGGGTGCCGGAGCCGGGGGGAGGGGATTCACGCGGGGGGGGGGGGGGCGCCGGAGCCGGAGGGGAGAGGGGGAGGGGCGGGGATGCGCGCGGGGGGGGGGGGTGCCAGAGCCGGTGGGGGGGATCTGCCGGGGAGGGGGGTGCCGGAGCCGGAGGGGGGGGATCTGTCGGGGAGGGGGGATCCGCCGGGGAGGGGGGGGAACGGTCGGGCGGGGGAGGGGGACGAGCCACGGGGGAGGGGACGCACGGGAGAGAAGAGAACGGTTTCAAAAAAAAAATTGGTCAGGAGTTATTTTTTTTTTGAGAAAGATTTGTACGGGAGTTGGTTCTCTCCCTAAAAATTAGGAGAGTAGTACCAAACACCCATGATTAAAATTTCTCTCTCTTTTTTAAATTTAAGAGAGAAAGAGGTCAAAAAACTACAACCAAACACCCTATTAGTATTTTTCTAAGATCGACCTTCAATCTGGATATCATCAGTTACGAATTAAGGAAGATGATATCTATAAAACAGCCTTCCGCAATAGGTATGGGCATTTTAAATTTGTAGTAATGCCTTTTGGGCTAACGAATGCACCGGCAGCTTTCATGCAGCTGATGAACGATGTGTTTCGGCCCTATCTTGATCAATGAGTCGTGGTGTTCATTGATGACATCTTGATTTATTCTAAGAGTGAGGAGGAGCATGCTGAACATTTGAGGATGGCATTGCAACTATTGAGAGATCATCAGTTATATGCCAAGTTTAGTAAGTGTGATTTCTGGCTGTAAGAGGTGTCCTTTCTAGGGCATATCATCACAAAAGAAAGTGTTTCTGTTGATCCTTCGAAGGTAGAGGCAGTAAAGAATTGGGATAAGCCTACTAATGTGACTGAAGTGAGGAGTTTCCTAGGCTTAGCAGGTTACTACCGGAGGTTTATTCAAGATTTATCCAAGATTGCGGTACCTCTGACAAAATTAACCCGTAAGGGGATCAAATTTGATTGGTTAGAAGATTGCAAGCGAAGCTTTCAGACCTTGAAGGAATGTTTGACTACTGCACATATTTTGGCTTTACCTTCTGGAGAAGGAGGTTTTTTTGTATACACTGATGCTTCAGGTATTGGTTTAGGGTGTGTACTCATGCAGCACGGGAAAGTGATAGCCTATTCTTCTAGGCAGTTGAGGAAGCATGAAGAGAATTATCCTATTCATGATTTGGAGCTAGCAGTAGTGGTGTTCGCCTTGAAGATATGGAGGCACTACTTGTATGGAGAGGCATTTACGATGTTTTCAGATCATAAGAGTTTGAAATACTTATTTTCTCAGAAGGAACTCAATATGAGGCAGCGAAGATGGCTGGAGTATCTAAAGGACTTCGATTTCTTCATTGAGTATCATCCTAGAAAAGGCAATGTTGTGGCAGATGCCTTAAGACGCAAGCCTATAGCTAAGTTGTCAAACCTCATGTTACAAGAATGGAAATTACTGGAGCAGTTAGCTAGTTTAGATCTTAATGTTGACAAGGATCGGGTTATGATTGCTCAGATTCAACTTAAGCCCGAATTATTGATGAAAATCAAGTCTCTGCAAGATGATGATCCCAAGTTCGTAGAGATCAAGGGAAGCTTGAGTAACAGACCTGACTTCATGATGACTGATGATGGAAGATTATTATTTCAAGAAAGAACTTGTGTACCTGATGTAGCTGAGGTAAAGAGTAAGATCCTCGAGGAAGCTCATAGATCCAGATACACCATTCATCCTTGAAGTACTATGATGTTTAAGGATTTGAAAAGATCTTTTTGGTGGCCGAATATGAAAAGGGAGGTTGCGGACTTCGTAAGTAGATGTTTGGTTTGTCAGCAAGTCAAGGCCGAGCATTTCAGACCAGCAGGGAAATTGAAACCCCTTGATATACCCCAATGGAAGTGGGAGAGCATTGGCATGGATTTCATTCTGGGTCTACCTAGGACTCGTAATGGATTTGATGCAATATGGGTGATTTTCGACAGATTGACGAAATCTGCTCATTTCTTATCTATTAAGTCTAGATGGACAGTTGATGTCTTGGCTGCTTTGTATATGAAGGAAGTGGTAAGACTACATGGCATACCAGTCAGTATTGTGTCTGATAGAGACCCCAGATTCACTTCTCATTTTTGGAAAGGATTGCAAGAGTCCTTGGGAACTCGTCTGAATTTCAGTACTGCTTTCCATCCACAAATAGACGGACAGACTAAAAGGACCAACCAGATAGTGAAAAATATGCTTAGAGCCTGCATGATTGACTTTGGAGGCAATTGGAGTGATCACTTGGCATTGGTTGAATTCGCCTACAACAAAAGTTACTAGGCCAGCATTCAGATGGCTCCATTTGAAGCTTTGTATGGTAGAAGCTGTCGATCCCCGTTATGTTGGGACGAGGTAGGTGAGAAGCAATGGCTTGGACCAGATCTCATTTCTGAATCGTCCAAGAACATCCGTATTATCAAAGATCGGTTGCAAGTAGCACAATCAAGATAGAAGAATTATGCCGACACCAGAAGGAGAGCTTTGGAATTTCAGGTCGGTGAGGATGTGTTTTTAAAGGTTTCTCCTATGAGAGGGATTCGAAGGTTTGGTATTCAGGGCAAACTGAGTCCAAGATACATTGGTCCATTCGAGATTCTGGAAAGAGTGGGGGAGGTTGCTTACCGTTTGCCACTACCACCTCAGTTATCTAGAGTATACAATGTTTTCCATGTGTCTATGTTACGGAAATATGTGTATGATCGCACTCACATTATTCAGCATATGGACTTCGAATTGAAGGAAGATTTGACTTATGAAGAAAGACCGATCAAGATTCTGGATCGGAAGCAACAACAACTCAGGAATCGTTCCATACCGATGGTTAAAGTGCAGTGGAGTCGGCGTGGAACTGAAGAAGCTACTTGAGAGTCAGAAGATACTATGCGAAGGCAGTACCCTGACTTATTCTAGGTGAGCTGTCTCACTCCCTCTTTTTATCATTAAATGCATTGAATTTGGAGGACCAAATTTCTTAAGTGGGGGAGGGTGTAATACCCTGAATTTTTTCTAGAAATTAATTAGAAATTCCTTAATAAATAGAATAAGTTAGATTTAGATCATTTTATAAAAATTCAGAAAAATTATATTCTTGTAGAGGATAACACGTTTAACAAACTTGTCTTCTGTGACCAACCCAAATAAAATCTGTAAATATGTCGAATTAGTGGATTAAGCCCAAAATAAACACTTAGTTAACCATACCTTGTAACGCTAAATTCGAGCCCAATACTCCATAAAATGAGCCCAAACCGGTGGCAAATGAAAGGCCAGGATGAGAGGATCATTTCCCCTCTTTTAATCTCCCGAAACCCTAACCCTAGGAGATGCAATCGATGGAGGATGGATCGCGTCAACAATTGCGGCGGCGTTCACATTAACCCAACTTGCGTGGACGAATACTCCGCGCATAGAAACCTCTAGAAGACGTGCGACCTATAAAAATGAAGCTCTCTAACCCTAGAATCATTTAGAACCAGTGGCGGCTGCAGATGAGTTGGATCGAGGGAGATCTCCGACGATTTGGGGCTGTGTGTACAAGTGCTTCGAGTTTTCCTTCTCCTTCTTTCTTCATCCGATTCAGGTAGGTGATAGCAAGCCAAACCCTACAAATAATATATGGTTGGAAGAATTGTCGTGTCAGCTTTTCATTGATGTAGAAAGCCCTAAATTTTATCAAGTGTTCTGCGAGAATTTTTGGTTTTAGTAGAAGCATGTCAGAACTAGGGTTATAATTGTTCCCTTTCGATTAAGTAGTAATTTCAGGCTGTAAACATAAAATTGATTCATGCATCTTGTAGAGTTTTTCGTGCTCTTTCCGTTGGTAGTAAAAGCCCCAACTTTCATGCTTTATATCATGCGAATTCCATGTTTTAGTCTAACCCTAGAAACCTCGCCGGAGTCGGGCAAGGCTAAGGGGCAACGATCTGTCTGGACTTGTGCGGACACACAATAGACCGCACGTCCAAGACAGGCGGCCAGTAGTTGACCGTTTATATGTTTCTATCTCTGATCGTTTCCCTGGAACGTGCGGCCGAATCCTAACCGCATGTCTGTCCTGTGGCCAGTCCCAGACCGTACATCCCTCCCAGCGGCACCCCACCGATCGTCCATCTCCTGCAGGCCTTCGGACCTGAGGGGGCATGCGCGGCCTGTCTGTGACCGTATATGGAGATGTAAGGTCCAGGCCCGACCGCACATCTATAACAAACAGATTAATTGTCATTACAGCATGTTATGTTAGTGGTAATGGCATGTTAGCAACACACCTAATAAACTGTAATTCATGACAGTAAATAATTGTTGCTGATTTATTTAATTTGAGCTTGATCTTGATTCATCTTTCCAATAAATGTCAATCTTAATTGTGAATCATTTATAATTGAAATGGCTATTAGGTTTATACTTGTTATAACCTTATACGTGAACCGTTAATCTTGAACCATTATTATCCCCTAGAATTGAACTTGGACTCAATCGAACTGATGTGATATAAGTCATAGTCCGAATTGGACTAACAGAGACATGCGCGGCCGTTAGTGGATCGCATATCTCCCTGAACAGCCCTGTGGCGACCGTTCATCCCTAGCTAATGCCATTTAGTTTTGGCCGATTATCCTTGATCTATCTTCGGCCAATTCCTGATTTGATCAGCCCAGTAGACCCTAGGCCGACCAGCTGACAGTGGGCTGGACTCTGGCGCAGTTCCACCCTGCCTATGGTAGACCGGGAGCCCACTTGGGCGAATTTCTAGATTTGTTGTTAGGCCATGTGTTGTGCGGACAGTAATGGACCGTACAGCTTATCAGGCGGCCCTTAATAGACCATTCAATTAATGAGCGGCTCTGTCAGGACGGTTATCCTGTCTTCGATTTCCTAAACTTCTGGCCTTGTGCGGCCCAATGCTTACTGTTCATACTAAAGAGCGGCCTTTAATCAGTCGTTCAACCCAGCCCAGTTCCTGTTAAGTGCGGCCCTAAGTCGACCGCACAAGTGCTTGAGCGGTCCATTAGTGACCGTATATCATCCAGAGACTAGTTTTCTCCGTGTTTCACGGTTTTGAATCCAAGAACATGATGGTTCTTGATAACTTGAACTCCTGGATAAAAATTCTAGACAATATCTCTTCAACTTAGCCTTGGGATGTTCCGAGGTAAGTTTGTACTTGATTGTAATTGGCCATTTTAACTTGATTAAAGTCTAGACGGAACTTGGGATCTTGGATCCAATAAATCAATGCCAACGCATCATAGGGGCCCAGTCTGGTCCTAGGGAGAGCGCCCGAAAAGTACTTGTGCCCATGGGAGTTTGTAATGACATGGTGAGGCATTGCACCGAGTGCATGACTAGCGTGATGTCTATGACAATGATCTCTTGATCTCTTACTTGAATCGTGTTTGACTTGGTTATATTCTTGCTCGTTGGCCAATTTCCTACAATTTCCTGCTATTTATATTGTTCATAATCTGCTATTCTTGTAGTTATATCATTCTGCCATATTGTTATTCCATTTCGTTCTTTAGCACTTTCTTTTATGATGTTTCATCCGATCGTCATTTCTTTTCTTTCCGTTTCATATAAACATATAATTAATTGGTTAATTACTTACACTTGCCTGTTGTTACCTACTGAGCATTCGCTCATATAGTTGTTTCCCCCCTTTCCAGGCAGCTCAGGTGAAGATTCACAGATGGATGGGAATGGGCCAGAGTGATGACTTGGAGTGTATCAGCTAGTAGATATGTTGAGATTGTTATAGTTGTTCTACATCTAGCTATGCCTTAGAGCTTATGTTAGTTTTGTAACGGAGTCAAGTTGAGGTTATGCTTGATTATGTTTAAGTCGGTTTGATGGTTATTGTAATAGATTTGGAGTTATTTCTGTTCATGACGTTATGTTAATTCTTAGCTTAGCATGTTATCTTTACTAGCGTTTTCTACTGTCGGTCCCGATATTCCGCGTCGGGGCGTGACACGAACTTGAGAGGAAGGCGGAGCTGGCTGAGATAGAAGCGCTCGAGCAGCATAAGTGCTCAGAGGCTTATCAGGCAGCTCTTCTGCAAGAGGCCTTTCCTTATTACGAGTCGGGCTACCGATGGGGACTCCAGAAGGGCTACTCCCAAGGCTAGGATCGGGCCATCCTGTAGGTAGGGGCCTAGTCGTCTTCGCTCGTGTTTCCTTTCGGTTGGCGCTATGACTTGGATTGGCACTCCGCTGACTCTTCCTACTATACGTCAAGCGAAGATGTGAGTTCAGTTCCGCTCGAGCGACCGCCAACTCCAGCATCCTCGGGAGGGCACACAGCCGAGACAGTTCCCACATAAGTGGGGTCAGTGTCTAGGCCGGCCGTCGTTGAGAACGCTGGGGGCAGATCGCCAGGTGCCGAGGAAGCCTTGTCTGCCGAGCTTGGAATGGGCTCGAGGCCTGATGTAATAGCTCTTCTCTTTTTTCTTTCCTTTCCATATGTGGCCGGGTGCGGCTTTTTTTGGAAACTGTAATAGCGATAGTATTAAGTGCTGAATTGACTATTTCTTACTGCTTTTGGTGTGATTTGACTACCATATCCGTAGTTGTTGAAGAAGGCGCCGATTTTTCCGTAAATCTTGCGCGCGCCGATCTGTCAAATAACTGACATGGTGCTGGCACCTTTTCATTTTTTCATACCGCCCTTAATGACTTGCCGCTTCGCGCGTCCCGCTGAAGGGGGGGTGTCGGGAATTGAGGTAACCATTTCAAGGAAGAGTCTTTTTAGCATGTTTGTAAAGGGGAGAATCATTTTTGGTGATCAGCTCCCCTTTCGCCCTATAAAAGGTCCAAGGGGCATCTCCTTTTCCTTTCGTCGCTTAAGGCCTTCCCTGTTGGTTTTCTCCTTCTTTCCCTTCCACGAAGCATTGTGATGTTAGTCTTGGTGAGGCATGGAAGGCGCTTTAGAAGGTGATGATGCAGATGGCGGTAGGAGGGAAGCTCCTGTTGTTTCGCTATGGAAGAGGGTTCATCGGTCGGAGGTCACTCAGGGGGAAGGTTCATGCTAGAGCATGTCACCTTCCTATCCCTGTCCTGCCGATGCTCTTCTAAGGGGGGGATGAAGCTCGTCCAGCTTCATTCTTTCACTGTCGCCCCGCCCCTCTTTCCATTGTCGATCCCATTGTTTAGGGAGGGAGCTCTCTCAAGATTCCTCACCTTTCGGGTCGACCTCTTTTTTGTTGTGCTTCCCATCCCTTTGGCACCTTTTCTTCGAGCTTTTTCAAACCAACGAGGCCAGCGATCCTCTATCCGAGCCAGTTTCTGCACGAGGCAGAGTCAGTTGCTAGGCGTGGGAGAGCCTACCGGGTCAGTCGAGTGTTCTGCTCGAGTTATAGTACCAGAGGATTTAATTTTTTATACATGCATACTATATTGGCTACGACCTTCTTGATATACATCAAAGTTTAATAAGAAGAGAAGAATGGCATTTATTCTTTTTTGCTTACATGTGTTTGCTTGCCAAATGTTCAAAAGTAGAACTTGCGAAGATTTGTTGCGTTCCACGTCCGAGGGATGGGTGTTCCTTCCATGGTGAATAGTTGGTATGCTCCTTTCCCGAGCGTCTCGACCACACGGTATGGTCCCTCCTAGGTAGGGGCCAGCTTCCTCGTCACCTCTAGTGGTCGAGATGCTTCGGCCTTTCTGAGGACGATGTCTCCTGGCTGAAAGTGCATGTCTCGGACTCTGGAGTTGTAGTATCGAGTGATGCCCCATTGGTATTCTATTGCTCGGATGCTTGCAATCTCTCATATCTTGTCCGCCAAGTCGAGGTTCTCTCGCAATTTTTGCTTGTTTACCTCGGGTTTGAAGTGGATGACTCGGAGAGAGGGATTGCCGACCTCCAACGGAATTACGACTTCCGTGCCATATACCAGTTGAAAAGGTGTTTCACCGGTGGCCGTTCTCGGAGTAGTTTGGTGCGACCATAGAATGCTCGGTAAAAATTGATCACGTGAAAGTTCATCGTTTAAAACACGTGTATCAATCTTAAAAATTCTAACTCGCACTAGATGAAAGAGAGACGTAATATGGTGGCGAGAAGGGTCAAATCCATAGGGAAGAAGAGATTTTTAAAGTTAAAAACCTTATAACCTTTTAGAAAAATACTTGTGATTTTACTTTGCTTAAAGAAAATAGTGAAATGAAAAACAAACCAAACACTTAATTAAAAACACCTATGATTATGCGCCTATGCTATAGAAATTAATTGCATGAAGTGAAAAGAAGAGATAGAAGAAGGGGGTAGAGATGGAAGAAGATCAAGAACTAGATCAAAAGAACAAGTCTCTTCATTAACTTAAAAGAAAGAGTACATGAAGTGCAAGACAAGCTTACAACAAAAAGGTGACAAGATTATAATGAAGTATCATAACACAAAAGCAATAACAAAAAGAGGGGCATGAGATGTGAAGATAGTATTAGCAATGGTGATGATGCCGTCGTCTCCTCCTCGCCGAGCCTTGGAGAGGATCGCTCCGCCTTGAAAGAGATCGCCGTGGAAAGTGAGGGATGAAAAAGCCGCCGTCGTCCACGTCACGAGCCTTGGAACGTCACCCATCTTGATGTGCACACTGCCATGAAAGGAGAGTTGTGGAGCATAAACTTTAGAGAGAAATATAGAGAGGAATGTGGAAGGGTTTGTGTGGAGATGAAGAAGGAAGAAGATGAGAGAGTGAAACAGTAGGAAAATAAATATAACTCGTAAACTAAGAAGAATTGGAGGAAGTGATAGAAGAAGAAAATCTAGATCTACAAGAGAGAAAGAACTTTAATGAAGAACTCAGAGAGAAATAAAGAGGGGAAGGGCTTCAAAACTGAGAAATAACAGAAGCTAGAACCTCAGCTGAACAGTGAAATCATAGGATAGCAAGTTGAAAAACGGGAAATAACTTTCAAACCAAAAAGAATTAGAAGATGATGTAGAAGAAGAAGTGTTAGAAAACTTAAAACTAAAGGACTTTTATAAAGATAGTAAGAGACGAAAATGAATAGAAGGGGGAGAAATATGGGGAAGAACAGAGAGAAACATTGGTTCACAGATGAACATGATAGCAAAGTGAAAAACATAAAATACCTTGAAAACCAGAAGGAATTATAAGATGATGCAGAATAAGAAGTTGTAGAGAACGTAAAAACAAAGAACTTTCATGAAGACAGCAAGAGGAGAAGAGGGACGAAAAAGGGCAAACTCGGTGAACTAAAAGATATGAGAGGGAGAGAAAGAGTGAAAAATTACCAAAAGAAGAACTCCCTTTCTCCTCCTTGTCATGGGCTATTTATAGGGAAAGTTGGATAGATGAAGGGTGAAGATTGTATCAAAAGGAGATGGATGACTGAGATTTAAGTGGAATATGATGCATGGGGAAGAGGAAAAGTAGGTGGGCACCCCCTTTCTTGGACTTTGGGCACCCCCTTTCCGAAGGCTCATCATGTCTCTCCTTTATTTCAAACTTTGAATTCAATTTTCCCTCCAACCGAAATATGTGTTTCTTTTCCTCAATTTTAAACTTTTAAAATTTATTTTCCCTCCAATCAAAATATGTGCTTTTGACTTGGTCAAAGTAGTGGTGACAGTTTTACCTCTGGCTTCTTTTGTAATTACCTTCGGTGTCCTACACACACATAATTACACTTTAGTCCATAAAAATTACCACAATGTGCACATAAATCTCAAATGCTCATGATTATGTAATGGAGAATTAATACTCATGGCCCTCAACTTAATTTATTATTAAATAAGATAATCGAATTAATCAATTTATGTGAAAGCTCCAATTTAAATGCGGAGTTGAGGTTAACTATGAAATATGCATAATTGCCTAATTATATGCACATAAAATGGTGTACATGCAATGAATTGTCATAAGAAATGGACACTTATCAGTTCCTCGAGCCAGCTTCCCTTGGCCTTGCCAAGCCTGGTTTTGATGCCTTTTAAGATAGTCTTATTGGCATTCTCAACCAGTCCGTTAGCCTGAGGGTGGGCTACCGAAGTGAAGTGATTGCGAATATTTAGGACGGCACTTCTGTCTCCGAAGTAATGAGAATCAAATTGCCGACTGTTGTCACTCACAATCACTCGGGGGACACCATAGCGACAGATGATCGACTTCCAAACAAAACTCCATACGACTGACTTGGTGATCCTGGTAGTGGCTTCGGCCTCGATCCACTTAGTGAAATAGTTGATGGCGATGATGACGAACTTCTTCTGAGCCTGAGCCATGGGGAATGGCCCCAGGATGTCGATTCCCCACCGAGCGAAGGGGTATGGCTCGGCAAGGGTGACGAGTTCTGCTGCAGGCTGGTGAATCAGATGGTCGAAGCACTGACATCGATTGCACTTTTGCACGTACATCGAGCAGTCACGTTGGAGTGTGGGCCACCAGTAACCCTGCCGAAGCAAGATCCTGGCGAGCGATCTTCCTCCTTAGTGCGCTCCGCAGATGCATTCGTGCACTTCTTGAATCGCTCGGCTAGCTTCGTTGTCGCTGATGCACTTGAGGAGATGGTGTGGACACCAGAGCACACGAGCGGCACGAGTCGGCGAGCCACTGGTACCGTACACGGAGCACCACCCTAGCTACAACTGGTGCGGACACCCGAGCAGTTGAGCGGCGCAACACGCCGAGCCACCGGTACCGCACACGGAGCACGACTCGAGCCACCTCAGGGTCCATCTGGCTCGGAGACAGCCTGGAGACTCCGCCTTGAGCCTCCCCATTTATCATATTTAGTTAGCCTTTATGTGTGTGTAATTTGTGTTTATTTCATTGTATTCGGTATGTAATTATGAGTGTACGAGGGGCTTATTTGCAAAATGGGACCCCTGGGCCCCATGGGACCCCCAGGCCCCTCCCATTGATCCACCTCAGCCCATGGGCCCCATGTGGGGTCAGTCAACATGTCAAATGGAGGCATCTAGAAGTTTGAATGGTAAAAGGCACATGGGAGACAAGTGGACTTCAAAGTCCAAGGTGGCTACCAACTTGTCCCCCCCTTGCCACCAAAGTCAATAGGGCGCCCCCTTCCCCTTATTTTTTATTTTAATTTTTGTGGAATGGTCACATGCCATCCCAGCCCTCCATCTCACACCCCTAGATCCAACGGTGGAGGATGGATTAGATGGGTGACTTATATATGCTTGTATTTTCCCATTTTCATGAATTAATGCCATAAGAATTGTGAAATTTGTTGGAGCATGGCCTAGGCCGCCCCCTTCTCCTCTCCCTCTTCCCCTTGAAGCTGTGAAGGCTTCCTTCAGGTGGTGAGACTCCACCCTATCAGTTCTGGTCGCCGCCGCCGCCGCCACGAGCCGCTACCGCACCGCCAACGCCATCAACGGAGTTCTGCCTGCGCAGTACCACAGCAGCTTGTTCAAAATTCACAGGTCTTCCCCGAGCTCATTGGGCTACCAAATTTGGAGGAGTTGTTCCTGGGATGTTCCTCTCCACCCACAAAAATCAGGCCAGTATTCAGATCACGTTTCCTATATTTTGATTTTCGTCCACTCTTCCATTTCGGTTCTGCCAGAGTTTTGTCCAGGTTCACCTCCGTCCTGAGTTTCATGTCTTAGAGCCACTTTTTGATTTCTGTTACTTCGCCCAATTTTACTGGGGGTTCCATCCATCCACCCCTTCATCCACATCTTTTCTCAATTTTTGATTCGCCCATCTCATATTTTCTAAAAATCATTCTCAGACCCATCTACAGTTCTGTCCACCTGTTCCCAGATCCGACCACCAGTCACCCCAAAAATCACAACAAATCGGAGCCACCTCCAAATCAAATTCTAAAAATAGTCCTAGTTCCTTGGTTTGATTCCGTACAACTTGTAAGAAGAGCTCAAGAGCTGAATCGGAGGTTTACTAGGCGGTCAACGGTGGTTCTCAGACAAGTGCCCTGCAGATCTGAGATTTCGATTACTGTACAACAGGGGCTTGTAAATTCATTAAAGTCTAGATCCGGCCAGATCCAGCCAATCTCTCTGAGTCTAGATTGAAGCATTTGAAGAGTGCTTTCCAACGATAGCTCATGTGTCCCGATCCGACGTCGGGATTGACCGCAGCGGCCGTTTTCGCCGGAGCGCGCGCCGGAAGACAGCAACCAAATTCCGTGGGTTATTAGTTCAAGAGTTGGGAATCGGGGCCGATCGACCCCCGATCGGTGTTCCCGGCCGACCGCCGTCCGTGGAGGCGCGCCACCAGGGGTCCCCATCACAGTGGGTCCCACCCCCGCAGATCCGGAGGACAGCGCCGCCCGTGGGCCCCGCGGGCCCGTAGAAGCCGCCGTTCGGAAAGCACGAGAACACGGAGTTCGGCACCGCCGGGCGACATCAAGATGCTTCCCGTCAACCCGAGTTCCGTGATTTCAGGACCCCACATGTGACCTTTTACCTCCCTGCGTGGAGTGGGTCGACTTAGTGTATTGCTGTAATCATTGTTAACCGGGAGTCCGTAATTCGGCCGGGGTTGTCTTCGCCACGCCGGGTGCGTGGAGGTAATGGTCCGAACCTCTTGGCGTTCATTTGCTTAGCTACTATATGGTCTTTTGTCGCTGCCGAGAGTGTAGGTACTAGCCCGTGTGTCCATGTCACCGCTGTGAGAGCGAGAGTGACCTGTCCCGCGACTCGATCCGAGTCTGAAAGTTGAGTCGGACTACCCTTGACCTCCGCCGGTTCCTTAACCGCGCACAGTCTGCGCTTTCCCTCGCTTGGGATGACGAGTGAGCTTCCACTTCTGTTAGCGACGTTTCGCCACTAGGAGCTCGTAGTGTCGGGCTTAGTGTCTCTCTGGTTTGTGTTGCTGGTCGTGTCTTCATCTAGAGTCCGAGGGTGGCACCATATAGTGTCATCTCCCGTGTCCGTCCCGCATCAGTTTGGTATCAGAGCCAGTCGAGTCTAGGGTAGTCATTGCATATGTCTTGCATAGTATAAGTCGAGTCTATGATCATCATTTCAAAACAACAAAAAAAAAGTGTTTTCAAATTGCATTTCACCCAATAGCTCGGTATATTAAAAGGCGTTGCCCGAACATTAGGTTATGCCTATCGGGAGGGTAGCGTACTTGCGTGAGTGATCTTCGGATCGCTTATCTCTGCCTCGTACCAGATATTGGTTAGGTCTAAGTGCATCATCTAGTGAGTGTTTGCATTAGTCGGTGTCTTCTAGGTCATGTGTCTTTACATGCCCACCCGTCGAGGTACCCAATACTCGCCACCACCACCTATGGCGGATTCCCGGGCCCGTAGCTCCGATGAGTCCTCGACGGCCGAGATGTTCCGAGCCATTATGGAACGTCTTGACACGCGTATGGATGGCCTTAGTACGCGTATGGATGGCATAGGAACGCATCTAGAAGGGCAGATGAAAGCCCTCAAGGATCGGGCTGAGAGTTTGGATCAGTCCATCCAGGGCTTAGTTGGGAGGATTGCCATCCTAGAGAGGGGCCCAGTAGTGGCGCAACCCGCGCCGACGAATGGCCAACAAGAGCCGGTGCAGCAACCCGCTGTGCCAAGGGCTCAAGTGGAGAATGTTGGGGTTCAACAGGTGCATGTGGTGGATGATTATGCATCTGATAATGATCAAAGGGGTAACGGTCGTCGTCATCAACGACAGAATCGTGATGACGATGATGACGACCGCATTCTTAGGGGTGTGCGTACGGACCCTCCCACTTTTAGCGGGTCCTTGGACCCTAGGGTGTATTTAGATTGGGAGGCCGGCATGGACTGGTACTTCGAGTGGTTTGAGATGACGGACCACCGAAGAGTCCGATACGTAAAGATGAAGCTGCAAGGGCAGGCCCAAACTTATTGGATCAATGTGGAGAGCCTGCTCAACCAGCGACGTCAACCCCAGATCGGTACTTGGGATGATATGAAAACCAAGTTGAGGGAGAAGTACCTTCCCACCTCATATCGCCAACGTCTCATAGACAAGTGGCAAAGCATCTCCCAAGGGAACCGATCCGTGACCGAGTACACCGCCGAGTTCGTTGAGTATTACTTACGGTGTGGGGTCACGGAAGAGAGCACCATGATGATATCCCGCTTTCGGAGAGGTTTGCGGCCAAATTATCAATATGAACTCTTTCGCACCAATGCCACCACTTTGGAGCAGGCATATCAAATAGCTCTCAAATTGGAGCAATTCGAGGCCGAGTTCGAGTCTCCCCATCGGTTGGGCTCTTTTCCCCTTCGTAGTGTCGAGCCCCGTGGCTCATCTGGCACGTATCCGAGGGCCCCCATGGCTCGACCTCAGGAGCCCGCTCGTCCCGAGCCGTTTGCTCCTAGGCCTCGTCCTCCACCCCCGAGGGACCTTCCTCGTCCCCAGCATCTTACATCCCCACCCATAGCCCGTCCACCGGCACCCGCACCTCCTGCACGTCCTTTGTTGCCTACGCCTCCTATCCGTCGGGAGGATAAAGGTAAAGGACCTATGATTGGGGAGCCTAGTGGATCACGGCAGCAGTGTTATCGCTGCAATGGGTTTGGCCATTTCGCCAACCAGTGTCCCACCCGCCCATCTCTTCACATTGGGGACACACAGGCCGAGGATACCACCCCTACGGGCCTCGAGTTAGTCAGCTATGAGGCAGATGAAGAGCTAGCTGACGAGTACTATGAGATGGGAGGTGAGGCCCAGGATGCCCAGCATTCGGACGATACCCACGTGAGGGTCGTCAGATGTATCCTCACCCAGCCACAGGTCAGTGATGACTGGCGTCGGACTACTATCCTTCATGTATTCTGTAGGCTGGGAAGCAAATTTGCAAGGTGGTCATCGATAGCGGGAGTTGTATCAATGCAATCTCCACGAACGCTGTCGCTCGTCTTGGTCTCACACCCGTAGACCATCCTTGTCCCTATCAGGTATCATGGGTGGATACCACTTCCATTTCGGTCAGGCTGCGGTGCTTGGTCCGCTGCAGCTCCACTCCTACAGTGACGAGATCTGGTGTGATGTTCTACCCATGGAAGTGGGCAGTATCATTCTCGGTAGGCCGTGGTTATTCGACCGGGATGCCACGCTCCATGGCCGGTCGAACACCTGTACCTTCGACCACGCTGGCCAGCGGGTCACCCTCCAACCCGTTCGGCCCAGGAGCCCATCAGTCAGGGGTCCTACTGGCCCTAGTACTCCGAAGCCTTCCGTTCCCGGGCCTAGTACCCCATCCCCAGCTCGGGCTATGACCGTTACCTCTGGCCCAGGAGAGCCCTCGACGAGGAGATTGATGATGATTAGCTCCCGGGAGATGGAGCAGGAGCTTAGTCAGGGCTGTCCGGTGTTTGCCATTACGGTCCGAGAGGTGGAGCGGGACTCCGAGGGTGAGCTCCCACCCGAGGTTGTTCCCATTCTGCAGGAGTATGCTGATGTCTTTCCCGATGAGCTTCCCGAGGGACTCCCACCTATGCGGGATATTCAGCATGCCATCGACCTTGTTCCGGGCTCTTCTTTGCCCAACCTTCCTCATTATCGCATGAGTCCCACGGAGCATGCCGAGCTTAAACGGCAGGTCGATGAGTTAGTGCAGAGAGGGTCTGTTCGGGACAGCATGAGTCCATGTGCTGTACCCGCATTACTTGCCCCGAAGAAGGATGGCACGTGGAGAATGTGCATTGATAGTCGTGCCATCAACAAAATCACCGTGAAGTACAGGTTCCCTATTCCCCGCCTTGATGACATGCTGGACATGATGGCAGGTGCCACTATCTTTTCGAAGATCGATCTTAAGAGTGGCTACCATCAGGTGAGGATTAGGCCAGGTGATGAGTGGAAGACCGCATTTAAGACCAAGGACGGTCTATATGAGTGGTTGGTCATGCCTTTTGGGTTGACCAATGCCCCTAGCACTTTCATGCGGCTCATGACTCAGGTCCTTCGACCTTTCATTGGAGTCTTTGTAGTGGTGTATTTTGATGATATCCTTATCTATAGCCGCACCACAGGAGACCACTTAGACCACCTTCGGCAGGTCTGTCTACTTCTTCGGCGAGAGCAGCTGTTTGCGAACCCACAGAAGTGTGCCTTCATGACACCTCAGCTTACCTTCTTGGGTTTTATCGTGTCTAGTACTGGGGTCTCCGCCGATCCGGAGAAGGTCCGGGCCATTGTTGAGTGGCCGGAACCCCGTACGGTTCATGATGTCCGCAGCTTTCATGGCCTTGCGACGTTCTACCGTCGCTTCATCCGCGGATTTAGCTCCGTCACCGCCCCGATCACGGATTGCATCCGAAGGGCACATTTGTATGGACGAAGGCCGCATCTGCCGCCTTCAAGGACATCAAGGAGCGCATGACCCAGACACCTATCCTTCGATTGCCTGATTTCTCGAAGGTGTTTGAGGTCTCTTGTGATGCGTCGGGTGTTGGGATTGGAGGAGTTTTGAGTCAGGAGTCCCACCCGATCGCATATTTCAGCGAGAAGCTGAATGACGCGAAACTGCGATATTCCACGTATGATAAAGAATTCTACGCAGTTGTTCAGGCTCTTAGGCATTGGAGGCACTATCTTTTACATCAGGAGTTTGTCCTATACTCCGACCACGAGGCATTGAGGTACCTCCATTCGCAAAAGAAGCTTAACTCGCGTCATAGTCGTTGGGTCGAGTATCTCCAGCAGTTCACCTTTGTGCTGAAACATAAGGCTGGAGTGGAGAACAAGGTGGCTGATGCCTTGAGCCGGCGAGCATGTTTGCTTACCACCATGAGTGCCGAGGTCATAGGGTTAGAGAAGATGAAGGAGGCCTATGTTGATTGTCCTGACTTCGGTCAGATTTTTACCACTCTCCAGGCCGGACCCTCGAGAGACCTTGATGAGTATGTGCTTCAGGAGGGTTACCTCTTTCGAGGTAGCAGGCTATGTGTTCCTCGAACTTCGGTTCGAGATTTCTTAGTGTGGGAACTACATGCGGGAGGTCTAGCCGGCCACTTTGGTCAGAACAAGACTATTGAGGCAGTGGAGCATCGATTTTATTGGCCGAGCTTGAAGCGCGATGTCGCTAACATCGTGGCTCAGTGCCGTACATGTGCTACGGCCAAGATGAAGAAGCAAAGCTCCGGCCTTTATACGCCTCTTCCCGTGCCTGATGTCCCGTGGCAGGATGTTAGCATGGACTTTGTTTTGGGACTGCCACGTACCTCCAGGAAGCATGATTCGGTCTATGTGGTGGTTGACCGTTTCTCGAAGATGGCCCTCTTTATTCCTTGCTCGAAGACTTCGGATGCTTCGAGGGTAGCCCGCCTTTTCCTTACGCATGTGGTGTGCAAGTTCGGGTTGCCTCGCACTATAGTGTCTGACCGTGATGTTAGATTCACTTCCTACTTTTGGAAGACACTATGGCATATGATGGGTACTCACCTCAAGTTTTCACTGCATATCACCCCAGACAGATGGTCAGACCGAGGTAGTCAATAGGAGTCTGGGAGATCTTTTGAGGTGTCTAGTTAAGGATCGCATTGGGGATTGGGATCTCATTTTACCCATGGCTGAGTTTGCATACAATGATTCGGTGAATAGGTCTACCGGCATGAGTCCATTTGAGATTGTCACAGGTCGTAGGCCTAGGAAACCCGTTGACCTTGTCCCCATGCCTATCCATGCTAGAGTGTCAGAGTCGGCCGAGTCGTTTGCTAGGCATGTTAGGAGTTTGCATGACGACATCCGTCGTCACATTGAGGCCAGCAATGCACGGTACAAGGAGTTAGCCGATGCCCACCGACACCACCGAGAGTTCCACGAGGGCGAATACGTCATGATCAGGGTAAGACCTGAACGGTTTCCCTCTGGAACCGTTAAGAAGTTGCAAGCTCGCGGAGCCGGTCCCTTTAGAGTGTTGAAACGCGTTGGATCCAATGCGTATGTTGTGGACCTGCCCGAGGAATATGGTATAAGCTCTACCTTCAATGTATCGATCTTGTTGCATATAGGGACCCAGCGGTGATCCCTAGTGAGCCTTTTGAGCCATCTCCTCCCTTGAGAGTGATCCCACACCTGAGTGTCCACTTCCACCTCCAGCCCCTTTTTCACGGCAGCGTGAGCATATAGATCGTATACTGGACGAGCAAGTGACAGTTACCAGGAGTGGATCTTACCCGCGCTACCTAGTGCGATGGAGAGGACGGCCCGCTACTGAGGACACATGGATCACACATGGCGAGTTGCAGCGGATCGATCCGGACCTTCTGGAGCGATACAGGAGCGATGCAGACCCTTACTCGACAGGGTCGAGTTTCTCCCACCCGGGGAGAATTGGTGCGGACACCCGAGCAGTTGAGCGGCGCGACACGCCGAGCCACCGGTACCGCACACGGAGCACGACTCGAGCCACCTCAGCGTCCATCTGGCTCGGAGACAGCCTGGAGACTCTGCCTTGAGCCTCCCTATTTATCATATTTTGTTAGCCTTTATGTGTGTGTAATTTGTGTTTATTTCATTGTATTCGGTATGTAATTATGAGTGTACGAGGGGCTTATTTGCAAAATGGGACCCCTGGGCCCCACGGGACCCCCAGGCCCCTCCCATTGATCCACCTCAGCCCATGGGCCCCATGTGGGGTCAGTCAACATGTCAAATGGAGGCATCTAGAAGTTTGAATGGTAAAAGGCACATGGGAGACAAGTGGACTTCAAAGTCCAAGGTGGCTACCAACTTGTCCCCCCCTTGCCACCAAAGTCAATAGGGCGCCCCCTTCCCCTTATTTTTTATTTTAATTTTTGTGGAATGGTCACATGCCATCCCAGCCCTCCATCTCACACCCCTAGATCCAACGGTGGAGGATGGATTAGATGGGTGACCTATATATGCTTGTATTTTCCCATTTTCATGAATTAATGCCATAAGAATTGTGAAATTTGTTGGAGCATGGCCTAGGCCGCCCCCTTCTCCTCTCCCTCTTCCCCTTGAAGCTGTGAAGGCTTCCTTCAGGTGGTGAGACTCCACCCTATCAGTTCCGGTCGCCGCCGCGAGCCGCTACCGCACCGCCAACGCCATCAACGGAGTTCTGCCTGCGCAGTACCACAGCAGCTTGTTTGAAATTCACAGGTCTTCCCCGAGCTCATTGGGCTACCAAATTTGGAGGAGTTGTTCCTGGGATGTTCCTCTCCACCCACAAAAATCAGGCCAGCATTTAGATCACGTTTCCTATATTTTGATTTTCGTCCACTCTTCCATTTCGGTTCTGCCAGAGTTTTGTCTAGGTTCACCTCCGTCCTGAGTTTCATGTCTTAGAGCCACTTTTTGATTTCTGTTAGTTCGCCCAATTTTACTGGGGGTTCCATCCATCCACCCCTTCATCCACATCTTTTCTCAATTTTTGATTCGCCCATCTCATATTTTCGAAAAATCGTTCTCAGACCCATCTACAGTTCTGTCCACCTGTTCCCAGATCCGACCACCAGTCACCCCAAAAATCACAACAAATCGGAGCCACCTCCAAATCAAATTCTAAAAATAGTCCCAGTTCCGTGGTTTGATTCCCTACAACTTCTCAGAAGAGCTCAAGAGCTGAATCGGAGGTTTACTAGGCGGTCAACGGTGGTTCTCAGACAAGTGCCCTGCAGATCTGAGATTTCGGTTACTGTACAACAGGGACTTGTAAATTCATTAAAGTCTAGATCTGGCTAGATCCAGTAGATCTATCTGAGTCTAGATTGAAGCATTTGAAGAGAGCTTTCCAACGATAGCTCATGCGTCCCGATCCGACGTCGGGATTGACCGCAGCGGCCGTTTTCGCCGGAGCGCGCGTCGGAAGACAGAAATCAAAATCCGTGGGCAGCTAGTTCAAGAGTTGGGAATCGGGGCCGATCGACCCCCGATCGGTGTTCCCGGCCGACCGCCGTCCGTGGAGGCGCGCCACCAGGGGTCCCCATCACAGTGGGTCCCACCCCCGCAGATCCGGAGGACAGCGCCGTCCGTGGGCCCCGCGGGCCCGTAGAAGCCGCCGTTCGGAAAGCACGAAAACGCGGAGTTCGGCACCGCCGGGCGACATCAAGATGCTGCCCGTCAACCCGAGTTGCGTGATTCCCGGACCCCACATGTGACCTTTTACCTCCCTGCGTGGAGTGGGTCGACTTAGTGTATTCTGTAATCATTGTTAACCGGGAGTCCGTAATTCGGCCGGGGTTGTCTTCGCCACGCCGGGTGCGTGGAGGTAATGGTCCGAACCTCTTGGCGTTTATTTGCTTAGCTAGTATATGGTCTTTTGCCGCTGCCGAGAGTGTAGGTACTAGCCCGTGTGTCCATGTCACCGCTGTGAGAGCGAGAGTGACCCATCCCGCGACTCGATCCGAGTCTGGAAGTTCAGTCGGACTACCCTTGACCTCTGTCGGTTCCTTAACTGCGCACGGTCCGCGCTTTCCCTCGCTTGGGACGACGAGTGAGCTTCCACTTCTGTTAGCGACGTTTCGCCACTAGGAGCTCGTAGTGTCGGGCTTAGTGTCTCCCTGGTGTGTGTTGCTGGTCGTGTCTTCATCTAGAGTCCGAGGGTGGCACCATATAGTGTCGTCTCCCGTGTCCGTCCCGCATCAACAACGGCTTCCATCTGGCTTGGAGGCAGCTTGGAGACTCCCCCTTGAGTCTCGATATTTATAGTTTATTGGGACTTTGTTTTTGTGCATTGTGTGTTTTATTCGGATTGTAATTTGGATTGTAACAGGGGTTTATGTGTAATTTGGGACCACCCGGGTCCCGCGGGCCCCCCTATCCCTTTCCCATTGATCCACCTCATCCCTAGGGCCCATGTGGGGTCAGTCAACCTTCCAATAGTGGGCTTCTAGAAGGGTGGGCCAAGTGGGGGACAAAGGGGAATAAAATTTAAAAATGGGAACCAAGAAGTCAAGGGGGCGCCCCCCATTTAGTATATTATATTACGATTTGAGTTTTATTTTATTTGATTCTAAATCTCATGGGAGAAATAGTTTGTGGACTCCCTCTTTTACCCTCCCCAACCCTAGATCTAGGGTCAATTAGTGTCTTTTGTCATTTCACATAAATACCTTGTATTTTCATTTGATTGGAATTAATGCATATGAAAATCAGAAATTTTGTGGAGCTCCAGCTTGGTGCGCCCCTCTCCCTCTCTCCTCTCTTCTTCTTGCAGCTGGGAAGGCTGTATTCTAAGGTAGGAAGCCTCATCTATCAGGTGTGAAGTTTGTCGTTGCCGCCGCCGCCGCCATCGAGCCGTCGTTCCACCGCCACCACCTCCGTCGGTATTCTATCAATCAGGTGACAGCAGGTCCTTCCACGAATTTCTGCTCCCAACCACGAGATCTTCTTGAGCTCAAACTTTGAGGGCGTGTTTCAGAGGTTCCCTCCATGTTCTAGAAAAATTGTTTTGGCCCTTAGTTTTCAATTTCCAGTTTTCTATTTTCGTCCATCTTTTCCGTCCAGATCTGCCTATTTTCAGTTTAGATCCACAACCACCCTAAGTTTCCCATCTCCGGACCTCCTTTTGAATTTTTATGGAACCCCCAAATTTACTGGAGGTTCTGTCCACCATCCCCACCACCAAAGAATTTTCTTAGAATTTCCACAGGCGTCACCTATTTTCTAAAAATCATTTTCAGATCCCCTTCCGTTCTATCTGCTCCTGTCCAGATCCGACCACCCGCCAATTTAAAATAGCTTTCCCCATCCAAATCTCCACCAAATCGATCATAAAAATTATTTCCGTTTTCCTCTCTCTCCCCTCTACAATTTTCATGAAGAGCTCGAGGTCTGAATCTAAGGTATACCCTACGGTCAACGGCAGTTCTCAGGAAACTTTATTGCTACCCTGAAATTTCAGACCCTGTCCAACAGTAACTTCAAAAATCGACTAAGGCCAGATCCGTGCAGATCCAATTTGTGTCTATGGCCCTAGATCGAAATACGTTGAAAGAGCGTTCCAACGATACCTTCTGTGCATCGATCCGACGTCAGGATTGATCGCAGCAGCCGATCTCGCCGGATCACGCGCTGTGAAACAGAAGCAACCAGTCCGTGGGCAGCAACTCCAAAGCTTGGAGATCGGAGCCGATCGGCCTCCGACCGGCGTTCCCGCCCGACCGCCTTCCAGGGAGGCGCGCCACCAGGGGTCTTCATCACAGCGGGACCCGCCCCATCAGACCCGGAGGACAGAGCGGTCTGTGGGCCCCACAAACCCATAGATCGTGCCGTCCGAATAGAACTAAACGCGGGTTTCGGCACCGATGGAGCGACATCAAGATGCTGCCCGTCAACCCAATTCGCGTGACTCCCGGGCCCCACATGTGGCCTTTTACCTCCCTGCGTGGAGTGGGTCAAACCCATTGTACCGCTGTAATAATTGTTAACCGGGAGTCCGGATTTGGCAAGGGTTGTCTTCCCCACGCCGGGTGCGTGGAGGTACGATCGTAACTTCCTGGCATTACTTTGCTTAGCTATTGTATGATCATATGCCGCTGTGAGAGCGTAGGATTCTAGCCCGTGGGTCCATGTCACCGCTGTGAGTGAGAGAGTGACCCCTCCCGTGGCTCGATCCGAGCACGGAAGTGAGTCGGACTACCCTTAACTCTGTCGGTTCCTCAACCGTGCACGATCCGCGTTTCCCTCGCTTGGGACGACGAGTGAGCTTGTGTTTCTGTTAGCGAAGTATAGCCCATAAGAGCTCTTAGTGTCGGGCCTAGTGTCTCTCATGCTCGTATGTTGTTGGTCGTGTATGCATTTAGAGTCCGAGGTCCATATCACTTAGAGTCGGTCCCCGTGTCCGTCCCGCATCAGTTTGGTATCAGAGTGAGTCGAGTCTAGGGTTGTCTTTGCATAAGTCTTGCATGCATCATGGTCTAAGTCGAGTCTAGGATCATCATTATTTTCAAAACAAAAAAGTGTTTTTAAAATTACATTTCATCCCGATAATTCGGTATATTAAAAGGTGTTGTCCGAACGTTAGGCTACGCCTATCGAGAAGGCCGCACACTTACGAGAGTGATCTTCGGATCGATTAACTCCGCCACGTACCGGATATTGGTTTAGGTCTAGGTGCATTAGTCGGTGTTTGCATCAGTTTGTGTCTCCTAGTTCGTGTGTCATTGCATGTCCACCTGTCGAGGTACCCAATACTCGCCACCACCACCTATGGCGGATTCCCGAGCCCGTAGCTCCGATGAGTCCTCGACGGCCGAGATGTTTCGAGCCATTATGGATCATCTTGACACGCGTATGGATGGCCTTAGTACGCGTCTAGATGGCGTAGGGACGCGTCTAGAAGGGAGGATGAAAGCCCTCGAGGATCGGGCCGAATCTTCAGACCAGTCCATCGAGGGTCTTGTAGGAAGAATTGCCGTCCTCGAGAGGGCCCCAGCGGTGGCACATCCCGTGCCGAACAATGGTCAACAGAAACTAGCTCAGCAACCTGCTGCGCCAAGAGCTCAGGCGGTAGATGTTGGGAGGCAACAGGTGCATGAGGTGGCTGACTATGCATCTGATAATGAGCAAGAGGGAAATGGTCATCGGAATCAACGACGGAATCGTGATGATGATGATGACGACCGCGTTCTTCGAAGCGTGCGTGCGGACCCTCCCCTTTTTAGCGGGTCTTTGGACTCGAAGGTCTATTTAGATTGGGAGGCCAACATGGACCGGTACTTCGAGTGGTTTGAGATGACGGACCACCGAAGAGTTTGATACGCGAAGATGAAGCTACATGGGCAGGCCCAAACTTATTGGACCAATGTGGAGAGCCTGCTAAATCAGCGACGTCAACCCCCGATCGGCACTTGGGATGACATGAAAATGAAATTGAGGGAGAAGTACTTTACTGTCTCATATCGCCAATGTCTCATAGACAAATGGCAAAGTCTCTCCCAAGGGAACCCATCCGTGACCGAGTACACTGCCGAGTTTGATGAGTATTATTTGCGGTGTGGAGTTACGGAAGAGAGCGCCATGACCATATCACGCTTTCGGAGAGGTATGTGGCCAAACTATCAATAGGAACTTTTTCGCCGCAATGCGACCACTTTGGAACAAGCGTATCAGGTTGCTCTCGAATTGGAGTAATTCAAGGCCGAGTTCGAGTCTCCCCATCGGTTGGGGTCCTTCCCCCTTCGTAGTGTCGAGCCCCGTGGCTCTTCTGGCACGTATCCGAGGGCCCCCATGGCCCGACCTCAGGAGCTCACTCATCCCGAGCCTTTCGCTCCTAGGCCTCGCCCTCCACCCCCGAGGGACCTTCCTCGTCCCCAACATCTTACGGCACCCACAGCCCGTCCACCGGCACCCGCACCTCCTGCCCGCCCTTTGTTGCCTTCACCTTCTATCCGTCGGGAGGATAAGAGGAAAGGACCCATGATTGGGGAGCCTAGTGGATCACGGCAGCGGTGTTATCACTGCAATGGGTTTGGCCATTTTACCAACCAGTGTCCCACCCGCCAGTCTCTTGTCATTGGGGACACACAGGCCGAGGATACCACCCCTACGGACCTCGAGTTAGTCATCTATGAAGCAGATCCAGAGCTAGCTGATGAGTACTATGAGGCCGAAGGTAATGGCCTGGATGCCCAGCATCCGGACGATACCCACTTGGGGGTCGTCAGGTGTATTCTCACCCAGCCACAGGCCAGTGATGACTGGCGACGGACCACTATCTTTCATACATTCTGTCGGCTGGGCAAGCAAGTTTGTAAGGTGATTATCGATAGTGGGAGTTGCATCAATACAATCTCCACGGGCACTGTCTCCAGTCTTGGTCTTACACCCATGGATCATCCTTGCCCCTATCGAGTATCATGGGTGGATTCCACCTCCATTCCGATCAGGCTGCGGTGTATGGTCCCACTGCAGTTTCGTGCCTACCGTGACGAGATCTGGTGTGATGTCCTCCCCATGGAGGTGGGTAGCATTATTCTTGGTAGGCCGTGGTTATTTGATCGGGATGCCACACTCCATGGCCCGTCGAACACCTGTACCTTCGACCATGCTGGCCAACGGATTACTCTCCACCCCCATCAGCCCAAGAACCCATCAGTTACGGGTCCTACTGGCCCTAGTACTCTGGAGCCTTCCGTCCCCAGGCCCAGTAACCCATCCCCAGCTCGGGCTATGACCGTTACATCTGGCCCAGGAGAGCCCTCGACTAGGAGGTTGATTATGATTAGCTCCCGAGAAATGGAGCGGGAGGCTAGTCGGGGCTGCCCTGTATTTACTATTACGGTCCGAGAGGTGGAGCCGAACTCCGAGAGTGAACTCCCACCCGATGTCATTCCTATTCTGTAGGAGTTCACTGATATTTTTCTCGAGGAGCTTCCCGAGGGACTCCCACCCATGCGGGATATTCAACATTCTATCGACCTGATTCCGGGCTCCTCATTGCCCAATCTTCCTCATTATCGTATGAGTCCCACGGAACATGCCGAGCTAAAACGGCAGGTCGATGAGTTGATGCAGAGAGGGTCTGTTCGGGACAGCATGAGTCCATGTGATGTTCCCGCATTACTCACCCCAAAGAAGGATGGCATGTGGAGAATATGCATTGATAGTCGTGCCATCATCAAAATCACCGTGAAGTACAGGTTCCCTATTCCTCGCTTAGATGATATGCTAGACATGATGGCCGGTGCCACTATCTTCTCGAAGATTGATCTTAAGAGTGGCTACCATCAGGTGAGGATTAGGCCAAGTGATGAGTGGAAGACCGCATTCAAGACCAAGGATGGTCTATATGAGTGGTTGGTTATGCCCTTTGGGTTTACCAATGCCCCTAGCACCTTCATGCGACTCATGACTCAGGTCCTTCGACCATTCATTGGAGTCTTTGTGGTAGTGTACTTTGATGATATTCTTATCTATAGTCGCACCACGGGGGACCACTTAGACCACCTTCGGCAGGTTTGTCTACTTCTTAGGCAAGAGCAGCTGTATGTAAACCCACAGAAGTGTGCCTTCATGACACCTTAGCTTACCTTCTTGGGTTTTATTGTGTCTAGTACCGGGGTCTCCACTGATCCGGAGAAGGTCCGGGCCATTGTTGAGTGGCCGGAACCCCGTACGGTCCATGATGTCCACAGCTTCCATGGCCTTGCGACGTTCTATCGTCGCTTCATCCGCGGATTTAGCTCCGTCACCACCCCGATCACGGATTGTATCCGGAAGGGCACATTTGTGTGGACGAAGGCCGCAACTACTGCCTTCAAGGACATCACGAAGCGCATGACCCAGACACCTATCCTTCGATTGCTAGATTTGTCGAAGGTGTTTGCAGTCTCTTGTGATGCGTCGGGTGTCAGGATAGGAGGAGTGTTGAGTCAGGAGGCCCACCCGGTCGCATATTTCAGTGAGAAGCTGAATGACGCGAAACTGTGATACTCCACTTATGATAAGGAATTCTACGCAGTTATTCAGGCTCTTAGGCATTGGAGGCACTATCTATTACATCAGGAGTTTGTCTTATACTCCGATCATGAGACTTTGAGGTACCTCCATTCCCAAAAGAAGCTTAATGCGCGTCAAAGCCGTTGGGTTGAGTATCTGCAGCAGTTCACATTTGTGCTAAAACATAAGGCTAGAGTGGAGAACAAGGTGGCCGATGCCTTGAGTCGGCGAGCGTATTTGCTTACCACCATGAGTGCCGAGGTCATAGGGTTAGAGAAGATGAGAGAGGCCTATGTTGACTGTCCTGACTTCGGTCAGATTTATACCACTCTCCAGGCCGGACCCTCGAGAGACCTTGATGATTATGTGCTTCAGGAGGGTTACCTCTTTCGAGGAGGCAGATTTTGTATTCCCTGAACTTCGGTTCGAGACTTCTTAGTCTGGGAGCTACATGCAGGAGGTCTAGCCGGCCACTTTGGTCGGAATAAGACAATCGAGGCTGTTGAGCATAGATTTTATTAGCCGAGCTTGAAGCATGATGTTGCTCATATTGTGGCTCAATGCCGTACATGTGCTACGACCAAAATGAAGAAGTAAAGCTCGGGCCTTTATACACCTCTTCCCGTGCCTGATGCCCCATGGCAGGATATTAGCATGCATTTTATCTTGGGATTGCCACGTACCTCCAGGAAGCATGATTTAGTCTATGTGGTTGTTGACCGATTCTCGAAGATGGCCCTTTTCATTCCCTGCTCAAAGACTTCGGATGCTTCGAGGGTAGCCCGCCTTTTCCTTACTCATGTGGTGTGCAAGTTTGGGTTACCTCGTACCATAGTGTCTGACCGTGATGTTAGATTCACCAGTTATTTTTGGAAGGCATTGTGGCATATGTTGGGTACTCACCTCAAGAAGTTTTTCACTGCCTATCATCCCCAGACAGATGGTCAAACCAAGGTGGTCAATAGGAGTCTGGGTGACCTTTTGAGGTGTCTTGTCAGGGACCGTGTAGGGGATTGGGATCTCATACTACCACTGGCTGAATTTGCATATAATGATTTAGTTAATAGGTCTACTGGCATGAGTCCATTCGAGATTGTCACAGGTCGTAGGCCTAGGAAGCCAGTGGATCTTGTTCCCATGCCCATCCATGCACGAGTGTCGGAGTCTGCGGAGTCGTTTGCTAGGCATGTTAGGAGTTTGCATGATGACATCCGTCGTCACATTGAGGCCAATAATGCACGGTACAAAGAGCCAGCCGATGTCCACTGACACCACCGAGAGTTCCAGGAGGGTGAATATGTCATGATCAGGGTAAGACCTGAACGGTTTCCCTCTGGAACCGTAAAGAAATTGCAAGCTCGTGGAGCCGGTCCATTTAGAGTATTGAAATGCGTCGGATCCAATGCGTATGTTGTGGACCTGCCCGAGGAATATGGTATAAGCTCAACTTTCAATATATCGGATCTAGTTACCTATAGGGACCCAGCGGTGATCCCTAGTGAGCCTTTTGAGCCATCCCCTCCCATTGATAGTGATCCCACACCTGAGTGTCCACCTCCAGCCCCTTTTCCACAGCTGCGAGAGCATATCGATCATATACTGGATGAGCATGTGACAGTTACCAGGAGTGGATCTTGCCCGCACTACCTAGTGCGTTGGAGAGGGCGACCCGCCACCAAGGATACTTGGATCACACGGGCCGAGTTGCAGAGGATAGATCCGGACCTATTGGAGCGGTACCAGAGTGATGCAGACCCTTACTCGACAGGGTCGAGTTTCTCCCACCCGGGGAGAATTGGTGCGGACACCAGAGCACACGAGCGGCACGAGTCGGCGAGCCACCGATACCGTACACGGAGCACCACCCGAGCTACAGCGGCTTCCATCTGGCTCGGAGACAGCTTGGAGACCCCCCTTGAGTCTCGATATTTATAGTTTATTGGGACTTTGTTTTTGTGTATTGTGTGTTTCATTCGGATTGTAATTTAGATTGTAATAGGGGTTTATGTGTAATTTGGGACCACCCGGGTCCCGCGAGCCCCCCTATCCCTTTCCCATTCATCCACCTCATCCCTAGGGCCCATGTGGGATCAGTCAACCTTCCAAATTGGGGCTTCTAGAAGGGTGGGCCAAGTGGGGGATAAAGGGGAATAAAATTCAAAAATGGGAACCAAGAAGTCAAGGGGGCGCCCCCCATTTAGTATATTATATTAGGATTTGAGTTTTATTTTATTTGATTCCAAATCACATGGGAGAAATAGTTTGTGGACTCCCTCTTTTACCCTCCCCAACCCTAGATCTAGGGTCAATTAGTGTCTTTTGTCATTTCACATAAATACCTTGTATTTTCATTTGATTGGAATTAATGCATATGAAAATTAGAAATTTTGTGGAGCTCTAGCTTGGTGCACCCCTCTCCCTCTCTCCTCTCTTCTTCTTACAGTTGGGAAGGCTATATTCTGAGGTGGGAAGCCTATTCTATCAGGTGTGAAGTTCGTCGTTGCCGTCGCCGCCGCCATCGAGCCGCCGTTGCACCGCCACCACCTCCGTCGGTATTCTGTCAATCGGGTGACAGTAGGTCCTTCCATGAATTTTTGCTCCCCGCCACGAGATCTTATTGAGCTCAAACTTTCAAGATGTGTTTCAGAGGTTCCCTCCATGTTCTAGAAAAATTTGTTTGGCCTCTAGTTTCCGATTTCTATTTTTCCATTTTCGTTCATCTTTTCCTTCCAGATCTGCCTGTTTTCAGTTTAGATCCACAACCACCCTGAGTTTCCCATCTCCAGAACTCCTTTTGAATTTTTCTGGAACCCCCAAATTTACTGGAGGTTCTGTCCACCCTCCCCACCACCAAAGAATTTTCATGGAATTTCCACAGGCCTTCACCTATTTTCTAAAAATCATTTTCAGATCCCCTTCAGTTCTGTCTGCTCCTGTCCAGATCCGAACACCCGGCCGTTTAAAATGGCTTTCCCCATCTAAATCTCCCCCAAATCGATCATAAGAATTATTGCCTTTTTCCTCTCTCTCCCCTCTACAATTTTCATGAAGAGCTCGAGATCTGAATCTGAGGTCTACCCTGTGGTCAACGGCAGTTCTCAGGAAACTTCATTGTTGCCCTGAGATTTCAGACCCTGTCCAACAGCAACTTCAAAAATCGACTATGGCCAGATCCGTGCAGATCCAATTTGACTCTCTAGCCCTAGATCGAAATACTTCGAAAGAGCATTCCAACGATACCTTCTGTACATTGATCCGACGTCAGGATTGATCGCAGCAGCCGATCTCGCCGGATCACGCGCTGCGAAACAAAAGCAACCGGTCCGTGGGCAGCAACTCCAAAGCTTGGAGATCGGAGCTGATCGGCCTCCGACCGGCGTTCCCGCCCAACCGCCTTCCAGGGAGGCGTGCCACCAGGGGTCTCCATCACAGCAGGACCTGCCCCATCAGACCCGGAGGACAGAGCAATTCGTGGGCCCCACGAACCCGTAGATCGCGCCGTCCGGACAGCACTAAACGCGAGTTTCGGCACAGACAGAGCGACATCAAGATGCTGCCCGTCAACCCAATTCGCGTGACTCCCAGGCCCCACATGTGACTTTTTACCTCCCTGCGTGGAGTGGGTCAAACCCATTGTACCGTTGTAATAATTGTTAACCGGGAGTCTGGATTTGGCAGGGGTTGTCTTCCCCACGCTGGGTTCGTGGAGGTACGATCGTAATTTCTTGGCATTACTTTGCTTAGCTAGTATATGATCATATGCCGCTATGAGAGCGTAGGATTCTAGCCCGTCAGTCCATGTCACCGCTGTGAGCGAGAGAGTGACCCGTCCCATGGCTCAATCCGAGCACGGAAGTGAGTCGAACTATCCTTAACTCTGCCGGTTCCTCAACCGTGCACGATCCGCGTTTCCCTCGCTTGGGACGACGAGTGAGCTTGCATTTCTATTAGCGATGTATAGCCCATAGGAGCTCTTAGTGTCGGGCCTAGTGTCTCTCATGCTCGTATGTTGCTGGTCGTGTATACATTTAGAGTCCGAGGTCCATATCACTTAGAGTCGGTCCCCGTGTCCATACCGCATCAGGAGATGATCGGAGAATGATCTTCGGTATAAGGCATCATCCAGCATGACGAAACGCAGAGCTTGGTATTTGAGTTTCCGAGCCTCCCGGGGATCGGTGGGCTCGTGAGAGTCCCGGAGCCAAGATATGTAGGGGGTCCGCCAGTCGCTTGAGGGTGCCGGGTCAACGGTCATAAGCTCAGACTCGATGCTCGGTTGCCCGAGCTCTTTGAGGAAGACCGATCGTGTACTTGTGGGGTCGGGTGAGGAGGCCAGTCGAGAGAGGGCATCCGCTCGGGAGTTTTCCTCTGGATCTATTCAGACTACCTCAAAGCTCTCGAAGAGTTGGGCCATCCTCTTCACCGCCTGGAGGTACTTGACCATTTGTCCTTCCCGAGCTTTATAATCACCGTTGATTTGGCAAACGACCAGTTGGGAGTCGGTGTGGATCCTGACTCGTTCGGCCCCCAGTCGTCGAGCCATCCTGGGTCCCGAGATAACATCTTCATACTCGGAGGCGTTGTTGGACGCCTAGAAGTTGAACTTCAGGGCGTACCGCAGTTCCGCTCCTTCGGGGGACTTGAGGAGAATACCGGCGCCACTTCCGGTCGAGTTGGAGGATCCGTCGACAAACAGATCCCAGGTACACCCGGGCGCAGGTGGAAGTGCTTCTTCAATCAGGACTGTGCTTTCAGCGATGAAGTCCGCGAGAGCCAGTCCTTTGATGGCCGAGGGGGGTCGATACGAGATATCATAGGCCCCTAGCATGATAGCCCATTTGACGAGGCATCTCGAGGCTTCAGGGTGAAAGAGAATCTTCTTCAGGGGTTCACCGGTCAATACGACGATGGAGTGCCCTTAGAAGTAGGGTCAAAGGTGCTTGGCCGAGGTAACCCACGCTAGCACGAGTTTCTCGGTTGTGGGGTACCTTTTTTCAGCCTCGTTAAGCATCTTACTGGTATAGTACACCGATCTCTCGATCCCCGCATCGTTCCTGACTAGGACCGAGCTTACTGTAGAAGGGTTCGCCGAGAGATAGAGGTGAGGAGCTTCGCCTTGGACTAGCTTGGACAGCATTGGGGGCGAGGCCAAGAATTCCTTGAGTTCGGCGAACGCTTTCTGGCATTCCTCATCCAAGGCGAACGTAGCATATGCCATTTTGGGCCCCCTCAACAGTTTGAAGAAGGGTAGGCACCATTCGGCCGCCCGAGATAGGAAACAATTGAGTGCAGCAATGCACCCTGTAAGGCGCTGGACGTCCTTGATGCAGGTGGGTGGCCGCATGTTCAGGATGGCCTGAACTTTGTCGGGGCTGGCCTCGATCCCACGCTGAGTTACCAGGAAGCCTAGGAACTTCCGGGATCTGACTCCGAAGGCGCACTTGGTGGGGTTGAGCTTCATTGATGGGGACATCACCCCTGATTCCCTCTGGCTCGACACCTCTCTCCCTCCCGGAGACGGGTAGGGTGCGGCTCCACGACTGGACGGGTCCACCTCGACACTTGGACTTGCTATGTGGGTCATCTTGATGTATTTTCTCCTTTTAGTTGAGTCATTTTGATGTAATTTGCCTTTGTTTTGAGTCAAGTCCCTAGGTTATTATGTTATTTACCTATGTTTGTGTCATCATGTTGGGCTAGAGTGTCGTATGGGCCCATTTAGGTGGGCCTGGCCCAGGGGCGCCCCCCCTCCCTTCCCCACCTCTTTTGCTTATTTGCTATTAGCACTTATTTCAGGGACTTTTTGTAAATGTTGGGATCCCTATAAATAGGACCCCAACCCCACTTGAGATGGCTAATGAAGTATTGAGTAAATTTATCCACAAGCATTGTCTTCTCTCTCTCTCTAGCTCTCTCTCTCTCTCTCTCTCTCTATATATATATATATATATATATATATCTCTAAAGGGGGCGAACCCCTCTCTCTCTCCTTCTCTCTCTCTCTCTCTCTCCCTTGGGCGAACCTGCCCCTTCACCTCTCCCCCTTGCCACATCACCTGCCACCTCAGCCCCCCACCCTTTCACCTTCCCAAGAGCCATTACTCCCCTTTAGTACCTCCACATCCCAAGCAACCTTTCCCATTCCACATACACCCTTTCACCTTCCCAAGGGAGACTCCCTTCTCCTAGGCACCCCTTCCCATCCCCAAAGCAACCCCTTCCTATTCCCTAGACCTCCATTAAACCCTCCCATTAACCCACCACCCAAATCAAGAGGAGCCCTCCCCATTCTCCCAAGCCACTTGCGCCCCCATCTCCCCACCACCTCCCCCTTGGCCATTTGCACACCCACCCCTCTCCCTGCTAGCTCCACCCCTGGCCTCCACCCTCACCACCCCTTCCCACCTTCCAAACCCCTCCCCACCACCAAAGCACCCATATCCCTTACCCCTCCACCAAAGAAACCCCCCTCCACCATTTCTCTCTTCCAATCTGTGTGCAGCTGAAGACCTGCAGATCGACAGTCTGTTGCAGCACCACCTCAGACTCTACCCCGGAGCTCCTGGGGGCGTGGCCTACATCGACGGAAAGCTCTTCCGGTCGTCTTCGCAGGCGAGGTAGTTTTGCCTCAATCCGAGGTCGGAGCTGCACAGGAGAGCCGTCCTTCCCCCACTGCGCAGAACCAGTCCGGCCTGCAACCAGAAGCAACTTGCAGAAGCTCCTGCGACCACACCAGTGCTCCCCTTGGCGCGCCACTTGACCAGGACACACATCCACCTGTTCTCTGTCTAACGCAGCCAGCGGGGACTCATTCAGAGGTCGGAGCTAATTTTACCGAATTTTCTACCACCGGGATGCTGTTCAGGTCAGTCAGGATCTGCTCCGACACCCTTCGACTTCTCGGACTGCTGCTCTCGGCCCCAACCTCCTCCGGTGCCGTTCTTTCTTGCTTCTCGAAGAAGACTCGCCCCCGGTCGTGCTCGTCTTTGTCCCATCTCATTTGGACTTCGGGAGTGATCGTGGTGACTTCATCCGTCTGCTGTTGCATCCTGGGAGCAGTCCGAGCCTGATCGCAGGGACCCTGTTCCAGAGCCTTCCCCTGCCGGTGACAACTTCGGACCTGCCCACAAAAATTCACAGTCATGCCTGGGTACGTCAGCGACGTTTTGGCGCAAGTCTCATCAAGTTCTGAGCTCGGGGGAGCTCACAGCGGCGGCTACACCGACCCCCTATCTTGCTGTTCCAGACCCAGGCAGATTCGGCCGGGTGCTCTGTCGGCGCAATCCGAGCAACTCTCCCCTCCCCGCCTGGCCGGCTTAACGCCCCTCCCTGTGCAGAGGTAGTGTTTGATTTGTAATACAGATATCCCCCCCCCCAAGTCCACCCTCCTGTGTGAGGTGTAGTGCTTGTAACTATTAAACAGGGATCAAGCTTCATCAGCGCAGTGTGCGGGGAACCCACACTTCCCCGCTCGCCCTCGTCTCCGAACGGGGTTGGTTTCTTCAAACCAACCAGGGTAAGCTATGAACTTTGCTCCATTATCCGTATTTGTTCATCTAATATCCGTAGAATTTCTCCGTTGAGCAAGAGAGAGAGCGCCCGACCCCGTGTGCTCCACTTACGAGCGGTCACCATGGGCTATGAGAGAGAGGGACCTAGTGCCCCAATTGGCACCCGGCCAGCCCCTTAAGCGTGGGCCTCGTACCTTTGGGAGGGCAACCCTAGACCTGCTGGCACTCTACCAGCTAGGGTCTTGATCCATCACCTCCACTTAGCATCATCAAGTCACCCGGGCTCGTGTGTGTGCGACGGTGATTCGGCCCCAATCTAGTACTTTATTGCTTTGTGATTGTGCTTGCGGAATAGATCCAAGGATCTTTGTCTCTTTGCTGCATACCTCCTTAGTGTGTCACATCAAGTGGTATCAGAGCAAGTTTTAGACTTGTCTCTACAAGCCTAGGTCCTAAGGTCATTGCTTTGTCTTCGTCCGTGTGTCCTCTTGTGCATGTCTACCCGTAGTGGTGCCTTGTTTCGGACCGACCCCTCATCCTCGGCTCCCCTTATGAATCCAAATTCCCAAGGCAACCAAGATATCCCTAGGGAGGCACCCCAAGCTCCGATGGATCGGATGGAGACTACCCTCAACCTCGTCCTCGAACAGCTAGCTGGTCTTATCACCCGGATGGATAGACTCGAGGAAGCTAGGGCCCCACCTAGGAACCATGTCCAAAGAGCTCCCCCTCCACACGCTGAATTTGATAGAGAGGGTTTGGAGAACGACCACTACCAAGAGAATGAGAGGCCCCGCCAACCTCGACATCATGAGAGGCGACCTCGAGAAGACCCGGATGATTACCTCTTAAAAATGATTAGGGTGGAAGCTCCAAACTTCGATGGGTCCCATAACCCACATGTCTACCTAGAATGGGAGAGTGCCATGGACCAATACTTTGATTGGTACCCTATGACGGAAGATAGGAGAGTTAGGCTTGCAAAAATGCACCTTACCAAACTAGCCAAGACCTATTGGATGAGTGTGGAGGGTAGAAAGAGGATTAGGCAGGAAGAACCCATTCATACCTGGGAAGACATGAAAGCCCAACTAAGATTCAAGTACCTCCCCAACTCCTACACCCAAACTCTCTTAGATGAATGGCAATGCCTCACCCAGGAGGGAAAAACCGTGGTAGAATACATTCAACTGTTTGACTCCTACCTTCTAAAGTGTGGAGTACATGAAGAGTTGGCTGTCACCCTATCATGATTTAGGAATGGTCTCCACCCATACATCAAGAGAGAACTATTTATGAGGGATGTGGATTCCCTTGAGTTGGCTTATCAAATAGCCCGGGATACGGAGGGATTTTCTAGGAATCCTAAGTTTGCCTCTCCTCGCCCAGCTGAACCCAAAAATATGGGCCCCCGACCCCACCTTCCTCCCCTATTGAGGACTCCTATCCCCAGTGGGGGAACTCCTACTCGACCTTACCATCAACCACCCAATCCCACCGCCACCAAGGCAACCCCACCCAACCCTCCTCCCCGAAGAGAGGAAACCCCTAAAGGAACAACCCCAGGGAGTAGTTCGGTAAAATGCTTTCGATGCCATGGTTATGGCCACATTGCCACCCAATGTCCGTCCAAAGGATTGTCCAGCCTTATCATTGAAGGAGGGCCTACCCCGTCCCAAGGAGAGCATGAGAGCATGGTTGAGGAGTATGAGGCTGCCTTGGGTTGGGAAGAAGAGTATGAGGAACAATTCTATGAAACGGGCTTATATCACGACCCTCCTCCCGCTGACTCCCACTTAGGTGTGATTAGGTGCACCCTCACCAAACCACAAGAGGAGGATTGGCGTAGGACCTCCATTTTTCACACCTACCTCAAGATGGGGAGCCAGGTTAGGAAAGTGATCCTAGATAATGGGAGTTGTGTCAACGCCGTGTCTCCTGACACCGTTAAGCTTCTTGGGCTTACTATCACACCACACCCCAAGCCATACCGGGTCTCTTGGATTAACAACCACTCCATCCCGGTCAACACTTGTTGCCTTGTCCCCATCACCTTATCATCCTATCAAGGACAAGTTTGGTGTGACATTATACCCATGGAAGTAGGGAGCATCCTACTAGGGAGGCCCTGGATCTATGACGTCAATGCAACCATCCTAGGAAAGCCCAACACATGCACTTTTGAACATGAGGGGAAAACCATCCGCCTCAATCCCTCCCCACCTCGAAAGGAACCTCCCTCCAAGGGGCTTCTCCCTTCACCACAATCCAAACCACCTCAAAACCCAGGGATCCCACACCCACCAACCCAACCAGCTTCCCAAGAACCTACCCAAGAAAAGAAAACTGGAAAAGTCAAGGGCATGCATCTCATCACGAGAAAAGAACTGGAGGAGGAGGTTGCCCAAGGAACACCCTTGTGTGCAGTAGTCATATGCCTTGGAGAGTCAACTCCCTCCAACCCCCACCCCGTGGAAATACACCATCTCCTGGAAGAATTTAAGGATGTGTTCCCCAATGAGCTCCCTGACCAACTGCCACCCATGAGGGATGTTCAACATGCTATCGACCTCGTCCCAGGAGCCACCCTCCCAAACCTTCCCCACTATCGCCTCAACCCCACAGAGCATGCTGAATTGAGGAGGTAAGTGGAAGAACTTATTAGGAAGGACTTTCTCCGCCTTAGCATCAGCCCTTGTGCTGTCCCAGCCCTTCTCACACCCAAGAAAGATGGGACATGGCGAATGTGCATCGATAGCAGGGCCACTAACAAGATTACCGTCAAATATAGGTTCCCCATACCTAGGCTTGACGATATGCTCGACATGCTAGCCGGAGCCACCATTTTTTCCAAAATAGATCTTAAAAGTGGCTACTATCAGGTTAGGATAAGGCCAGGAGATGAATGGAAAGCAGCCTTGAAAACCAAAGATGGACTCTATGAGTGGCTAGTGATGCCTTTTGGGCTATCAAATGCCCCGAGCACCTTTATGCGCCTGATGACGGAGGTCCTTAGACCTTACATTGGAGTTTTCTTGGTGGTCTATTTTGATGACATCCTTATCTACAGCCAGTCCAAGGAAGCCCACCTCAGCCATCTTAGGCAGATCTGCACTACCCTTAGGAAAGAGAGTCTCTTCGCCAACTTGGGAAAATGTCATTTCATGACCAAACCCATTACTTTCCTTGGATATGTGGTCTCCACTGAGGGAGTGTCCATGGACCCCGAAAAGGTCCAAGCTATCCTTGACTGGCCAGAGCCCTGCACTCTCCACGAGGTCCAGAGTTTCCATGGGTTGGCCACCTTCTATCGGAGATTTATCCGTGGGTTCAGCATGGTCACAGCCCCCATCACAGATTGCCTTAAGAAGGGGACGTTTGCGTGGATAAAGTCTGCTTCTGGGGCCTTCCAAGAGCTCAAGGAAAGGATGACCCAAGCCCCGGTATTATGCCTCCCCAACTTTTCCAAAGTCTTTGAGGTGACTTGTGATGCCTCCGGGGTAGGGATTGGCGGGATCCTCAGCCAAGAGGGACACCCAGTGGCCTACTTTAGTGAGAAATTGTGTGATGCCAGGGTAAAGTACTCCACCTATGACAAAGAATTTTATGCCGTGGTACAATCCCTCCGGCATTGGAGGCATTATCTCTTGCCCAAAGAGTTTGTCATATTTTCTGACCACGAGGCCCTGAAATATCTCAACTCCCAATAGAAACTGAATGCCCGACATGCCCGCTGGGTCGAATACATCCAGTCCTACACTTTTATGATCAAGCATAAGACTGGGAGTGAGAATCGTGCCGCAGATGCACTCAGTAGGAGGGTCTCCTTGTTGGCTACCATTCGGGTGGAAGTCATAGGGTTTGAGAGAGTCAAGAATGAGTACCCTGATTGTCCGAATTTTGGGCCTATCCATACCACCCTGACCACCCAATCACCTAGAGAACACCAAGGTTTCATCCTAGAGGACAGGTTCATCTTCAAAGGCCATAGACTTTGCATACCTAGAACATCCCTGCGGGATTTCCTAGTCTGGGAGTTGCATGCAGGAGGCCTGGCTGGACATTTTGGAGTGCACAAGACCATTGCTATGGTTGAGGGTCAGTTCTATTGGCCAAGTCTCAAGAGGGATGTAGCCAAAATTATGGGACAGTGTCGCATATGTGCCTCAGCCAAACAGATAAAACAGAACACTGGCCTATACACCCCACTCCCTGTCCCTGATCGTCCATGGCAGGATTTAAGCATGGACTTTGTCTTGGGCCTACCTAGAACTCAGAAGAAGCATGATTCCATCTTTGTCGTAGTGGACAGATTTTCAAAAATGGCCCATTTCATCCCCTGTTCAAAAACCTCTGATGCCTCCCATGTGGCCTGCCTATTCTTCGATGAAGTAGTTCGCCTCCATGGCCTACCCAAAACCATCATTTCTGATAGGGATGTCAAATTCACCAGCTATTTCTGGAAGACCCTCTGGCACCTAATGGGGACCCTTCTCAAATTCTCCACAGCCTATCACCCTCAAACCGATGGCCAAATCGAAGTCGTCAATCGAAGTCTTGGGAACCTCCTTCGGTGTCTTGTTGAGGATCGCCCAGGGAATTGGGATCTTATTCTACCCCAGGCAGAGTTTGCCTACAACAACTCAGTGAATAGGTCAATAGGGATGAGCCCATTTGAAGCCGTGCATGGGTACAAGCCTAGAAAGCCTACAGATCTCATTCCTTTGCCTACACATGCTAGAGTGTCTATTAGTGCTGAATCTTTTGCCCAACACATGAAAGAATTGCATGAGGAAATCCACAAACACATCAACAAAAGTAATGAGGTGTATAAGAAATCGGCCGATTCCCACCGACGCCACCAGGAATTTCGTGTAGGTGACTTTGTGATGGTGAGAACTAAGACTTTTCCCTGGGAATGTCTCCAAACTGAGGTCGCGTGGATCAGGTCCCTTCCAAGTTCTGAGGCGGATCGGCACAAATGCTTGCGTGTTGGACCTCCTCGAAGAGTACGGAGTAAGTCCCACATTCAATGTGGCTGACTTGGTGCCATACAGGGGTCCCACGGTGACACCTAGTGAGGAAATCGAGCTTGTTCCACCCCTTGAGAGAGCCACCACCCGTGAGAAAGTTCCACCAAGCCAGAGGGGCCAACGTGAGCAAGTAGAGCGGATATTGGATGAACAGGTCACCATCACCCGGAGCAAAGCATACGAGCGATACTTGGTCAGGTGGAAGGGCCGGCCCCCTTCGGATGACTAATGGGTGAGCAGGGAGGATCTTCAGCAGCTAGACCCCGACCTCCTAGAGCGCTATCACAGCCGAGTGGACCCTTTCTTGACAGAGTCGAGCTCTTCACAGCCCGGGGGAGTTGATGGGGACATCACCCATGATTCCCTCTGGCTCGACACCTCTCTCCCTCCCGGAGACGGGTAGGGTGCGGCTCCACGACTGGACGGGTCCACCTCGACACTTGGGCCTGCTATGTGGGTCATCTTGATGTATTTTCTCCTTTTAGTTGTGTCATTTTGATGTAATTTGCCTTTGTTTTGAGTCAAGTCCTTAGGTTATTATGTTATTTACCTAAGTTTGTGTCATCATGTTGGGCTAGAGTGTCGTATGGGCCCATTTAGGTGGGCCTGGCCCAGGGGCGCCCCCCCTCCCTTCCCCACCTCTTTTGCTTATTTGCTATTAGCACTTATTTCAGGGACTTTTTGTAAATGTTGGGATCCCTATAAATAGGACCCCAACCCCACTTGAGATGGCTAATGAAGTATTGAGTAAATTTATCCACAAGCATTGTCTTCTCTCTCTCTCTAGCTCTCTCTCTCTCTATATATATATATATCTCTCTCTCTAAAGGGGGCGAACCCCTCTCTCTCCTTCTCTCTCTCTCTCCCTTGGGCGAACCTGCCCCTTCACCTCCCCCCCCTTGCCACATCACCCGCCACCTCAGCCCCCCACCCTTTCACCTTCCCAAGAGCCATTACTCCCCTTTAGTACCTCCACATCCCAAGCAACCTTTCCCATTCCCCATACACCCTTTCACCTTCCCAAGGGAGACTCCCTTCTCCTAGGCACCCCTTCCCATCCCCAAAGCAACCCCTTCCTATTCCCTAGACCTCCATTAAACCCTCCCATTAACCCACCACCCAAATCAAGAGGAGCCCTCCCCATTCCCCCAAGCAACTTGCGCCCCCATCTCCCCACCACCTCCCCCTTGGCCATTTGCGCACCCACCCCTCTCCCTGCTAGCTCCACCCCTGGCCTCCACCCTCACCACCCCTTCCCACCTTCCAAACCCCTCCCCACCACCAAAGCACCCATATCCCTTCCCCCTCCACCAAAGAAACCCCCCTCCACCATTTCTCTCTTCCAATCTGTGTGCAGCTGAAGACCTGCAGATCAACAGTCTGTTGCAGCACCGCCTCAGACTCTACCCCGGAGCTCCTGGGGGTGTGACCTACATCGACGGAAAGCTCTTCCAGTCGTCTTCGCAGGCGAGGTGGTTTTGCCTCAATCCGAGGTCGGAGCTGCACAGGAGAGCCATCCTTCGCCAACTGCGCAGAACCAGTCCGGCCTACAACCAGAAGCAACTTGCAGAAGCTCCTGCGACCACACCAGTGTTCCCCTTGGTACGCCACTTGACCGGGGCAAAGATCCACCTGTTCTCTGTCCAACGCAGCCAGCGGGTCCTCATTCAGAGGTCGGAGCTAATCGTACCGAATTTTCTACCACCGGGACGCTGTTCAGGTCAGTCAGGATCTCCTCCGACACCCTTCCACTTCTCGGACTGCTGCTCTCGGCCCCGACCTCCTCCGGTGCCGTTCTTACTTGATGCTCGAAGAAGACTCGCCCCCGGTCGTGCTCGTCTTCATCCCATCTCGTTTGGACTTCGGGAGTGATCGTGGTGACTTCATCCTTCTGCTGTTGCATCCTGGGAGCAGTCTTAGTCTGATCGCAGGGACCCTGTTCCAGAGCCTGCCCCTGCCGGTGACAACTTTGGACCCACCCACAAAAATTCACAGTCGTGCCTGGGTACGTCAGAGACGTTTTGGCACAAGTCTCATCAAGTTCTGAGTCCGGGGGAGCTCACAGCGGCAGCTACACGGACCCCCTGTCTTACTGTTCCAGACCCGGGCAGATTCGGCCGGGTGCTCCGTCGGCGCAATCAGAGCAACTCTCCCCTCCCCGCCTGGCCGGCTTAATGCCCTTCCCTATGCGGAGGTAGTGTTTAATTTATAATACAGATATCCCCACCCCAAGTCCACCCTCCTGTGTGAGGTGTAGTGCTTGTAACTATTAAACAGGGATCAAGCTTCATCAGCGCAGTGTGCGGGGAACCCACACTTCCCCGCTCGCCCTCGTCTCCGAATGGGGTTGGTTTCTTCAAACCAACCAGGGTAAGCTCTGAACTTTGATCCATTATCCGTATTTGTTCATCTAATATCCGCGGAATTGCTCCGTTGAGCAAGAGAGAGAGCGCCTGACCCCGTGTGTTCCACTTACGAGCGGTTACTGTGGGCTGTGAGAGAGAGGGACCTAGTGCCCCAATTGGCACCCGGCCAGCCCCTTAAGCATGGGTCTCGTACCTTCGGGAGGGCAACCCTAGCCCTGCTGGCACTCTACCAGCTAGGGTCTTGAGCCATCACCACCACTTAGCATCATCAAGTCAGCCGGGCTCGTGTGTGTGCGATGGCGATTCGGCCCCAATCTAGTACTTTATTGCTTTGTGATTGTGCTTGCGGAATAGGTCCAAGGATCTTTGTCTCTTTGCTGCATACCTCCTTAGTGTGTCACATCATTCATGTTGTGCTTTAGGAGAGTGTCGAAGGTCTCAGCTAAGTCGGCGAGGTGATCTTTGGCCTTTGGCATTTTGATGAGCATGTCATCAATATAGGCCTCGACGTTTCGACCGAGCTGTCCTTCGAAAATGCTGTTGATCAGTCTCTGATAAGTTGCTCCGGCGTTCTTTAACCCGAACGGCATCCGGGTGTAGCAGTGTACGCCAAAGTCGGTGATAAAGGCGGTCTTCTTGATGTCCTCCGGGTCCATCCTGATCTGATGGTAGCCGGAGTAGGCATCCAGGAAGCTAACTAGTTCGTTGCCAGAGGTTGAATCGACCAGTTGATTGATGCTCGGCTGCGGGTAGCAGTCCTTTAGGGTAGCCTGGTTGAGATCGGTGAAGTCCACGCACATCTGCCATTTCCCAGAAGCTTTTGGTACCAGGACGACATTGGCGAGCCATGTGGGGTACAGAATTGGACGAAAGAGGCTAGTCTTCTGTCCCTTGATGACTTGCTCTTTGATGACCGCTTGCTTCTGTTGGGAGTGCTTTCTCCTGCGCTGTTGTACTGGCTTTGCCATCCAGTCGAGGTTGAGGTTGTGCATCACCACATCTCCCGGTATCCCAGGAAGGTGCTCATCAGACCATGCGAAGACTTGGATGTACTGCGCAAGGAAATCTGTATACTTTTCCTATTCCTCAAGTGGTAGCTCGGCTCCAATCTTTACTCCTAGGGTCAGGTCACCATTAAGGAAGACCGTTAGCAACTCGCCACCAGGCTCAGATGTTGCGGGTCCCTCTTCGGCTCCCATTACTCTTTTATTTTTCCCTTCCGACCTAGTGGCGTCAACCAAGATTATATAGCATCGTCTAGCCAATGCCTGGTTACCTCAAACTTCCCCCACGCCATACTTGGTTGGGAACTTCATCTTTTGGTGAAAGGTGGAGGGCACCGCTTTCATTCGATTGAGAATGCTTTTTAGAAGATGGCATTGTTTGCCAACATCCCCTTAATCACGATGAAGTCTACCATAACCGTAACAGTTTTGGGAGGGGTGCCGACAGTAACTGGCAGGCTTAATGCTCCCTCGGGATAAGTAGCCTGGCCGTTGAACCCACAGATGGGGGTTCGGATCGAGCGGAGTTTAGATGGATTCTCTCTCATCTTGAGGAAATATTCATAGGATAATACATCAGGGGCACTACCATTGTCAACTAAGATCCTGTCTACATTACAATGGTTTATTGTAGCCAATACAACGAGTTTCACGTCCCGACGCGGAATATCGGGTCGTACAGTTAGAAATTAACTAGAAATCATATAAATATTCTAAACTAAACAATTACACAGGTGCTAAGAAAAGAGATAACTTATTGATCATGAAATATTCCAAATCGAGTACAATATCCTTAAACCAACTTAATACAAACTGAGACAATAACAACTCAATCAATAATATCATAACTAAAACTAAACACACTCTAAGGCACAACTATAAGTAGGATAACTATGCCAACTCCAACTCTAGAACTGGTGCACTCAAAGATATCACTCCTGCCCCTCCCCATCGGTAAGCGCATCATCACCTAAACAGCCTGGAAAGGGGGGAAACAACAACTATGAGCTGTCGCTCAGTAGGAAATAACAGGCAAGTTTACGTGATTAACAATTTAATTACATTTTCATATGACATGCTAATAAAAGAAATAAATGACGATACAATGAAACAACGTAATAAAAGATCTTGCAAGGTCAAGAAATATATGATGACAAGAATTAACAAGATAACAAGTACAAGAATTTACAACAGGAGATAGTAATAGAGAATTGGCCAACAAGCAAGTAATTTAAACATCATTTCAAGCATGATCAAGTAACAAGAGTAACACGAAGGTCGGAAGTGAAATTCTGGGAGATATCTTTGCCTTTAGGATGTAGTACAACTTGAAGGTCGGGTCTCCCTGGCCGTCGTACAACTTGAAGGTCGGAAGTGAAATTCTGGGAGATATCTTTGCCTTTAGGATGTATTCGGAGAGCGGGGATCGCTCCTCGTCCTCCACAAGAGAGGTCTTCTGCAAGGCGTGGAGAGCGCTCTCTTACTCTGTGAAACGCCTCTCGAAGTCTCGCAGCCGAAGAGATAGTTCCGGTTGTCGCTGTCCCGAGGGGCTGGGGGGGCGCACTTGCATGCTACCCCGACGCTCCGCAGGGGCCTTGGCGTCCAAAAATAGTCGACGTGCTCCGGTCTTCTCCCTCCTCGGGGTGGAGGAGGCTTCTTGCTTTGAGGGAGGGGCATGCAATGGTCCTCCTGACGGATTACGAATGAGTCGCTGCCCCCGGAGGGTGAAATGGCCTCCAGCAGTTTGCTGGGAGGCATCTCCACGTGGGGAGCTCTTCCGGGGGAGCTGCGACTTCTCCTCCCTAGCCGCCTGGGCCCTCATGAGATCCACGAGGACGTCGAGTTTCACGTTGAAGGTTTGGAGGGCGTCGGTGCTCCCACCAGGAAGCAGTTCCCCCGCCACTAATGGAGGTAGCTCATTGGCTTGGCTGCCGGCCAGTAGCCCTCTTGCTAGAACTTCTTCGCACCATGATGGCTCTTTATGCATTTCCCACAGACGATGCCAGATGAAGAGGGGGCGAACTCGCGCTGCTCTTGAGCGGGGAAGGGGATGACCACGTACCCTAGAGATATTAACTGCAAGAAGGGAAAATAGTCAGAGGTGCCCAGGGATAGATCCCTGGGGAAGACCCTCCGATGCTTAAGTCAGCACAGGTAGTAGAGCACATGTGCGAAGAGGAGAGTTGGGAGGAAAGTGGGAGCGCGAGATCCCTCTCCACCAAAAGGTGAGTGGTTCCTGCTCAGGGTTATTAGCTCTTGCCTGGCTTAGGCTTACCTTGTCGTAGTGGGGCATGTTATGTTTAAATAGCTGCTTGTTGTGCGAATTGATCCTCGCAAGAGGAGGGGTTTTAGGGGGGGTTACGTCCTTCATGCAGGCTCCTTACGGCGCGCGGACTCTTGCTTTTTCCCTTGTCCCATTGAGCTTCCTGTCGTTAAGGGATTCGCAACGGCCGAATTAATAAGCTTCCATCAGCGAGCCCGAGCGAACGTCACTTGTTAAGGAGTGGTCTCCCGAGCGATAAGTGCTAGGTCGGGGCAAGGAATAGGGGGCTCCGGGGGAGCTGTCCCGATCGACTGATGCTCGGACTTCCGAACCCGAAGGCCACCTAGGAACCACTTGTTCCGAGTGAGTTTTTGGGCTTTATAGTAAGTGGGCCCGGGGGCTGCCACTTTAAGGAGTTGGGCCTCGTTTGGCTAGGGATGGACCTTGTTCGGCCTCTCCGTACGGGCGGTGAGATTTCCCCTCTCCACTTTTCATTGGTATTCTTCATTTCATTCAAATCTGTGATGTGTTTTTCATTTTTTCTTCTTCAATTCTTCCAGTTCTTTCTTCAACTTATCATGCTTTTCTAGGATTTCATCTTTGATTTTAAAAGCACTTTTCTTTTCCACTTCTAAGCATGCAATTTCATCTTCAAACAAAAGCAACTTTGATTCCAAAGTGACATTGGCATTTTTGAAATTTTTAACTTGTATTTCAAACAAACTGCATTTCTCACATGAGTTAGATGAATGTATTATTTCATGAATCTTCTTCTTCAAGGTTCTATTCTCATTTTTAATTCTTTTGTATTTTTCATCCAATTCCTCATATGCAAGTTTCTATTGTTCATTTGTGATAAACTCTGAGTCAGAGATTATGATGGGGGCATCACTTACCCCTCCACTTTTTTGCGAAGCTCTGATAGATCGTCGGTTTGCGCCATTGTGTTCTTCACATTTTTTTGAGTCAATCCATGTAATTTTCATATTTTATTTGAGTCATAAACTATGTAATTTTCCCTTTATTTGAGTCCGGTACCTAGGTATAAGGGTCATTTACCTAAGTCTTGAGTCATGTGATTAGTTAAGCAGTCTAATGGGCCCAACTAGTGTGCTAAGCCCAGGGGCGCCCCCCCTTGGACTTGTCTGGTCATTTAGTCATTAGTCAGGGTCAATATGGTCATGTGAAAAGTCTAGTCCTTATAAATACCCCCCTTCACCCCCTCATTTGTAATCTTTTGGTCAATCAAAAAAATTGAGTGTTCTAGTGCAATTAGAGTGGGTTCTCCATCTCTCTCTCCCTCTCTCTCTCTAAGGGGTGGATTCCCCTCTCTCTCACACTCTCTCTCTCTCTCTCCAAGAGGGGGCGCCCCTTTCTCTCTCCTCCCCTCCCAACCACTTTCTTTCTCCCTTCCCCCTCCATTAAAGCCACTCCAACTCACCACAACCCCTCTCTTTACTCCACCCCATCCCCAAGGTAGCCTCCACCTATCCCCACTCCACCCTCCAACCACCAACCACCACCACCCACTCCCCTTCCCCAAGCACCTCTCTCATCTCCCAAGGGAGAATTCTCCACTCCCCAAGCATCCTTTTCCCTTTCCCACACACCTCTTCCCACCCCCAAGATCAGAAATTAATGCCACCCTTAAACCCATTTTCAAATACTCCTACCCTATCCCCTCCCAACACCAAATTCGCAGCTTCCCCTCCCTCCACCTACTAGACCTCCTTCCAACCTCCATTTCGCCACTCCCTCACCTTGGATCACCCCCTCCCAGACCCCCTTACAGCCAGGGTTTGCCCCACACTCATCCACCCCCATTTCGCCCCCCGTCATACTCCATTTCCCATCGACAGGTTACAGCTCCAGTAGCAGTTCGTAGGCAGCAAGCTAGGGTCCTAGAAGCAACGTCATCTCCGGCCCTTCCCCGATCCTTCTGGTGGCAAGTCATATACCTCTAAAATGGTCATCCAGAAACATTTCAGGCGAGGTGGTTTCGTCATCGTCCAAGCACCGAGCTGCCCATGAGAGCGATTCTTCCTCGACTGCGCAGAACCACTCAGGCAGAAAACCAAAGCTCCATATCAAGTTCGACCATGGCCACTCCCTTGCAGATCTGGGTGCAAAACTTGGCTGAGGGCTTCTCCTTCAAGTCCTCTTCCATCCCCAAGAAGCAGAGCTAAGTTTGAATCTCGGCATCAAAAGTTACAAATTTTCCATTCCAAGTTCGTCAGGTCAGTTTTCCCGAGCCAAAACCGACACATCCCTGTTGTTCGGGCCTCACGATCAGCTCCGACATCTTCCAACGGTGCCGTTGGTCCAGACGGAAAGAAGACTTGACCACGATCACCACGGTACCAGTCTCGCCTCCAACAGAGTACGGGACAGTCGTGGCGCCCCCGTCTTCCAGCAGCATCACCCTGGGAGCAACCAGAACAAGCGAAGACAAGCTCTGTTCCAGGCTCTGCCCCGGCCAGCGACATTGTAACAAAATTCTAAGAAAATTCAGGCGACATCCTGGGTTAGTCTGAAAATATTCGGCACCAGTTTTGACTAATTCTGAGCTCGGCTGAGCCCGTGGCGGCACCGACATCAACTACCTATCAAGCTATTCCTGAAGCCGGCAGAACCGATGAAGCTCGGCAACTTGATTTTTCTATCGTAGTTTACCCACCCCGCCTGGCCGGCTTACAGCCCCTCCCTGCATGGAGGTAGTGTTTGATTGCATCACATTAACCCCAACCCCTTGTCCCACCCTCCTGCGTGAGGAGTAGTGGTGTACTCTATAAATTTTCAGGTCAAGCGGCATCGATGCAGCGTGCGGGTGCGTACCCACGCCTCCCCACTCGCCCTCGTCTTCGGTCGGGATCGGTGTCTTTACGCCGATCATGTGAGCTTCAGAACACTTCTCATTGTTGGCCCCTTAATTTTTTAGTTTAGTATTATTTTTGGTTACTCCGTCGGCAGTAAGAGAGTGCCCGATCCCAAATTTGCTTATAATTAAGCGACCACCGCGGAGTGAGTTGAGAGTGAGACACTATAACCCACGCCCTTGGCGTGCTGGCTGCCCACAGAATTGGGAATCCCAGGCCCTTAGGGGTCCATCCCAAGCTAGCCAAATCCCCGGAAAGGTGAGGTCCTACTTCGGACCCTCTCCACCATCCCGGTTTGCCTACGGGCCCTAGTGTGCGCCAAGTGGGTGAGTCCACTCAAGTGAAGTTGCCGGTCCGTTGCATTACTTGCTTGCGAGGTCTGAGGGGTTTTCGGTCTTGTGACTATCACCCCCAAGGTGGTGTCACATCAGATTACCTGTTCATTGTCGCTCTTGGCCATAAGACACATGTTCTTTACCAGCTCTTCAATGTCTTCTTCTTCATCGGACGTAGGCTCATCCTCGTCCTCATCGCTCCACGTTGCTTTCATTGCCTTGGGCTTCTTGCCCTTGATCATTTTTCCGTTCTTTTTCTGCAACTCGGGGCATTCACCTCTCATGTGCCCCATCTTCTTACACTCATAGCACATTACTTCAGCCACTTTAGGTGGTTCATTTCTTCGCTTCGGCTGCTTCTTTCCTTTCTTGAATTTTTCGCCAAATCTTCTCCTTTGGCGCAGAAATTATCTAACTCTTCTTGTCAACATGGCAACTTCTTCATCGTCTGTGGTTCCCATTGAATCCTCTTGACTTGAGACAGTTTTCGGGTATGCTTTCAAAGCGATTGGCTTTTTCATCTTTGTGTCCTCTTCCGTCCTCTTTATATTAATCTCATAGGCCATCAAAGACCCTATGAGCGCATCCACGGTGATGGTAGACAAATCCTTCGAATCCTCTATCACGGTTGCCTTGGTCTGCGAGTTTGGTGATAGGGACCTCAGCACTTTCCTTACCAAATCCGTATCTTTAAACTCCCTTCCGAGTGATTTCAATCCATTTGTGATCTCCATGAGACGTGCGAACATCTCGGAGATATTTTCTTCCTCTTTCATATGGAATAGCTCGTAACCTCGGATCAACATGATCGCTATCATTTCTTTGACCTATGTGGTGCCTTCATAAATTAGCTTGAGCTTGTCCCACATTTCTTTCGCGTTGTTGCACATGGAAACATGAGCATATTCATTCAGGTGAATAGCACACTGAATAATATTTAATGCATTAAAATTTACATTGGCCTTCTTGATACTATCATCATCCCACATATCCTCATCCGGGTGTAAAATGTACAGACCATTCCTAATGATAGTCCATATTTCATGACTTTGAACACATAGAAAGACAGTCATCCTATTCTTCCAATAGGGGTAGTTAATACCATCAAAGAAAGGTGGCCTATGAAGAGAATGCCCTTCGGGCATTAACCCCTTGTTAAGATTGTTAGCCATTCCTAACATATCTCTCTAAACCGCAAGGTTTCTATATGAAAATAGAGCCGAGGCTCTGATACCAATTGTTGGCCCAGTTAGGAAAGAAATCGAGAGGGGGGTGAATGATTGCGCCCTCTTTTTAGAACTAAACGCAAATAAGATAAAGAAAAGTAGATAACTGAACAAAGAGTATTAATCAAGATGAAGAACATACAAGCTCTCACAACTCTCCAGCGCAGAATGAAGAATCACTCAGATAAAACGTAAAGATCGGATAGATTGTATAAACTCTCAGCTCACCGCACCACACTCGTGAAGGAGAACGGATAGAGAAGAATAACAAACCACAAGCAGCAAACCACGGGACAGGAGATTTTAGGTGGTTCGGATGCACCCGAGTGCCATCCTATGTCCACCCCTCTCAACCCGAGAGGATTCCACTATGAACGCTGCATGACGGCAGCAAGCAACCACACACAAGGGCACGACGGCCCACACACGTGGGTTCTCGCACGACGACGAGAAACCGCACACACACGGAGCAAGCTCCAAAATCGTCTAAGATAAATAAGGATGGGAAAATACAAAGCCCAGTCTAAGATTAACAATCTAAGCTCAAAATGAAATAAACAATGTAGATATTTCCCTTAAATCTTCAAACAAACTCAGAGATGAGTGAAGGGAGCACTGGAATGATAGAACCGAGAGTGAGGGAAGAAGCATGTCTTGAGGAATGGAATGCCCGAAGCAGTGGACGATGAGGAAGCAGCTGCGGCCTCCAGATCAAAGCTCAGACTCCTGGAGATCGAACTCGGCATCGTCTTCCTTCTCCTCCAGTAGTGTGCGAACACCCCTATCCTCTCCTCCTTCTTCCTGCAAGGATAAAGCAAGCTTAGCCCTCAAGAATAATTTCTAAGAATGGGGATCGCAGCATATTTATACCAAGGAGAAGCATTAGAAAAAGACCACAGAACCCTTCTCAAAACCCTTTAAAAACACACCCAATAGATGGGAGAAACCCTAAGGGTAAGGGGTTTAAAAACTCAGTCCAATCGGATCATAGAATGGGTCTTACAAAACCATCTGGAAAGCACGATCCGAACACCTCAGTAGAAGTGTCGACTCTTGGAGTTGACACTCTTTTAAAGGCACTCTCCCAACATAAGAGTCGACACTCTTTTTAAGGCACTCTGCCAACATACAGAGAAGCTCATACACAGCCTAAGGTCTATGCATATTGTCCCATGGTCGATGCATATGAAAGAGGTAGGGTCAGTGCATGTGTGTAAGGCAAAGACCAGGTCAGTGCACAAAGAGAGTCAGTGCACATTTTATATAGGCTATGACTCTGTTCACATATGAAGAAGATGAGGTCGGTGCACACATTTGTACAGACTATGGAGGTCTGTGCGAGAATGGGGTAGGTGCAGGTTCTTAAGGTCAGTGCACACTAGATGGGTCAGTGCAAATTTGTAAAACATCAAATAACAGGGTCGGTGCATATAATGCCAACGTTTATGCACATTGTGTAAAACAAAAGACAAACTCGGTGCATGCATAGACGAGAACTAGTTAAGGTCGGTGCAAGTTTTAACAACTTGCCAAGGTCGGTGCAATGCCAATGCGCACAAGTCGGTGCAAGGTTAGTGCATATATGCTTGCACAGGTCAGTGCAAGTGTATGGACAGGGTCTGTGCAAAGCACCCAAGGTCTGTGCACAAATTGGAACACATTCTTAAAATCTCACAAGACAGGTCGATGCTCATTTAAATCAGGTCGGTACAAGTTGAACATGAACTATGCCAAGGTCGGTGCAAACTAGCAAATGCATGGTCAGTGCAAAGTTTTATGCACAGGAACAAACCTAGTGCATATGCCAAGGACTGTGCACAATTAGCACAATCAGAAAAGAGATGAAAGTGAAACGCGGTGCAAGTTTTGCAAAGAACAGGATGGGGTCGGTGCAAACAATGTAGATAGGGTCGGTGTAAGGAGCAGCAAGGTCCGTGCAATGTTGTGAAGGACCAAAGATTGGGTCGGTGCAAAGCATGAACATGAGTCAGTGCAATGCAGAATGAGGTCGGTGCAATGTAGCACAAGGTCGGTGCAGTTATGAATAAAATCTGTGCAATGGACAATAAGGTCCATGCAAAGAATCCACAAGGTCGGTGCAATGCACATCAATTTGAACTTGGTTTTAACCATTCAGCATGCAATCAAAGATTAAGACTAACAGAACTCAGATACGCCAATCATACAACTAGCAAAATATTCATAGCAACAAATGTTTGAGCAAAACACACAATGAAACCAAATTCAGTTAAATGAATGAAACTCACTTCTATTTATGAATAACCTGAACTTGACTCAATTATCCACAAGCTATTCAAAGCTCACTTTCATCAAAGATCTATCAATGCAAATCATAGAGAAGATATCAAAAAGACTTTTTTTACACACGGTCTTCGTCAAAACAGCTCGGGGCACAACAAACCGAAACAAAGAAATCCCTGGAAGCTACGCGGTCGCACCATGGCCGCATAGGATAAACGGTCACTTACTGGGCCACGAAAGACAAAACTGGGCTAAGGAAAACCCAGCTCGGTGCTAAAGGTAAACGGTCTTTCAAGGGCCGCTGAGAGTCAAGAAAGATCTGGAATGGGCCATTTAGCAGAGTCAGACGGTCCACATCGACCGTTTAGTACAACAAGGATCGAAAGCCCACAACAAGCTTACACGGTCTATACTGGGCCGCCCCAACACCAAACGGTCCACGGATGTTCGTTAAAATCGTCTAGGGAGAACTGTGTAACAGTTGGGCAAAGCTAGGCTAGAGGAGTCGACTGGAATGGCTCCCAGGCCGCCCAGAACATAACGGAACCGAATCAGAGTTCAGTCCTTAGTTCTCAGGTCAAGCCTAGGGGCTTTAGGTCGACTATCATGGCTGGGTCGAAGGAAGATCAAGGAAAATTGACCAACAAGACCTGGCACTTAGCCAGTAATATGCGGTCTCAAACGTGCTGCTCAAGGGGTTTAAACGGTCAGATTCAGGCCGCGTAAGGACTCAAATGGTCTTATGTGGGCCACGAATCTGGACAGAGGCAAACAAGCGATCCGGTCGAGTTAACAGGTGCAGGACTTGAGGTACAACCTGCCCGGCGTCCTAGTGGCAATCCCAGGCTCGCGGGGGGTTACGGAGGTCTCATAATAAAGGTCCTAGTCCAACGGAAGGAATATCCGTGGGAGAGTCCCAACTATTACAAGAATTGAGGTTTAATGAAACGTCAGAAAATGAATGTATGGCGGTCAGTCAACACCACCGGAGTGGAATGACTGTCAAACAAAGCCTAACAATTAATCCAAGGAGGGGAAATCTTTTAATTCGAGCGACTTATAGACCCATTCAAGAAATAGTCGAGACGATATAGTTGAATGAAAAGGGGGATGAATGGACGCTGGCAATCATGCTCGTAGTTCAACAATTATCAAAATTATTCCATATATTCCGTTTAATTTAGTGAGTTTTTACCCTTCTCAAGATAGCTAAACAAGATATGATGAACAATTGTAACTCAAACTGTACATATAAATGGTCGCTCACTGGGCCGCTAACCCAGACCTTGCGGTCTATCGAGGGGCCGTTTAGGTCAAAAGGGGTTCAAAATCTGCAAAGGGGAAAACAGTCTGTCGCGAGACCGCCATGGGCGTAAACTGTTTCTGTAAGACCGTGTACAGAACGCCATGTCCGCCCTCTGACGACTCCGATAGACTTCAATTGCAATCCACAAATTCACTTGGTATAGTGCATAACAATTGGGCAAAAAGCTATTTTTAGAAAGAGGACAAGAAAATGCATGGTTTGACATGATTTAATTAAGTTTTAAAGCCTACTAACGTAACATTTAATCAAGATAAAGAGAGATAACATGATCGGCGCCCTAATCTGACATGCTCTGGCTAAACTTAGCAATACTCGCACTATATAGAATAGATTTTGGGGCTTTTGGTATCAAAAGAAAGAGGGCTCAGAGACGCTTCCAATGGTATATATTACTTGAGGTTTGGTCCACTAGAACCTACCTTAAAAGAAGAAGGAACAGGATGACGTCGCCAACCGCGATAAGAAAACCCTCCTAGAACTCGCCGAAATACGCCCTCGTCCTCGCTCCTCGCCGGCCACCGCAGCAAACGTCGATACTAGGTCAGGCTAGGGTTAGTTTTATAGGGTCAATTGATTCTGGAAGGGTCGATTGAAGGGGATAGAGTCCCACGCACGCGGGTCACGCGTGATTCACGCTTGACCAAGTCCGCCGCCGCTCTAACTCCAAAATTATTCTCCTAGGGTTAGGGTTTCAGCGGGCTAATAGAGGGGAAACGATCTACACATCATGGCCATCCAAAAGGGTCCGGTCTAGGCTTAATTAATCAAGAATTGGGTCTGAATTTAGCGATTTTAGGTCTGATAAGGTTAAACATGGATTTAGCCCTAATACCATTAATTCGACTTGCTTATAATTTTATTTAGGGTCTACTGTAGAAGACAAATTGTCTAAAATTTTCATCCTCTCCATGATTATAATTTTTCTAGATTTTTATAAATTGGTTGCATCTTTTCTTATCGTAATTTTCGTAAAATTTATATATATTCGCCTTTTATTTTATCTACTAATTTACCGGGGTGCTACACCCTCCTCTACTTTAAAGAATTTGGTCCCCAAATTCGCTGCACTTCTCAAAACGGAGATAATTTGGATTACTGACCTTAAAATAAATCAGGGTACTACCTCCGGATAACTTCTTCGGACTCCTAAGTGGCTTCTTCAGTTCCACGTCGACTCCACTGAATCTTTACCATCGGTATGGACCGATTCCTGAGCTACTGCTGCTTACGGTCCAGAATCTTGATGGGTTTCTCTTCATAAGTTAGATCCTCTTTCAACCCAAGGTCTATGTGCTGAATGATATGCACAGGATCGTACACATACTTCCGTAACATAGACACATGAAAAATATTATGCACACCTGACAACTGGGGTAGTAAAGCTAGTCTATAGGTGTAATATCCCGGACCCTCGGATCCTTCTTCTTGGGCCAAAGATTTATTTTCTGAGAGAATTTGCTCTCACTATGCCCGGAATTATTTTTCGGACATCCTTCGGGTTCGGATCCGTGCGTTTCAGATCAGCTTCGGAGGTCCCGGAACGTTGTAGATATATTTTCCTTCCTCCCGTACGTTCCTTCCAAGTGTCTTCCCAAGTGTCTATTCTACCACCTCCACATGAGGAACAAATGAAGGCAGAAGAAAAGGGGAAGTGTAACAAACCGTGATCGCCACCAAAGCGCCAAACGTGATGGACACGCCGTGCCTTGGAAAGAGGGAGAGACACTCGCCTAGTTGCAGCGCTGGTTAGATGAGCGGTTCAGGAAGGACCGCCTATAGCTTGCACGGTCTTACAATAGACCGCCTAAGGATGCTCTAGAAGATGGGGGAGGAAGCGCTCCTGGAAGTTGAACGGCTCTGTAGAGATCGCAAGAAGAAGATGGACGGCCCAATCCGCACCGCACGTCCTCTTGAACGGACTGTGTAGAACCGCGCAAGACCACCAAGCCAGAAGTCGCAAAGGGGTCCAACCTCCACCCTCTCCAGCCGGCCAGAGGGGATGGGCCTCGTGCCAAGGATTGCTGACCTGCAAAAAATAATGTAAAAACACACAGAAACAACCTAGATTAGAACTGAATGGTGTAGTATATGTCAAAATAATAAGGCATGAACGTGACTAAGCGGAAAGGGGGATACCTGGGGGACTTTAAACCCCTAGGGTGCCAAAAAAGCAGGTGGATGTGTGCATGGTGATGAGAATGAAGAAGAACGTGGGGAGAAAGTAATGCATGCGATGAAAAGTAACGAAAGCTATGAAACACAAAGGACTCAAAACTCGACTACTCCCTGAACCAGAGGCTTGTATGGATGAAGAAAGCCTCCCTCCTTGGTGCTAGGTCGCTCAAGAATGCGGTAGGGCTTCACCGTCGACCAAAAATCTCCCCCCCTTTTCAACCTGGCCTTTAGGGTCTATTTATAGAGCCTAGAAAGCCTAGCTTGAAATTAGGGTTTAGAGTTATTTTCAGGTTGAGATAATCAAAGGAAAATCGTAGATAAATCAATTATCTTTTATCCCGTCGAAACGGCACTTAAAATGGTGGATTATCCGCGGAAAAAATGATGAAAGAAGTTAGGGATAAAATCACGGATAGAGAGAGAAAGGCTTGTTGAAATTTAGGAATCGAAGGGATGAACGGTCTTACGATAGGCCGCCTCAATGGATGGGCGGTCATGTACGGGTCGTCCAACCCTGTCGGTAGAAATTCAAAATAAATCATAAATAACCCAAATTATCCATCGAACTGACCGAAACCTTCGCCGTTGGACTCTCAGAGATGAACGGCTCATATGGGACCGTTCAAACGTAGAGCGGCCAAAGACAAACCGTTTTTAGGCCTGTCGATGATAAATAGATTAATTGGATAATTATCTGAGAAAACCATCGAGCGCAGGACTCTGAGAGATGAGCGGTCACAACCCGTCCGTCCATTAAGTTGAACGGGCATAATAGGACCGCATAAATGCTTGTCGGTGGAAATTCAGAAAATTAACCAAATTACTCCAAAATATATGGACGGGTCATGGACAACCGCACATTGGTTGAGCGGCCATGGATGAACCGTACATGAATTTGGGTACTTGCAACTCATGGAAAAGCCCAATCAACCGAAACCAAGGCCCATTAAGCTTGAAATCAACTCGAACCTAACCAAGGAGGGAGGCTACCCATAAAATTAGCCCAAAACATGCCTGAAGACAGCCTCAACAAGCGATGGACAACTCGAGGCATCAACAAATGGGAGTACGAGGAACGACTCAACTTATCGGTAAACAACGGGTGTCAATAGATGCCCCTCCATAACGTCCTCTTTGCAGGGGAGCGAGCGGAGGTGAAGCAGAAGTGACATGGAACATGGAGATGGAGCGGAAATACAACGGAGTGGACCGAAAAAATGGGCGTTAAGGTAAAATGACACCCATTTTTACCAACAAGCGATGGGAATCTTTCGGAAAACTCTGAACCAAACGCAAGGAATGATAAAACCAAAAGCGACACCAGTCTGGAGGAACTAAACGAAATAAATCGACAAGACCAACCTCATGGGGGACACAATCCTGCGGTCCAATGAGGAGGCCAAAATCATGCAGCAAAAATAAAGGAAACAGGCTAAAGCTCCAGACGGGGACCTCTTAATCGACTAAACCAAATGAATCGACCAAAGTGAACCTTCCAACTCGGAGTGGAATTAGTTCCTCTTACTCAAACACTGAACGCACAGCTAACCATCAATGACGGGACATTCTTCAAGTAAACCCTGGGTCATGAAAGCTCAAAAGGATGCGTATGATGCATGCTGGGCTAAAATAAAAGAAATCGTTAAAATAAATGCAAAGAAAGATTGAAATATAACATACTCGAGAATAATATTGCTACACTGGGAAAATCAGAGTCAAGATACCATCTGCAACCACGGTGTGCAGGATAGAACCATCCTCCCCGTGACATCCCAACCTAACGGCCTATCCGAAGATCAAATACGTGAATCTGGATCATCATCATTTTTGTTGAAGGGGAACATCAGATCCTGGAACACGTAGATAACCAACTGGTTCTCGAGATAATATATTATAATACCATATAGTAATGCAGTAAAGGCGATAAGGATAGAAGGCCATACATGACTTACCTGTGCAGGCGAAACGGTAAATGAAAGCTTGATTGCTGCACATGAAATGGTTAACAATATTTGCAATAATATCAAAATTCATCAATTAAACATTAAGTGCAAAGAATCTTCTAACATGCACGGTTAGGGAACAACCGCCCTACGAAGAACGGTCATATGCGAGCCGCATATATCATGGAATTTAAACCGACTTAAAAAGCTTACCGTTGACGATGAACGGCCACAGATCAACCGTACAAGCCAAGCATGGTCTATCGCTAGACTGCACATCCTCTGCAACCTCGAAAAGCAAAACCCTTCGCCTCCCTCCACCGTAACCGACGGTGGGGGAGAACGAAGGGCAACCGAGGCCATTCTCAACCCCTCTTTCCATCTCTCTCGCTCCCCCCCAAGCTCTCGCTCTTCTCAAACCCCCCCTCTCACTCTCTATGCGCCAGAAGCATCAAGCCCGCCGCCCCGAGATGGCCGGAGAGGAAGCAACCACGCCGCCGCCGCCGACCGCCGCCGCGGCGGTGAACACCGAAGAACCACCAGTGCCGGAGAGGACCACGCTGCCACCCGCAGCCGAGGAAGAAGCCGGAGTAGCCGCAGCCGAGGAAGAGGTCACCGTCGTGGAAGGAGACGTCGGAGAAGATGCACCGGCGGAGAAGCCGGCCAAAAAACCAAGGGACCCCGAGGTAAGTGCCCTAAAAAAAACTCCCCCATTTCCATTTTTGCTTAATTTTCTTTGATGCATGTTAGTTAACGGGGTTTCTAGGGGGATTAGAGACCTTAGGGACCGGTTTGGGGCGCCATGGTGGCCTCCCCGCCGGTGGGGAACCCTCACCGTCGTCGGGGAAGATGACGGTAGGGCGGTTCAGTCGAAACCGCACAAACACACACATGCGGCTCACATAGAGCCGCCCAATATCCATACGGCCCAAGGGTAGCTGTTCAAACTCACACAACCACATAACCGAACCAATTAATGACGGTGAGAGGCTCACCGCTCAAATAATCAAGCGGGCCTCATCGGTCCGTGCCAAAACTGGTCAACAAAGAACCACGCGGTCCCTACAGGACCGCTCAACCTTCCTGCTGCCCAGGAGCGGCCGTGCGACTCTGAGAAGTCTGAGAACAGAACGGTGCATATCCACCCGTTCAAGAAAGAATGGCCGGTGAAAGCCCGTTCGAAACACAGAACCTGGGGATTAGAACGGTGTATATGGGACCATTAGAGGGAATGAGCGGCCTGTGGGTAACTGCTCTACTGACAGAGATTCTAAACCTTGATGATTTTATTTATATGAAACAAAATGCTTAAGTAAATTACTAAAATACATTTAAAATGAATGAATGAATGCAGGGAAAGCGCAGGACCCGCACCTCGTGGCTGTAGGTCCGTGCAGTGTACTTAGCACTGCCGGACTTCCAGAGGGAGCGGTTGGCTGCCATGGGGTTCGCCCCATTCCTGAGCATTGAGGTGTGTCGTTTTGACGCAGCTCTGCTCTACGCCCTGCACGACCGCTGGGACCCAGTGAGTCGGACATTCCTTTTCCCGTGGGGGCATATGGTCCCTACGTTGGAGGACGTGGCCAGGCTCACTGGCCTTCGAGTGCACGGGTCACCAGTCAGCAGGACTACCTTTCCCGACTACTGGGCGATGGCTCGGGGATTGCTGGGCTTAGAGCTACGGCGCCCCGAGAGGCAGTCGACCCTCCTACCCCGGGCTAGTCTCCAGGACAGCCTGGGATTACGACGAGCGGGAGTTGCAGTCGGTGAGCAGTCGGAGGAGCACTTGCAGCGGTTGGTGGAGCTGGCGCGGCCGCGGGTAGCTGCAGGACCGAGAGCGGAGGCGGACAGAGTGCTGAGGGGGTTCTTGATGCTGATGTTCGGGTGACTCCTCTTCTCCACCAGAGCGGACGTGATGAGCTGCCGGTTCCTTTCTTTCCTTGAGGAGCTGAGCCACGTAGGTGACTATGCGTGGGTAGCAGCAGTCCACGCCTTCCTCTTTGACATGCCGAGTTCGACGGCCCGTCGGACGATGCTCGGGGCTTCTCCCCCTTACTCCAGGTACGACCCTTACCCTATACTTAAATATGCAACTCTATATGTTTCCTAAAATGCTGACGCAATGCTATGATGCAGGTGTGGGCCTACGTGTACCTGCGTGGGCTGGGCAGAGGTGAGGAGACCCGTCCCGGGCTCCTGCCTATTGCACGGAGGTGGACAGCACCTCGGGAGACTGCAGCCCTGAGACGGCAGGTCCGGGAGCTACAGGATGACCTGGACGCTCTACCGTATGCCTCGGTATGCTTCTAAACTCAGACTCTTTAATTAAATGCAATTCCTATATGATGCTGATGCGACTTTCTACTTCTTGCAGGTACGGTGGACACCTTACACAGAGGAGGGCCAGGAGGGTCAGCCTTGGGTGGTCGGTGCCCTTGCCTTCGCCGGACGAGATGTGTGGCTTCATTGCGTGAATGTGGTGGAGCCACTGCACTATAGGTTGGTGATGAGGACCATCGGGGTCCATCAGCCCGCGGTGGAGTTCCCGGCACCTGAGAAGGCGGGGGAGCGAGTGACGAGGACTACCCAGGGCCTAGCGGCAGCATTTGATTGGTCTACGAGGAACGCTGCGCAGGTGGCTGACTGGACAGCTCTTGGGCGAGTGGTGACTGCCCGAGCGGAGAGCGACTCGGCGTACTACACTGCGTAAGCCAGACACTACCGGGACCAGGCGTTCCGGGGTGCCCACCGACCGGTACAACTTCTAAACTCAAAACTCTGTCTATTATGCTTATGATGATGATGCACTGACTCTTGGACTTCTAAATGCAGATCGACCCTGAGGGACGACTGACGGAGCTGCAGGGGCTCCTACACTCCACCATCAGGGAGCGGGACGAGGCCCGACAGGCCCTGGCCTTACTGGTGAGCTTTCTAAACTCTAAACCCTTTAAATTATGCAAATGCTTATGATTATGGTTATACATGTGACTGACCTGGAGTTTTGGATGCAGCGCGCTGAGGGGGCCCAGCGATAGGGGGTCGATGCTCCTTCTTCTTCTACCCAGACTCCTACAGATCGAGCTGAGCGGGAGGCCGACTTCACCAGGATGGTGGCGCGGGCCAAGGCGGCCGAGGTGGCGCTCACCGAGAGGGTATGGGAATTACTACACTTTCCCTTTGCTACTTATGCTTATGATATGTATGAAATGTAATTGACTGACAATGATATGTGCATGCAGATGTCCGAGCTAACCCGCCTTAGGACCGAGCTAGAGCAGAGCTGGGCAGCGGCTCGGGAGGAGGTGGCCCGTGTGTGAAAGGAGGTAGCACAGAGCCGACCAGCAGACGCGCTAGAGAAGGCACTTCTGCGGGCTGAGTTGGAGCGACTACGGGCCAGCGCGGCCAAGGCGGAGCGCTACCGGTCTGAGACGGAGCGACTTCGAGCCAGCGCGACCGAGGCGGAGTGCTACCGAGCCGAGGCGGAGCATTACCGGACTGAGGTAGACCAGGCTCGGTTGCAGGTTGCCAGGTTAGAGGGCAAGGTGGAGGGCATGAGAGAGCTAAGTCGAGAGCGCATCCGAGCGACTTCGAGCGGTAGCCACGCCACTCATGGCTTTGTTAGGAGTTACTTCACAGGTTCCTCCGGCCACCGGAGGAATGAGGAGGAGGAGAGACGCCGGCGACGTCAGCGTGACGAGGCGGCTTCAGCGATGCCTCCACCAAAGAGGCACGAGGGATCAGGGGACATCGACGGGGGCCAGGGAGAGGGACAGGCTTGACTTTGTACTTGGCCCGACTTTGTACATGATATGATATGATATGATAGTGATATGTATGTTTTTATTTTGATTTTGTGTAAATGAATGAATATATGAATGAATAAATGGATGAATGCGACTATTGACTCGACACGAGTGTGTGAGTGAGAGACGACGACTACGGGTGAGGCACGACTACGAGTGTGACGCGACACGACCATGAGTGAGATAGAGAGGGATGCCGACCCTGAGTGAGAGAGAGTGAGATGAGTGACGTCAAATGAGTGAGACGAGAGACGCCAAATGAGTGGGACGAGAGCGCCAAATGAGTGAGAGGAGAGACGCCAAATGAGTGAGATGAGGGCATCAAATGAGTGAGACGAGAGACACCATGACTATTAGTTTGACAGGTTGACGAAGGGCTTCAGATCAGATGAACGGTTCTCAGTGAGCCGCTCAAAGCAATACACGGTTCATAATAGACCGTTTCAATGAGAAACGAACAGTTTTACATTAACCGTGCTAAGTGTTGAACGGTTTAACATAAACCGCATAATAAGAAGAACGGTCTAGGTAAGGCCGCCTAAATTCTTGCCCTCGAGTTCTTTGGAGGATGATGAACGGTCTGCTACAGACCACCTAAAGAGATGGGCGATCTATCGTAAGACCGTCCCATGGGGTACCCTGCGAACTCAAAGGGGACTCTCCTGGAGAGTCCTCAACCCAAGGGTAAATCGCTTTGAACCTATCCAAGCCTCATCTTAACCCGTCCTAGACTTATCCAACCGAATCTCAAGAGGCCTAGGCTTCCTAACAAGCCCTATAAGTAGGAGGGGGGCCTAAATTCGTAGTTCACACATCCTCCTTCTTCTAAGCCTTGAAATCTTTGATATTCACCACCAAACCATCATGAAGAGGGCCCTAGAGGGGAGTTCCATGGAGGGAGCATCTTTTGAAGGGCCAAAGCTGGTCAGGAAAGAGCGGGAAGCGCTCCAACAACTGACCGCGATCCTGCGACATCTGAGCTCGAGCCCTCCGAGAGAGGTAAGTTAATCATGATTTCATTCAATTCAATTCTCTTTCATCTACTTACATGCTTCTCCTTCCTCTCTTTTCTTCCATCTCTTTTCTTCCAACCTCAGCTTCTTCCTGGCGCGAGGCGATACTCTACCTTGAAGTGGTTGGCTCCCATGGTCCCCGCCTTTCTCCTAGGAGTGACGTCCATCATGAGATCTTGGCACTTACAACCTCTCCTAGTGTTAGGTCAGAACTACCCAAAGCTTTCCCTTGATTGGCATAGCATCTCAGCCTTAGTTAAAATTTGGCATCCTCAAACCCATACATTCATCTTCCTATCATTCGAGGCCACTATCCTACTAGAGGAGGTGGAGACCTACTTCTCTCTACCCAAGTCCCAGGTGGGAGGGGAAGACTTAGTGTGTCATATTGTTGCCCCCATAGATCCTAGACTCATCTTGGGAGGGTTCATACCAGATAGCAGGGAGGTCCATACCTTCGTAGGCCCATGTCAGATTCACCTTCTTCCTCTCAGCTAGTGGGTAGTGGAGCATTGCAAGAACAAGTGTGGGTGGGATGAAGCCATAGCTAAGACTGCGTCCATTTGCTTGTGCGGGGCTATCTTATTTCCTTCAGTCGACCATGTGCTAGAGATGCCCGTTCTTAGTACCATTAGTAGCCTATGGTAGGGACTTTCCATCTCTCAGGTCATCCTTGCTTACTTGTACGAGGGCCTTACTTCAGCAGCCTTAGGAGGTCCTCTGTTTGGCTCCATGATCCTTCTAGAGTGTTGGATGGGTGCTAGGATGAAATTCACCTATAGGGAGGATGTCACTTTGGCTAGCAGGATCTTCGGAAGCCACCCCCTCTTCTTCATTGGTGGCGCGTTCGGATTCTCTCCGCAGGTAGAGTGCAGGACAACAGAGATGAAGACCAGAGATGAGTGGCGACTGTACATCAACAGATTGCCCCTGGATCGGTTCGTGATGCGCCCAAGCTTCCTCCGTGACAGCACCGTCAGAGTTCCCAGAAGGCCAGGCTTGGACTTGAGGCTCGTGAGCGACACCGCACTGGCGATGTACAGCCCGCACCGGTGCTACTTACAGGTTGGACTACCACGGACTGTTCTACCAGCACTACCTCATCTTCCCGCACTACAGGTGAGGAGGATCGGTACAGAGGAGGAGGAGCAGGCGGTCAGAGGTGCCTTGATCATGTGGGAGGTGAGCAGGGTGCTTACCCTACTAGCAGAGGTTGCTGAGATCCCGGCGACGCGCCAGGCCTATGTTAGAGAGCTGAGAGAGATACGTCCCCACGGGGATGCCCAGCGGAGGATTGAGTGATTTTCTTTTGTGTTCATGATGATGTTGGATAGGACTTGTGTTTAGAAGGTTTGATATATGAAATGAATAAGATTGATGATTGGATTGATTTTGAGCTTTGTTTGGGTTATGACATGATTGCATAAGTTGGGATAAGATTTCAACATTCACATGGTTATGAGCCAACTGCACTTTTCAGCTTCCACCTGCCCCTGCACACATACAAATACAGAAAATAGATTACATCTGTTTTAGGCTTAACCCCTTGCCTATAACAAGTTAGGAGACGACCAGTTCTTGATTTTTGGTCAAGGGGGTAAGCCTTATTAAATAGGCAAATAACAAAATGTCAAATGAATGCAATGGATGCTATAAATGCAAATCAAGGAAAAAAATTTTTTTGGAGTTATGAAAATATCTGCTTTTTGTTTAGTTTTCAAAATATTTGATTTTGTCTTGGATTTTGAAGTATTTGATTTTTTTTTCTTGGATTTTGAAGTATTTGATTTTTTGGATTTTGAAATATTTGATATTTTTTGGATTTTGAAATATTTGATTTTTTGGATTTTGAAATATTTAATTTTTTGGATTTTGAAATATTTGATTTTTTTGGATTTTGAAATATTTGATTTTTGTTGGATTTTGAAATATTTGATTTTTTGGATTTTGAAATATTTGATTTTTTTTGGATTTTGAAACCAGCTCAGATCTGACGACAAGGAACCTCCCACCTCACCAGGGGCCTCCCGGGCTCAATGTGCAATATAAAGGACCACCCGTGGCCAGTGCTATCTTTGCTTTCACGGTGCCTCTGCCGAGGCCATACCCGGGGTAGGATCCATTCCTTAGAAAATAAAACAGATTTAGCAGGAAAGCTGGCGGTAGGTATAGAGGCTTTTAGGGCTTGAGTTCTTCTCGCGACACCCCCTTTTCAAGGATTTGGTCTGTTGCGCCGGGGCTTTGCGTCCATTATCGAACCTACTTCCGCTCTAGGCACGCATATGACCGGGCTCATAACGTCCCATGGGGAAACTGTACTGCCACTCTTGTCGTGGCTAGTTTCATTATTTGAGGACTTTCAAATTTTTGAGAGCTTCGAGCTTTGGGTGAGTTTTTAGCTTTGATTTTTGCCCCCTTTTTTTATCTCTTTCTTGTTCTTTTACGGAATAAGGTCATAATGGACTATCCCTATTTGAGACCTCTTTTATTGGGGAGTCTAGATCGGTCCTCGCCCCCTTATTCACCTTTTGCCCCTATTTTCAGCCGAGAGAGAAGGAAAATACAAGGACTCTCACCCTCCCCAAAGCATGGCCAAAGGAGAGACGGTGTTTATGCACAAGAAGGAAACCGACCCACGGGGAGTCGTGTAGTGTGTGAAAATGTTGAACCAGGGATTTCCTTTCGTGATCAAGTGAAGGCGCATCCTGCCACCAAGTCGTTGCTGGTTTGACTCTATGGATAAAAGTGTTTTAAATATAGCCCATTCCACGGATTTGGTAATTCTTCGCCCTCCGCGTTGATTAAACGATACGCGTTACCCGGATAGACTTCCTTAACTACAAACGGCCCTTCCCAATTAGGTTGCAGCTTAGACCTGGGACCTGCTGATCTGATAAATTTGCATTTCAAAACCATATTACCCACTTGGAATTTTCGTTCGATAACCTTCTTTTGAAAATACCGCGAGACACGCTTTTGATAAACCGAGACATGATTGGCCGCGTTAAGCCTCTTCTCGTCTAAGAGTTCCAGTTGGACTAGCAACGCCTCTCGACGCTCGTCGAGATTAAGTTCTTTATCCAGCTGCACCCTTAGGGAAGGGATCAGGATCTCGTACGGGAGTACCACCTCCATCCCATAGGTGAGAGCAAAAGGAGTTTGCCCCGTGGGAGTACGGACGGAGGTGCGATAAGCCCATAGAGCTTCTACCAGTTTATCGGCCCAATCAGCAAATTTGTATGATTTTCCTGTTTTCTTGATAATTTTAAGAAGGGTTTTATTCGTGGCCTCAGCCTGGCCGTTACCTTGAGGGTAGTATGGTGATGAATGATGCAATGATATATTAAACTTCTTACAGAGGTCCCGGAGTTCTTGAGAGACAAATTGAGGCCCGTTGTCGGTGACGATATCACTTGGCACTCCAAACCGCGAGATGATGTTCTTCAGGATGAAGCGGTATACTGTGGTGGCCTTGATTTCTGCATAGGCTTCAGCTTCCGCCCACTTGGTGAAGTGCTCCGTAGCCGTCAGGATGAAGGACTTCTGTTTGACTGCGGAATTCGGGTCACCGAGAGGTCCGATGATATCAAAGGCCCACATGGAAAATGGCCAAGGAGCAGAGAGAGGATGGAGAGAAGAAGCAGGAGCATGGATCTTGTCGGCATGGAGCTGGCATTGAAGACACCTACGGACATAGGTGGAACAATCTTCTTCTAGGGTTGGCCAGTAATAGCCCTGCCTAAGAATCTTTTTCGCCAACGCCTGCCCATTAACGTGCCCTCCACACTCACTGGAGTGAGCTGCTTCTACCACCTTCCAAGCCTCATCGTCATCTAGACACCTCATTAGAACTCCATTGAGAGCTCGCCTATACAATTCTCAGCAACAATCGTGTATCTGGTGGTGACTCTTCTAATGGCCCTTCGCTGTTCGGCATTCGCCGTCTCCGGAAATGAACCATCCCTAGAATACTGCTCAATCTCATAATACCACGGCAGCTCTTCTTCTTCTATGATCTCCTCAAGCTCAGTTAATGAGACTTCCTTCACCTCTTCCCTTTCTGCCTTCCTTTCTACAGATTTCCTAAGGTTATCGAACCAGGGATCCTGAAGAGAGGGAGCGTCTAATCGCTGGACCACAATGGTCTCAGTGGCACGACTGAGGGGAAATGAAAGAGAAGAAGCTAGTGATGCAAGGGCATCAGCCAAAATGTTCTGAGAACGAGGAGTGTGAATATAGATAAGCTTCCGGAATTGCCTAGCCAAGAGCGTGACCTGATCTTGATAGGGCTTAAGCTTAGGGTCACGGGTGCGGTAAGTTGACAGAACTTGACGCAGCACCAACTGAGAGTCTCCTATGATGTTGAGGTATCGCGAGCCCAAGAGGTAGGCGTGCTTCTGACCGGCAAGGAGAGCCTCATACTCGGCTATATTATTGGTGGCATGAAATGAGAGTTGATAAGCGACAGGGATGGTTACCCCCTCCGGAGTAAGGAGAACTGCGCCAATTCTACTGCCCTGGGAATTGAGAGCACCATCAAAATGGAGAGACCAAAAAGGAAGACGAGTGATTACCGCCAAGTGTTCATCGGGAAACTCGTCCTGGATTGAATCCGTGCGAGGGATGGGAGAATGAGCAAGATGCTCAGCAATGGCATATCCCTTGATCGCTTTTTGGACGACGAAGGTGATGTCGAATTGGGAAAGAAAGCTCTGCCAGCGACCTAATCGGCTAGAAAGGACATGCTTTTCTAAGAGATAACGAATGGGGTCCATTCTAGAGATCAGCTTGACCTCATGGGCAAGGAAATAATGTTTGAGCTTCTAAGCTACCCATACTAACGCTGCACATGTCTTCTCCATGGCACTATACTTGGATTCAGCAGGATTAAACAACCTCGAAAGGTAGTATGCTGCCTTTTCCCTTCCTTCATCGTCTACCTGCGCCAAGACAGCTCCTAGGGAGTCCTCAATCACAGAAATGTATAAGATCAGGGGTTTTTCAGGGACGGGTGGTTGCAGAACCAGGGGATTAGAAAGATAAACCTTAAGCTCCTCATAGGCCTTTTGGCATTGTTCATTCCATTCAAACTTTACGCCCGCCTTTAACAATTCATAGAATGGGCGGCATCTCTGCGAGTGTTGAGATATGAATCTCCTGATGAATTGTAAACGCCCAATCAAACCTCAAAGTTCAGTGATGTTCTTAGGCGGCGGCATTTCCATAATGGCCTTTACTTTGTTCAGATCGATCTGAATCCCCCGTTTACTAACTATAAACCCTAGTAACTTCCCCGATGTAACTCCGAACACGCATTTCTTTAGATTCATCTTTAACTTATATTCCTTAGCCCTTTGTAACACTTTGGCTAGAATGTCAGGGTGTTCCTCTTGAGACCTCGACTTTACCAAAATATCATCCACGTAAGCTTCTAAGTAGACATGCATCATGTCGTGGAAGATAGCCATCATTGCCCTCTGATCGGTAGCACCTGCATTGTTTAATCTAAATGGCATAACAACATAGCAGTATGTGCCCCAGGGCGTGGTGAACGAGGTCTTCTCTTGATCCTCAAGAGCCAGACGGATTTGGTTATATCCAGAATAACCATCCATAAACGAGAGGGCTTCATATCCAGCTGTGTTATCAACCAATACATCAATGTGAGGAAGCGGGAAATCGTCCTTCGGACATGCCTTATTTAAGTCCCTGAAATCGATACAAATCTAAATTTTGCCATCCTTTTTCATCACCGGGACTATGTTTGCCACCCATTGCGGATATAAAACAACTCTAATAAACCTGGCCTTATGCAATTTGTCGACTTCTTCCTTAATTCTTAAGGCCATCTGCGGGTGGAATCTTCTCGCTTTTTGCTTAACGGGTATTGCCCCTGGTTTAAGAATCAATCGATGTTCAACCAATGTGGGGTCAAGACCCGGCATGTCCTCATAGGACTAGGCAAAAGAATCGCTATACTCCCTCAAATCCTTGATGAGCTCCTCTTCAACCTGAGGAGGGAGATTAGCAGAAATAAGTATGGGCCTGGGGTCCTCTTCGGTTCCAAGATTAATTTCCTTAGTGGGTTCATCCACTGCCGAGGATGGTTCATCAAACCTCTTCAAACCTTGCGCGTACAGATCGGCAGCGTCATCCACCTCGCTTTCCTCATCATCAGCTGGGTCCTTCTCATTGACGATTTCATATACCCTTAATCCGTCATTGATCCACTCTCCTTCCAATTCTTCATCATCTTACAAAACAATTGCAGTCTCCACAAACTCCGGGCACCTAAGAAGGGCGTGGCATCTCTCGGCCAAATCTTACAAGAACCTACCAGGGACGGATTTAGGACAACGCGCCACAGGGTGCGCTGCAGATGAGGACGGGCTGACTAGACTCGAACTAGACCCTACCCCAACTGACTCGACTAACCTAGGAGACTCTGCACACTGTACATCTAACCTAGGAGATAGAAGATCTACCGGAAAAGGAACAGGGGTCTCGCACCCCTGGGAATCTGAGCAGAACACAGCGTAATCTTCCACTGAAACCTCCGTTTTGAAATTGGCATTTTTTTTGGAGGCCAGAGGAGATCACGCAACACGAGGAAGAGGATGGAGGAGGAGGGAGTTGCATGGGAAATAATTCAGGGAATATTCAATCAAAGAATGGATCAGAGGAGGAAAACCACATCTCGTGGAGTTGAGCATCGGGGGAGGAGGAGTAAATAAGGTTAAAGATCAATAGGCGGGCAGCGCCCGCAAGCACAGGGAACAAATAAAATTTTAGGTGGTCTCTCCGCGAAGTACGGGTCGACCAGGATTGGAGGGGAACGGGGGACAAACCCCAATTGTTGAAACCAAGAGGCAAGATGGGATGGGGACAGAGAATAGGTTGTGATAGAGCTCCCCACTTCCCGTGGCCCCTGGAGGACCAGTTGCATTGGAGGACGCTTCACCAGCTGCGTCTCCTTCTTCTTTGGACGGCCTTCTCTTTCACTGAACAACTTTTCAAAATAACCCGTAAAATCTTCCACATCACCCACCAACCCCTTCAGCGGCGGTGGTGGGTCAGCATCATCACAGGCATCATCAACCCTCACAGGGCAGGGTGGCGGCTTCTTCAAAGTGCCGGGCTGCAACGGGCCTTTCACAAAATGTTGATGATAGTCCCACGTCAGTGGCCCGAGTCTCCCAGAATGGACAATGCCGAATCACGGTATCCAAGGCCTCGGCGGCCCATCTTCCTGCCTTTAGGGACGGGCTTAGTCCGCCCCTGTAATTGTGCGCCGAGACCCAGGCCCGGCTGATAGCCTAGTTTCAGAATCATGTGCCACCGCTTTGAATCTCTAATCTTGGACTTGATCTTGACATTTGTTGGTGCAGTAGCGGGCTTGCGTGACACATACGCCCATGAATAATTCAAGTCCATAACTGACAGAGCTGGCCTATTACTCGGCCATAATGTAGGAAGAATCTTGGCTGCTATCACATCAACATTCTGGACCGTGGAGATGCTTTTCACCTTGACCACCCGCCCCTGGAACGGGAATTTCAAACACTGGTGGGCAGTCGAGGGCACGGCGTTCAGGTTGTTTATCCATGGACGACCCAGAATAGCTTTGAACATTGGGTCTATGTCCAATACATAAAATTCCACGTCCATAACCAATGGCCCTAGCTCGGCCTGTACAGTCACGACCCCGTGACAAGCACGCCTGGAATTGTCATATGCTGCTATGGTGGTGGGCGTTGGCTTGAGCATATCCTCTGAAATGTTGCAGGCACGGAGGGTACTCAATGGACACACGTTTATCGATGCTCCTGTGTCCACTAGGGCAGACTCAACAGCCACTTTGTTCAAAGAGATGGTAATACACAGCGGCATCTGTCGTGCCTCAGGGGGTGCTAGCTCTGACTCATAGAATGAAATAGAAGGCCCCTTTGTAATTGTTGCCAACACCGTCGGCAAGCTATCTACTGCCACATCCTCACTCACCATAACCTTCTGTAGAAAAGTTCTCAAAGCATCCTGGTGTAGCGGTGACCTTTTGATCAATTCCAAAATTGAAATCTTGGCCGGCATACGGTCCAAGTGCTACAATAGGTCATACTTCGTGCCTGGCACGGGGTCTACTTCTTCTGCCTCCGCTGTAGGGGAGGGAACTTGGAGGTTGGGTGCAGACGCACTAGAGGAAGGAAAAACTCTTTGGAAGGGATGCCCGCTCCGAAGGGCACAATGCAGTGCCGGTACGGCCAGAGATGGACCCCCGCTCGGCTCGGTGGGGTAGGTGGAAGGCGTAGAAATGGGGGTGAGGATGGCGGAAGTTGGTCTAATGGGCCCTGGTGAAGGGGAGATGGGAGAAGAGTTAAGCGGAGGGGTGATGATGGAGGGTATGGTGGGTGGTGGCGAAGTGACTGGTGGTGTGGAGGGGAATGCGGTGGGCCTGATGGGTGATGCGGAGGGAATAATGGGTGGAGTGGTGGTTAGAACGGCGGGCCTGAGAACGGAGGGGATAGCAAGTGTGGGGGAATGGTTGTGGTGGAAGGCTAAGAGGTGTGCAGGGGTTTCATCATCAAAACTCCACCCAGCGTTGGGGGCTGGGTGCTGGACAATGTTTACTTGTGCTGGTGCCGGTGCCGGCGTCTGTTGTTGTTGCTGAGGAGCGGGTTGATGCATCGGCATGGGATTCTGATGGATCCCAAGGTCCTGTTGCTGCTGCTGTTGCTGGGGTTGCTGTTGCTGTGGGGGTTGCTGTTGTTGCTGTTGCTGGGGTGCCGCCTGTTGCGGCCTGGCTTGTCTCTGCCTCTACTTGATGTCCTCGATCAGCTGGTGCATCTGGGCCCAATCAATCCTCTGGCCCTCGTGTAAGTCATACACTAGATCTCTAAACTGATAGCACCGTTCTATCGTGTGCCTAGGCTGCCGATGATATATGCAATATCGGGACTGATCGGCGGCCGGATTCCAATTCTGACGCTCCGGAGGCAGTTGAATATCACCAGTATACATCAAAGCAAAGAAAATATTGGGCAAAGTCTCAGGAAGAGGAGGGTAATGGGTCCTCTTTGGGCTCGGTCGAGCTGGTCCATAAGCGGCAGGTGGAGGAACATTATTATATTGTGGCGGCCGCTGAGGCTGTTGGGGTGGTCGTGGTTGTTGTTGCGGGTATTGGGGAACCTGGAAAGTGGGTTGGGGAACTTGTGGAGTGGCGAACTGGGGGTTGCGTGGAGGTTGCGGGAAGCGAGGTGGAGCGGCTTGGTGGGGGAACTGAACAGCCTGAACCTGCTTGTTGATTTGTACTCCCTTAGTGACGGGGCACTGGGACTTTCTGGCAGTTTTGGTTTTCTGGGCCTCAAATAGTGAATGAATAGGGGAGTCTTTAAATTGGGTTTGTATGAACCGAGCTCTGCCGTATAACTGGTGCATATTCGAGATGTCATTCATTGCCAAAATATTTCTGAATGTTGGGGTGGCGTTGGAGATCAATAACTTGACTTTTTCTTCTTCCGGGATCTGCCCGGGCACACGCGAGGCCATCTGCCTCCATCAATCTACATAGGTTGCAAAGTCCTCTTCCGGCTTCATCTTCTCCGCTACCAGGTCGGTGAAGGAGTATTCGGGACCAACCCGATCTTGGAACCTCTGGATGAACCTCTCCTTGACGGTCTTGAAATTTTCGGCATCCTCCATAGGCAAAGTATAAAACCATTCCAGAGCGACCCCTTCCAATGATCGACAGAATAAGTAAGCCATCAGGCGATCATCATGCTGGAACTGTGCTGACTCGTAAAGAAACTCCCGAACATGGATGGACGGGTTTCCGTTCCCGTCATATTTTCGGTACACGGGGAGCTTTGATTAAGGAGGAAAATGACTGTCCCTAAAGTTAGGAATGGGGACGTCAGCCAAAGATTGCGGGCCAACCCGCTTGTGGAGGAGGTCAATTTGTTGCTCCCATTTGTCAAGAATTTCCCGTTCTCGGGACGGGGGAGAAGGAGCAGGAGGAGCAGTACCTGGATATGTAGCCAAAGGAAAAGCTGACTGAGGGGGGAGCCCGTAAGATGGATAATGGGCCAGGGAAGGGCCCACATCCACATGAGCCAGTTGGGCGGCCCCTGGTTGAAACCGAGTGAACTCTGCCGGGGCTACGAGGGCCTACGACGATGGAGAAACAGTGGCATAGGGATCAAGGTAAGGAACAGAGGGGATTTGAGACTTCCCCTTATCGAGCGGCTGATGGGCCGAGGTGGAAGCCTGGCCCATTTCCATGTGGGAGTACTGAAGGACCTGAGGACGAGTGGGAGTAAGGTCAATAGGGGCCACAGAGGTGGTCCCAGCAACAGAAGATGTCGTGGCAACAGCGGTCATGCCACGAGAAGGGATTGAGGTCGGGGCATCGGCCCTTTGCAAGGCTTGCCGGATGAGATGGAGCTGGGTAGGGTCCAGCTGGGCCATCATGTTGAGAATCTGATTGGCCGGATTCTGAATGGATGGATTTAAAAGAGAGGGTTGGGAACCCTCACCGAGAACGGTCGGGAGTGGAGGGGCAGTCCCCTCTCCTCCCTGCATATGGGTGACCCTAGGTGGGTCCTCAAGAAGGCCGCGAGGAAGAGAATCCTCGTGGGACTGAGAGAAGTCGTATGACGACATGGAAGGTGATGAATCAAACAAAGGATTGAAGTATGAATGGAAATGAGAACTGACCCTAGGAGATGATCCTGAGGGAAAGAGACAACCCCACATACACCAAACACCTAAGACTAGGGCAAACAAACCTAACTAAAGCAACCTCAAACAAACAAGCATCAAAGGGAGAGGAGAGATGAGAAGAGAATCAAGCATATGAGCAACCAAGTTGTCAAATGATGCACGACAATTTTTTTTAAATTCCCCTTGTAGGACCTTAGTGGATTAATTAATATATGACTCTGCTCAACCACAAGGTACCTAACTAGGATGGGAAATGAGGAACTGGGTGACTCTATGGGGATCTCTCACTCGCGGATGTAAACCCTAGACTGGGGGGTGGATACGGTACAACCTGCCCGGCGTCCGTGTGGGAATCTACGGCTCACGGGGGCTTACGGAGGTCCTCAGCAAGGTCCCTAGTCGGCTCCAAGGAGTATGGAGACGAGAGGAAACCCTACCTCAGCAGAAATGCAACTACTATGAAAGAGATGGATGGTCCTACGTTCACCGGAGTGCATGCAAAATCTAGCCTAGAACTATCAAGTAATAATCAATCAAATATATAAGCAATGAAAATAATGATGCAACAATGATATGGGAGCAGGGGGGAGATCAATAACTAGCACCAAAGCTCATAAATCTCTTGGAATATGGCAATCAAAATGAACAATGAGTGCACTGCGGCACCACAAGGACGGTCTGTGTGAGACCGCTCAAAGGGACAGACGGTCTGTAAAGGACCGTATCAGCCAGGGAGCAACCGAACAGCAGAATAACTGTAGAAAGAATCACAGAATGCTGGAAATATGGCAGAGATGAAGAACGTACCAGGACGCACGGTCTGGCGACAACCGCGTATGCTCTGGGACGGCTCTCCAGCAGCCGTGCACCTACAATCAGAACAGCCAGAAGCATACCTGTGCCAGAAAGATGGACGGCTAACAACAGGCCGCTCAGAATGTTAGACGGTCGAAGGAGGGCCGTCTATGACAGAATGCTGACAGGAGACCTGGCACTGTTCGCAGGGACGGACGGTCGAGGATTGGCCGCTTGGGGAATGAACGGCTCAGGGAGAACCGTTCACACTCCAGAAGGTAGAGGACGCGCCCAACCTGTAATCACTCGAAGAATAAAACTAAAACAACGAAAAGGGGGGTCAGTAAATCACAAGCACGATGGGCACTAGGGGTCCCACCGTGATCGCCACAAAAGAAGGGTGTAGATATATTTTCTTTCCTCCCGTACGTTCCTTCCAAGTGTCTTCCCAAGTGTCTATTCTACCACCGCCACATGAGGAACAAACGAAGGCAGAAGAAAAGTGGAAGTGTAACAAACCGTGATCGCCACCAAAGCGCCGAACGTGATGGACACGCCGTGCCTTGGAAAGAGGGAGAGACACTCGCTTGGTTGCAGCGCTGGTTAGATGAGCGGTTCAGGAAGGACCGCCTATAGCTTGCACGGTCTTACGATAGACCGCCTAAGGACGCTGCAGAAGCTGCGGGAGGAAGCGGTCCTGGAAGTTGAACGGCTCTGTAGAGACCGCAATAAGAAGATGGACGGCCCAATCCGCACCGCACGTCCTCTTGAACGGACTGTGTAGAACCGCGCAAGACCACCAAGCCAGAAGTCGCAAAGGGGTCCAACCTCCACCCTCTCCAGCCGGCCAGAGGGGATGGGCCTCGTGCTAAGGATTGGGGACCTGCAAAAAACAACGTAAAAACACACAGAAACAACCTAGATTAGAACAGAATGGTGTAGTATATGTCAAAATACTAAGGCATGAACATGACTAAGCAGAAAGGGGGATACCTAGGGGACTTTAAACCCCTAGGGTGCCAAAAACGTAGGTGGATGTGTGCATGGTGATGAGATTGAAGAAGAACGTGGGGAGAAAGTAATGCATGCGATGAAAAGTAACGAAAGCTATGAAACACAAAGGACTCAAAACTCGACTACTCCCTGAATTGGAGGCTTGTATGGACGTAGAAAGCCTCCCTCCTTGGTGCTAGGTCGCTCGAGAATGCGGAAGGGCTTCGCCGTCGACCAAAAATCTCCCCCCCTTTTCAAGCCGGCCTTTAGGGTCTATTTATAGAGCCTAGAAAGCCTAGCTCGAAATTAGGGTTTAGAGTTATTTTCAGGTTGAGATAATCAAAGGAAAATCATAGATAAATCAATTATCTTTTATCCCGTCGAAACGACACTTGAAATGGTGGATTATCCGCGGAAAAAATGATGAAAGAAGTTAGGGATAAAATCACGGATAGAGAGAGAAAGGCTTGTTGAAATTCCAGAATCGAAGGGATGAACGGTCTTACGATAGACAGCCTCAATGGATGGGCGGTCATGTACGGGCTGTCCAACCTTGTCGGTGGAAATTCAAAATAAATCAGAAATAACCCAAATTATCCATCGAACTGACCGAAACCTTCGCCGTTGGACTCTCAGAGATGAACGGCTCATATGGGACCGTTCAAACGTAGAGCGGCCAAAGATAAATCGTTTTTAGGCATGTCGGTGATAAATAGATTAATTGGATAATTATCTAAGAAAACCATTGAGCGCAGGACTCTGAGAGATGAGCGGTCACAACCCGTCAGTCCATTAAGTTGAACGGGCATAATAGGACCGCATAAATGCTTGTCGGTGGAAATTCAAAAAATTAACCAAATTACTCCAAAATATATGGACGGGTCATGGACAACCGCACATTGGTTGAGCGACCATGGATGAACCGTACATGAATTTGGGTACTTGCAACTCATGGAAAAGCCTAATCAACCGAAACCAAGGCCCGTTAAGCCTGAAATCAACTCGGACCTAACCAAAGAGGGAGGCTACCAATAAAATTAGCCCAAAACATGCCTGGAGATAGCCTCAACAAGCGATGGACAACTCGAGGCATCAACAAATGGGAGTACGAGGAATGTAGCAACCCTGATAAAATATTAATAACAATAAAGATTTTAAAATAAATCAAATAAATAGATAAATAAAACAATATAAAATAACGCCTCTGACAAAGGCGCTATTCAAATTAGAAACGCCTCTAGATAAGGTGTTATTCAAGAAGTGACGCCCTCACTACACGGCGTCAAATTCCAACGTCAAAAAAGGGAAAGGCCAAGAAACGCCCCAATCTTGGGCGTGTTTTAAAGAAAAGAACGCCCTTACACAAGGCGCTTATTAAGAAACGACCTGACCAAAGTTGTTAATTCATTCGAGTTCCGTTCGACACGGGAGCTTATCCAGGGTAAGTGATAAGCATTAGAAAGAGTTCAAACATGGTAATAACTCTATCATGGAAGTATTACTTCCACACAATCACTAACCCTAATAGGATTTCCAAAATCCTATAAATAAGCCTGTTCGATCCAACCCTAAACCTATTTGATCAATCGCCTGCTACGGTAAGTTGAAGAACAATGAGTTTTTCTGATAATCCTCTTCCATGATGCATGAAGAATATTGATTATTCTTCTTCTCCTATTAACAGGTTAAGAGGCTCTGACGTTTGAGGAACAAGAGTTCTTCATCCGTGTGTAAGTACCCCTTCCTCTACCTACAGTCCATGGATTTCAAGAAAACTAATATCTTCAATCTATCCTCTGTAGGTTTCATCCATCGTCCTGCCTTTTTGCTGCTGCTATTAAGTCGTGGGATTACTGTTAGAAGCTTCAGGGTAATCTTAGCAAAATTCTTCACGAGTCTTCTTCCAGATCATCAATTAAGGTAGGTTTTCTCAAGTTATGGTAGCCCAAACAAAATTAATGCAAGATATACATATATATAAGCATGACATGCATATGGTTTATTATAGTTTTAATACGTTTCTGCAATATTTTGAAAGAGACGCCCCTGTCAAGGGCGCTAATTTACAAGACACGACCCTGCCAAGGTCGTCAATTTCATATTTGACGCCCTGTACACAGGCGTTAATTTCATGTAAATGTTAATCAGCTATCTTAAGAACTGATTATCCTCACATGTAATTAAATTATTCATGTTTAAAAAACCATAAATATGAAATATTGAATGCATGACTCTCCCTGTGAAATTCTTCCTGTCACGACTATATAAGTACCATCCTGTACATTGATTATTGTGAAACTTCTGGCTGTTCGTGTCAATTACTGCAATTTCTTGAATTCACGACTTGGACAAGGTCGTTTCCCATATGTTAACGCCCCATTACAGGGCGTGAATTGAAAAGTAACGCCCCTTCATAGGGCGCGTTCCTGTTAAAATCCCGAACAATATATTCTGTAAAAATAAGAATTTAATGATTAACGCCCCTGCCAAGGGCGCGTTTTTGATAATTCCTGAAAATTAATTATATTCTGTCAAATATGTAAATAATAAGACGCCTTCTGGTGTAGTCGTCAAATCTTGAAGAAACGACCCTGACCAAGGCACGTTTTAGATAAATTAATTAAATATTGAAATTCTGAAAAAAATGGAAACAGGTGTAAACGCCCTTCTCTTAGGCGTTAATTACTTGATAAACGACTCTGCTTAAGTCGTTATTTTACTGTAAAACTGATTTTCCACTGTTTCTGCTAACCGATGGTTTCATATGTTATATAATATATATATCGGCACTATTCTCCACTCCGTGAGTATAGTCCCACGTTTCATGTTGTTTCATCGATCACACTCAACTCTCATTGACATACAAGCTCTCCATTGGACATTCCGTTCTTTTGGACTAGCGAGTTAGTCATAGAGACCTCCATAAGACTCCTCGTAGCCTTGGATTCCCTCAAGGCCGACTGAGCTGGTTGTACCCTAAAAACCCATTACACCATTGATGCCATGTCACTCTAAAGAAACATGGGATACCGGCCCTTATGATTATACAAAGAGTATATCATAAGAAATTCTTAATGGGATGATGATATCATGCCATACCATGTCATTCTTGTAAACCTCAATTCTATGATAAGAATGAGGGTATCTTACCTTTGATATACTGTTCATGTGGACCTCAATTCTATATAAAGAATGTCCATATTGATTTGTCATGGTACCCAAGTTAAGGGAACCATATTCTACCTAGTTCTATCGATATCGTGATTATACCGTTATTATCGCCATTCTATGTCCTTTGTCATATTTTGGACTCTATTCTATCAAAGTTGTCATACATGTTTACAAGCTTGATTATTGAAATTCTATGTTGGCTATAAACAAGAGTGGATGTCAAAACACATGATAAATGCCTGCGCATATAGGGCCCGATCTGGTCCTAGGAGGAGCACCCGAAAGTACTTGTGCCCATGGGAGTTAAAATGATAAGGTATCTGGCATTATACCGAGTACTTGACTTGCTTGATTGGACATTCCACACACATCTTGTACTTGAATCGTACTTGACTTGATATGAATTGCGTGGCCCGAAAAAGGGTAATTTACTTGCTTGATACATGATAGCCAAAGTTCTTGACATGACTTGTTAAACGTACTTGCTTGAATATCTTGAATAAACTTGTTATCTTGTTGAAAGTTCATGATTAAGTTCATCTTATTCTTTGATATTACATTCTCTCTATCTTGTCATTTTATGCGAGCATGCATAGCTTTATTACATTCATGAAAGATGTAATTACTTAAACCCCTTGCTAGTACTTGAGATATAATTTCCTACTGAGCGTTCGCTCATTCCGTTTGTCCCTTTTTACTTTTCAGGTAAGTCCGACGACGATGGAAGTCAATCGGATGGGAATGGTCAAGAGTGAAAGTGATAGAGCTTCTCAAGTGTCATCTAGTCTTTTCTTTAGTTTCTTGAGTCAAATATGTATTCTTTTCCTTTTTATTAAACAGAGTATTGGATTTGTAATAGTCTATCTGTTATGAAATAAAGCATTGGGTTATCTTGCTATTTTGTGCATCTCTGTCTTTGTGTCGAATACACGACCACTCTGATTGACATGATTGATATAAACTCGTCGCGCATCTCCGGGTATCTTCCGCGCTCGGGGCGTGACAGTTTTTGTGGTATCAGAGCCTAAGGTATTCAATTCCTAGGAAAAACCCAAGTCCAAGGATAAGTTTGAACCTTTCAACCAGTGAGATTGGGTAGAACCAAGGGTTAAATTTAACATAGTGTACGAGTCTTTAAATACGATCACGTACTGATATAGTTATTGTAATTGTAGGATAATGGCTGCCGAACGTGCTCAATGGCGCAACATGCAGCGTACCCTCCAAGGGATGACTCAAGTGCTACAACAGGTAGCACAAGGTGGTGCTCCACGAGCTGGAAGCTTACACCAAGCATTTAAGAACATGAATCCCCCGAAGTTCATAGGATCGACCGATCCGGACGATGCCGAGCATTGGGTTCGGAAAACCGAACGCATATTCCGTGTCATGCAATGCACGGATCAAAAAAAAGTTCTATTAGCCACATTCCAGTTAGAGAAAGATGCTAGATGCTGGTGGGAGTCTATTGAAGCAACCATCGGCCCTACTCAAGTAACATGGGAAGAATTTGTGGAATACTTCAATGCTAAATATTTCTCGAACCGAGTCCAAGAAAAGAAGGCTGCAGAATTCGCTGCATTAAAGCAACGATCTTTATCGTTAGCAGATTATGAAGCTCAGTTCTCCAGGTTGTCTAGATATGCTAAGCATCTTATTAGCACGGAGAAGATGAAAGCCCGTAGATTTCTTAATGGGCTTAGGCCCCACTATATTACTCAACTGGCGCCTATGGACATCCAAGTTTATTCTGAAATAGTGCGCCGAGCTCAATTACTTGAAGATGCCATGGAACTATCTGATAGGATCCGTGGAAAAGACAAGAAGGAGCAAGTCACAGGTTCGGGTTCTTTTAAACCCAACTTTAAGAAAAGGCCTAGTAATGGAGGTTCACCCTCTCAAGATTCCAAGTTCAAGAAATCCAAGCCCTTCTCTATCACCACTACACCTTCAAACGTAGTATGCAAGCATTGTGACAAGGCTGGTCACAAGACCGAAGAATGCTGGAGGAAATTAGGAGCATGTCTCCGTTGTGGAAGCCGTGAGCATCGGATTCCCGAGTGTCCATTAATGAATGACCAAGCCGGTGATGGTAAACGCCCGGTGACAAAGAATGCTCGTCTTCATGCAATCCAGGAGACCGAACCAGAAGAAGAAGGTGGACTGGTAGAAGGTACATTAACAGTTTGTTCCAAAAGTGCTTATGTCTTATTTGATACGGGTGCATCGCATTCCTTTATTTCTAAGAAGTTTGCCGACCCGTTACCGTTAGAACCAGAATGGATAAAAATAGTTCTAACTACTCCTCTTGGAAGTGAAAATGATATTACTCATCACTACCAAAACTGTGAGGTAATGGTTCAAGGTAGGAATTTACCTATAGATCTCATATGCCTCGATCTAAAGGAATATGATGTTATACTGGGAGCGGATTGGTTATCCAAATACCAGGCAACGGTTGATTGCCGCAATAGCCAAATTGCTTTCAAAGATTTTCCAGAATTAGTCTTTACTCGCCCCAAGAGTCGGAGCAATTCCCCTCTTATTTCGGCTCTCCGAGCTAGCAAGCTCGTCAGGAAAGGATGTGTATCCTTCCTTGCTTTTGTCACCATTAAAGAAACAAAGGAAACCAAGATAGAAGACATTCAGGTAGTGCAAGAATTTCCAGACGTATTTTCGGAAGATTTGTCGGGATTACCCCCTCAAAGAGAAGTGGCCTTCACCATTGACTTAGTCCCTGGTGCTGGTCCTGTTTCAAAGGCACCCTATAGAATGTCCCTTGCGGAACTCAAAGAGTTGAAGGAGCAGTTGATGGAACTAATTCGAAAAGGGTTTATTAGACCAAGTACTTTCCCGTGGGGAGCACCTGTACTGTTTGTAAAGAAGAAAGATGGATCCATGAGGCTATGCATCGACTATCGATAGTTGAATCATCTCACTATCAAGAACAAGTATCCACTGCCGAGAATCGATGAATTATTTGATCAGATTTCAGGATCCAAATATTTTTCCAAGATTGATCTCAGGTCCGGATATCATCAGTTAAGGATCAAGGATGATGACATTCAAAAGACTGCGTTCAGAAGCAGGTATGGCCATTACGAATTTGTTGTTATGCCTTTTGGACTAATAAATGCCCATGCTGCCTTTATGCAGTTAATGAATAGCATATTCAGGCCTTACTTGGATCAATTCATAGTAGTCTTCATTGATGATATATTGATATATTCCAAGACTAAGGAAGAACATGAAGAGCATTTGAGGATTGCATTGCAAGTCTTGAGGACAAATCAATTATATGCAAAACTCAGCAAGTGCGAGTTCTGGCTCGAAGAAGTGGCTTTTCTCGAACATGTCATATCCAAGGACGGTTTATCTGTAGATCCGTCAAAGGTTGAAGCTGTAAGAAACTGGGAAAGACCTACTAATGCAAGCGAGATCAGAAGTTTCTTAGGTCTTGCAGGATATTATCGGCGATTCATCAAAGACTTCTCTAAGATCGCCATGCCACTTACAAGATTAACTCGTAAGGAGATCCGATATGAATGGAGTGAGGAATGTGAAAGAAGTTTCCAAACTCTCAAGGATCATCTCACTATAGCTCCGGTGTTAGCTCTACCAATAGAAGGAGAGAGATTCGAGGTCTACACAGATGCTTCTAGCATTGGCCTCGGATGTGTCCTAATGCAACAAGGAAAGGTCATAGCATACTCTTCATGTCAACTGAAGAAGCATGAGGAGAATTACCCCGTCCATGACTTAGAACTGGCCGCGGTGGTATTTGCCCTAAAGATATGGAGACACTACTTGTATGGAGTGCAGTTTACTATATACTCCGATCACAAGAGTCTCAAATATCTATTCTCACAAAAGGAGCTAAACATGAGACAAAGACGCTGGCTAGAATATCTCAAGGACTTCGACTTCAATATACAATACCATCCCGGAAAGGGTAATTATGTTGCTGATGCCCTTAGTCGAAAGCCGAGAGCAATGATAGCCAATTGTATGATACAAGAATGGAGGTTACTTGAACAATTCTCCGAGCTCAATATAAGCTTAGACACGGAATCCAAATTTGTCACATTATCTCATGTAAGCATACAGTCAGACTTATTATCTAAGATACAAACACTTCAGGATGATGATCCTATATTAGTGGAAATCAAAGGCAGATTAGAAGGACAATCTGATTTTCAACTAACTTCTGATGGAAGATTATTGTTCAAAGACAGAACTTGTGTACCGGATTGTCCAGAATTAAAGAAGAAGATCTTAGATGAAGCTCACCGATCAAGGTACACTATTCATCCTGGATCAACTAAAATGTACCAAAATGTAAAGAGGAACTTTTGGTGGCCTAATATGAAAAGAGAAATAGCAGACTATGTATCTCGCTGTCTCACATGCCAACAGGTCAAGGCAGAACACCAAAAGCCTACTGGAAAACTACATCCTCTAGATATTCCTAAGTGGAAGTGAGAGGATATTGGTATGGATTTCATCATGGGTCTATCTAAATCAAAAGGAGGACATGATGGAATATGGGTTATTATTGATCGATTGACCAAATCGGCGCATTTTCTGCCAATCAAGAGTCGATGGTCAATTGATGTCTTAGCTGCATTATACATCAAGGAAATAGTCAGGATACATGGAATTCCTGTCTCAATCGTGTCTGACAGAGATCCTTGTTTTACTTCTCATTTTTGGAAGGGATTACAACATTCGTTGGGAACAAGGCTCAACTTTAGTACTGCTTTTCACCCACAAACGGATGGTCAGACCGAGAGAGCTAATCAAGTTGTTGAGGATATGCTTAGAGCATGCATCATTGACTTTGGAGGAAGCTGGCACGATCACTTGCCACTAGTAGAATTTGCATATAATAATAGCTACCAAGCTAGTATCCAAATGGCACCTTTCGAAGCTTTATATGGAAGGAGTTGCCGATCACCTTTATGCTGGAACGAAGTTGGAGAAAAATAACTATTAGGTCCAGACATGGTAAGGGATACAACTGAGAAGATACAAGTAATCAGAGAAAGATTGCAAATTGCTCAGACAAGGCAAAAGGCTTATGCTGACACAAGAAGGAGAGATCTTGAATTCCAGGTTGGAGATCATGTATTTCTTAAAATATCGCCTGGACGTGGCATACGAAGATTTGGTGTTAAGGGCAAGCTTACGCCAAGATTCATCGGACCATTTGAGATACTCGAAAGAGTTGGCGAGGTTGCTTATCGCATCGCATTGCCTCCTCAATTGTCCGAGGTACATAATGTATTTCATATATCTATGTTGAAGAAGTATGTGCACGATCCATCTCACATTATTGAACATGGAGATCTGGTGATCCAGAAAGATCTCACCTATGAACAGAAGCCTATGAAGATCTTAGACCGTGAAATACGTGCACTAAGGAATAAGGTTATTCCCATGCTTAAGGTGCAATGGAATAAGAATTCTGAATACGAAGCAACATGGGAGACTGAGGAATCTATGAAGAAACGATTTCCTGAGTTATTCTAAGAGGTATATGATCTACACTCTCCACGTATGTACTTATTATGCCATTGAATTTGGGGACCAAATTCTTTTAAGTGGGGGAGGGTGTAGCAACCCTGATAAAATATTAATAACAATAAAGATTTTAAAATAAATCAAATAAATAGATAAATAAAATAATATTAAATAACACCTCTGACAAAGGCGCTATTCAAATTAGAAACGCCTCTAGATAAGGCGTTATTCAAGAAGTGACGCCCTCACTACACGGCGTCAAATTCCAACGTCAAAAAAGGGAAAGGCCAAGAAACGCCCCAATCTTGGGCGTGTTTTAAAGAAAAGAACGCCCTTACACAAGGCGCTTATTAAGAAACGACCTGAAGTAGGTCGTCAATTCAAGAATCGACGACCTGACCAAAGTCGTTAATTCATTCGAGTTCCGTTCGACACGGGAGCTTATCCAGGGTAAGTGATAAGCATTAGAAAGAGTTCAAACACGGTAATAACTCTATCATGGAAGTATTACTTCCACACAATCACTAACCCTAATTGGATTTCCAAAATCCTATAAATAAGCCTGTTCGATCCAACCCTAAACCTATTTGATCAATCGCCTGCTACGGTAAGTTGAAGAACAGTGAGTTTTTCTGATAATCCTCTTCCATGATGCATGAAGAATATTGATTATTCTTCTTCTCCTATTAACAGGTTAAGAGGCTCTGACGTTTGAGGAACAAGAGTTCTTCATCCGTGTGTAAGTACCCCTTCCTCTACCTACAGTCCATGGATTTCAAGAAAACTAATATCTTCAATCTATCCTCTGTAGGTTTCATCCATCGTCCTGCCTTTTTACTGCTGCTATTAAGTCGTGGGATTACTGTTAGAAGCTTCAGGGTAATCTTAGCAAAATTCTTCACGAGTCTTCTTCCAGATCATCAATTAAGGTAGGTTTTCTCAAGTTATGGTAGCCCAAACAAAATTAATGCAAGATATACATATATATAAGCATGACATGCATATGGTTTATTATAGTTTTAATACGTTTCTGTAATATTTTGAAAGAGACGCCCCTGTCAAGGGCGCTAATTTACAAGACACGACCCTGCCAAGGTCGTCAATTTCATATTTGACGCCCTATACACAAGCGTTAATTTCATGTAAATGTTAATCAGCTATCTTAAGAACTGATTATCCTCACATGTAATTAAATTGTTCATGTTTAAAAATCCATAAATATGAAATATTGAATGCATGACTCTCCCTGTGAAATTCTTCCTGTCACGACTATATAAGTACCATCCTGTACATTGATTATTGTGAAACTTCTGGCTGTTCGTGTCAATTACTGCAATTTCTTGAATTCACGACTTGGACAAGGTCGTTTCCCATATGTTAACGCCCCATTACAGGGCGTGAATTGAAAAGTAACGCCCCTTCATAGGGCGCGTTCCTGTTAAAATCCCGAACAATATATTCTGTAAAAATAAGAATTTAATGATTAACGCCCCTGCCAAGGGCGCGTTTTTGATAATTCCTGAAAATTAATTATATTCTGTCAAATATGTAAATAATAAGACGCCTTCTGGTGTAGTCGTCAAATCTTGAAGAAACGACCCTGATCAGGGCGCGTTTTAGATAAATTAATGAAATATTGAAATTCTGAAAAAAATGGAAATAGGTGTAAACGCCCTTCTGTTAGGCGTTAATTACTTGATAAACGACTCTGCTTAAGTCGTTATTTTACTGTAAAATTGATTTTCCACTGTTTCTGCTAACCGATGGTTTCATATGTTATATAATATATATATCGGCACTATTCTCCACTCCGTGAGTATAGTCCCACGTTTCATGTTGTTTCATCGATCACACTCAACTCTCATTGACATACAAGCTCTCCATTGGACATTCCGTTCCTTTGGACTAGCGAGTTAGTCATAGAGACCTCCATAAGACTCCTCGTAGCCTTGGATTCTCTCAAGGCCGACTGAGCTGGTTGTACCCTAAAAACCCATTACACCATTGATGCCATGTTACTCTAAAGAAACATGGGATACTGGCCCTTATGATTATACAAAGAGTATATCATAAGAAATTCTTAATGGGATGATGATATCATGCCATACCATGTCATTCTTGTAAACCTCAATTCTATGATAAGAATGAGGGTATCTTACCTTTGATATACTGTTCATGTGTACCTCAATTCTATATAAAGAATGTCCATATTGATTTGTCATGGTACCCAAGTTAAGGGAACCATATTCTACCTAGTTCTATCGATATCGTGATTATACCGTTATTATCGCCATTCTATGTCCTTTGTCATATTTTGGACTCTATTCTATCAAAGTTGTCATACATGTTTACAAGCTTGATTATTGAAATTCTATGTTGGCTATAAACAAGAGTGGATGTCAAAACACATGATAAATACCTGCGCATATAGGGCCCGATCTGGTACTGGGAGGAGCACCCGAAAGTACTTGTGCCCATGGGAGTTAAAATGATAAGGTATCTGGTATTATACCGAGTACTTGACTTGCTTGATTGGACATTCCACACACATCTTGTACTTGAATCGTACTTGACTTGATATGAATTGCGTGGCCCGAAAAAGGGTAATTTACTTGCTTGATACATGATAGCCAAAGTTCTTGACATGACTTGTTAAACGTACTTGCTTGAATATCTTGAATAAACTTGTTATCTTGTTGAAAGTTCATGATTAAGTTCATCTTATTCTTTGATATTACATTCTCTCTATCTTGTCGTTTTATGCGAGCATGCATAGCTTTATTGCATTCATGAAAGATGTAATTACTTAAACCCCTTGCTAGTACTTGAGATATAATTTCCTACTGAGCGTTCGCTCATTCCGTTTGTCCCTTTTTACTTTTCAGGTAAGTCCGACGACGATGGAAGTCAATCGGATGGGAATGGTCAAGAGTGAAAGTGATAGAGCTTCTCAAGTGTCATCTAGTCTTTTCTTTAGTTTCTTGAGTCAAATATGTATTCTTTTCCTTTTTATTAAACAGAGTATTGGATTTGTAATAGTCTATCCGTTATGAAATAAAGGATTGGGTTATCTTGCTATTTTGCGCATCTCTGTCTTTTTGTCGAATACACGACCACTCTGATTGACATGATTGATATAAACTCGTCGCGCATCTCCGGGTATCTTCCGCGCTCGGGGCGTGACAAGGAACGACTCAACTTATCGGCAAAAAACAGGTGTCAACAAAAACGTGTTCTGCGGTTTTCGCGTATTTTTCTCCGACGAACCTACGGAACCCTGTAGCGGGCGAACCGAGTCGTTCACCTACTCTGAGATGGTACCAGTGCAACCGGTGTGTTCCGAGGATCGCGGTGGTATATTTTTCTATTTTTTCATATTTTTCAAAAAATCCAGATTTTCTATATAAATCCCATTTCTTTTTCTTTTTCTTTTTCCTATTCTTCTTCTTCTTTCTTCTTATTCCTCCTTCTCTCCCGTGACCGCGCACCCCCTCTCCTTCCTCTTCTTCCTCCTGCGTGCTTGCGACGGCGCCTCCCACCGGCTGCAAACGGATGCAGGGCGACGGCGTGGCAATGACGGTGACGATGAGGCGATCATGGCGACGTGTAGCTCGTGGGAGATCATGAAGGTTCGGGAGTTCTAAAAGCGTTCTTCGTCGATCGGCGGCGATCCAGCGCGTGTCGAGCGAATCAGAGGTAGGGTGACGGCTCCCCAGCTCTGTAGTTTCCTTCCCCGCGATTTCTAGGTCGACGGGAGGTCGAGAGGGGTCCATTTGAGCTCGGGGTGGGAAATCTATGATTCGGGGTTTTGAGCACCGATCTAGTGTTTTACCACGTGAATCGGTGGTTTGGGGGCACCATTGAGTGCCTAGGACCGTGGGGACAAGCTTCCCCTTTGTTTCCCCTTAACCCGAGGGTGAATGGGGCGTGGAATGGCGATTTTGGGGTTTTCCTCCGTTTTCGAGTTTCTAGAAGGCTGGCAGTCCTTCCAGTGACCGCTTCTTCCCGTTAGCGATTGCCACGCGACCATTTTTGGTGCTATGTATGTCGGTTAGGCCTAGCAGTCACCCGATCGACCGCTAGCGCCCAAGTGGCGGCCTATCGGCCGACCGCTAGTCGAGTTGGCCGGCGTGGCCTTTGAGGCATTTTTGACCGTTGGAGGTTTTGGGATATGGCGGTCTAAGGGACAATCATTTTATTCCCCTTAGTGGTCCAAGCTACGACCGTTTTCGGCCCTACAGCCCTGAGGGTGGCAGTCCATCAGGAGACCGCCTACTCCTTGTGGCGGTCTAGCGCTAGGCCGCTAGCCAAAATAGCAGTCCAAAGGTGGACCGCCAGCGGTTTATGTTCGACCGGAGTTCGTGTTTGGCCGATTCGAGTCTCGGGTGAGTGGATCTCGATCCACATGCTAACCTGTGGTCCAACTAATGCTAGGCATCCTGTGGGGACATTGTGTTAGGGTGCCATGGGGTCCCGAGAGGTGGTGTTCTCGGCTCGTGTCACCGTGAGTCGGTGTCGGTACGAGGAGCGGCCCTTGTACTTTGTCAGGTTTAGACGTTTCTTTCTGTTGACTAGAGAGTCTACTCCTTCAGTGACCCTCCACTAGTCGTAGCCTTCCGGAACACGAGTGGTCCCACTAGGGAGTGGTGACGAGGCTACCCCGAGAGATGATTATTAGACCGGTTTTCGTAGAGCCCCACGTTTGACACCAGAGTCCGGCTGAGGGGAAAACCAGTCAGAGGGCCTGACCTAGGACGTATGGTCTGTGTGTGCACACGTGGTTGGGGGCAGCGGACCCACGCTGACGAGCGTGACCCCGACCAATCCTTGTTCTGTGGTTACTAGTATGGTGTCCCCGTTCCACCAGGGGTCGAGGGGGGCACCTGAGGCGCGGTCTAAGTCATCAGTGGATGCATCCGGCCTTGCTTCTAGTGGATGGTACTTCTGTCTTTGTTTGGTAGAGACTCTTGGGTTTTTGATGAGTTGTCTCGATTTTCATGCCGTGTGTTCGGTACTAGACGTTGCAAAGCTTTTTCGTTTATTTATTCCTGCAGCTCCCGTTCTACGTCTTGCTAGTGATAGCTTGTACTTACTTTTCACGTGGGTTCTCGGTTTACGAGGTAGAGACCGGGTGATCCCTACTAAGCCTTTTGTTTTAAGGCTCATTCCCTGCGTGTTTCCCACATTTTAGGTGAGACGAGGCTTCAGGGAAGCGCTTCCGAGACTTCACATGGTTCAGGTGTCCAGGGTTAGTTGCCAGTTGCCAGGCTGGGGTATGCCCGTTGTAGTTGTACCTTCTTTTATGTGCTGTACTAGTTATGGACTATTGTTATATTTTAGATTGCTGTTGTTATCTTGTGGACCATGTAATTTGATTAATGTTAATTATTAATTTCCTACTTATTCATATAAAATGTGTAGTTTTACAATTATTTCAAATTCTTGTGTATTTCCACATCATCCCTTTAACCCTTCCGAGTCTTCGGGCTCGTGGGTGGCGGTTCAGGATTCAGGTTATCTGGTCTCTCCCGGTATTTGGATCTCGGGTCGTTACAGCTGGTATCAGAGCAGTGGTTGTGGATATATATAAGAATTATAAATAATTGCAGTGGTCCACTAGTCCACAATGATGATGTATAGTCGGCACTGGCTTAGGGCATCGTGTGCTTTATTGATTTCATCGTTTTCCGTGTCTTCTGTCTTTTTTTGCAGTAGACGAGTATGGCACCGAGACGGAGGACTCGCTCTCAGCAGGGACAGTCGACAGAGGAGCAGGAGGAGAAGAGCAGAGTGCCACCAGCTGTCACTGAGGTAGGGGATGCAACGAGAGTTCCGGGGGCAGAGGATTTCTTTCGGGGCATGTTTCAGTGCATGACTCAGAAGTTCGGCGGAGATGCCGGTGAGGGCTCATCGTCCAGGGGTGGACCCAGTCGTGTAGTGCGGGACTTTTTGTAGTTCCATCCACCCTACTATGGCGGCCATCCAGATCCGGATGTGGCTAGAGGTTGGCTTGATGAGATGGAGAGAGTTTTCAGTTCCATGCACTGTGCCGAGGAGGACATGGTGATGTTGGCTTGCAGCCAGTTCTGGGGTATGGCTCGATCTTGGTGGTCTTCGGAGTGGATGACGTCCTTTCAGTCACGTTCCCTCCAGCTGATCATCTGGAAGGACTTTGTTATGGTCTTCGAGCGTATTTACTGCCCATCCTATGTCAGTATGCAGAAGATGCGTCAGTTTTTGGAGCTGGTGCAGGGCGACATGTCAGTGTTGTAGTACAGGGCTCGGTTCGTCGAGTTAGGCCGTTATGCGCCCCATATCATGGAGCATGAGGGGTTGAAGACCGAGTAGTTTGTTTAGGGTTTGAGGCAGGAGCTGAGGCACCTTCTGATGGCGAACGCTGCTACAGATTTGGAGACAGCATCTCGTGTGGCGGCATCTTTGGAGCTGGATATGCAGAAGATCCGAGGATAGGGAGGCCAGGGGTAGTCTCAGTCAGGACGTAGTCAGCCGATGGCTACCCAGTAGCAGAGTACCTTCCAGCACACTGCGGGTAGTTCGGGAGCGTCGGCACCCGCGATGTCTACGGCAGGATCTGCGTCTTTTGGCTCCAAGGTCAAGAAGTTTCTCAAGAAAGGTTTCTACAAGAAGCGTAAGGATCGGAGGCAGGCGTCTTCAAGCAGTGTGCAGTAGCCGATTCCTTATCAGCGTCAAGGATCAGTTGGGGGATCGCGGGAATCCTGTTCTCAATATGGCGAGTCACATCCAGGCAGGCAATGCATGACGCCAATGATTTATTTCAGATGTGACCAGCCAGGGCACATGGCACGTGACTGTCCTCAGAGGCCACAGTAGTTGCAGTATCTTCCGCAGCAATAGTATCCCCAGTAGCAGAGGCCACAGCAGCAGCAACATCAGCAGTAGGGGCAATATCCGCCACTACCCAGGTCAGCGAGTGTGGGGGGCAGGCAGAGGTCCCGAGGCCAGATTACACACATGACCAGGGGAGAGGCAGAGGCGTCGCTGCTTGTGGAAGGTGCCGTTATGATTTTGGGTTGTGCAGCTCAAGTTTTGTTTGATTCTGGCGTGTCGCATTTGTTTCTTTCGGAGGATTTCACGCTGAGTATTGAGGAGCCAGTGATCCTGTTGACCTGTGATTTGGCCGTGGAGTTACCTTCTGGTGATTTTATGATCACTCCATATTATTTTGAGGAGGTTCCTGTGTGGGTAGAAGAGCAGAGTCTGCCGGCCAGGCTTTATGCGTTGCCACTTCAGGACTTTGATGTGATTTTGGGCATGGATTGGCTCGAGGTCCATCATGCCTTGGTGGATTGTGGCTCAAAGAAGGTTTATTTCTGGTGACTTCATGGACCTACCTTCTATTTCTAAGGTATCAGGTCTTCCTCTTCCCGCTTTCTTATTTCGGCTCTTAGGGCTCGTCGATTGCTTGATGCGGGTTGTCAGGATTTCCTCGCTTCTGTGGTCGCGATAGACCAGTCGGAACTAGACGTGGAGGACATTCAGGTGGTGTGCGAGTTTTCCGATATTTTTCTCTAGGATTTGCCCGGATTACCTCCATAGCGAGAGATTGATTTTGTTATCGAGATTGTGCCCGGTACGGGGCCTCTGTTGAAGGCTCCGTATCGCATGGCTCCAACTGAGTTGAGGGAATTGAGGGCGTAGTTGCAGGAGTTACTCGCCAAGGGGTACATTCGTCCTAGTTTTTTCCCTTGGGGTGTGCCAGTATTGTTTGTGAAGAAGAAGGTGATACATGTAGCGGAAAGTGAGATAGAAGGGGGGGATGAATAGATCACTCCCAAAATCAATACAACACTGACCCAATTACTCAACCCCTCAAATTTCAGTGAAAAGGATTTCAGAGACAGGCAACAAAGATGACAGGTGTAAGAAATGAGATCGTGAAAGCCGCCCACAATGAAGCAATGTGACAAGTAGATGAAGAGCAACACAACGTAAACCAGAAAACCACAGAAGAGATTGGGAATTTTTTAGGTGGTTCGATTGCTGTCCGCAATCTACGTCCACCCCTTACTCAAGAGAGTAAGGTTTCCTAGCAATATAGAGTCGCACATAGCAGACTCAGTCTGCAACAACCGCTGCCAAACAACTTGCCCTGAGGAACAACCTCCTCAGTCTTCTGATCAACCAGAAGAAAAACACTGGAGAACCAATCTCCCTTCCTTTGCACGCAACAATGGGAACCCTGTGCAGTTACTCCCAAGCAACTCACACAACCAGAGGATCGAACCTCTCTTCCTCCAAGACAATGGAGGGAACTGGAGAACTTCTCCCTTCCTCCGAACAGTGGAGGGTAACAATATGGAATGAAGATAAATAAAAACTTGAAAACAAAACAATCGATGAATGATAATCTTCTCTAGAAACCAAAAGCAATATAGCTTCCGTAGAAGCAGATCTTCACGATCACAAACACTTCTCTCTCTCAGAAAATTTTTTCTCTCAGCTCTGGATGGAGTGGGCTTTCTCTGGTTTTCTTTGCTCTCACTCTGCTCTTCTTTTTCACTGTTCCATCCTGCTATCGAACCCTTTTCCACAGCATATATATATATCTCTAATCCAGAACCTTAGGCGTGTGGATACCACGTTTCTCGCCTAAAGATGTTGGGGTACGTGTGAGAATGTTCTGGACGTCTATCTACCTCGGATCACGTGCCATATTTCTGGTGAATGCACAGACAAATAGTCAGAGAAGAAATGAATATTTTTCATACATTTAGCACAATTCGTATTGGTGTATAGAGTAAAGAGCCAGAAACTGCACTGAATCAAAAGAGTAAGCATCGGCTAAGACGGGCATGACAAGCACCGACCTGGAATGAATCAGAAGATGCACTAATCTACGTTAGCTGTCTACAGGACTTGCACCGAGTCTAATAAGACATGAAACAAGAACTACACTGACTTCATTGCTACAGAGAAGTGTATAGGCTTGACTATGCATCGAACATGAATTTGTTTTAAGCCGGGCATGCACCGTGTGGTGTTACAATGCCTTTGACTAACCACAAGATGCACGGACTTCATGTTATTCAGAAGATAAAAGTATGCACCGAGTCGGGATATGCAGTCTAGGCAGGAGCTGCACCAAGATGACAAAAGGAAGTATAAGACAAGGCTTGCACCGAGATGTATTTGCACTGAGATGAAGGAACGGCCAGCCTGACCAATGCATTCTAGTCAAGAATTGCACAGACTCAAAAATTTCAGCGACCTCAAGAGGTGAGATGCAGAGACAGAATATGCACGGACCTTAATGCTCACGACCTAGAGAAATACACAAGGACAACATATGAATAGCAAAACATGTGCATGACCAAGGACTTACACCGAGGCAAGTAATTTATGTGAAAGATGCAGAACTAGCACTGACTCAATATGCATTAAGCAAAAATAAGCGAATAATATGTAATGCACGGACCTAAATGATGCTATTTTCACATACCCCCTCCATGCTTAGAAACAAATAAATGCGCTGTAAAAGAACAAATTGATCTAGAGATAAAAATAAATTGATTTATAGTGTGAGACATCATCAAAACCGTAGGGATGTAACAATCTCCCCCTTTTTGATGATGGCAACACTATGAATCAAGCAATATTAGGGCATTAAAAATAGTCAAGAGCAAGCGAATCATGCAAACAAGCCAAACACAACTTCTGAGACTCTTCTCTCTCCAAACCCACTCCCCCACAACTCACTCTCAGAAGACCTGTTCACAGTAGCAAGACCTCTCTCAGATATTGCATGACCTCTCTCCTCCTTTGACATCATCAAAAGGAAATGAAAGATATATGAAATTGTTGGAGACATGAGGAAGAAGTACAGTGACTTCTTAGTGTAGAAAGACTCAAGAGCATATCTTAAGAGAATAAGTGAGGTGCTAAACTCAAGTGAAGATTCTTGAACTCCGGTAAACAATAGAGAATTAGAATGAGAGGAAAGTTTATCCACATACAAGGTATATGATGTAGAGCAGGGATGAGCAAGTATGGCAAGACATTGCTGAACAAACAACAATCCTCAGTAGACGACAAGATACAAAATCAGAGAAGGTGTTCTCATGGTATTGAAGATAAGCAATCCAGTAAATTGCATAAAGACAAGGGACTTTATGATGATTTTAAAGAACACCAATGAGTAAGTTGGTAAATCACACTTTTGACATTAGGGAGACACCTTGATCAGAGGCCTGAATCCCAAGTTACTCAATGTGAGTACCTCATTACCTCTCCTTTTTGAAGAACAGAGTTAGTAACTGTGGCTTTTGACATGAGAAAACACCTTGATCAGAGGTCAATGTCCCCAGTTACTCACCACCTTGTCACCATTGCTCTGTGATGATCAGAAGCACAAATTTATTTTGCAGAGATTACCTTTCCTTTTTTTTTTGAATTTGACACCTCATGACATGGGAATTACTTCACTTCATTGATGAAGCTGCCAGTTTCTCAGTGATCAAACCTTATACCTTTGTTTATTTGGTTGAACCCTTATATTGTGGAGATGAAGTGATTGAAGACAATACCAGAAGGACTGTTTCTTTGAAATGAATCTTGAAGTCTAGATTTCAAGTTGTTCTAGACAGATGTCAAGGCATACAGGTTTTAGCCTGAACCGGAATCATTGACAATGTAGGAAGATATACTTCGAACACTTAATCCAGATCTCTGAAGGACTACTAGAGGAAAGATTCTAGCAGGACTTTAGTAACACAGACTTATAGACTTAAGAGATGAGTGAGATTCTACTGTCTGAGAGAGAACCGCACTCATTCAATCATGAGAACCAGCAATGACACACATCTGGTCAATGTTTTGAATCAGTCAAAATTTCACTAACTGCCCAGCTCCCCCTCAATCGATGCACTAAAGGCATTTAATCAGCAGACTCTCAGGACTCCCCCTCACTGTCAGGACAGGCTTCTCACACAATCTCTTGCCAAGATAAAATAGTTCAATATCAGGAGATTAGCAATTAAGATAATTTAAACATTTGACACCTCATGATCAGAAATATTAAGGTCATTTTGCAAAAAAAAAATTTTAAACATTTGACACCTCATGACATAGGAAAAACTTCACTTCATTGATGAAGCTCCCAGTTTCTCAGTGATCAAACCATAGACCTTTGATCATTTAGTTGATCCCTTATGTTGTGGAGACGGAATGCTTGAAGATAATACCAGAAGGACTGTTTCTTGAAGTGAATCTTGAAGTCTATATTTCAAGTTGTTCGGGACAGATATCAAGACATACAGGTTTTAGCCTGAACCGGAATCATTGACAATGTAGGGAGATATACTTTGAACACTTAATCCAAATCTCTGATGGACTACCAGAGGGAAGATTCTAGCTGGACTTTAGTAACATAAACTTATAGACTTAAGAGATGAGTGAGATTCTACTGTCTGAGAGAGAACCGCACTCATTCAGTCATGAGAACCAGCAATGACACACATCTGGTCAGTCTTTTGAATCAGTCAAAATCACTACCTATCCAGCTCCCCCTTAAATGAAACACTAAAGAAAACTAACCAGCAGACACACAGAACTCCCCCTTACAATAAGTACAGACTTCTCACACAGCCTCTTGCCAAGATGGAACAATTCAATATCAGGAGATTAGCAATTAAGATAATTTGAATAAGCCTAATTCTCTCCTTAATGTGGTGAATTTGTCATTATCTAGAGATTTGGTGAAGATATCAGCAATTTGATTAGCAGTGCCTACGTGAATCAGTTCAAAGTTGCTCTTAGAAACCTCATCTCTTATGACATGATGCCTTATTTCTATGTGTTTGGTGCAGGAATGCAAAACAGGATTCTTGGCTAGGTTGATAGCATTGGTATTATCACAATAAATAGGTGTGCACCCCAGGTCTACTTGATAGTCTCGAAGCTGGTGTTTAATCCAAATGACTTGTGTAGCACAACTCCCTGTAGTCAGATATTCAGCCTCTGTAGTGGAGAGGGCCACAGAATGTTGTTTCTTGGAACCCCAAGACACTAAATATCCACCTAGAAATTCACAGTGACCACTAGTACTTTTCCTATCTAGTTTACACCCGGCATAATCTGCATCTGTGTATGCAACTAAATCAAGTGTGTGTGATGCAGGAAACCATAAACTGAATCAAGTGTGTGTAGCAGACAGATATCTGAAAATTCTTTTCACTGTAGCTAAATGCGATTCAGTGGGTCTACATTGATACCTTGCACACATTCCTACACTGAACTGTATATCAGGTCATGAGGCTGTCAAATAAAGTAAAGATCCAATCATACCTCGATAGAGCTTGACATCTACTTCTTTACTTGTCTCATCTGCATCCAGTGAGGTATTGGTACCCATTGGTGTTGTAATGTGCTTCAAGTTGTTCATGCCAAACCTCTTGAGAAGTTCCAATGTGTACTTGGTTTGGTTGATGAAGCATCCATCCTCTAACTATTGTACCTGCAAGCCAAGGAAATACTTTAGTTCACCTACCAAACTCATTTCAAATTCAGCAGGCATCATTTTAGAAAATCATTACATAGTTCAAAGCTAGTTGACCCAAACACAATATCATCTACATATACCGAAACTATGATGAGGTCTTTATTTGTACCCTTGGAAAATAAAGTTTGATCTACCTTACCTCTGTGGTAGCCCTTGCTGATCAGAAATTCTGTCAATCTTTCATAGCATGCTCGAGGAGCCTGCTTTAGACCATATAGGGCTTTGTTTAACCTGAAAACTTGGTTAGGTTGGGGAGAAAACTGAAATCTGGGGGGTTATTCAACAAAAACCTCTTCCTTGATAACTCCATTTAAAAAGGCACTTTTCACATCCATTTGTTAGAGTTTTATATTCTTGGAACAAGCAAATGCTAACAATATTCTTATTGCTTCCATCCTAGCAACAGGTGCATAGGACTCATCGAAATCAACTCCAAATTTCTGACAGTAGCCGTTGGCTACAAGGCTGGCTTTATTTCCAGAAATGATTCCATCTTCATTCATTTTATTCTTAAACACCCACTTAGTTCCTATGACATTAGAATTTTCTGGTCTTGGGACTAACTCCCAGACATTATTTCTTTCGAACTGTCCTAACTCCTCACACATAGCATTAACCCAAGATTGATCAGCTAAGGCCTCTTCTACTGATTTGGGTCAATTTGTGAGACCAAAGCAATTAGGTCTTAGTTATTAACATTCCTAAAGTGAGACCTAGTTCTAAGAGGATCTTCAAGGTTGCCTAGGATGTTATCTATTGGGTGATCTTTAAGATTTCTAACATTTATTGAAGACTCACCTGTTTCAGCTGGCCCTTCCTGGTTGGGAGTATTTGATGTTTCATTCGGCTGAGCCTTCTCTTCTTCTTTGTCTTCTAGGAATTCCCCATCGTGCTTGGAATCCATGTCAGTATCTTCGATGTTAGTAGCACCTTTTGTTTCACCAAAAATGATGTGTGGAGGCTCTTCAACTTTCTGATCAGTTATGTGTGGACGGGGGATTTTTATTTATTTTTTTATTTTTATTTGATTGATTTATTATTTATTGATTTATTGGCGTGCCAGTCACCGGGGTGACGATTTTTATTGTGCGCTCGATCTGACTTGGTCAGTCGATTATGAGTGATCGTGCCTGGACCAGAAGTCCATCATACCATAAAGGTTATGACGTTAATTACGCCCTTCCAAGGAAGGACAACCCTTGATTAAATGCTAAAGGTAGGAGGATGACAGCGGTAAAGCCGCATGCTCAAAAGAGACGGAATTCGTTCACTTGAAAGACGTTAAATGGATTAGATGAAGTAGGGGTTGGTTATTTTCGGGATAAAACCGACAGCATATTCCCACCATCTTGGACCATGCCAAGTGGGGAATAGGAAACCACCCATGCAGTGGCAGGGTGGGATCCGTAAAAGATCGGGCATAATTGATCCAGAATCCGAGTAAGTACTGGCGTAACATAACGCGCTCCGTGCAGACGCGATGTTGCATCTATATTCCCCTTCAAAGGGCCATCGGAGAGCATGCAAGGACATGACTCCACACGCTGGTGGGGTTGAGATAGAAAGCATCACATTTACTTGGCAAGGCATGTGTGAATTTCGGCAGCATGTCCCCTCAACTTGGATTATGCCAAGAGAAGATAGGTCATCATCCACAGAATGCCGGGATGACAACCGAACGAGGATGGGCACCGGGCCCCGGGACATCGCTTGCCTTTATACCATCGATTAATATCCCCTCGAAACCCCTCAGAACTCATGCAATGACATGGCCCTCTGGGTTCATGAGGGTGAAATCCGGATCGAGAATGAAGACTGTAGGGGAGGTCTTCCCCAATAATGTGTCTTCTCAAGACATCAATGATGGTCTCTGAACATCTCCGGGACATATGTGTAAAGAGATCAGAAGGTTGATGAACGGTATTGCAGAGATGGGTCTCTGACTGGACTTCATTTGGCCAAGAAGAAGGGTCTCGGCGGTGGCTCTAGTTGGCCAAAAGGGAGAGGCTCTCGGCATGGTTTCATTGGCCAAAGCAGGGGTATCGGCGTGGTTTTCTATCGGCCAGAGGAGGGTCTCGGCGGAGGTTTATTGGTTGGCCAAGGGGGTTCTCGGCGTGGGTTTTAGTGGTTGGCAAAGGGGGTCTCGGCGTGGGTTTCAGTGGTTTGAAGAGGGTCTCGGCGTGGGTTTCAGTGGCTTGAAGAGGGTCTCGGCGCGGGGCTTCCCGGCGCGCTCGTCGCCGCGCCGGGAACCTGGCGCCGGGATGGCTGTGAAGGAGGGGGCTTGATGCCCTTGAATGGGGGGTTATCGGCATGGCTTTACTGGCCAAGGGAGGCTCTCGGCGGCGTAGCTCTCGGCTGGGAAATTATCACGCCGAGAAGGTAAAAAGGTTAAGGGTTTCAGGGCTTGATTACGGTACTCTGTTCGGGAATTTTCTCAGATTCTAGCTCGGATTGAGACCGGATTTGGAGTACAGGAGGGGGTCTCATGGATGCTTCTGCTAGGGGGATGCCAAGGGAGCCGAGAGGCCAAATCAGCAGGAGGAAAAAAGAGATCATCATCTGAACCCTGAGAATCCTTCTCTGTTTGCCGTCAGCCGTCTGGGGGATCAAGAGATGACTGTCTCTGATCCCCTGGACGAACCCAATGGCATCAAAAACCGGCGACGGAGGGACTTTCAGCACCGAAACTCTAGGCCCTAAGCATTCAAGGCTTAGAATGGAGGACCCAGGGATCGATATTATCGTTTATCAGGGCTCGGCAGTTCAGGGAACCAAGAGATTGATGTCTCTGGTTCCTGAACTGCATGAAGGGCTCAAGGGAAAAATCGGACTATATGGGGAGAATCTGCCATTGAGACAGGAGAGGAGAAGGAAATAGAGCCCAATCACCCATTAGATAGGGGTGGGGGTCCTATTCTCATCCCTCTAAAGAGAAGATTCGTGTGAACCATTAAGTGTTTCGCATAAACGATAAACACACAAGGATAAACGGAGAGCAGACATTTCGATCAAAGGAGAGCAGACATCTTAATCAGTAGATCCCCAAATGAGTCACGTTGACATTTCATTGCATCGTATCCGAGCCTTACATCGACTGTGAAATGGAAATGCAAAGCAGAAAGATGGAGATCGTAGCCGGAACTCGCCGGCTACGTTCGATAAATCAAGACAAAAGCTCAATAGATTACATCGGTAGAAAAGAAAAGACAGCATGGGGAGGGCGGAGCATTGACTCCTCTCCCTCCCCGGAGCTGCCCACCTGAAGCTCGTTTGCTTCTTCCTCTCTTCTGCTTCTTCTCTTCTCTCGGCCGAGGGGATCTCTCTTGGCAGGACTACCTCTCTTTTCTTTTCTCTCTTTTTCTGGCTTCTTCTTCTCTTCCTCCCGGCGTCTTTTTTTCTCCCCTATTCTCTTTTTTGTTCGAAGGGAGGGGGTTTTTATAAGCTTTTCCCCCTTTCTCGGTAGGCTTCATCAAGCCTTTTCCTTCTCGGCAGACACCATCACGGCGCGCCTCAAACGGGCTTCCCGGCACGCCTGCCTTCAGCTTCTCGGCGCCATCTTTTGGGCTTCGACAAGTGGCTCTCGACGCCAATTTTTGGGCTTCGGCAAGTGGCTCTCGGGCCAATATTGCAGGCCTAATTAAAGTATTTTAGCCACTTTCACAGGCCCATTTGGGTCTTTCAAGGGTATCATCACCCAAAAGGGTCTTCCATTGGTGACACAGCTTGTATCATTATTACGGTTTTCATCAGTCCGTAGACAGGGGTTTCATCAGTATTGCCATCTGAACGGTGACAAGACCGGGTATCATCTTATCGATATCGTCACTTGAATGGTGACGAGCTTGGACATCAGCTTTAGTCTGGAAAGACTTCAGCCGGGTATATAATCTGTGGAGACGATTCCTCTTCTGTTTTGACTTTGCAAAAGCCTTTACAATCTTCATCTGCCGGTACCGGCTTCATCTTCATCTCATATTACATCTGTCATGAAGCCGACATCTGACTTACCCTGACATATCATCCGTGGATTCTTGGACGAAGCAGTAATGCGGCTCTCATTAAAGTGTGCCAGGAGGTCTCATCAGTCGAGTGACTGCTGCTCTACCAGTGCTGCCGTCTGAGTGACAACGGCACCGGGCATCAGCTTGGCCGACAGGGGCTTTAGCCGGGTGAATGGTTGACGAGCTTCATCAATGGTCTTTCACTGTTGGTCCGACCCTCCTTTCAATCATGCTTTGATTTTTGTTCATTTTCAAGGTGTCGACAAATGCCCCCCACCTGCGGGCGGCGTAAGCGCAGAATAAGCGGCACGGGGCTTGCAGGTGTCTTTCGTCATTCGAGGGTATCTTCCTCAATTTGTCTTCAATCCGGTTCTCAGACCTGATCATCTCGTTGCAACAATATTCTGTGCACGGATCTTTCATTTTCATCTTTTTTTATCTTCATATTTTCTTTATTTTCAACATTTCAGAGCTTCTCGGCACGGGGCCATAGGCTTCTCGGCATGACCCTCTCGGCGCAAGGCTTCTCAGCACGCAAGACCTTCCGGCGCGAAGCTTCTCGGCGTGAGGAGCCTCTCGGCGCGGCCGAAGGAGGGCTCTCGGCCTGGAAGCTCTGGGCGCGCCCTTGGCCGAAGGGGGCTCTCGGCCTGGGTTCTCGACGCGCCCTAGGCAGGGTTCTCAGCCTGGGCTTCTCGGCGCGCCCTTTGGCCGCAGGGGGCTCTCGGCGTGAGTGGATCTCGGACCGCATTTGGCCACGCCGAGAACCTATCTTCTTCGGCTTCTATTTAATGCGCCGAGAGCCTCTTTCTTCTCATTCTCATCTTTTCTTTCTCTTTCTTCATTTCCATTTTTTTGTCTCGGCGGTGGCGAGCTCCTTGTCTCGGCCGTTCCCGTTTTCTTCCGTTTAGTTGGGTTTCGCCCGGGTAGGACGTTATTTTCGGATTTAATCCCTTTTCTTTCGGGATCACCCCCTCTTGGTTGGTGACTCCCTATTCTCCTTGGGCAGACCCTGAATAAGGGGAGATGCTGCCGAAATTTTCATAGAGTCTCATGTTACAATCTTTATAAGACTGGCTTTTAATTCACACTTTTTCTCCGACTGCAGGCACTGCAATGGCTTCCAATTCTGATGCTGCATCTTCCGGAGCTGTTGGTGCTAGCTCATCGGCCCAGCCCGACATATCACGAGCCATAGTAAACTGGCTGAACGTGCACAGTCTGGATTTCGGATACGACAGGATTGCTTCAGTCGATGAATCGTCTGACTCTGAGACTAACACAGTGTCGACGGCCCGGGTATACTCCACGGCGACCGAGACATGCTTCAGGCAGGATGGTAGCTACCGGCCAGACCTCCCGAAGGACCGACATTTGATGCCGTTCATCCAGACTTTCACAGTGGGCGGCATGCGAGACTACCGGATAGCTCGCGTAGTTGAAGCTGCCATCCTTGCTGAGCGAGATAGCCTGAAGGAATTAGTGTATCGCAGCAAGGCCATCTACCTTCCTGGGGAAAAGCGCGACTGGGATGCAGTCCTCGGCATATCGGAGCTGGAACTAGAGAAGAAGATGCTGGCCCGGGCCCCGGAATTCACACCTGCCCGGTGGGATAATGCTAGCGGCCTAGTTCATAGGGAGAAACCCGGCTATGGCATGTTCTTGGCACCATTAAAGTGGGGATATCACGAAGAGCCCTTCGTGCTGAATTGTTCGGCCGTTCAGTTCAAGTACCATTTGGCCGCTGGTTGGTTCGGGGATACCAAAATCACTGACGCGCACTTATTCCGAGTAGGGGCAGTGGAGTTCACAGAGTTTGTTCTGAAGGAGTATGCCCCTCTGCTGATCAGAGCCGGGGTATATCATAGCTTCTAATTTCGATATCCCATATCCAGAGGGTTGTGCTGCGGGATGTTCGAAGTGTTCTGCCCTTTATTCAACACTTTTTATACAGCGGAGGGTGAGACATCCCTGGACCTCTGGAGTTTATCACAGCTCTCCGGTCTGCCCATTGATGGCGAGCCGTATGAGGAAGTTGGCTTGAAAGATTCCGAGAAGGATAGCTCTGATGGCTAGGGCAAGTATTCCATCGACTTCTCATATCGGTATCTGATGAAGGTGTACCGCTCCATCTGTCTGGCGTACCACAGAGGGTCCTCCAAAGGCTATCATCCCCGAGAGAAAGGCAGCAAACTGAGGGTCCGGATAGGGCAGTGGCTCCAGTATTTCTTTGACGGTCCCCTGAAGTATGCAGACTTTCCTTCCCTGGGTCCAGTTGCCAGCAAACAGATAAGGGCCCCTCGCTATAAGTCGGCGTTGCCATCCTCATTGCGTCATGCGGGCAAAGGTGGTCCCAATCCGGCAGGAGTAGATCCCATCACACATTGTGCGGCCTATTTCACCTTCTGGTTGTGTACTTTCGCCCTCCCACAAGGGGACGAGACAGTCATTCGGCCAGAGGCCATATATCCAGCTTGTCAGATGGCATGGGGGATGAAGCTGTCGCTTTGCCCAGTGGCCCTGTGTTTGATATATAAATCTTTGGGGGACCTGCACAAGCATCGGACTCCCCGTTCTTTGAGGACCGTGGGTCCTTTTCACTTCTTCAACGCCTGGGTTTGCAGTATATTCCCTAAGTTGGCTCCGAGAACCTTGCAGGCAGATATGGTGTTGCCTAGAATGATCGAATTCGCCAGTGCTGAGTCTGGTCCCTTTTATGATCAGTTGTTTAAAATAAGGGGCCGACTGATAAGGGTACCAGTGGACGCCCCTGGCAGCATTCATTTCTGGAGCTTGGCGGCAGGTTCAGCTCCTTTGATTGATCCTCAGAGAGAGTGCAAGCCGGAAGAGATAGAGACTTATGCTCATCCTGTCACAGGGGCTGAAGTTGCTCGGCCTATCCTGGAGCCGGAGCTAGTCAGATGGGCCATGGCTATTCGGCCCAGTGTTTTAGTTTTCAGGAAGGGTGGCCTTCTTCTTTTGGAGCCATACTATCCGTTCCGATTTGGGCGGAACTTCGGCTACGACCAGCACATCCCCACCTCAGCTGCTCAGTTTCCTTTGGATAGCCGGGCCAAGCACGGGTCCGTCATTGTTGGCAAAGGCCGGTTGTGGTGGGATTTCTATCATCGCCAGGACGATGTAGTTTTCAGGGTGCCCACTGTTTCTAACCGTGTTCCCCGGGTAACATCAGAATATATCAAATGGTGGAACATCCGGACTGGTTTTTACAGGGACGGTAGGGGTGCCTTCTGGGATGTGGCAGAGCGCTCCTTCCTGAAACAGCAACCCAGGCCGGTGTTTGATATTCCTGAGGCCCACTTGAAAAAACTTTACTCACAGCACCCGAGGGAGGAGGAGAATTATCTGACTCAACGTCGGGCATTGAAGGAAAAGAGTTCTAAGCCGCTTGTCCCTGTCTTTGCTGCTATCAATGAAGACACTTTCATGAAGACCTTGAAGCATTTATGCCGTGTGGGAGGCGCTCGTTTGGAGGAGCAGCAGTACCCATTCCCTGTTGAAGAGCCGCTCCCGACAGCAGCTCCTTGGAAGGGTCCAATTGATAAATTTCATCCATATAGGACGTTTGTACACCGAGAAGATAGAACTCAGACGTACTATAGGCAAACGTCCTGGCTGTTCATTCTGCTGAATTTGCATGGATTATCTGCAGAAACCCCGATAGCTGGCATATTGAACAAGCCACTGTTTATATCATTTCATTATGTCGATGGTTGGGGCATGGACCATCTTGACTTATTTCGATGCCTTGACTCTCACGGCCATAATGATCTGGCAGCTTTAGTAGAGAAGTGCCAGATATTTGGCGATGTGTGCTGGCTCATCAAGGAGGCTGCTTCCCGCTCCAAGGAGGTAGCTTATCTGTACTGGCCACTTTCTGTATTCTACGACGGCCCGGCAGGTAAGATTTCTTCTTTTCTGATTGCAGTGTTTTCTGTTTAGCATCTGAATTTCGCACCCACTGATCCCATCACCCTTCTGCCATTTTCAACAGACCGGCCTGATATAAAGCGGCAGGGGCTCTATAGAAAGATTATTGCGCAGGCTGAGAAGCCTACTTATTTTGAAGTCCCGGCTGCAGCACTGACCACTACTCCCCTGCCTCCTGGCAAGAAGAGGAAGGCTTCCGCAGTCAAGGCTACAGTTGGGAAGGCCAGGAAGGCCAAAAAGGCCCATGTTCAGCAGTCGACTTCGGTGGCGATGGACACTAGGACCCCTCTCCCCAACATTCCCTCATTCGATGAGTTTGAGTTGCAAAGGGAGGCTGCTCAGACATCGGTTCAGGGTAACATCATTAGCTTGCAATTTGCATTCTTCATCATCTTTTGTAGATTTTCAAAGAAGTCTTCGACTCTGACCCCTTCCCTTTTTGCACAGCTCAAGAGCCAATTGTGGCACCCTCCGAAGCAGAGACCAGGCTGCCTTCCCCCACGCCGGCTAGTGAGGCGGGGGGTAAGTGTGCTTTCTCATCTGTTTCACACTTCTATTGCTTTTTCTACTATAACCCTCAGAGGTCCCTTTTTGTTGGAATGGCAGCCGAGGAGCAGACTGAGGTTGAAAGGATGACAGAAGAGCCGATTCAACCTCCGGAGGGTCACAAGACTCAGTCGAAGCGGGGTACTGTTCCGGCCAGGTGCATAATTACCCGGTCCACATCCCGACATGCTTTAGAGGCGTCCCCACAGCATGTAGCCAGGGTAGAAATATCATCGGGTAGCTCTACAACCATCTCTGATGAGGAGGAAGTGGCTTTCAACGGCAGTGAGGGGGATGCTCCTGAATCAGAAGCCCCACTCGTACTTGCAAAAGGTGCTCTGTCTTTTCAGCCTGCTAAGCTGCTGGTGCCGTCTTCCGAGGAGGAGTTGCAAGAGGAGTTTGCCGGGCTCGACACCGAGATCGACATATCTTCACTCTTTGTCGCTTCAACTTCGGAGTTTCCTCCTCTTTCGCCCCACTTCGAGGACGCGAACCCTACTTCAAAGGTGGGTCCCCTTTCAGGCTTGCTGCTTCATCTGCATCTTCATTTAGTGCTGAAGGTTGTTTTGCTTTGGTCTCAGGGCCCTATCACCGTCAGCTCAGACACAACTGTAACTTTTATGGAGGTTTCTTCTGCAAACTGGGCTATTGTCCCTTTTCTACCTTTATCCTGCATGGGGGCTCCTGAGGTCATTCGCCCTGTTCCAATGCGAATACAGTCTTCAACAGATTTAGCATCGTTGGACCTGGGGGCCTCAGGAGACAGATGCACTCCTATCAGGGCTTCAGATTTCAGAGCCGAAGCTGATCTAGCCAGAAGTTCTGCTTTCATACCGGCCGCAGTGATGACCATCGCTCCTGAGTCAACAATTCCCACAACATCAATCATGGAGGGTGAACCTTAGCCTCTTCAGACTGTGGCCTCCGCGGCCTCGACATTGAAGGAATTGGCCACCGAAGCGGAGATGGAAGAAGGAGAGGTGGCTGCTGCGGAACTGGGAGTATTGCCCGTAACCGCCCCGGACTCTATCTCCATACTTTCAGAATCTGAGGAGGAGGTGCCTGAAGTTGCATCTGGGGGTATTCAGACGGCCGCTTCTGAGGAGATGGAAGTGGAAGATCTCCTGGCCACGCCAGATGTTGCAGGGAGAGCTTAGTTGGTACCTTCGGTAGACCTCCCATCTTCTTCTTCGCAGTCGGATATCACCCTATGGGCGGACATTGATAATGAAGTAACCTTTGAAGTAGCTCCTCTTCCTTTGCCTGGCTTTACTTCACCTGAGAGTTTTGTCTGGCAACATCTGGGCATGCTGCGCCAGCTAGTGGAGTCCCAGCCCGGACTAACCTATCCACAGTTGAAGGAGATAGCCGAGCGCTTCACCGCTGGCTTGCAGGCGATGGGATGTCCCACAGAAATATGGGCCCAGCGGGTTCTTTTATTGTTAAAATTTGTTCATCGCCAGGATTTCTTGACACATATCATGTCTGACAAACTGGCGGCTTTGAAGTTGCAAAGAATGGAATGCAAATCCGAGCTGGCGAAGATGAACTCTATTCTTCAGGAGCGACAGTGCCAAATGCATCTTTGGCGGAGCGGGAGCAGTTTGTGCGCGACCGGATAACTACCCTGGAAGCTGAACTGTCCGATCTCCGAGCTGAGCTGCCGCAGCTAACAACTTCTCAACCGCAGCTCGAGGAAGAAGCAGCTCTATTAGAGGGGCAGGTGGCGTCCTTTCAAGACGAGTCCGTTCGACTGCAGGAGGAGGAGGCTCGTCTTCAAGAACTGGGAGCCGCCCCTTATGTGGGTCTTCTGGCTTTCGAGGATATCTTCAGGCAGCCATGAACCATCTTCTCTTTCTTTTTCTTTTGTAATCTTTTACGATACAACGTCCGCTCGGGGCCCTTTATGTACTCACTTATTAATGAAAAGAAATCTTTGGCTTCACGCGTATCCATTTTCTTCTGCATGTGGTTTTATCACTTTGAGAAGTGGGGTAGCGGTTTTAGCAATTCCTCATGCGGATGGCCCGTACTTGGCAGGAGAGCGTCCACCCCCTCAGAGAAAGGATGGGGAACTAGCTCCACCGCGTGACGGCATCCGGGGAGGTGCTTAAACCGGATTCTGTTGGTAGCAGCAATCGTCCCTCCTGGCAATATGTGCTGCGAGGGAGACAATTTGCAGAAATGTGAAAGAAGAGGCTTCATCGGAATAGACGAAAGGTCTAGACCGAGTAGAGGTTATAGCAGGTGGGACATTGAAAAAGGGTATGGGGTTTTCATCAGAACGGCCATAAAGTCCGAACTGGACAGATTGTATCATTGGCCGGGCGATGTACCGATCAGCCAACGGTTGACTTCATCATCGATATTGAGCTTATATCGATGCAAGGGGGATTTCATATGTTTTATCAGAATAGACGTAAGGTCTAAACTGGATAGGGTTTCATCATTGATCGGGCAAGGTGCCAATCGATCAACAGTTGGTTTCATCATCGATATTGGGTTTATATCGACGCAAAGAAGAGTTTCATCAGCATAGACGAAAGGTCTAAACTGGCTAGGGTTTCATCATTGATCGGGTAGGGTGCCAATCGATCAACAGTTGGTTTCATCATCGATATTGGGTTTATATCGACGCAAAGAAGAGTTTCATCAGCATAGACGAAAGGTCTAAACCGGCTAGGGTTTCATCATTGACCGGGCAGGGTGCCAATCGATCAACAGTTGGTTTCATCATCGATATTGGGTTTATATCGATGCAAAGGGGTTTATAAGTTTCATCAGAATAGACGAAAGGTCTAAACTGCAGGATTTCATCATTGATCGGGCAAGGTGCCGGTCGATCAACAACTGGTTTCATCATCGATATTGGGTTTATATCGACGCAAAGAAGAGTTTCATCAGCATAGACGAAAGGTCTAAACTGGCTAGGGTTTCATCATTTATCGGGCAGGGTGCCAATCGATCAACAGTTGGTTTCATTATCGATATTGGGTTTATATCGATGCAAAGGGGTTTATAAGTTTCATCAGAATAGACGAAAGGTCTAAACTGCAGGATTTCATCATTGATCGGGCAAGGTGCCGGTCGATCAACAATGGGACGTCGGTAGAGGCGTAGGAGTCGTCAGGATAGACGTAAGGTCTACTCCAGTAGGTTTTATCGCGGGTGAGGCTTGCCAAGAAATGCGTAGGCTTCATCAGGACAGACGTGAGGTCTGAGCTGGACAGGCTTCATCAGAATGGTGATGGGTTTCATTGTCGGTGGGACGTTTGAAAGAGGGTATGTGAATTTTATCAGGGTGGACGTAAGGTCTTTCCTGGAGAGGTTTTATCGTCGGTGGGGCATGGAGCCAGATGACCAACAGAAGGTTTTATCAGCGAAGGGGAAGTAAGGGCAGCGTGCCTGTTGGCACGGAACTTTGAATTACCACATTACTGACCCAAGTGCCCTTTCGGGTTTTCACCGGAGCCAGCCCCCTCTTGCTTTTTCCCACGCGCCCTTTCGGGTTTTCACGTGGTGGGGTACCCGATTTTGCCTGCAGTGCCCTTTCAGGTTTTCACCGCAATTGGGTTTCGGCCATTTTTGCCCTTGTTCAGAATGTCCGAACAAGTCTGGCGGGGTATCTCTATTTTAACCCCATTTTTATATACATATATATATATATATCTTGAATTGGGACTCCAGCACAGTTCAGGCGATGTGCTGCTTCATTGGCGACTGCTCTTATCATCGGTATTGGGTATATACCGACGCAAGGATTTCATAGGTTTCATCAGGATAGACGTAAGGTTTAAACTGGATGGGTTTCATCATTGATCGGGCAGTGTACCAATCGATCAACAGCAGGTTTCATCATTGGTATTGGGTTTATACCAATGCAAGGATTTCATAGGTTTCATCAGGATAGACGAAAGGTCTGGCCTGGATATGTTTCATCACCGATTGGGCAGTGTGCCGATCGACCAGCAGCAGGTTCCATCATCGGTATTGGGTTTATACCAATGCAAGAATTTCATAGGTTTTATCGGCATAGACGTAAGGTCTAAACCGGATAGGTTTCATTGCTGATCGGGTGAGTGAGCCCATTGATCAGTAGCAGGTTTCATCATGGTGGGACCTGGGACAAGGTATGAGGACTTTTATCAGGATAGACGTAGGGCCTATACTGAGTGGGTCTAATCATCGATCGGGCAAGGCGCCGGTCGATTGACGAGGAGTTTTATGGCGGGAGGTGAGGCTTTTCTTTGGGATTACCACATTACTGACCCAAGTGCCCTTTCGGGTTTTCACCGGAGCCAATCCCCTCTTGCTTTTGCCCACGTGCCCTTTCGGGTTTTCACATGGCGGGGTACCCGATTTTGCCTGCAGTGCCCTTTCGGGTTTTCACCACAGCTGGGTTTCGGCCATTTTTGCCCTTGTTCAGAATGTCTGAACAAGACTGGCGGGGTATCTCTATTTTTAACCCCATTTTTCTTTTCTCATTTTTTTTCTTTTAGAGGGTGACAGATTGGAATGCCATTAATCCGTGATAAGGAGTGGCTTGGTTAGGGCGGAGTGCCACCAAACCAAGAAAGGGTAGCTCGGCTGGGGCAGAATGCCGCTAGACCAAGAATGAGGTAGCTCGGCTAGGGCGGAGTGCCGCTAAACCAAGAAAGAGGGTAGCTTGGCTAGGGAGGAGTGCCGCCAGACCAAGAATGGGGTAGCTCGGCTAGGGCGGAGTGCCGCTAAACCAAGAAAGAAGGTAGCTCGGCTAGGGCGGAGTGCCGCTAAACCAAGAAAGAAGGTAGCTCGGCTAGGGCGGAATGCCACTAGACCAAGAAAGAAGTAGCTTGGTTAGGGCGTAGTGCCCCTAGACTAAGAAAGAAGTAGCTTGGTTAGGGCGTAGTGCCGCTAGACCAAGGAAGAGGTAGCTTGGTTAGGGCGGAGTGCCACTAGCCCAAGAAAGAGGGTAGCTTGGCTAGGGCGGAGTGCCGCCAGACCAAGGATGGGGTAGCTCGGCTAGGGCGGAGTGCCGCTAAACCAAGAAAGAAGGTAGCTCGGCTAGGGCGGAGTGCCGCTAAACCAAGGAAGAGGTAGCTTGGTTAGGGTGGAGTGCCACTAGCCCAAGAAAGAGGTAGCTTGGTTAGGGCGGAGTGCCGCTAGCCCAAGAAAGAAGGTAGCTCGGTCAGGGCGGAGTGCCGCTAGACCAAGGAAGAAGGGTAGCTTTTGGCCCGATTACTCGGAGAATGTCGGTTGTGCAGCATGATACAGCTTTAGGTGCCTACCGTTGAGTGGCGAGAATTGGATCTCCCCTCGATGGTTGACAACCATATAGGCCCCACCTTCGTAGACCCTTTGTATCACATAGGGACCTTCCCAATTAGCATTTAGCTTTCCTTTTGGGTTGGACGCCATGACTTCTCTTTTCTTGACCATAACGAGGTCACCTTTCTTGAACTCTCGTCCTTTTACGAGTTTGTTGAATGCAGTGGCCATGCGGGCCTGATACATTTGGATATTCTTCTGAGCTTGGAGGCGCCTCCCCTCCAATTCAGCCAGTTCTTCTAATCTTCTTTTTGTATTAGTCTGTTCGCCAGGGGCTAGGTCATATTGGACCGCCACTCTGAGTGACGGGACTTCCAGCTCCAGCGGGACCACTGCCTCTGAGCCGTACACCAATGAGTATGGTGAGCACCCTGTAGGTGTTTTGAAGACGGTGCGGTATGCCCATAAAGCTTCATACATTTTCTCTTCCCAGTCCTTCTTGTTGGAACTGACGACTTTGGCCAGCAATGTACACAAGGTCTTATTAAAAGCTTCTGCCAATCCGTTTGCCTGTGGATTGTAGGGCGTGGAGGTTCTCCATTCAATCTTATACTTCTCGGCAAGCCGATAGATTTTCTGATTTCTGAAATGACTTCCATTATCAGATATTATTCGGTTGGGTATCCCGAACCGGAAGATAATGTTTTGCTTGATGAATCTGGAGACCAGCTCACCAGTCACTTCTCTTAATGCTATAGCTTCCGCCCATCGGGAGAAGTAATCTGTTATGGCCAGTATGTACTTATGTCCGGCCGAGGAAGTTGGCAATGGCCCGACTACATCAGTTCCCCATTGTGCAAACGGCCAGCTAGGGACTGTAGGGTGCAGAACGGCAGGTGGCCTTCTAGGCACAACAGCATGCTCCTGACATTTCTGGCATGACTTTGCAAACTTGCAACAGTCTTCAAACATAGTGGGCCAATAGTAGCCCAGCTTCTTAATCTCTATCTTCATCTTGGGACCGGCCTGGTGGGCACCTGCTGTCCCAGCATGTTTTTCTTTCATTGCTTGCCAAGCTTCCTCAGTAGACAGGCAGCGGAGCAAAATCTTCTTGCGTGCATCTGCCATTATTCGGAACAGAGTTCCATTTCTGAATTCATAAGAATCTTTGATCCTTAGAAGTTTCATCTTTTCTTCTCTTTTCTGCGGCAGCTGTTGGTGCAGAAACCACTGTAGCAAGTGCTGTCTCCAATCAGATGCTTGTATTGTGCTGATAGTAGCAACTTCTTCTTCTTCGGGGCACCCTTCTAGCATGCTGGGGACCTGTCGCCGGTTTATAACAACAATGTTCAGTGTTTCATTTGGTGGGACTGCTATTGAGCTGGCTAGCTTTGCCAGCGCATCAGCTTGGGCATTATGTCCACGGCCCACATGCTTGAGCTCAATATGATAGAATTTCGCCATGAGGCGCACAGCTTTTTGGTGGTAGGGATTCAGCTCTGGCTTTCGCACCTCAAACTCCCCTTGAATTTGTTTTATTATCAACATTGAATCTCCAAATACTTGCAACATTTGGATACCCATGTTGAGGCTGACATGCAGTCCGATTATCAGAGCTTCATACTCGGCTTCATTGTTGGTGCATGGCTTGTTTATAGAACAGGAAGTATGCACCACCTCCCCTTCTGGTGATTTCAGCACAATACTGGCTCCGGCCCGTATTCTGGTTTTTCCATCGGAATCTGTCTCCGTTCTGGATGCTCCATCAAAGAACAGTTGCCACATAACTGGCTGAGCTTGACAGGCTTCGAGTGTTTCATCATCGGGTAATTCGGTCCCCAACGTATCATTTTCCGGCACAGGATGCTCCGCGAAGAAATCAGCCACGGCCTGTCCTTTTATCGCCCTCTGGGGTATATATGTAATATCGAATTCCATCAGAATCACTGCCCATTTGCCCAACCGGCCTTTGAGTACTGGCTGAGTCAGTATGTATTTGAGTGGATCTGCTGCAGATATCAATCTGACTTCATGTGACAACATATAGTGTCGGAGTTTCTTAACAGCAAAGACTAGTGCCAAGCATGTCTTTTCTATATAACTGTAGCTTTCTTCGGTTCTAATCAGCCTCCGACTTAGGTAGTACAGGGCTTGCTCTTTGCCTTCTTCATTTACTTGTGCCAGCATTGCCCCCAGGGAACAGTATGTGGCTGCGATATACAGTATCAAGGGCCTGCCTTTAATTGGTGCCCCCAGCACTGGAGGGGTCTTGAGATATTCTTTCAGCTTCTCAAAGGCCTCCTGGCACCCATCGTCCCAGAGGAACGGTACATCTTTCATCATGAGCTTGTGAAAGGGGTGGCATCTTCCCGACAGATTTGATATAAATCGTCGGATATAGGCCAGACGCCCTTGCAGAGATCTCAGCTCGTGCAGGTTCCTTGGTGGAGGGAGCTCCTGGATAGCCTTGATCTTGGCGGGGTCAATTTCAATGCCCCTATGACGGACAATGAACCCAAGGAATTTTCCACTGGACACGCCGAAGGCACATTTCATAGGATTCATCTTGAGTTCATATTTGCGCAGCCTCTGGAACACTATCCTCAGGTCTTGCAGATGATCTTCTCTTCTGCTGGTTTTCACCACCAGGTCATCAATGTAGCACTCTACTTTCTTGAAGAGCAAATCATCAAAGATCTTTGTCATAGCTCTTTGATAGGTAGCGCCGGCATTCTTAAGGCCGAACGGCATTCTTTTATAATGAAATATCCCCTTCGGGGTGCGGAATGCAGTGTGCACTCTGTCTTCTTCAGCAATCCAGATCTGGTTGTATCCGGATGACCCATCCATGAATGACAGGGCTTCATGGCCAGTGGTTGCATCGATCTTGACTTCAGTGATCGGCACTGGGAAATCATCTTTCGGGCAAGCCTTATTCAGGTCCCTGAAATCTACACATATTCTGATCTGCCCATTTTTCTTCTTCACGGGCACTATATTGGCTAGCCATGTAGTATACTGGTTCTCTTCAACAAAGCCCACATCGATCAGCTTGTCGACCTCTTTGTTGATCTGATTTATCAGTTCGGGGCGCATTCTCCTGGAAGGCTGCTTCACAGGGTTAGCCTCTGGGTTTATTGCCAATCGGTGCTGTGCCACATCAGAGCTCAATCCTGGCATTTCATCATATGTCCACGCAAAACAGTCTCAGAATTCTTTCAAGAACTGTATATATTGGTCCCTGACATCTGGCTCCAGCAGTGCGCTGAGGAATGTCGGCCTTGGTTCATCTGCGGACCCCAAATTTATCTCTATCAGCTCATCGACAGTGGCTTGGCCTCCGTCTTCGACTTCGGGCGGGGCTTCTTGCAAATCAATAAAGCCTCCCGGGATGTAATCTTCTTCAGTTTCATGCTCCTCTGTTTCATCATATTGGTCATCAGCGGATGCTGGTGCATCATATAGGGCCAATATTACTGGATTCTGTTCAGTCTGTCCCGAGGATGAGGCTGGTTCAGCAGGAAATTCAGAAGTAGACTCTTCCGTTCTTAGAGGCTCTTCTGATGTGGGTTCCCTTGACAGGTCATCATTCTGCAGAGCCCGGAATTCTTCTAGAATGCGTTCAAACTCTAGACATTCCTCAGCTCTTTGGCTACTTGGTCTTCATCCGGGGTTCCCATGTCAAATTGTGCTTCGGCCTGGAACAGATCCTCTTTGCAAGATGGATTCTCCCAGCACCAACCCTTCTTAGTCTCATCAGACATCCTTGCCTCCGGCTGGTTGTCTTGGGCTTCATTGTCTGTTATGGATTGATACATAATTTCTTCATCTTCAAAGGGGTATTGATCATATCCCACTTCAGGGGGATCTTCATCCTGGTAGAAGGCAGAGATGACATCCACCTTGACTTCATAGTATTCTTGCAGGGTATAACCCAGTCCCGGATGCTGTGTGATCTTCCTCAGTTCTTTATTATCTCGAGGTGGATCCCATAGCTCCTTGAATTCTTTCTTCTGGGCTGCAGACTGTATCGATGGCATTTGCATCTTGGAGAACATCTGCGAAACCCGTTGGGTAGTGTACTCCAGGCCTGTAATTGGCACCATCCGGTTTGCGGTTTCTTCAAGGACCATGCAATCTTGATCATCTTCTTCGACTGCCTCCCCGGTGTAGAATATGATAGGAGGCTCGCAGAAGCGAGGGATTTCCATAGTCTTCAGTGGCAGCACCGTCTGGTATTCTATGCTGGCTATGGGCTTGACTAGACCCTGAGGAACTTCCACCTGTGTGTATTTTTCTTTCATTTTTTCTTCAGTATCATCTGGGTGTATGCCAGGAGGAGTGATCCGAGCAAAATCACCAGCATAGGAGATGTGAGATACCCCATGCTTTCTAATGTAGCCTTTTGGCGGCGGCAGAGACCAATTTCTTATTTTTGTCGCCGGCTTTTTCTGGCTGACCACAGCTTCTTTTTCTTTATCCCTTTGTGACACCTCGGTGTAGTAGGATGCATCGAGCACATGGCACTCGAATACTTCAAAGGGATGTAGATCAGCAAACACCCTTTCTTCTTTTCCTTCATGGCAGTATTTTATGCATTGGTGTAGCGTGGATGGCACTATCTGATATTCGTGCAGCCACGGTCTTCCCAGCAGGGCCTTATACGTGGTGTTGGAGTCGATTACATAGAATCGTACCACGGTAGTGAGGTCGCCCAGTGTGAGGTTGAAATCAGCCACCCCGAGAGGTGTTTCACATTTCTGGTTGAACCCCGCAATCTTCATATCTCTGACCTTGGTAAGCTACAGGTCAAAGTAGTATTTCTGATAGATGCGATACGGGAGAATATTTACAGCAGCCCCGGGATCTATCAGTATCCTGCTTAGCGACTGACAGTTCTGGGAGCCCCTCATATACAGCGGTCTGTTATGATCGACATTTGGGATTAGCATATCATCTTCCGTGAAGGTGACCGATGGCCCAGCATTCACTTCTGCCAGGAGTGCTTCACATTGTGCCGGGGACTGCAGGGCATCCACGATTGCTTGGGGAGCTTCTTCGCTCAGAGAGAGAATTTCCCAGATGGAGAATCTGGTAGGGAGCTTCTTCAGCATTTTCATGACTCGACTGCCCACCCGGACATTAGATAGTCTCATCTCCTCTGCCCATCGGGGTCTTGGAGGTTCATGTGGTGCCTGTGGCCTTTGCTGCCCAGTCCCAATTTCATCTTCTTCATCGGTCTCCCGGAAGGCTTCTTCTGTAGCGACTGCCCCTGGTTTTGCTAGAGGGTTACTTTCTTCATTTTCTTCATGCTGTTTCTGCTTTCTAGCTGCTGTCTGCTGGCATTTATTGCTTTTAGCTGGAGCAGTATGAGCCGGTTGCTCATTCTCTAAGCTGGACAGGAACTCCAGGAATGAAGGGGCTTCATCTGCCTTCTTTTTGTCTTGGTACAGACTAGCAGGGGGAGGAACCTGGGCACCTCGTATCTCTGGTTCTGGGATTTGATAGGGTTGCTCCCCTCTGAACATAATATTATGGTTGGCTGGTGGTGGGCGCCCCCATCTTCTCCCAGAACGCGTTGCATGGGCCGAGGTGGAGGCTTCGGCATGGTTAGCTTCTAGCGGGGCGTCGGATGCTTCTGGCTCATCATCCTCCCCGGGCAAGGAAAAGAGTACCGACAGAGTGTTACATTGTACTGTCGTGACCTTCTTTCCCTTCTTGGACTTGGGTCGTCTCCTCTTCTTCTGGGAATTTGGCTTTGCTAGCTCCTGCCCCCAGAAGGGTTCATTCTCAGCTTTTTCTTGTTCTGCCTCTGGCTGCTCTTTGATTTTCAATTCTTCGAGCTGTTCCCAGAGTATACAGTCTTTCATCAGCAGATGCTTGGGCTTCTTCTGCTCGTACTCATCAAGCTCATTAATACATTGCTGCAGACGCCTGGCTGCAGGGCTTACTTCTTCATGTGTAGGGAGGGGAGTTTGTCTCCTCCGGTTGTGAGTAGGGATCCGGATGACTGGTCCAGTCTCAATTGTATGCCATATTGGCTTTATTGGAGGCGGCTCGGGCCTTGGGGTAACACCCCGGATAACTGCTCTGCTGGTACTGGCTGCAGGAGTCTTCTTTTTGCTTTTTATGGGTATCATCTGCCATCCTTCCTGATCTTTCTGTGGGGTGAGGAAGCAAGCTTCATAGGTGTGCTTGGTGTATTCTTCAACGGCTTCCTTGGGCAGCTGTTGGTAGACTGAGATCATATTGGCAGCCTGATGTGGACATCACCTTCCATGCCCACATTCATAGCTCGTCTCCTCGCCCCGGTTGCATCCGGCATGGTTTAGTCATTTAATTTTGAGTCCTATGTAATTTTACTTGAGTCATTTGATGTAATTTACATTTTATTTGAGTCATGTCCCTAGGTCTTACATTTATTTTCCTATGTTTGAGTGTCATTAGAATGTGTAATGTGCTAATTGGGCCCATTTCTTCGGGCTTGGCCCAATGAGCTCCCCTACCCCTTCGGTTATTTGTCAATGAGTCTTATTGTAAAATGTGGGTTTCCTATATATAGGGCCCCATTTCCTTCATTTGGAGGTAATGAATCAATCAATGAAAAAATTACCATTTGAGAGTCCAAAGCTTAGTTTAGTGGAGTGATTCCAACATTTTTTGGGTGAGAAACCCTAGGGGAGAGATTCCCCACCCTTCCCTCTCTTAATCCCTCTTTTTCACTCCACTTTCTCTCTCCTCATCACCCAATTTCGAATTTTCTTCTCTCTCCTCCCTTCCCAACCACCTCAACCCCCACCTACCATCATTAAAGCCCTCCACTTCCCCATGGCCTCCATTACTCCACCCCCCTAGTCCCAAGGAGATCCCTCACCATTCCAACACCACTTTCCCCATTCCAACACAATCAACCCCTTCCCCACACAACCCCACAACTTCCAATGCCATTTCAAATTTGAAATCCACCCTTCCCTCCACTCACTTGTGCCCCCCCTCACCTTCTCCTCTCACCCACCTTCCCAAATTCGTAGCTCCTCCTCCCACCACCTGTTAGACCCCCTTCCAGACCCCATTCTTCTCTTCCACCACCTTAGAACACCCCCTCCTAGACCCCCTCACAGCCCGGGCTTTCCCCACACTCATCCACCCCCATTTCCCCTCCCATATACCCCATTCCCCCTCATCATCATCAACCTACAGCTCTCAACTGAAGATCTATAGCAGACCAGGAACTTGCAGCGGCCACCACGACCTCCTCCTGACGAGTTTGAAGACCCAAGAGCCATTGTCGGAAGCGTTTGCCAGTCGCCTTCGCAACCGAAGTGGTTTCGTCTTCTTCCGATCTCCGAGTCGTCCAGGAGGTCCATTCTCCCACAGCTGCGCAGTTCTGCCTCGGCTGAGGACCTGAGCCGGCTTAGAAGCTCTGCCACGACCATCCCTGAAGGAATCAGTCCTCAAGTCCTTCTTCAAAGTTCTTCATCGGCCTGTGTACTTTCAGAATCAAGAAGCGGAAGCCCATTCAGCATCGGGGAACAGAAGTTACCAATTTTCTTCCACGGTCGCACGGCTCTGCCTTCCCCAGTCTGCATCGACACCTCCTCACTCTTCTAGCTCCACAGATCGTCTCCGTTCTCTTCTGGCATTCCCGTTTCTTTTGCTGCAAAGAGGACTCACCCACGGTTCTAAAGGCACTGACGGCATCAAATTTGGATTTGGGAGCGGCCAGGACAGCCTCTGCATCCTACTGTTAGTGACCTGCTCCTGCTAGTCCAAGAAACAGAGGCCCTATTCAAGCTTCTGCCCCGACCTTCAGCGACTCCATAAGAAATTACAAAAATTCTGAGGCATTCCCCTTCCTGTTACGAAGATTTTGCCACTGGTTTCGCCATCAGAAAAATTCCTGAGCAAGATCTACAACAGCAACACCGACCCTCTATCCTAGTTCACAAACAGCAGGCAGATTCGGCGTCCACCCTTGTTCCTCGTTCTTTACTTTGGTTTCCCCACCCCGCTTGGCCGGCTGAAGGCCCCTCCCTGCGTGGAGGTAGTATTGATGTAATATAATTAACCCCCACCCCAAGTTCCCCCTCCTGCGAGAGGTGTAGTGGTGTACTTTGTTTGGGCAGGTCAAGCGACACCGCCGCAGCGTGTGGGGATCCACTCGCCTCCCCGCTCGCCCTCGTCTCCGACTGGGATCGGTTTCTTCAAACCGGTCGAGTAAGTGCTCAAACCTTCACTCCACTTAGTGCTTGTCTTTCAATATTAGTTCTTAATTCCGCTGGTTATGCGAGTGAGAGTCCAATCCTCAAGCCCCGTTGCCTTGAGTGATCACCGTGGGAAGAGTGCAACCGGTGCCATCGGCACTTCGTCGGCCCCGTTGAATTGGGCTTCCAAATCTATTGGGAATCAAATCTTGGCCTTGCTGGCCCTCTACCAGCAAGGGCCCAACCCCACATCCTCCACTTGGCATCGCCAAGTCACCCCGGGCTTGGGTGAGCGATGGGAGAGCGGCGGCCCAAAATTGGCCCTTTTGATTGTGAATGTGCTTGCTTGCCTAAGTCTTAGGTTGTGTCACATCAAGTGGTATCAGAGCAAGTTCACAACTTGTCTCTCCACAAGTTGGTCCTAGGGCATGTTTATGCATTTAGAGTGCTCGGTTGCATCTCCCATGTCCATTAAAATGGCCACTTTATACCCGTCATATCCATCCCCATCAACTTTCTCAAGAAGCCCAAATCCTCATGGAAGCTCCATTGCCAACAAAGTGGGTAGCAACACCTCTATCATAGAAGCCCTACCTAATGTCCTTAATCGGTTTGAAGATATCATGTCTCGACTCGACCGACTTGAAGGAAATAGCCGTGCACCAAGAGTGAATGAGAATGACCTTTGGGGAGATCTAGAAACCATATTTTTAGAACACTTGAAAATCAAAACCCCCGCCTTTGATGGATCCAACAGCCCAAGCCTTTACCTAGATTGGGAGATTTCCCTAGACCAATTCTTTAAAAGTTGCCCCTTGAACGAAGAAAGGAGAATGAGGCTAGCCAAGGCACACCTCTCCAAACAAGCTAAAACTCATTGGTTAGTTGTGGAAGGTTTAAAAAGGATCCGCAGGGAGGCCCCCATTAGCACTTGGGATGAGATGAAGGTCGAGCTTAGGAAAACCTACACTCTCCAACCCTCTCCCTCTTACTCAAATCACAAAAGCCCATGGAGCACTTCAACTCCTTCATCCCCACCCGGTCAATCCAAGACCCCAATCACCCATTCCCTACCACTTCTCATCTCTCCCACCCCAACCACTACATTTACACCTCACCTCCAAGTCCACACCACAACCATAGGTCCCCATACCCAATTGGGCCCCATGGCTAACTCTCCACCTAGGCCCATGGTAACCCTCACCACTACCTCTCCATCACCCCCAAAAGGGGACACTCCTCCCAAAACCAATCAACCCAAACCCCTTCAACCCACCCATCTTCCTCTCCCTACCCCAATCCAACTCCCACCAAAGCCTCCACTACTACCCTTACCTATCCTAACCCAAGTTTCCCACTACCTACCACCCCGGATACACCATGTCCCAATCATCACCACACCCTCAAAAGCCCCTCTCACCTCCTTGGAAGAAGAACCCATACCCGATCTAATAGTGGTGAACACCCCAAACCCACTCCCTACCTTGGAGGAAACCCATGACCAAGAAGAAGAAGAAGAAGCATCACATGGTGACCTTCACGTTACACCACCCTCTCTAGTTAGGGCCAAACTCATCTTAGAGGAACCCCTTATTAGTTGGCTAAAGAAGAGCCCAATAAGAGAGATCACGGCCCACGATTGCCTTCCCATAAAGGAAAACCTTCCCATAGTGCACATCTCCTCCTATCACACCATAATCCAAACATCCTACCAAGTGGAAACCTTAGAGGACCTTCTCAAGGGCTTAGCTTGGCAATTAGAGATGACTAGCATGTTGACCCCTATGGTAGAACAACCTAGGAGCCTTAGCCTCCTACACCTATGCATAGGGTCTATCACCTCGGTTTGCACCATTGGTTGCTACACTAGCGACCTCCTTCTATTCCTACCTACACCCGATGAGCCCAACCTTCTTCTCGATTTAGAGCTTCTTATCTCAGGTAGAAAGTCAAGCCCTCCACTCATGGCTGACCCACTTGCCAAGAACATTGGCCCAACTATCATGGAGAAGGATGACTTAGCACCTTTTGAGGATCTTGAGGACATGGAGTTCCTCCCCCTAGGTAACCCATTTTATGATCAATATGATCCATTCCAATGGGAGTCAAGAGACTTGTGTGACCCAAACACTTTATCCATCACCCACCTTTCCCTAAACCAACTCACAATGTTTGACCCAATTCACTCCATCTTAGACCCGGGTTACTCCTTGGGAGCCATGACCTTGGGCCACATATCCCTAGGTAATAAAGTTTTGCCCCACCCCATGATGACCACCTTCTTAGATCCATTCGATCCTTTCCAATGGGAGTTCAAGGGTTGTCCCACACCTATACATATGGAAGTCACCTTTGGGAAAAGCATGCATGTGTCTAGGCTTACCATACCCCTTGGCATGAACACTATATTGGGTCCATTCATTCATATCACCCACATGTCAAGTAGAAAGTATGAGTGGTCCATATTTGGATGTCATAGTCCACCTTCATGCATCATGGGTCTTAAGCATGTCAAAAGCATCTACGGATGTCCAGGTCCCCCTACATTCATCACCACTTTGCATGATAGGTTCACCTACGGGTGCCCCGGCCCAACTAGGCCCACCAAAGTCTACGTGACAACATTGCATGATAAGTCCACATATGGTTGCCCCGGCCCTCCAAAATCCATCAAAGTCTTCTTGGCATCAAAGCATGATTGGTCTACTTTTGGTTGCCCAGGTCCACCCATCACCCCTAGAATGTCAACATTCACAAAATTACATGAAAGCCTTTGCAAGCACATAAGCAAAAAGAATGAGGCTTATAAGAGGGGGGCCGACTCTCATCGGCGTCATCAAGAATTCCATGAGGGTGACTTTGTGATGGTAAGGACGGAGAGGCTCTCCCCGGGAGCCAACTCTAAACTGAGGCCACGTGGGGCTGGTCCCTTCCAGGTCTTGAGGCGCATAGGTGCAATTGCCTACGAGTTAGATCTCCCTGAGGAGTATGGAATAAGTCCCACATTTATTGTTGCCGACCTAGTGCCATATAAGGGACCCACGGTGGTACCTAGTGAGGAGATTGAGCCTACTTCCTCCCTTGAGAGAGCACCCACCCATGATGATAAACCACCAGCCAAGAGAGTCCAGCGTGAACAAATTGAACAAATATTGGATGAACAAGTCACTACCACTCAGAGCAAGGTATATTAGCGCTATCTCGACAGGTGGATGGATCGGTCTCGTTCGGAAGACTTGAAGGCAGTACCACTTCTACACCTTCCAAGGAGGGAAGGATACTTAGTCGACGGAGTCGAGTTCTCCGCACCCCGGGAGTATTATGTGGACATCACCTTCCATGCCCACATTCATAGCTCGTCTCCTCGCCCCGGTTGCATCCGGCATGGTTTAGTCATTTAATTTTGAGTCCTATGTAATTTTACTTGAGTCATTTGATGTAATTTGCATTTTATTTGAGTCATGTCCCTAGGTCTTACATTTATTTTCCTATGTTTGAGTGTCATTAGAATGTGTAATGTGCTAATTGGGCCCATTTCTTCGGGCTTGGCCCAATGAGCTCCCCTACCCCTTCGGTTATTTGTCAATGAGTCTTTTGTCAGGGTCTTATTGTAAAATGTGGGTTTCCTATATATAGGGCCCCATTTCCTTCATTTGGAGGTAATGAATCAATCAATGAAAAAATTGCCATTTGAGAGTCCAAAGCTTAGTTTAGTGGAGTGATTCCAACATTTTTTGGGTGAGAAACCCTAGGGGAGAGATTCCCCACCCTTCCCTCTCTTAATCCCTCTTTTTCACTCCACTTTCTCTCTCCTCATCACCCAATTTCGAATTTTCTTCTCTCTCCTCCCTTCCCAACCACCTCAACCCCCACCTACCATCATTAAAGCCCTCCACTTCCCCATGGCCTCCATTACTCCACCCCCCTAGTCCCAAGGAGATCCCTCACCATTCCAACACCACTTTCCCCATTCCAACACAATCAACCCCTTCCCCACACAACCCCACAACTTCCAATGCCATTTCAAATTTGAAATCCACCCTTCCCTCCACTCACTTGTGCCCCCCCTCACCTTCTCCTCTCACCCACCTTCCCAAATTCATAGCTCCTCCTCCCACCACCTGTTAGACCCCCTTCCAGACCCATTCTTCCCTTCCCCCACCTTAGAACACCCCCTCCTAGACCCCCTCACAGCCCGGGCTTTCCCCACACTCATCCACCCCCATTTCCCCTCCCATATACCCCATTCCCCCCCATCATCATCAACCTACAGCTCTCAACTGAAGATCTACAGCAGACCAGGAACTTGCAGCGGCCACCACGACCTCCTCCGGATGAGTTTGAAGACCCAAGAGCGATCGTCGGAAGCGTCTGCCAGTCGCCTTCGTAACCGAAGTGGTTTCGTCTTCTTCCGATCTCCGAGTCGTCCAGGAGGTCCATTCTCCCACAGCTGCGTGGTTCTGCCTCGGCTGAGGACCTGAGCCGGCTTAGAAGCTCTGCCACGACCATCCCCGAAGGAATCAGTCCTCAAGTCCTTCTTCAAAGTTCTTCATCGGCCTGTGTACTTTCAGAATCAAGCAGCGGAAGCCCATTCAGCATCCGGGAACAGAAGTTACCAATTTTCTTCCACGGTCGCACGGCTCTGCCTTCCCCAGTCTGCATCGACACCTCCTCACTCTTCTAGCTCCACAGATCGTCTCCGTTCTCTTCTGGCATCCCTGTTTCTTTTGCTGCAAAGAGGACTCACCCACGGTTCTAACGGCACTGACAGCATCAAATTTGGAGTTTGGGAGCGGCCAGGACAGCCTCTGCATCCTACTGTTGGTGACCTGCCCCTGCTAGTCCGAGAAACAGAGGCCCTGTTCAAGCTTCTGCCCCGACCTTCAGCGACTCCAGAAGAAATTACAAAAATTCTGAGGCATTCCCCTTCCTGTTACGAAGATTTCGCCACTGGTTTCGCCATTTGAAAAATTCCTGAGCAATATCTACAACAGCAACACCGACCCTCTATCCTGGTTCGCAAACAGCAGGTAGATTCGGCGTCCACCCTTGTTTCTCGTTCTTTACTTTGGTTTCCCCACCCCGCTTGGCCGGCTGAAGGCCCCTCCCTGCGTGGAGGTAGTATTGATGTAATATCATTAACCCCCACCCCAAGTTCCCCCTCCTGCGAGAGGTGTAGTGGTGTACTTTGTTTGGGCAGGTCAAGGACACCGCCGCGGCGTGTGGGGATCCACTCGCCTCCCCGCTCGCCTTCGTCTCCGACCGGGACCGGTTTCTTCAAACCGGTCGAGTAAGTGCTCAAACCATCACTCCACTTAGTGCTTGTCTTTCAATATTAGTTCTTAATTCCGCTGGTTATGCGAGTGAGAGTCCGATCCTCAAGCCCCGTTGTCTTGAGTGATCACCGTGGGAAGAGTGCAACCGGTGCCTTCGCCACTTCGTCGGCCCCGTTGAATTGGGCTTCCAAATCTATTGGGAATCAAATCTTGGCCTTGCTGGCCCTCTACCAGCAAGGGCCCAACCCCACATCCTCCACTTGGCATCGCCAAGTCACCGCGGGCTTGGGTGAGCGATGGGAGAGCGGCGGCCCAAAATTGGCCCTTTTGATTGTGAATGTGCTTGCTTGCCTAAGTCTTAGGTTGTGTGGTGAGGACACGCGCCGCTTCACTCGACGGAGCACACGGAGCACGCCGGCATCCCTTCGGCTCGGCGATCATTTAGCAGACTAGCAGAGTTATCCCCATTTATTTCATGCTTTAGGCCATGTTGGGCCTTGGATTAGTCCCTGCGTGGACACTTCTATCTAGTTGTAGGCCTTTGTAGGCCAATTAGACATCTTTTGTGCTTTGTAGGCTTATTTAGAGGGCAAAGGGGTTAGTGGGCCATCTTGTGCTCCACTTCTCTTGGCCCATTTGGGGTTTGCGCACCCAACCCCTAGGGTTAGGGTTTTGGGCGCACCTCTCACCTCCTCCAAGTGGAAGAGGTGGCAGCCGCTGATGGGGACATCACCTCCCATGCCCACGTTCACAGCTCGTCTCCTCGCCCCGGTTGCATTCGGCATGGTTTAGTCATTTAATTTTAAGTCCTATGTAATTTTATTTGAGTCATTTGATGTATTTTCCCTTTTATTTGAGTCATGTTCCTAGGTCTTGCATTTATTTTCCTAAGTTTGAGTGTCATTAGATTGTGTAATGTGCTATTGGGCCCAATTCTTCGGGCTTGGCCCATGAGCCCCCCCTACCCCTTCGGTTATTTATTATTGAGTCTTTTGTAAGGGACTTATTGTAAAATGTGGGTTTCCTATATATAGGGCCCCATTTCCTTCATTTGGAGGTAATGAATCAATGAATGAAAAAACTTGCCATTTTGAGAGTTTACACTCCTTATCTAGTGGAGAGATTCCATTTTTTTGGGTGAGAAACCCTAGGGGAGAGATTCCCCACCCTTCCCTCTCTTAATCTCTCTTTTTCACTCCACTTTCTCTCTCCTCAACACCCAAATTCGAATTTTCTTCTCTCTCCTCCCCCTCTCAACCACTTCCAACCCCCACCTACCTCCATTAACTCCCCACAACTTCCCACAACCCCTCTTTAATCCTCACCTAGTCCCAAGGAAGTTCCACCACTCAAAACCCCACCCTCCAACCACCACCTACCCCTTACACTTCCCTAAGCATATCTCCACCTTCCCAAGGCTGAATTAACTCATTCCAAAGCCCAAATTCGAATCTCCCCATCCCTCCTTGCTCCCTAGGTCGCACCCCTCCTCTCCCCTCAAGCCAAGTTCGCCCCCCTCCTCCCTTCTCCACTCCAGCTTTGTGTGCAGGCCGACCTGCAGATTAGCACTCTGTTGCAGTGACGTCCACGACTCCATCCTGGTTCTGCTGGTGGCGTGGCCTAACTTTCTGGAAAGGCCTCCCTGTGCTCTTCGCAGGCGAGGTGGAATCACTCCATTCTGAGTTCGTGGCCGTCCGTGAAGGCTGTTCTTCCCCGACTGCGCAGAACCTCTCAGACCAAAAGCCAGAGCGGCAGAGAAGACTCTCCCACGATGAACCTTGATGGAATCAGCCTTCAGGGTCTTCTAAAAAGATCTTCCTCCCCCTGTCAGCGTCCAGGAACAGAAGGCGGAGCTCCGTTCGGCATTTGACAATCAGAGATATTAATTTTCTACCACAACCACGCCGGTCTGCCTCCTCACAGTCTGCCCCGACCACCTTCCACTTCTCTGGACACCCAGCTCATCTCCGACATCAGAAGACTTCCCCGTTTATTTTTCTGCAAAGTAGACTCGTCAACGATTCCAACGAGTCCAGCGGTGCCAGATTTGGAGCTCAGGAACAACCGTGACCACTTCTGCAACCTGCTGTTTCAGACTGAGCTCGGCCAGAGACCAGAGCTGCATCCATCTTCCAGTCGCCGGAGCAGTCAGCCCCCAGATCAGAACGTCGTCCAAAAATTCAGGCTGCACCCCTCTCCGGTTAGCAATCTTTTGGCGCAAGTCTCATCAGATTCTGAGCTCGGTGGATTTATTGGCTGCATCAACATCGACTCCCTGTCCAGAATTACAGAAGCTAGACAGAATCGGCGAAGCTCGGAAACTCGGTTTCCTTTGCATCTCTCCCCACCCCGCTTGGCCGGCTGAAGGCCCCTCCCTGTGTGGAGGTAGTTTTGAATGTATTAAGCATAACCCCCACCCCAAGATCACCCCTCCTGCGTGAGGAGTAGTGCTGTACCGTTTGTAATTTCAGGTCAAGCTACACCGCCGCGGCGTGTGGGGATCCACCGCCTCCCCGCTCGCCCTCGTCTCCGAGCAGGACCGGTTTCTTCAAACCGATCGAGTAAGTGCTCTAAACCCTTGCTCATTGTGCTTGTCTTTCAATGTTTGTTTCTTAGCTCCACTGGTTGTGCAAGAGAGAGCCCGGTCCTCAAGCCCCGTTGCCTTGAGTGATCACCGTGGGAAGAGTGAAACCGGTGCGCTTGGCACTTTGTCGGCCCCATTGAATTGGGTTCCACATCCTTTTGGGAATCAAGCCTTGGCCTTGCTGGCCCTCTACCAGCAAGGGCCCAACCCCCCATCTTCACCTTGGCATTGCCAAGTTACCCCGGGCTTGGGTGAGCGACGAGAGAGCGGCGGCCCAAATTGGCCCATTTAGAATGCGAATGTGCTTGCTTGCTTAAGTCCAAGATTGTGTCACATCAAGTGGTATCAGAGCAAGTTCACAACTTTTCTCTCCACAAGTTGGTCCTAGGGCATGTTTATGCATTTAGAGTCCTCGGTTGCATCTCCCATGTCCACTAGAATGGCCACTTCATACCCGTCATATTCATCCCCATCAACTTTCCCAAGAAGCCCAAATCCTCATGGAAGCTCCATTGCCAACAAAGTGGGTAGCAACACCTCTATCATAGAAGCCCTACCTAATGTCCTTAATCGGCTTGAAGATATCATGTCTCGACTCGACCGACTTGAAGGAAATAGCCGTGCACCAAGAGTGAATGAGAGTGACCTTTGGGGAAATCTAGAAACCATATTTTTAGAACACTTGAAAATCAAAACCCCCGCCTTTGATGGATCCAACAGCCCAAGCCTTTACATAGATTGGGAGATTTCCCTAGACCAATTCTTTAAAAGTTGCCCCTTGAACGATGAAAGGAGAATGAGGCTAGCCAAGGCACACCTCTCCAAACAAGCTAAAACTCATTGGTTAGTTGTGGAAGGTTTAAGAAGGATCCGCAGGGAGGCCCCCATTAGCACTTGGGATGAGATGAAGGTCGAGCTTAGGAAAACCTACACTCTCCAACCCTCTCCCTCCTACTCAAATCACAAAAGCCCAAGGAGTACTTCAACTCCTTCATCCCCACCCGGTCAATCCAAGACCCCAATCACCCATTCCCTACCACTTCCCATCTCTCCCACCCAAACCACTACATTTACACCCCACCTCCAAGTCCACACCACAACCATAGACCCCCATACCCAATTGGGCCCCATGGCCAACTCTCCACCTAGGCCCATGGTAACCCCTACCACTACCTCTCCATCACCCCCAAAAAGAGACACTCCTCCCAAAACAAATCAACCCAAACCCCTTCAACCCACCCATCTTCCTCTCCCTACCCCAATCCAACTCCCACCAAAGCCTCCACTACTACCCTCACCTATCCTAACCCAAGTTTCCCACTACCTACCACCCCGGATACACCATGCCCCAATCATCACCACACCCTCAAAAGCCCCTCTCACCTCCTTGGAAGAAGAACCCATACCCCACCCCATAGTGGTGAACACTCCAAACCCACTCTCCACCTTGGAGGAAACCCAAGCCCAAATTGAAGAAGAAACAACACATGAGGGTCTTCACCTTACATCACCCTCTCTAGTTGGGACCAAGCTCATCTTAGGAGAACCCATTGTTAGTTGGCTAAAGGAGAGCCCAATTGGAGAGACCCGGGCCCATATTTTCCCTCCCATAGAACAAGACCTTCCCTTAGTGCCCTTCTTCTCATATCACACCACAATCCAAGCATCCTATCAAGTGGAGACCTTAGAAGACCTTCTCAAGGGCATAGCATGGCAATTAGAGATGACTAGCATGTTGACCCCTATGGTAGAACAACCTAGGAGCCTTAGCCTCCTACACCTATGCATAGGGTCTATCACCTCAGTTTGCACCATTGGTTGCTACACTAGCGACCTCCTTCTATTCCTCCCTACACCCGATGAGCCCAACCTTCTCCTCGATTTAGAGCTTCTTATCTCGGGTAGAAAGCCAAGCCCTCCACTCATGGCCGACCCACTTGTCAAGAACATTGGCCCAACTATCATGGAGAAGGATGACTTAGCACCTTTTAAGGATCTTGAGGACATGGAGTTCCTCTCCCTAGATGACCCATTTTATGATCCATATGATCCATTCCAATGGGAGTCAAGGGGCTCATATGACCCAACCATCTTACCAACCACCCACCCTTTCCTACCCTCACCCACCATATTGGGCCAAACCCACCTCATCCATGACTCGGGTTATACCTTGGGAGCCATGACCTTGGGCCATATATCCCTAGGTAATCAGGTTGTACCCCACCCCATGATGACTACCTTCTTAGATCCATTCGATCCTTTCCAATGGGAGTTCAAAGGTTGTCCCACACCTATACACATGGAAGTCACCTTCGGGAAAAGTATGCATGTGTCTAGGCTTACCATACCCCTTGGCATGAACACTATGTTGGGTCCATTCATTCATATCACCCACTTGTCAAGTAGAAAGTATGAGTGGTCCACATTCGGATGTCATGGTCCTCCTTCATTCATCATGGATCTTAAGCATGTCAAAAGTATCTACGGATGTCCGGGTCCCCCCACATTCATCACCACTTTGCATGATAGGTTCACCTACGAGTGCCCCGGCCCACCTAGGCCCACCAAAGTCTACATGACAACATTGCATGATAAGTCCACATATGGTTGCCCCGGCCCTCCAAAATCCATCAAAGGCTTCTTGGCATCAAAGCATGATCGGTCTACTTTCGGTTGCCCAGGTCCACCCATCACCCCTAGAATGTCAACATTCGCGAAATTGCATGAAAGCCTTTGCAAGCACATAAGCAAAAAGAATGAGGCTTATAAGAGGCGGGCCGACTCTCATCGGCGTCACCGAGACTTCCATGAGGGTGACTTTGTGATGGTAAGGACGGAGAGGCTCTCCCCGGGAGCCAACTCTAAACTGAGGCCACGTGGGGCTGGTCCCTTCCAGGTCTTGAGGCGCATCGGTGCAAATGCCTACGAGTTAGATCTCCCTGAGGAGTATGCAATAAGTCCCACATTCAATGTGGCCGACCTAGTGTCATATAAGGGACCCACGGTGGTACCTAGTGAGGAGATTGAGCCCACTTCTTCCCTTGAGAGAGCACCCACCCGTGAAGAGAGATCACCAGCCAAGAGAGCCCAGCGTGAACAAATTGAACAAATATTGGATGAACAAGTCACTACCACTCGGAGCAAGGTATACGAGCGCTATCTCGAAAGGTGGATGGATCGGACTCGTTCGGAAGACTTGAGGGCAGTACCACTTCTACACCCTCCAAGGAGGGAATGACACTTACTCGACGGAGTCGAGTTCTCCGCACCCCGGGAGTATGATGGGGACATCACCTCCCATGCCCACGTTCACAGCTCGTCTCCTCGCCCCGGTTGCATCCGGCATGGTTTAGTCATTTAATTTTAAGTCCTATGTAATTTTATTTGAGTCATTTGATGTATTTTCCCTTTTATTTGAGTCATGTTCCTAGGTCTTGCATTTATTTTCCTAAGTTTGAGTGTCATTAGATTGTGTAATGTGCTATTGGGCCCAATTCTTCGGGCTTGGCCCATGAGCCCCCCCTACCCCTTCGGTTATTTATTATTGAGTCTTTTGTAAGGGACTTATTGTAAAATGTGGGTTTCCTATATATAGGGCCCCATTTCCTTCATTTGGAGGTAATGAATCAATGAATGAAAAAACTTGCCATTTTGAGAGTTTACACTCCTTATCTAGTGGAGAGATTCCATTTTTTTGGGTGAGAAACCCTAGGGGAGAGATTCCCCACCCTTCCCTCTCTTAATCTCTCTTTTTCACTCCACTTTCTCTCTCCTCAACACCCAAATTCGAATTTTCTTCTCTCTCCTCCCCCTCTCAACCACTTCCAACCCCCACCTACCTCCATTAACTCCCCACAACTTCCCACAACCCCTCTTTAATCCTCACCTAGTCCCAAGGAAGTTCCACCACTCAAAACCCCACCCTCCAACCACCACCTACCCCTTACACTTCCCTAAGCATATCTCCACCTTCCCAAGGCTGAATTAACTCATTCCAAAGCCCAAATTCGAATCTCCCCATCCCTCCTTGCTCCCTAGGTCGCACCCCTCCTCTCCCCTCAAGCCAAGTTCGCCCCCCTCCTCCCTTCTCCACTCCAGCTTTGTGTGCAGGCCGACCTGCAGATTAGCACTCTATTGCAGCGACGTCCACGACTGCATCCTGGTTCTGCTGGTGGCGTGGCCTAACTTTCTGGAAAGGCCTCCCTGTGCTCTTCGCAGGCGAGGTGGAATCACTCCATTCTGAGTTCGTGGCCGTCCGTGAAGGCTGTTCTTCCCCGACTGCGCAGAACCTCTCAGACCAAAAGCCAGAGCGGCAGAAAAGACTCTCCCACGACGAACCTTGATGGAATCAGCCTTCAGGGTCTTCTACAAAGATCTTCCTCCCCCTGTCAGCGTCCAGGAACAGAAGGCGGAGCTCCGTTCGGCATTCGACAATCAGATATATTAATTTTCTACCACAACCACGCCGGTCTGCCTCCTCACAGTCTGCCCCGACCACCGTCCACTTCTCTGGACACCCAGCTCATCTCCGACATCAGAAGACTTCCCCGTTTATTTTTCTGCAAAGTAGACTCGTCAACGATTCCAACGAGTCCAGCGGTGCCAGATTTGGAGCTCAGGAGCAACCGTGACCGCTTCTCCAACCTGCTGTTTCAGACTGAGCTCGGCCAGAGACCAGAGCTGCATCCATCTTCCAGTCGCCGGAGCAGTCAGCCCCCAGATCAGAACGTCGTCCAAAAATTCAGGCTGCACCCCTCTCTGGTTAGCAATCTTTTGGCGCAAGTCTCATCAGATTCTGAGCTCGGTAGATTTATTGGCTGCATCAACATCGACTCCCTGTCCAGAATTACAGAAGCTAGATAGAATCGGCGAAGCTCGGAAACTCGGTTTCCTTTGCATCTCTCCCCACCCCGCTTGGCCGGCTGAAGGCCCCTCCCTGTGTGGAGGTAGTTTTGAATGTATTAAGCATAACCCCCACCCCAATATCACCCCTCCTGCGTGAGGAGTAGTGCTGTACCGTTTGTAATTTCAGGTCAAGCTACACCGCCGCGGCGTGTGGGGATCCACCGCCTCCCCGCTCGCCCTCGTCTCCGAGCGGGACCGGTTTCTTCAAACCGGTCGAGTAAGTGCTCTAAACCCTTGCTCATTGTGCTTGTCTTTCAATGTTTGTTTCTTAGCTCCGCTGGTTGTGCGAGAGAGAGCCCGGTCCTCAAGCCCCGTTGCCTTGAGTGATCACCGTGGGAAGAGTGAAACCGGTGCCCTTGGCACTTTGTCGGCCCCATTGAATTGGGTTCCACATCCTTTTGGGAATCAAGCCTTGGCCTTGCTGGCCCTCTACCAGCAAGGGCCCAACCCCCCATCTTCACCTTGGCATTGCCAAGCTACCCCGGGCTTGGGTGAGCGACGAGAGAGCGGCGGCCCAAATTGGCCCATTTAGAATACGAATGTGCTTGCTTGCTTAAGTCCAAGATTGTGTCACATCAGCCGCCTTCCCCTTTCTCCACTCCCTCCTTTGGCCGCCCCTTCCTTTGATCCCTCCTTGATTGGAGGAACCTCCTTGATTGAAGGAGAGATTCCCTCCTTGATGGGAGGAGAGCTGGCCGCCCCTACCCCCTCCCATTTGCGCCCCCATCTCCCCATTTGGTGGTAGAAACCCTAGCTCCCCTCCCCAACTATATAGTCTTAGCATTTTCTTTGGAGGAAATTAATTAATGAATGAAATATTTTGATTGAGCAGCCATTTGCGCAGCCACCCCTTGGAGAGGGCGACCCTCTCTTCCTCCTCTGCTCCTGCAACGGGAGCAACCCCGGGGTGCGACTCCCCTTCCCCTCGGTGCGACGCCGAGGTTCTTCCTCCCTTCTACTTCGTCTCCGATTCGAGTTCGCGTGTTCCAGATTCGGCCCCGAATTGCAGTGGCGTCCCCATCCGGTGCGGGTCGAATCCGAGCCCCTCCTTGTTTTGGTGGATACTTCTACGAGTCGGCAGCGCGTGGGCTTTGGTTTCGCCTCGATCCGAGGTCGGCACCACCCGTGGCGAGTTTTCTCGTGAGCTAGCGCAGGAGCCTCCCTCTCTGCGCGCCCAGATCCACCCTCCTTCTTGCGAAAATCCCACAGGACGGAAAACTCCGAGTTTGGAGCTGATTTCTTCAGAGTTTGTACCTCTCGTCGTCCTCTTTCCAACGCCGCCAACCTCGTCTCGTTCCGACGTCCGAGCTGTTCGTGGCGTCCGTTCCCGTGAGGTCGCATGGGTCTGCCCAGTCCACCCGGTGCCAGGACAACCGGCGATTTCCAAAGTTCACAGCGTCCAACCACGACCAGATCTGATCGAACTCTTTGGTCCGGACCTGCTGCTCTGCGTCCCCGAAGTCCTCCCACAAGCGGGGCCTCGTTCGCCTACCGGAGCTGCGAGTTACCATTTTCCCCGCTCGACAGCGCAGTTCTGGGAGCAGATTCCTTGTCCCCACTTGCAGGTGCGGCCACGGCTTCCACGGACGGAATCTGAGCACGCCTTTTGGCCGAGGCTTCCTCCTGCGACCTAACTACGCGCCCTCGCTGACGGCACCCCAATCGGACTCCAGATCCATTCGTGGGAACGTTTACCACCGAGTCGCGCGTTGCTGCGATTCTGCCGATCGTCATCCGGACCCTCCTCGTGGCCAACCCTTCACCGAGTGCCGCCCGTCAGCCCGTGTATCGGCCGCCCCGAATGGAATTGTTGTAGCCTGTTATCTCCCTGCGAGGAGTGGGCACCATTGCTGGCTTGTACCTATTCTTTCATTGTGTGTATCGGGGTTGTCGGTCTCGGCCGGGGTTCCTTCCCCACGCCTAGGCGTGGAGGTACGTGCGACGCTCCCCCCCTTGGCATTTTGCTTTACTAGTATGTGATCTTGTATGCCGCGTGAGAGTGTAGGGATCCTAGCTAGCATTCAACACCGCGAGATCGTGAGTGAGAGTATCCCATTCCGTGGCCCTAGTCGAGCACCGAGCTCGGACTAGACTCCTATAGTTGCGCGTCGGCTCCTTTGCCGCTTTGATCCACTCGCTTCCCTCATAGGGACGACCGTGGACTTGGGTTTCTTGTTGAGAGACGCCTCTCTTCGGAGGAATAGTACGAAGGTCGATCTCTCGGCTTGCCTTGTCACGTGTGAGTGCTGGCCGCACTTGGTCTTCATCATAGGTTTAGTCCATTTGTCAGTTCCGTCCCGCATCAAATTTGGTATCAGAGCTTAGGGAACCAGTTTGTTCTAGCAAATTGGGGTCTTAGGTCATTTGAGTCTTTAGGTTGTCTAGGGTGCAAATTAGAGCATTAGATCTGTCTAAGTTGCATGTAAGTCATTAGGTCTGTTTTAGGTGCATTTGAGTCCGTATTCTTCCCCGGTTTCCTTCACCATTTTGAGTTGTGTCTAGTCCCATCCCTTAGTTGTCCTACATGTCCCTTCCATAGTCCTAGGGCGTGCATGTGTATTTAGAGTCCTCAGGTGCTTCATCATGGCTACTCCTTACATCCTCCACAAGGGTCCGACCGACCCTCTATTCCTGGACATCATTGTAGATGGGGACCTTCGCTTTGATGGATCGAGCCCTAGAGCCTATCTAAAGTGGGAGGCTACCATGGGAAAATACTTTGAGAAGAATTGGATATATGGTTCCGAGAGAGTCAACATTGCCAGGGGTCAACTTTCACCTCAAGCTAGGGAAGTGTGGGATCACATAGTAGGTCTTAGGGCAGGTTGGAGGCAAGAGCCCATACACTCATGGGAGGATATGAAGGTAGAATTTAGGAGGATCTACGCTCCCTAATGCTTCGCCTCCTACTCAGAGACCCATAGCCCAAGGAGCACTACCACTCCTCCTATCTCCCTCGATCAGTCTAAGGCCACTCTAAGGGCTCAACCTCCGCAACGCCCATCACCTCTTACCCCCAACCGAGCACATCATAGTTGGAGGAGCAAGGTGCCACCTGTCTGTGAGTCTAAGCCCGAGACTAAATCTCATGATTACCAGCAAGTCTCCCCGAATGCCCCTAACTTGAGAGATCTCCCCTTCGCAGAACTCCTGCAACTCGTTAGGGAGAAACTAGAAAGGATGGGCACTCCTATGGGATCATCGATTTCCCCTAGCCCACAGTCCGCTCCGCCTCCGTGCTCATGCCTGCCACCACCCCAGCGATCCACTCCGCCTTTTGTTCCAGTGATTTACGAGGCTGAACAGAAATTGATTGAGGAGTATCTAACGGGGGTCGAGGAGTTAGGGAGTGACCCCATGGAGCACCCAGTCGTGCCTGAACCTTTGGAAGTTAAGGCCGACACTCTCGGCCTGAGACCCTCGACTGAGAGCCAGGGGCCCCTCCACATCATAGAGGACTCAGTTTCCACTCCCGAGAGAGAGGCTTCACCCTTAGACCCTCATATAGAGACATTCTTACCTTCCGAGGGTGAACTGGTCATTGGTGAGTCTTTAGCTAGCTGGCTAAGGGAGGGTCCACTTCTAGATGTCTCCATTCCTTGCTATACACCCATGGGACCAGCCCTCCCAATAATACCCCTTAACTCCTTTCACACCACTTTTCGGTCCTTCTGCTTTCTTGAAAATGTGAAGGACTTCCTTAGGAGTTTAGATTATCAATGGGAGTTGACTTATATGTTGATCTTAGGGTCTGACCAACCCTATAGTCATAGCTTTACACTCCCTGCTTTGGGGTCTATTACCTCGGTCTACACCATAGGACATATCACATCCGAGGTCCTTTTATTATTTCCCATACCCGTGGAGGTTGATTTTGTCCCCGCTTATGGTTTCACGGTCCCGAGGGAGGAACCTTGCCTTCCTTGCCTTCCTCATGAGCCTCTTGCCCCATACATGAGAGTGCCTGAAGGTGATTATCTGCACCTGGGCGAATGTCGCACATGGGCAAGTATAGTGAAGGGACCTGTCGGGAGGGGTCATCATTTCTTTGACCCTTTCGATCCCCTCCCTAGTGAGCCTCTCGACCCATATTCTTTTCCCCACCTTGTCGAGGAGGTCCACTATCATACACCACCTAGGCCTTCTAGTCAACACCTCACCTTACCGGCATCCAGATGCCCGAGCTTAGGAGGCCAGGGACACATGTCTCTTCCCCATGTTTCTTCATGTCCACCATCATATAGGGGTTTGTCTCATATAGGGAATGTCATGAGTGAGTTTGGGCAATTTAGTCCCCATGAGTCTACCACATTACGTAGGACACCCATGCATGATAGATACAACTTTGGTTGTCCTGGTCCTCCCCGTGTTGTCCAGTCATGTAGGCGTCATAGACATGCTGGGTCTATGTTTGGATGCCCTGGGCCACCCATGCATTCATATCGGTATGAGTCCACGCCACTAGTTTGGAGTCTACATCATCATCACCCCCTCGAGGCCAGCAACGCACGTTATAAGGATCTAGCTGATGCGCATCGACGCACCCGTGAGTTCCAAGTGGGAGAGTACGTCATGATCAGGGTTAGACCTGAACGGTTCCCTTCGGGGGCCGTGAAGAAACTCCAAGACCGCGGTGCAGGACCCTTCCGAGTTCTGAAGCGAATAGGGTCGAATGCGTATGAGATTGAGCTACCAGACGACTATGGGATCAGTTCGACGTTCAATGTCTCTGATCTGGTGGCATATCGGGATCCCGCGGTGATTCCCAGTGAGCTTTTTGGGCCTACCCCTCCTGTTGAGAGCATTACACCATCTGAGCGTCCACCTCCTCCAGCCCCATTACAGACACACGAGCATATAGATTGCATACTGGATGAGCAGGTGACCACGACCAGGAGCGGAGCCTACCAGCGCTTTCTAGTGCGTTGGAGAGGGCGCCCTGCGACAGACGACACCTGGATCACACGTGGAGAGCTGGAGCAGATCGACCCGGACCTGCTGGAGCGTTACTTGAGCGACCGTGACCCTTACTCGACGGGGTCGAGTTCTTCCCACCCGGGGAGAATTGGTGAGGACACGCGCCGCTTCACTCGACGGAGCACACGGAGCACGCCGGCATCCCTTTGGCTCGGCGATCATTTAGCAGACTAGCAGAGTTATCCCCATTTATTTCATGCTTTAGGCCATGTTGGGCCTTGGATTAGTCCCTGCGTGGACACTTCTATCTAGTTGTAGGCCTTTGTAGGCCAATTAGACATCTTTTGTGCTTTGTAGGCTTATTTAGAGGGCAAAGGGGTTAGTGGGCCATCTTGTGCTCCACTTCTCTTGGCCCATTTGGGGTTTGCGCACCCAACCCCTAGGGTTAGGGTTTTGGGCGCACCTCTCACCTCCTCCAAGTGGAAGAGGTGGCAGCCGCCTTCCCCTTTCTCCACTCCCTCCTTTGGCCGCCCCTTCCTTTGATCCCTCCTTGATTGGAGGAACCTCCTTGATTGAAGGAGAGATTCCCTCCTTGATGGGAGGAGAGCTGGCCGCCCCTACCCCCTCCCATTTGCGCCCCCATCTCCCCATTTGGTGGTAGAAACCCTAGCTCCCCTCCCCAACTATATAGTCTTAGCATTTTCTTTGGAGGAAATTAATTAATGAATGAAATATTTTGATTGAGAAGCCATTTGCGCAGCCACCCCTTGGAGAGGGCGACCCTCTCTTCCTCCTCTGCTCCTCCGACGGGAGCAACCCCGGGGTGCGACTCCCCATCCCCTCGGTGCGACGCCGAGGTTCTTCCTCCCTTCTACTTCGTCTCCGGTTCGAGTTCGCGTGTTCCAGATTCGGCCCCAAATTGCAGCAGCGTCCCCATCCGGTGCGGGGCGAATCCGAGCCCCTCCTTTTTTTGGTGGATACTTCTACGAGTCGGCAGCGCGTGGGCTTTGGTTTCGCCTCGATCCGAGGTCGGCACCACCCGTGGCGAGTTTTCTCGTGAGCTAGCGCAGGAGCCTCCCTCTCTGCGCGCCCAGATCCACCCTCCTTCTTGCGAAAATCCCACAGGACGGAAAACTCCGAGTTTGGAGCTGATTTCTTCAGAGTTTGTACCTCTCGTCGTCCTCTTTCCAACGCCGCCAACCTCGTCTCGTTCCGACGTCCGAGCTGTTCGTGGCGTCCGTTCCCGTGAGGTCGCGCGGGTCTGCCCAGTCCACCCGGTGCCAGGACAACCGGCGAATTCCAAAGTTCACAGCGTCCAACCACGACCAGATCTGATCGAGCTCTTTGGTCCGGACCTGATGCTCTGCGTCCCCGATGTCCTCCCACAAGCGGGGCCTCGTTCGCCTAACGGAGCTGCGAGTTACCATTTTCCCCGCTCGACAGCGCAGTTCTGGGAGCAGATTCCTTGTCCCCACTTGCAGGTGCGGCCACGGCTTCCACGGACGGAATCTGAGCACGCCTTTTGGCCGAGGCTTCCTCCTGCGACCTAACTACGCGCCCTCGCTGACGGCGCCCCAATCGGACTCCGGATCCATTCGTGGGAACGTTTACCACCGAGTCGCGCGTTGCTGCGATTCTGCCGATCGTCATCCGGACCCTCCTCGTGGCCAACCCTTCACCGAGTGCCGCCCGTCAGCCCGTGTATCGGCCGCCCCGAATGGAATTGTTGTAGCCTGTTATCTCCCTGCGAGGAGTGGGCACCATTGCTGGCTTGTACCTATTCTTTCATTGTGTGTATCGGGGTTGTCGGTCTCGGCCGGGGTTCCTTCCCCACGCCTAGGCGTGGAGGTACGTGCGACGCTCCCCCCCTTGGCATTTTGCTTTACTAGTATGTGATCTTGTATGCCGCGTGAGAGTGTAGGGATCCTAGCTAGCATTCAACACCGCGAGATCGTGAGTGAGAGTATCCCATTCCGTGGCCCTAGTCGAGCACCGAGCTCGGACTAGACTCCTATAGTTGCGCGTCGACTCCTTTGCCGCTTTGATCCACTCGCTTCCCTCATAGGGACGACCGTGGACTTGGGTTTCTTGTTGAGAGACGCCTCTCTTCGGAGGAATAGTACGAAGGTCGATCTCTCGGCTTGCCTTGTCACGTGTGAGTGCTGGCCGCACTTGGTCTTCATCATAGGTTTAGTCCATTTGTCAGTTCCGTCCCGCATCATTGTGTCACATCACAGCCATTCTCCAGGGTGGAGGCTCATGTGGATGGGGCGGCTTTACCTGGTAATCTCCCAGCTGCAGCTCACCTTTCTTGACCATTCCTTCCATGATATCTTTGAGACATAACAGTCCTCAATCGTGTGCCCCAGCGCATGATGAAATGGACAGAACAGCGGATTATCTTTCTTTGCTGCATCTGCTGGTCTTTTGGGTTCAGGCAATGTTACCTTATTGACCTTGTATGCCTAGTTGAACAGTGCGGCCGTCTTATCTTTTGGGAAGGAATATGCTTTTCTCATCTTGTCTCTCAGAGAGACTTTATCTTTTCTTTCTGCTGTCTCTGCCAGCGGGGGAGCTTCATCTGCCCCTTTCTTCCCCTTCTGTTGCTCGAAGGTTCTGAAATCGACGGTGTTGGCCTCAGAGTGTGATGGCCGTCGCTCATTGGATTTTCCCTTCGGCATGGTGGGGACATTGGCGGTCGGACGCTTGGACAAGAACGTCTCGACTTCTGCCACTATATTGTTCAGTCGGTCAAATGTTCTGACATCTGCACCGATCATTTTTTCTAGCACCTCCCTCCTAAGGCTCTGCTTGCATATCTGCACCGCATCTTCTTGATGAGGAGGTCTTCGACATCTCATGGCTAAGTTCCTCCACCTTTTGATGTAGTCCAGTGCAGTTTCATCTTGCTTCTGCCTGGTTGCATATAGCTCTGCTATCGTGATTTCCCTTTCTGTGACATGAAATCTGTCGCGGAATTTTCTCTACATATCAGGCCAATCAACCACTGACCCAGTTGGCAGGCTTGAGTACCATTCAAAGGCCAACCCAGTGAGGGATGAGCCAAAGAACTTGAGCAGATAAGCTTCATCGACTGCTAGGTCACCCATGATTGTAGTGTAGTAGGCTATATGCTCCCTAGGGGAGCCTTGGCCATTAAATTTCTCGAACTTCGGCGGCTTACTGACGCCTGGGGGTAGTCTCTTGGCAGCATACTGGGGAGGATACGGTACCTTGTACACATCATAGGTACCAGCATCACCACCAGTCTTTTCTGACAGCTTCATTTCCACAATTCTTTCAATCATCTGCTTGTGGGCTACAGCTGGATCTATGTCTTCTGGAAAGAAGTGAGCTTGTTGCTGGCTGTGAGGAGTTGTCATCACAGTGGCGCGCAAGATGGGCGCGGTAGGCTGTGTCTGAGACACAGAGGGCTGAGCTGCTGTTTGCTGTGGAATAGGTTGGCTCGGTGTCTTGCCCTGATCAGCTAGGAGAGGGTTAGCTGGGATAGCCGTCTCTGCTGAGCTGGATGTCTGCCCCGCAGGTTCAGCTTGCTTTGAGACTGATGTAGCTTCATGTCTCTCATTGTGCTGCCTTCGGAGAGCACTGATCTTCTGCTAGTATCTTCTGAACATCATCTGGACCATAGGATCCAAGGCTGATGGGATTTGCATATCTTCAGAAGTCCCTTCAGCATCATCAATAAGGGGATTGTCCTCATCCTCTGTCGTCACCACATTGACTGTCATGGTGGTGATCTTGCGGGCTTCATCATATTTCTTCATCTTATCTTTTGCGGCCTGGCCTCTTCATGTGACAGGACCAGGTCTAGTAGCCAACCTGAGCAGTTCATCTGGCCGAGTTGGTAGTATATCTTGCCCCCTGGCAAGTCCAGCCATGTTGCAGGCGAAGATTTGTATTTTTTCTTTCCGCCTGTAGACCTTTCTTTTCACCTGGTCAGGATATTTGAGCCGGTCAAAGACCGATATTCTTTCTTTGGCTTCTTCCCGGTACAGGTCTTCTTTGTCATATCCGGCCCTGAGACCTTCTTCATAGTGATTTGAATCGGAGGAAGAGGCTCCGATCATCGTTTCTCGAAGTGTTTCTTCTTTTTCTTCACCTCTGGTGCCCAAGGCACGGGATAGTCTTTGTTGACCGAGGGCAGAGCTCCCCAGGTAGTGGGAGTAGTCTTGGACTATCTGCTTCATCTCTTCAGAATTGTGCCTCTGTGGCTCAGGCTGGAGCATTAGTCTTTCCTGGCTTCTCTGCTGATAGGCCAGTCTTGTTACCTGAGCATTCAAATGCTCGGCTTTGGAATATTTGAAAAAGTCGGCCTGTCTGGCACAGGCCCTCGGTCTTCTTGGGATGGCGACTGTGACTGGTTCGCTCATTCCCACGTTGCCGTTTCGGCAGCAGTTGACAGCAGCATCATATTTCTTTCTTTGCCATCTTCTGCCCCCAGCCCTAGGACGGGTGACAGTAAGGTCTTCCTTCCTCTCATCCCTTCTGCCCCTCATCATGGGGCGAGCAGCAGTCAAATTTCTTTCTTCATCATTTCTCTCATCTCTTCTGCCCCAGGCTTTGGGGCGAGCAGCAACAGCATTTCTTGTCTCTTTTCCCTCTCTTCTTCGGCTTTCTGCCCTGAAGCGGGCAACAGCATCTTCAGTAGCCTTCTCCTCATCTCGAGATGGAACCCAGCTCTGAATCCTCTTCGGTCGCCAGACCTGTTTGTATTTTGCTGGCTTGGGCACCAGCGGCTTCCTCTCATCAGCCACCCAATTGGCCTGCCTGGCGGCCAGAGTCTGGAATCTGTTGGTAGTGGGCACCATCGGGATGATCACGTCCGGGTTGACCTCCCTTGGGCAACCATTCATGTTTGCCCGGACACCTCCAATCATCATGGTCTTTCCGGAGTTGGAAAGATGACGGTCAACAGCATCATACCGGCTCCTCCGGTTGGTTCTTCTCCCCTTCTGAGCAGCAGCAGGGACCATGCCCCTTTTTTGGACATGATGGACGTAGCAGGCGACGGCCGTGGGGACCGTTTTCTCTGGTAAGATATTCTTCTGGTCAGTGATCTTCACCGGGGCACTTGCAGCAGTGCCTTACTCATTGTCATCGACCTGCAGAAGGTCAGTGAAGACGACGCCCAAGCAGTTGGGCAGCCCAACGGCAGGCGGCATCGATCCGAACGCGAGAGGTACCGCCAGGTAGCCTTCTCGCACATGCATGTCAATCGACTGCTGGTCGAAGCAAACGGACATGATTCCGGCTGTCATTGTAGATTCCTGAAAATAAGGAAAGTACACAGAATCAGAATTTTGAGGGGGGCCCACTGGGCCTCCTACTTTAGCGTAAAGATGAAGGGAGACTCCGTCCCACCGGGCATGCCAGACTTGTGGACGCGGGATTTTTATTTATTTGTTTATTTTTATTTGATTGATTTATTATTTATTGATTTATTGGCGTGCCAGTCACCGGGGTGATGATTTTTATTGTGCGCTCGATCTGACTTGGTCAGTCGATTATGAGTGATCGTGCCTGGACCAGAAGTCCGTCATACCATAAAGGTTATGACGTTAATTACGCCCTTCTAAGGAAGGACAACCCTTGATTAAACGCTAAAGGTAGGAGGATGACAGCGGTAAAGCCGCATGCTCAAAAGAGACGGAATTCGTTCACTTGCAAGACGTTAAATGGATTAGACGAAGCAGGGGTTGGTTATTTTCGGGATAAAATCGACGGCATATTCCCACCATCTTGGACCATGCCAAGTGGGGAATAGGAAACCACCCATGCAGTGGCAGGGTGGGATCCATAAAAGATCGCGCATAATTGACCCAGAATCTGAGTAAGTACTGGCGTAACATAACGCGCTCCGTGCAGACGCGATGTTGCATCTATATTCCCCTTCAAAGGGCTATCGGAGAGCATGCAAGGACATGACTCCATAGGCTGGTGGGGTTGAGATAGAAAGCATCACATTTACTTGGCAAGGCATGTGTGAATTTCGGCAGCATGTCCCCTCAACTTGGATTATGCCAAGAGAAGATAGGTCATCATCCACAGAATGCCGGGATGACAACCGAACGAGGATGGGCACCGGACCCCGGGACATCGCTTGCCTTTATACCATCGATTAATATCCCCTCGAAACCCCTCAAAACTCATGCAATGACATGGCCCTCTGGGTTCATGAGGGTGAAATCCAGATCGAGAATGAAGACTGTAGGGGAGGTCTTCCCCAATAATGTGTCTTCTCAAGACATCAGAGACGGTCTCTGAACATCCCCGGGACATATGTGTAAAGAGATCAGAAGGCTGATGAACGGTATTGCAGAGATGGGTCTCTGACTGGACTTCATTTGGCCAAGAAGAAGGGTCTCGGCGGTGGCTCTAGTTGGCCAAAAGGGAGAGGCTCTCGGCATGGTTTCATTGGCCAAAGCAGGGGTATCGGCGTGGTTTTCTATCGGCCAGAGGAGGGTCTCGGTGGAGGTTTATTGGTTGGCCAAGGGGGTTCTCGGCATGGGTTTTAGTGGTTGGCAAAGGGGGTCTCGGCGTGAGTTTCAGTGGTTTGAAGAGGGTCTCGGCGTGGGTTTCAGTGGCTTGAAGAGGGTCTCGGCGCGGGGCTTCCCGGCGCGCTCGTCGCCGCGCCGGGAACCTGGCGCCGGGATGGCTGTGAAGGAGGGGGCTTGATGCCCTTGAATGGGGGGTTATCGGCATGGCTTTACTGGCCAAGGGAGGCTCTCGGCGGTGTAGCTCTCGGCGGGAAAATTATCACGCCGAGAAGGTAAAAAGGTTAAGGGTTTCAGGGCTTGATTACGGTACTTTGTTCGGGAATTTTCTCAGATTCTAGCTCGGATTGAGATCGGATTTGGAGTACAGGAGGGGGTCTCATGGATGCTTCTGCTAGGGGGATGCCAACGGAGCCGAGAGGCCAAATCAGCAGGAGGAAAAAAGAGATCATCATCTGAACCCTGAGAATCCTTCTATGTTTGCCGTCAGCCGTCTGGGGGATCAAGAGATGACTGTCTCTGATCCCCTGGACGAACCCAATGGCATCGAAAACTGGCGACGGAGGGACTTTCAGCACCGAAACTCCAGGCCCTAAGCATTCAAGGCTTAGAATGGAGGACCCAGGGATCGATATTATCGTTTATCAGAGCTCGGCAGTTCAGGGAACCAAGAGATTGATGTCTCTGGTTCCTGAACTGCATGAAGGGCTCAAGGGAAAAATCAGACTATATGGGGAGAATCTGCCATTGAGACAGGAGGGGAGAAGGAAATAGAGCCCAATCACCCATTAGATAGGGGTGGGGGTCCTATTCTCATCCCTCTAAAGAGAAGATTCGTGTGAACCATTAAGTGTTTCGCATAAACGATAAACACACAAGGATAAACGGAGAGCAGACATTTCGATCAAAGGAGAGCAGACATCTTAATCAGTAGATCCCCAAATGAGTCACGTTGACATTTCATTGCATCGTATCCGAGCCTTACATCGACTGTGAAATGGAAATGCAAAGCAGAAAGATGGAGATCGTAGCCGGAACTCGCCGGCTACGTTCGATAAATCAAGACAAAAGCTCAATAGATTACATCGGTAGAAAAGAAAAGACAGCATGGGGAGGGCGGAGCATTGACTCCTCTCCCTCCCCGGAGCAGCCCACCTGAAGCTCGTTTGCTTCTTCCTCTCTTCTGCTTCTTCTCTTCTCTCGGCCGAGGGGATCTCTCTTGGCATGACTCCCTCTCTTTTCTTTTCTCTCTTTTTCTGGCTTCTTCTTCTCTTCCTCCCGGCGTCTTTTTTTCTCCCCTATTCTCTTTTTTGTTCGAAGGGAGGGGGTTTTTATAAGCTTTTCCCCCTTTCTCGGTAGGCTTCATCAAGCCTTCTCCTTCTCGGCAGACACCATCACGGCGCGCCTCAAACGGGCTTCTCGGCGCGCCTGCCTTCAGCTTCTCGGCGCCATCTTTTGGGCTTCGGCAAGTGGCTCTCGGCGCCAATTTTTGGGCTTCGGCAAGTGGCTCTCGGCGCCATCTTTTGGGCTTCGGCAAGTGGCTCTCGGCGCCAATATTGCAGGCCCAATTAAAGTATTTTAGCCACTTTCACAGGCCCATTTGGGTCTTTCAAGGGTATCATCACCCAAAAGGGTCTTCCATTGGTGACACAGCTTGTATCATTATTACGGTTTTCATCAGTCCGTAGATAGGGGTTTCATCAGTATTGCCATCTGAACGGTGACAAGACCGGGTATCATCTTATCGATATCGTCACTTGAATGGTGACGAGCTTGGACATCAGCTTTAGTCTGGAAAGACTTCAGCCGGGTATATAATCTGTGGAGACGATTCCTCTTCTGTTTTGACTTTGCAAAAGCCTTTACAATCTTCATCTGCCGGTACCGGCTTCATCTTTATCTCATATTACATCTGTCATGAAGCCGACATCTGACTTACCCTGACATATCATCCGTGGATTCTTGGACGAAGCAGTAATGCGGCTCTCATTAAAGTGTGCCAGGAGGTCTCATCAGTCGAGTGACTGCTGCTCTACCAGTGCTGCCGTCTGAGTGACATCGGCACCGGGCATCAGCTTGGCCGACAGGGGCTTTAGCCGGGTGAATGGTTGACGAGCTTCATCAATGGTCTTTCACTGTTGGTCCGACCCTCCTTTCAATCTTGCTTTGACCTTTGTTCATTTTCAAGGTGTCAACATTATGTTAAAGACCCTATATGCTCTTGACACTTCAGAGTATCCTAAGAATATTCCAGGACAGCTTTTAGCATCAAACTTATCTAAGTCTTTCTTGTCATTATTATGGATAAAGCATTTAGCTCCAAAAATCTTGAAATGAGTCAAGTTTGGTTTCTTACCTTTCAATAGCTCATAGGGGGTTTTCTTGTGAATTGGTCTTACCATGGCCCTGTTGATTGTATAAGTTGCTATATTAGCCGCCTCTGCCCAAAACTTCTTGGGTAGTTGACTCTCAATCAGCATGGTTCGGGCCATCTCCACAATAGTTCTATTTCTTCTCTCCACAATTCCATTCTGCTCCGGTGTCGTGGGAGAAGAAAACTTGTGTGTTAGTCCCTCTCTTTCACAAAGATCAGAAAACATGGAGTTTTCAAATTCACCTCCATGGTCAGATTGAATTGAACAAATCTTATGTTTTCCTTCCTGTTTGACCTTATTGAAAAATTATTTAAACTTTTGAAAAGTATCATTTTTACTGGCTAAGAAAAAGATCCATGAAAATCTAGAGTGGTCATCAATGATCACATAACCAAACCTACTTCCATTAAGACTCTGAGTTCCAGTAGGACCAAAGAGGTCCATATGGTGAAGTTCCATTGGTCTAGAGGACAATGGCTCAGATCTTAGCTTGAAGGACTTTCTGGTCTGTTTGCCTAGAGTACAGGCATCACAGATTTTTGAAATAAAATTAAACTTGATTTTAGGCATGCCTCTAACTAAATCATGCTTGATCAATTTATTCAAAGTAGAAAAACTAGCATGGCATAAACGTCTATGCCAATCAAAAGCATCACCTTCAGAATTAGCAGATAAGCAGAGATTAGATTCAGACTCAACATCTAAGTCTACCATGTAGACATTATTGGTCCTGTTGGCTACAAATTTAACCACATCAGAATTTATTTCAAAAAGTTTGCATGAGTTATTGTCAAACACAACCCTGTGACCCTTGTTACATAATTGACTAATGCTAATCAGATTGTGTTGAAGACCTTCCATAAGTAAAACTTTCTCAATAGAGTTTGTGGAAGACTTACCAACTGTGCCAACCCCAATGATCTTACCTCTGTTATTTCCTCCAAATTTGACCAGACCCCCTACCTTCATTTCTAACTTGCTGAACTTGGATCGGTCTCCTGTCATGTGCCTGGAGCAGCCACTGTCGAGGTACCATTTGTTGTTCTCAGCTGCCAGGCAAACCTACACAAATGGAATCAAGCAAAGTGGTTTGGAACCCAATATGAGTTGGGTCTAAAGACATCATTCAAATCTTTAAGCAGATGTTTAGGAATCCAGAATTGTTTCAACTTGGTTTTCTCTTGCACCTTAATTTCGGGTCTATTGAAGTTGTGAGCAGAGTTATGTCCAGCTGGTCTGGAGAAATGAAATCTATTCAAGTTATTAGGCTTCTCATCCCTGGGATATCTCCTGTGTGCTTGTTGATTAACAAGTTTTTGAGGGTGAGTGTTGTTTCTCCAGTAACTCCTGTTCGGACCCATTCGTTTATAGTAGTTCCAGCTTTTATTCTGATTCATTTGCTTGGTCCAGCTACCACTTATGTTCTGATGAGTGGGATTAGTGAAGTTCTTCACAAAATTCATTCCTATTTTAGATGGTCGTCCAGCATTGTTTGTTAAATTTTCTTTTGGACGCTGAACACTTTGATTGCTATTTGAGCTGGATGGTGTGTCCAACTTCTCTTTTCCCTTCTCTGGGCAGAAGGTAGTGGTCTTGAACTGAAAGGGTCTCTTGTTAGTTGGGTCATAGCCTAAACCCTCCTTATTGAAATTAACCCTTGTTCCTAGTTTAGAATCCATATTTGTTTTTCCTTGAACAAATTTTTCTAAAACCTTCTGTTTGTCTTCCAGCTCTCTTTGTAGAGACTCAGAGTTTTTTAAAAGTTCAGTGTTTACTTTCTTAACAGCTTCATATTTCTCTGTGATCACACTATTTTCATTTAGACTTTCTTCAATTTTGATCTTGAGTTCGTTGAGCTGTGTGTGAATTTCCTGGTTTTCTAATTTGTGCTTTTCATTTTCCTTTTTCAGAGAAGTCATTTCTTCTAATTCTTCCTTTAATGTCTGATTTTCCTTACTGATTTGCGTTAGTTCTTCAATATTGGTATTGAATTTTCTCTTTAGAACCCTATGCTCTTTACTGAGTGAACTGAACTTATCTAACAGTTCAGCATAGGCATCTTCCCAATCATCAATAGAAAAATTCTCAAAGACATTTGTTACCTCCTCTTCGCTATTTGCCATCAGGCAAATTCATTCTTTATCCTCCTCTAAGGAATTGGCTTCCGGATCTTCTTCCTCATCGCTCCACGCGCAGACTATTGCCTGTGGCTTCTTCTTCTGCACCTTCGAGCTCTTCTTTTGAAAGTTGGGACCCTTCTTCTGAAGATCAGGGCAGTCCCCTTTCATGTGTCCAGGTTTCCTGCAATGAAAACATGTAATTCTCTTAGTACTCCTATCTTTATCATTGCTGGAATCAAAGTTTTTACTAGAAGGGTGTGACTTCTACCTCCTAAAAGTCTTTCCCTTAGACCTTAAGAATTTTCTGAATTGTCGAGTGAGCATTGCTTGCTCCTCCTGGTCGAGATCTGACAATCCGTCGGACTCGCAACTGATACTCCTGCTGCTGCTACTTCCTTTGCTATGGGACGCCTTGAGGGTAATATTCTTGCCCTTCCTGTCACTTCCTTCACCATTCCTTTTAAAATTCATCTCGTACGTCATAAGGGATCCTATAAGTTCGGTGACGGTCATAGTCGTCAGATCCCTTGACTCTTCTCTCACAATGGCCTTAGTGTGCCATGTAGGGGTTAGAGATCTAAGTATCTTCCTGACTATATCTCCCTCAGCCATCTCTTTCCCAAGCCCCTTAAGACTATTTGTGATCAGAGACAATCTAGCATACATCTCAGTTATGGTCTCCTCTGATTTCATCTTAAACATCTCATATTTAGAGGTGAAGAGATTTACCTTCGTTGCTTTTACTTGAGCTGTACCTTCGTAGATTAATTCCAGCTCATCCCACATTTTCTTGGCCGTCTTATATACTGAGATGCGGGCGTATTCGTCTGGGTGTACAGCACATTCGATGATGTTCAGGGCCGTCCAGTTGAGTGACGATAGCTTGACATGATCATCTGTCCATGCGTCCTCGTTCGGTGGCAGATCATATGGCCCTGTAGTGATCACCCTCCACAGCTTGTGGCTCTGCGTCCTGATGAATACCTCCATCCTATTTTTCCAGAAGAGATAATTGTTACTATCAAAGAACAGAGGGCGGCTGATAGATTGTCCCTCAGCCATGAAGCTTCGAGGACCATTAGAATTACCCTGACCGTTGGCCCACATGTTGAAAACCTGCTCTGATACCAATTGATACGTGTAGCAGAAAGTGAGATAAAAGGGGGGGGATGAATAGATCACTCCCAAAATCAATACAACACTGACTCGATTACTCAACCCCTCAAATTTCAGTGAAAAGGATTTCGGAGACAGGCAACAAAGATGACAGGTGTAAGAAATGAGATCGTGAAAGTCGCCCACAATGAAGCAATGTGACAAGTAGATGGAGAGCAACACAACGTAAACCGGCAAACCACAGAAGACACTGGGAATTTTTTAGGTGGTTCGATTGCTGTCTGCAATCTACGTCCACCCCTTACTCAAGAGAGTAAGGTTTCCTTGCAATATAGAGTCGCACATAGTAGACTCAGTCTGCAACAATCGTTGCCAAACAGCTTGCCCTGAGGAACAGCCTCCTCAGTCTTCTGATCAACCAAAAGAAAAACACCGGAGAACCAATCTCCCTTCCTTTGCACACAGCAAAGGGAACCCTGTGTAGTTACTCCCAAGCAACTCATACAACCAGAGGATCGAACCTCTCTTCCTCCAATACAATGGAGGGAACTGGAGAACTTCTCCCTTCCTCCGAACAGTGGAGGGTAACAATATGGAATGAAGATAAAGAAAAATTTGAAAACAAAACAATCGATGAATGATAATCTTCTCTAGAAACCAAAAGCAATATAGCTTCCGTAGAAGCAGATCTTCACGATCACAAACACTTCTCTCTCTCAGAAATTTTTTTCTCTCAGCTTTGGATAAAGTGGGCTTTCTCTGGTTTTCTCTGCTCTCACTCTGCTCTTCTTTTTCACTGTTCCATCCTGCTATCGAGCCCTTTTCCACAGCATATATAAATATATCTGATCCAGAACCTTAGGCGTGTGGATACCACGTTTCCCGCCTAAAGATGTTGGGGTACGTGTGAGAATGTTCTGGATGTCTATCTACCTCGGATCACGTGCCATATTTCTGGTGAATGCACAGACAAATTGTCAGAGAAGAAATGAATATTTTTCATACATTTAGCACAATTCGTATTTGTGTATAGAGTAAAAAGCCAGAAACTACGCTGAATCAAAAGAGTAAGCATCGGCTAAGACGGGCATGACAAGCACCGACCTGGAATGAATTAGAAGATGCACAAATCTACGTTAGCTGTCTACAGGACTTGCACCGAGTCGAATAAGACATGAAACAGGAACAGCACTGACTTCATTGCTACAGAGAAGTGTATAGGCCTGACTATGCACTGAACATGAATTTGTTTTAAGCCAGGCGTGCACCGTGTGGTGTTACAATGCCTTTAACTAACCACAAGATGCACGGACTTCATGTTATTCAGAAGATAAAAGTATGCACCGAGTCAGGATATGCAGTCCAGGCAGGAGCTGCACCAAGATGACAAAAGAAAGTACAAGACAAGGCTTGCACCGAGATGTATTTGCACTGAGATGAAGGAATGACCAGCCTGACCAATGCATTCTGGTCAAGAATTGCACCGACTCAAAAATTTCAGCGACCTCAAGAGGTGAGATGCAGAGACAGAATATGCACTGACCTTAATGCTCACGACCTAGAGAAATGCACAAGGACAACATATGAATAGCAAAACCTGTGCATGACCAAGGACTTGCACCGAGGCAAGTACTTTTATGTGAAAGATGCAGAACTAGCACTGACTCAATATGCATTAAGCAAAAAAAAGTGAATAATATGTAATGCACGGACCTAAATGATGCTATTTGCACATACCCCCTCTATGCTTAGAAACAAATAAATGCACCGTAAAAGAACAAATTGATCTAGACATAAAAATAAATTGATTTATTGTGTGAGACATCATCAAAACCATAGGGATGAAACGAAAGGATGGTAGTCTGAGGTTGTGCATTGACTACTGGCAGCTGAACGAGGTGACCATCAAGAACAAATATCCGTTGCCGCGGATTGATGACTTGTTCGACCAGCTTCAGTCTGCTCGAGTGTTCTCACGGATTGATCTGCGGTCCGGTTATTATCAGCTGCGGATTTAAGAGTCTGATGTAGAGAAGACGGCGTTTAACTCGAGATATGGGCATTATGAGTTCTTGGTAATGTCGTTTGGGCTCACCAATGCCCCCACAGCGTTCATGGATTTGATGCAGTGGGTGTTCCATCCCTACTTGGATCAGTTCATGGTCGTGGTTGTGGACGACATCCTTGTATATTCGTAGTCTGTAGAGGAGCATGCGTATCACTTGAGGGTTGTGTTGCAGACTTTGCGAGATCACCAGTTGTATGCTAAGCTCAACAAGTGTGAGTTTTGGCTTCATGATGTGCACTTTTTGTGGCACGTGATTTCTGGTGATGGTATTTCCGTGGATCCAGCCAAGGTCGATGCAGTGATGCAGTGGCCGAGGCCAAGGTCCGTGACGGAGATTCAGAGTTTATTGGGGCTTGCAGGCTATTATAGAAGGTTCATTCAGGATTTTGCTCGTATTGCGACCCCAATGACAAGACTTACATGGAAGAATGTGCCGTTTGTCTGGACTGGTGAGTGTAAGTAGAGCTTTATAGAGCTTAAGAGGTTGCTCACCTCAGCACCGGTGTTGGTGTTGCCTTCTGGATCAGGAGGTTTTGTGTTGTGTACATATGCTTCCAGGGTTGGGTTAGGTGCTATGCTGATGCAGCATGGTAGAGTTGTGGCATATGCATCGCGGCAGCTGAAGCCACATGAGGAGAACTACCCTACCCATAACCTTGAGTTAGCGGCTGTGATCTTTACATTGAAGATTTGGAAGCATTATCTGTACGACGAGAAGTTTGAGGTGTTCACAGACCATCAGAGTTTGGGATATGTGTTCACCCAGAAGGACCTTAACCTCGGGCAGAGGCCATGGATGGAGTATATGAAGGATTATGACTTCACCCTGTCTTATCAGCCAGGCAGGATGAATGTCGTTACCGATGCCTTGAGCAGAAAGGTTGTGTTGTCAGCGCCATGATGATGAGGAAGTGGAGGCTCTGGGAATAGGTGCTAGCCGTGACATTTAGGCTTAAGGTTCCCCAAGAGCTGGGGTCAGCTGTTCTTGCGAGCTTGACTGTGACGCCCGCCATTCGTCGTCAGGTGACAGATGCTCAGCGTGCAGACCCTGAGTTGCCCCGGATTTTGGCTTTGGCTGATGTGGAGTTCGGCGAGGACGGAGCTGTGAGATTTCGTGGTAGGCTATACGTCCCGGCCGAAGAGCAGGTGAGGCGTGCGTTATTACTAGAGGCTCATGGGAGTCGGTACACCATGCACCCGGGTGCGACGAAGATGTATCGAAATTTGAAGAGACAGTTCTGGTGGCCTGGCACAAGAGAGATATTGCCGAGTTTGTAGCTAGGTGCCTGACCTGTCAGTATGTAAAGGCGGAGCATCGGCGACCTGGAGGTACGCTTCAACCCTTGGAGGTTTCTGCGTGGAAATGGGACCACGTGACCACTGATTTTGTGGTGGGGTTGCCGAGGACTCCGAGTGGGCATGATGGTATTTGGTTACTAGTGGATAGACTGATGAAGATGGCTCGGTTATTACCGGTCAGAGTCAGCTAGAGTGTGCCCAAGTTGACTTGTCTTTATGTGGAGTGGATCGTGCCTTTGCATGGGATTCCCATTTCCATTGTGTCAGATCGAGATCCGCATTTCACTTATAGATTCTGGAGGAGTTTTCAGCGAGCTCTTGGCACCGAGTTAGCTTTTAGCTCAACATATCATCTTCAGTCAGATGGTCAGTCAGAGAGGACCATTCAGACGCTAGAGGATATGTTGAAATCATGTTGCCTGGAATGACAGGGGAGTTGTTTCACCATCTACCATTAGTGGAGTTTACCTATAACAACAGCTATCATTCGAGCATTGGGATGGCTCCCTATGAGGCGTTGTACGGGTGACCGTGTCGGACTCCACTTGATTGGTTTGAGGTTGGTGAGCGTGTTATGACGGGACTAGAGTTGGTGTAGCAGTGTGTGAATGTGGTGCATTTGATCCGTCAAAACATGTTGGCGGCTCGGAGTCGGCAGAAGAGCTATGCCGATAGGAGAAGACATCCCCTCAGTTTTTCGGTCGGTGACCGAGTATTTTTTAGGGTTTCTCCTATGAAGGGAGTGATGCACTTTGGCTAGCGTGGGAAGTTGAGTCCCTGCTATGTTGGCCCTTTCCTCATTGTTGAGCGCATTGGTGAGATTGCTTGTCGGTTGTAGCTTCCTTAGGAGCTATCTTCTGTTCATGATGTGTTTCATGTCTCCATGCTGAGGAAGTATATGCCCGATGATTCCCATGTGTTGGATGATTCTGTAAGGCCCGAGGTGACTCCCGATCTGTCTCTACCAGAGTTCCCCATCTGTATTGAGGATCGGCGAGATCAGCACCTACGGAACAAGGTTATTCCCCTAGTTAAGGTGGTGTGGCAGTGGCACTCCGGCGGCGAGGCGTCTTGGGAGCGTGAGGATGAGATGCGTTAGCAGTCCCCTTATCTCTTTGAGTGAGTTTCTCCCTTTCTTTTCCCCCGTGTTTTATTTTAAATTTCGAGGATCAAATTTGTTTAAGGGCGGAGGGCTGTAATATCCCGGACCCTTCGGATCCTTCTTTTTGGGCCCCAGATTTATTTTCTCGGAGAATTTGCTCTCACTATGCCCAGAATTATTGTTCGGACATCTTTTGGGTTCAGATCTGTGCGTTTCAGATCAGTTTCGGAGGTCCCGGAACGTGTTCCGCGGTTTCCACGTATTTTTCTCCGGCAAACCTACGGAACCCCGTACCAGGTGAACCGAGTCGTTCACCTACTCCGGGATGGTACCTGTGCGACCGGTGTGTTCCGAGGATCGCGGCGGTATATTTTTCTATTTTTCCATATTTTTTGGAAAATCCAGATTTTCTATATAAATCCCATTTCTTTTTCTTTTTCCTATTCTTCTTCTTCTTTCTTCTTCTTCCTCCTTCTCTCCCGTGACCGCGCGCCCCCTCTCCTTCCTCTTCTTCTTCTGACGTGCTTGCGGTGGCGCCTCCCACCGGCTGCAGACGACGGCGGGGCGACGGCGTGGCAGCGATGGCGGTGATGAGGCGATCGTGGCGACGTGTGGCTCGTGGGAGATCGTGAAGGTTCAAGAGTTCTAAAAGCGTTCTTCGTCGATCGGCGACGATCCGGCGCATCTCGAGTGAATCTGAGGTAGGATGACGGCTCCCTAGCTCCATAGTTTCCTTCCCCGCGATTTCTAGGCCGATGGGAGGTCGAGAGGAGTCCATTTGAGCTCGGGGTAGGAAATCCAAAATTCGGGATTTTGAGCACCGATCTAGTGTTTTACCGTGTGAATCGGTGGTTTGGGGGCACCATTGAGTGCCTAGGACCGTGGGGACAATCTTCCCCTTTCTTTCCCCTTCACCCGGGGGTGAATGGGGCGTGGAATGGCGATTTGGGGATTTTCTGCCGTTTTCGGGTTTCTGGAAGGTTGGCGATCCATCTAGTGACCGCTTCTTCCCGTTAGCGGTCGTTACGCAACCGTTTTTGGCGCTATGTATGTCGGTTGGGCCTAGGGGTCACCCGATAGACCACTAGCGCCCAAGTGGCGGCCTATTGGCCGACCACAAGCCGAGTTGGCCGGCATGGCCTTCGAGGCATTTTTGACCGTTGAGTTTTTGACGGTTGGAGGTTTTGGGATATGGCGGTCTCAGGGATGACCATTTTATTCCCCTTAGCGGTCCAAGCTACGACCATTTTCGGCCCTACAGCCCTGAGGGTGGCGGTCCATCAGGAGACCGCCTATTCCTTGTGGCGGTCTAGCCCTAGACCGCTAGCCAAAATAGCGATCCAAAGGTGGACTGCCAACGATTTATCTCCAACCAGAGTTCGTGTTTGGTCTATTCGAGTCCCAAGTGAGTGGACCTCGATCCACGTGCTGACCTGTGGTTCGACTGATGCTAGGCATCTTGTGTGGACCATGTGTTAGGGTGCCGTGGGGTCCCGGGAGGTGGTGTTCTCGGCTCATGTCACCGTGAGTCGGTGTCAGTACAAGGAGCGGCCCTTGTACTTTGTCCAATTTAGACGTTATTTTCTGTTGACTAGAGAGTCTACTCCTTCAGTAACCCTCCACTAGTTGTAGCCTTCCGACACGCGAGTGGTCCCACCAGGGAGTGGTGGCGAGGCTACCCCGAGAGACGGTTTTTAGACTGGTTTTTTATAGGGCCCCACGTTTGACGCCAGAGTCTGGCTGAGGGAAAAACCAGTCAGAGGGCCTGACCTAGGACGTACGGTCTGTGTGTGCACATGTGGTCGGGGGCAGCGGACCCACGCTGACGAGCGTGACCCCGACCAGTCCTTGTTCTGTGGTTACTAGTATAGTGTCCCCGTTCTACCAGGGGTCGAGGGAGACACTTGAGGCGCAGTCTAAGTCGTCAGTGGATGCATCCAGCCTTACTTCTAGTGACGGTACCCCTATCTTTGTTTGGTAGCGACTCTTGGGTTTTTGACGAGTTATCTCGGTTTTTGTGCCATGTGTTCAGTACTAGACGTAGCAGAGCTTTTCTGTTTATTTATTCCTGCAGCTCCCGTTCTATGTCCTGCTAGTGATAGCTTGTACTTACTTTTCACGCGGGTTCTCGGTTTGCGAGGTAGGGACCAGGTGATCCCTACTGAGCCTTTTATTTTAAGGCTCAATCCCTCCGTGTTTCATACGTTTCAGGTGAGACGAGGCTTCAGGGAAGCGCTTCTGAGGCTCCACGTGGTTCAGGTGCCCAGGGTTAGTTGCCAATTGCCAGGCCGGGGTATGTCCCGTGTAGTTGTACCTTCTTTTCTGTGCTATACTAGTTGTGGACTACTGTTATATTTTAGACTGTTGTTGTTATCTTGTGGACCATGTAATTTGATTAATGTTAATTATTAATTTTCTGCTTATTCATATAGAATGTGTAGTTCTGCAATTATTTCAAATTCCTATGCATTTCCACACCATCCCTTTAACCCTTCCGAGTCTTCGGGCTCGTGGGTGGCGGTTCGGGATTCGGGTTATTAGGTCTCTCTCTCCTGGTATTCGGATCTCGGGTCGTTACAGTAGGCAACTTCCCCCACTCTTTCTTAAATCTCAAATGGGCCAATAAATCTGGGACTCAACTCGCCACGAATATTGAACCTGCGAACTCCTTTCAAAGGTGAAACTTTCAAAAACACATGCTCGCCCATTTGAAATTCCAAATCTCTTCTTCTGTTATCAGCATAGCTTTTCTGTCTTGATTGTGCAACTTTTAGACGATCTTTGATGATCTGAATATTCTGGGATGACTCTGAGATCCGGTCCCATCCATTGCTTCTCCCCTACCTCATCCTAGCATAAAGGTGATCGGCAACTTCTTCCATAAAGAGCCTCGAACGGTGCCATCTGGATACTTGAATGGTTACTGTTATTGTATGCAAATTATATAAGGGCCAGTTGTTCATGCCAACTGCCACCAAAGTCGATCATGTAAGCTCTTAACATATCCTCAACAATTTGGTTCGTTCTCTCAGTCTGACCATCTGTCTGAGGATGAAATGCAGTACTGTAGTTCAGACGGGTTCCCAAGGATTCTTGTAGTCCTTTCCAAAAGTGTGAAGTAAATCTGGGATCTCGGTCAGACACGATATTGACAGGTATTCCATGCAATCTTACCACTTCCTTCTTATACAAAGCAACCAATATGTTGACTGTCCACTTCGTCTTGATAGACAAGAAATGTGCAGATTTAGTTAATCTATCCACAATCAGCCATATCGCATTGAAGCCTCCACGAGTTCTTGGCAAACCCATTATGAAATCCATACCAATACTCTCCCACTTCCACTGTAGTATATCGAGAGGTTTCAATTTTCCTGTAGGTCGGAAATGCTCAGCCTTCACTTGTTGACATACCAAGCACCTACTCACGAATTCTGCTACTTCCTTTTTCATGTTCGGTCACCAAAAGGTCCTCTTCAGGTCCCGGTACATCTTAGTGGCTCCAGGATGAATAGTATACTTGGCCTTGTGTGCTTCTTTAAGAACCTTGCTTTTTATCTCAACAAAATCTGGAACACAGGTTCTTCCCCGAAATAGCAATCTGCCATCATCAGTAAACACGAAATCTGATTTATTACTTAGACTACCTTTGATTTCTACCAGCACTGGATCATTATCTTCCATAGCCTTAATTTCCATCAACAGCTCAGGGCGAAGCTAAAACTGTGCGATCATGACTCGATCTTTACCAATATTAAGATCTAAACTGGCCATCTGTTCCATCAGTTTCCATTCTTGCAACATAAGACTTGACAAACTAGCTATCGGCTTGTGACTCAACGCATCCGCCACTACATTACCCTTCCCAGGGTGATACTCTATAGAAAAATTGAAATCCTTCAAATACTCAAGCCATCTTCTCTGCCTCATATTAAGCTCTTTTTGAGAAAACAGATACTTCAAACTCTTATGATCAGAAAACACCGTGAATGTTTCCCCATACAAGTAGTGCCTCCAAATCTTCAAGGCAAAACTATAGCTGCTAGCTCTAAGTCATGGACAGGATAATTCTCTTCGTACTTTCTTAACTGTCTAGAAGAGTAAGCTATCACCTTCCCATGCTGCATAAGCACATAGCCTAAGCCAATACCTGAAGCATCTATGTAAACTACAAAATCTCCTTCCCCAGAAGGTAAGGCCAAAACAGGGGCAGTAGTCAAACACTCCTTCAGAGTCTGAAAACTCCACTCACAATCTTTCGACCATTCGAATCGGTTCTCCTTGCGGGTTAGTCTGGTTAAAGGTACTGCAATCTTGGAGAAATCTTTAATAAATCTCCGATAATAGCATGCTAGGGCTAGAAAACTTCTAACTTCAGTTACATTCACAGGCTTATCCCAGTTTCTCACTGCCTCAACCTAGAAGGATCTATAGAAATCCCATCTTTAGAAATAATGTGTCCCATAAATGACACCTCCTGCAACCAGAAGTCACACTTACTGAACTTAGCATATAATTGATGATCCCTCAATATCTGTAATGCTATTCTCAGGTGTTCTTCACGTTCGTCCTTATTCTTGGAGTATATCAGAATGTCATCAATAAAAACCACGACCCACCGATCCAAGTACGGCCAGAACAAACTGTTCATTAACTGCATAAAAGCTGTAGGAGCATTTGTTAAACCAAAAGGCATTACAACAAATTCAAAATGCCCGTACGTACTCCGGAATGTCGTTTTAAGAATATCCTCATCCTTGATACGTAACTGGTGATATCCGGATCGAAGATCAGTCTTGGAAAAGTATTGTGATCAAGCTATCTGATCAAACAACTCGTCTATCCTTGGCAACGGATACTTGTTCTTGATGGTAAGTTGGTTAAGCTGGCGGTAATCAATGCACAACCTAAGTGATCCATCTTTCTTCCTTACAAACAATACTCGGGCTCCCCACCGGGATGTGTTGGGACGAATAAACCCTTTTTCTAGCAATTCCATTAATTGCTCCTTCAATTCTCTCAACTCTGCAGGGGTCATACGATACGGAGCCTTTGAAACTGGAGTTGCGCTAAGAACTAGATCGATGGAGAAAACTACCTCCCTTTCTGGAGGAAGTCCCGGTAAATCCATAAGAAATACATCCGAGAATTCTCGAACAATGGGAATGTCCTGAATCTCCTAATCCTTCTTGTCCGTCAAAGAAACCAACGCCGTGAATGCCTGACATCCCTTCCTTAACAAGTTCTCGGCTCGAAGTGCCGAAATAAGCGGCATAGACCTAGAATGCCTAATCCCAACAAAAGAGAGTTCGGGGTTACTAGAGAAGGACACGGTGCCAGATTTACAGTGAACACTAGCCTCATGTCTAGCTAACCAATCTGCTCCTAAGATTACGTCATAATCCTTCATATTCATGCAAACCAAGTCAGTTGGCATACTAATCCCATTAACCAGAATCTTACTCGAGGGGTAATAGTGCTTAATAGTTGAACCAGTACCGATAGGGGTTGAAATTTCCAGTTGAGAGCTCATCAATATAGGTTTAGTAGATAGAGACTTAGCAAAACTCTGGGAAATAAAGGAATGCGTTGCTCCGGTATCAAATAGAACAAAAGATGGCTTATCAAAAGTAACAAGTGTACCTTCTACCAGTCCACCCTCCTCAATGGCTTCTGTCTCGATTTCTTGCATGACTTGTAGCTTGCCCTGCCGTCTCTGGCCTCCTTGTAGCTTACTCGGTGTGGCTTGATCGAACAAGAGAGGACACTCAAGGATACGGTGGTCCCTACTGCCGCAATGCAAACAAGCGCCTAGCTTTCGCCAGCACTCTTCCATCTTGTGGCCTGGACGGTCACAATACTTGCAAAGGGCCTTGGATGGTGTTCTCGGGCCAAACTTCTTTTCATCATTCTTCGGCTTCTTGCCTTTCCACGAACTAGACCCACCATTGGGCCTCTTCTTGTCATTGTCGGGTTTGAAATTCCCGGAACTAGTGGTCTGCTCCTTCTTAGAGTTCCTTCCTCAGATCCTTTCCATCATTTCCAAAGTATCTTCAAGAACTTGGGCCTTTTTTACCATTTCGGCATAAGTCTGGATCTCTATAGGTGCCAACTGGTTGATATACTGCAGCTTCAAACCATTGAGAAAACACTTGGCCTTTATCCTTTCAGTAGATACCAGATGTGTAGCATAGAGGGCCAATCTAGAGAACTATGCCTCGTATTCTGCGACTGATAAGTTCCTTTGCTTCAAAGCCGCAAACTCTACTGCCTTTTTCTCTTGTACCCGATCTGAGAAATACTTACTATTGAAGAGTTCCTCGAACTCCTTCCATGTCACTTGCCTATCCCCCAATGTGGCTTTCACAGCATCCCACCACATTCTTGCGTCACGCTCTAACTGAAAGGTAGTCAAAAGAACACGCTCTTGGTCGCTGCATTGCATTACTTCAAAAACCTGATCCATATCTTTCAGCCAGTGCTCGGCCTCATTCGGATCTATTGAACCACCAAATCACAGGGGATTCATCCCACGAAAGTTCCGGTGGAGATCACCGGCTCCTTGGTGCACTGCTCCTCCTTAGGCCACTGGCTGAAGGCCCCGTGTTAATCCTTGCACGGTACGCTGCATGTCCCTCCATTGCGCACGCTCAGCCACCATTTCAACAACCTCTTATACGTGGAATAGATTAAATTAGAGCAACCTAGCGGAAATCTTGTAGAGTTGATTTATTAACTCAACCCGAGTCTCTACCCAATCTCACCAGGTTGGATCTTAAACTTCTAACAAGTCATGGTTCTATGACACCACTAGGAAACCTAGGAACCATTAAAAACTAAGGCTCAGATACCACCAAACTGTCACGCCCCGACGCAGAAAATCGGAATGCGGCAGTAGAGTTAAAATATGTTGATTTCCAGACATGCTGTGCCTTGGGTTAGCATTTAGATAACTCAAACATAACACAAATAGCAAAAGGTAGGAATAACTCCCTAATAATCATTTATTCCAAACTAATGAAACATAAATAAGTTCCAATATCCGGCAACAACTAAATGAACCAAAGAAGTTCCCACTATCCACTGACATCTTTACATTTCAACTCAAACAATAACCGAATAACCAATTACAACCATGAAACAACTTTAACATAACGACATTCTTGACTCAAGGTATCTAAGGACACTCCAGGAGGCTTTCTAGCTGAATCGCTCCAAGGACTTCACTCCCGTCCATCCTCATCCGCTTGAGAGTCATCACCGGAGCTACCTGAAACAGGGGGGGAAAACTGGGTGAGCGAATGCTCAGTAGGTAATAGCAGGCAAGATTTAATTAATTAACCAATTACATTAATGTCATGCGATGAAATAAAAGGAATGACAAATAATGAATTACTCAAAGAAGAAGAACACAGACATATCATACCCAAGAAATTGGCCGATCGAGCATGTAACGAGCAAGTCATGTAAATAATTCTATATAGGAATTCAATAACTTGTATCATAGCGAAAAGAATGGAATGATTCCAATGAATGAAAATGGCATAGACATCACGCTAGTCATGCACTCGGTGCAATGTCTCACCATGTCATTACAACTCCCCGGGACACTAGTACTTTTCGGGCGCTCCTCCTAGGACCATACCAGGCCCTTATGATGCGTTGGCATTGATTTGGTGGATCCAACATCCCAAGTTTTGTCTAGACATTTACTAGACTCGGCCAGGAAAAAGAATGGGATTCATCAAGTTATAACCTGGAAACAAATCTAGGATTTTATTGCAGAACAAGCCATCCACGGCCTGGCTTCCGAAGCATACAAGAAAGCGAAACAAAGCAATCCCTGGAAGCTATGCGGTCACACCAAGGTCGCATAGGATAAACGGTCACTTACTGGGCCGCGGAAGATGAAACTGGGCTAAGGAAAACCCAGCTTGGTGCTAAAGGTAAATAGTCTTTTAAGGGCTGCTAAGAGTCAAGAACGGTCTGGAATGGGCCATTTAGCATAGACAGATGGTCCACATCTGGCCGTTTAGTACAACAAGGATCGAAAGCCCACAACAAGCTTACACGGTCTATACTGGGCCGCCCCAACACCAAACAGTCCATGGACGTCCATTAAAACGGTCCAGGGAGAACCGTGCACCAGTTGGGCAAAGCTAGGCTAGAGGAGTCGACTGAAATGGCTCCCAGGCCACCAAGAACATAACGGAACCAAATCAGAGTTCAGTCCTGAGTTCTCAGGTCAAGCCTAGGGGCTTTAGGTCGACTATCATGGCTGGGTCGAAGGAAGATCAAGAAAAATCGACCAGCAAGACCTGGCACTTAGCCAGTAATACGCGGTCTCAAACGAGCCGCTCAAGGGGTTTAAACGGTCAGATTAAGGCCGCGTAAGGACTCAAACGGTCCTATGTGGGCCGCGAATCTGGACAGAGGTAAACAAGTGATCTGGTCGAGTTAATAGGTGCAGGACTTGAGGTACAACCTGCCCGACGTTCTAGTGGGAATCCCAGGCTCACGGGGGCTTACGGAGGTATCATAATAGAGGTCCTGGTCCGACGGAAGGAATATCCGGCGGAGAGTCCCAACTATTATAAGAATTGAGGTTTAATGAAACGTCGGAAAACGAATGTATGGCGGTCAGTCAACACCACCGGAGTGGAATGACTGTCAAATAAAGCCTAACAATTAATCCAAAGAGGGGAAATCTTTTAATTCGAGCGACTTATAGACCCATTCAAGAAATAGTCCAGATGATATAATTGAATGAAAAGGGGGATGAATGGACGCTGGCAATCATGCTCGTAGTTCAACAATTATCAGAATTATTACATATATTCCATTTAATTTAGTGAGTTTCTACCCTTCTCAAGATAGCTAAGCAAGATATGATGAACAATTGTAACTCAAACTATACATATAAACGGTCGTTCACCGGGCCGCTAACCCAGACCTTGCGGTCTATCGAGGGGCCGTTTAGGTCAAAAGGGGTTCAAAATCTGCAAAGGGAAAAATGGTCTGTCGCGAGACCGCCAGGGGCATAAACAGTTTCTGTAAGACCGTGTACAGAACGCCATGTCCTCCCTCCGATGACTCCGATAGACTTCGATTGCAATCCACAAATTCACTCGGTATAGTGCATAACAATTGGGCAAAAAGCTATTTTTATAAAGAGGACAAGAAAATGCATGGTTTGGCATGATTTAATTAAGTTTTAAAGCCTGCTAACCTAACATTTAATCGAGATAAAGAGAGATAACATGATCGGTGCCCTAATCTGACATGCTCCGGCTAAACTTAGCAATACTCGCACTATACAGAACAGAATTAAGGGCTTTTGGTATCAAAAGAAAGAGGGTTCAGAGACGCTTCCAATGGTATATATTACTTGAGGTTTGGTCCACTAGAACCTACCTTAAAAGAAGAAGGAACAGGACGACGTCGTCGGTCGCGATAAGAAAACCCTCCTAGAACTCACCGGAATACGCCCTCGTCCTCACTCCTCGTCGGCCGCCGTAGCAAACGCCGATACTAGGTCAAGTTAGGGTTAGTTTTATAGGGTCAATTGATTCTAGAAGGGTCCACTACAAGAAAAAGTGGCTATAGCGACCGAATTAGCGACCGATTTAATCGGTCGCTAGTCGGTCCCAAATAGAGACCAATTCGGAGACCGAAATAATCGGTCGCATAATAGAGACCGTTTCAGCGACCGCATGTATATCGGTCGCTAATCGGTCGCTATTATTGCGACCGAATTAACTTCGGTCTCCAGTCGGTCGCTGATGCCGTTATACTTCCTACTACGACCCCCCCCTCCCGCCCGAGCCCCCCCCCTCCCGAGCCCCCTTCCCCTGCGGCCCCCTCTCCGCCCTAGCCCCCCTCCCCGCTCCCGCCCGAGCCCCCTCCGCCGGAGCCCCCCCTCCGCCCGAGCCCTCCCGCCCGAGCCCCCCTCCTCCGCCGGAGCCCCCCTCCCCGTGCTGCCTCCCGCCCGAGCCCCCCTCCGCCGGAGCCCGTCGCCGCGCCGCTCGCGTCGAGTCGCCGTCGCCGCTCGCCCTGCCGTCGTCGCCCTCCGCAGGTACCTCTCTCTCTCTCTCTCTCTCTCTCTCTCTCCCGTCCCCCTCCGTCACCGGCCTGCTCCCCTCCCCCGCCGGCCTACTCCCCTCCCCCCTGCGGCCCCGTCGCCGGCTTGCTCCCCTCCCCTCCCCCCTGCGGCCTGCGCCCCCGTCCCCCTCAGATCTCCTTCCCATCCCCATGCCCCTCCCCCTCCGGCCTGACCCCTCTGATCCCCCTCCCCTTCCCGTCCCACTCCGCCTCCCCCTCTGCCTCCGACGGTCTCCTCCCTTCCTCCCCTTCCCGTGTCCCCCTCTGCCTCCCCCTCCCCTTCCCGTCCCCCTCCACCTCTGGAAACCCCCCACCAACTCCCCTTTGTGCTGCACCACCGGAATCGTCTCACCCTCCCAATGCCATCGACAGTTCGGTTATCAAAGGGTCACTAAAAGAAAATGACTATTTTTTTCCGCCGATTCTCCTTTACATTATTTGGGTCGGTTCGTTTGTCTGGTTCGATTTAATAACTCACCCTTCTCGTTCTTCTTCTGCCAAGATCATTTCCCTCTTGAAACCTATCACCTCCTTCTCCTCCGATACGGGGCTTTGCTCGATGACGATCCTCTTCCCCTCCGCGGAGCAACATTTGATCTCGGCGAGGTGGACATTGCCGATGTCTTCGCTCCCCAGGCGGCACACAAAGTGGAGGTCCACGGGGGAGAAGGGGTTCCCAAGCGAACGCGGGCCGATGTCGCCAGATGCGGTCGACGTAGGAGGCGGCGTCCTCGCCAGAGGAGAGGTGCTTGGCGAAGGCATCGGCCATGTCCACCCATATGACCATATCAGATTCTTGAGGTTTTTGCGTGTCTAATGCTAATATCTCATTTTGTCACACAGCATTTTTTAATCATAGTTTGCACTAATTGATGCATAAAATGCTGAGAAAGTGAGAAGTTCTATTACATAATGTAAAGCAGCTAAACTTGGCCTTATGTTTTTGTGGTAGTCTGGGACAGTTGCATATATATAGCCTATGTACGATATGTTTTATACCTCTGACATGTCTTCTATTACAAGTTTCTTGTTCTTAGCTAAATTTGTTATTGAACTAGATATTATTTTAGTTAATCACTTTTACTGTTTTCATTTTCTGTTTCATTTGTTTTAGTGAATTATTTTAGCCCGTGGTAGAAAGGAAGTTATCCCTAAGCCTGCGAATTCCACTTGATGTTGCTCACTTTAGGACTGTCATTTAGCATGTCATGATTGTACGAGACAAACATGTGATTGACTGGTAGTAGCAAAGCATGACCCTCTTCAGATGGATGCAATTGGTATTTCAATAAATTTCTCCACAGATGCTAACTGATCTCTTTTATCTATTCTGATGGCCTTTGTACTTCATTTCACTTTTCCAGATACTGTTTGGATGTGTTGCTCAATACACCATCATGCCAGCCTTGGGAGCAATAATTAGCAAAGCCCTGGGCCTCTCACCAGCTCTTGCCGTTGGTTTGATTTTGCTTGGATGTTGTCCAGCGGGAACAGCATCGAATGTCGTAAGCTATCTGATGCACATTTCTTTTAATAAGTGCAACAACAACAAAAATCTGATATACAGTGTCATATACAATGTTACTATACAGAGGAATCATATAATTAGTCTATTCCTTGCTTAACTATTGCACATATTTCGTAGTTCCAAAAGCCTTGTGTAAGCTCTCACTTTCCTCCAGAATTGTGCTTCCTCTTCTGTGTAGACAAGCTTAAGATTCGTTTGATCAAATAAAACTTATACTCTATGGTTTTGATGGAGTTGAGAAATACCACGGCCAGGGTTGAAGAAAAAAGTTATATAGTGCAGATTCAGGAGGCTGGAAAATCTACAGTATGTGCTAGAATGAATTGTTTGAGGCTCCCTTATTAACCAAAATTCTGGCTGGAGCATATGTCCCCGTGGATGCTGTCAAGCTTTCCATCAGTACTTTACAGGTGAATTGACGCCCATTTGAGGTATACATTGACATTTGGCAATCTGTTTCCATTCTAGGCTGTTAAATATATATTTTGTTGCAGGTGGTGGTTGCGCCTATTCTACTTGGCTCTTACTTGCAAAAAGTATTCCCTGCCTTCATGAAAGTAGTTCTACCATTTGCTCCACTTCTTGCTGTCTTAGCTTCTTCATTGCTTGCAAGCAGGTTCAATCTTCATAACTTTGACTCTTGACCAACTTGACAAGCTAGCATTTAATCGGAATTCTTCTATAATGTTTGTTATTCTTTCAGTGTATTTTCAGAAAATCTTGTTCGTCTAAAACAATCAATGGTCTCTGCATCAAATGGTTCTCATCTTGGATTCAAAGACATGTTGTTTGGAGATTTTGGGGGTTGTCGTATTATCTGTTATCCTACTGCATTTTGCAAGTTTCTTTGTGGGGGTATGCCTTTTTCACCTTTCTTGCTATGATTATTTTGTTTTCTCCTTCTTCCTTTGTGTATTAGAATAATGTGATGCACAGTCGAATAAATTTTTTGAACTTTCATTATAAGTATCTCTTGTCCTTTTTTATTATTAGAGTACATAAACTATTCATGAACTTTTCTTGGTGAAGTTAAATATTATCAGGTAGAACTTTCATTAAGTTCAGAGTTGGGCATGAATGTCATACAGAGTGTGGTCATATGTCTCATGATTCCAAGGATTTAGGAACGAATATTAACATGTTTATCAAACAAGTTGTGAATAATATTAACTAGAAAGGATATGAGATATCACATCTAATTAACTTTGACTGTTCAACCTTCAAATGAAATGAACTTATGAACAGAGTGCCCAACTTAAGTGCTATATTAAATTTAAGTATGATGCTCTCCATCATTTGATATAAAGATTGGATAACAAGGATAAAATGTGATATGCCGTTGACACTTGGCACTGTAGCATGCATTTTAAACCTTATGTAGCAAACAAGGTACAAAATAAAACTTGTGACTAGGTTATGTGACTATGTTATCTTTTAGAGTAATGCTACACTCAAGTTAATTTTCAACCCGACTCCATATGAAACATGCTCCTCCGCTTAGAATTGTTGGCTGGTCTAAATGCACTCCACAGGATGACCAGCTGCATTTATTTTAGTCTAATTCTAATGGTCATCCCATGTCAGCAATTTCATTTGTTCAATTTAATTGCAATTTGCAAGCATCTCTACAAAATAACACATAAGGCATTCCATAATCTACATGGACTTTTTTTATCAGTTTTCTGCTTTCTGCTAACTATGTTGGTGTTAAAGATGATGTTTTAACTTGGCTTCTTCACTGATTGTGAGGCAGAAATTATTACCCAGTTTCTTCAAATGATCATCCTTTTTGTTAATATAATTCTTCGCAGATTTGATCACCCAAATATTGTGAAGCTGGAGGCCTTGATAACTTCCCGATTGTCATGCATCATATATCTTGTTTTTGAATATATGAAACATGACCTTGCAGGATTAACATCCTGTCCTGACATCCAATTTTCGGAGTCACTGGTTTGTCTATGCCAAATATTCACTTTCAGCCAGTTTTTTTATGTAGCATTTAAAGTTTCTTTTTTTTGGCTATCATGTCAAAAATGGTTCCCCTCAAGCTGCTCTTCGAAGAATTTCACATGTTTATTTGTCACTTTTGCAGGTAAAATGCTACATGCACCAGTTATTATCTGGACTTCAACATTGCCATTCACGTGGTATCATGCATCGTGACATTAAGGGTGCAAATCTTCTGGTCAACAATGATGGCATTTTGAAATTAGCTGACTTTGGTCTGGCAAACTTCTCTAATCTTGGTGGGAAGCACCCATTGACAAGCCGTGTAGTGACTCTGTGGTACCGTCCACCCGAGCTTCTCTTGGATCAACAGATTATGGAGCATCAGTTGATCTATGGAGTGTTGGCTGCGTATTTGCAGAACTGCTTCTGGGAAAACCTATCCTGCAGGGGACTACGGAGGTAATCAACTTCAATGTTTATTTTTGAGTATGATACTTGCCATATTATCAGGCCATCTTTATGTATCGTAGCTACATGCTCTGCTCTTTTCCATGTGGAAGATAATGTTCACAGTTCATGAAAATTATGAGCAATGATGCCTCCGACAGCAAACCAGGTCCCTTTGAGGATTCAATTGAAGTTTGATATTTAAGCATTACATCGACCTGCTGACTTTGCTATATGGCTAATGCATACACATTAAATGCTTTTAAGGACTAATATGGTTGTGCTCCCTTGTGTTCTAGGCTTGTAGTCAGATATTGCCTCCAATCATGTAATGGTTGACTCGTTGCCATGCTAGACTGCATCCATCATGTAACTTTGACTTTGATTTGAAGTTTGCATTCTTACTTTTATTTTTCTGGAGACCCTGCAAATCTTGTTTTGTCATACTTCTGGATTTCTTATATTTTTTCACAATCAAATTCACCCTATTGTTTATTCTCTTGAGATCTTTTAAGCCTGTATAACATTTTTAATTGCTACTCCAACCAGGACCTTCAACAGCATGGAAGAGTTAATTGTTGATTATGAAAGTGGAGCATTGCATCCAGGAGACCTGAAACCTGCACTCTCAAAGTCATTGAACCAGATTCTGCAGGTAATGCTAACATTTCTGCGTGCCAAGGAAAAAAGGGAATTAGTTATCTAATGAGTGGAGCAAATGAACCTTGGTCTGCACAAGGTTGCAAGTGGCATGTACTTGCCTGTCTCTTGGTAAGTTTGTTGGAGTTTATTTGAGCTGCTGTCAAGGTGAATCTTAATAGTCTCTTTCCTGATTTCGAATTCAAAAGTGTGGTATGTTTGGTGACTCTTCACATTGCAATTAAAGTGATGCTACATTGATCAGTTATAGATTGTGTAGTTATATTATCATTTTTCTGTCGACATTGTTTTCATTCCATAATGAACATGGACAAGCACAAGTAGCATTTTGGATAACTTATCAGCTGTTACTGCATTGCAGTCAACCAATCAGTTGGTTGAAAATAAAAATCCACATTAACCAATAGTAGAGATCTCTTCCCCATTTCTCCCTGGTCCGAATCTCTGAGTCTTTTTTCTGGTCGGCAGCCCGTACGTGACCATTTTAAAAACAACAGTGACGCAAGGGAACTGCTGAAAACTGTCAAGGTATGCATTCATCTGAACCCTATACTCTGATATTACTACAGTCTAATGCATCTTATGATTCTGATGTTAATTTTGACCATTTTGCTAAAGAAGGGCAAAGTAGCATTACAAAGTTGGTCCTCATAACTCTAGTACTACTGACAGCCTCCCCCCCCCTCTTTTTTTTTTAATTCTGATCGCAGTCGTACAAAGTTACTAGGTGATTGGGAGATTGCTACTTCAATTATGGAGTTTGATCGAGTCGTAGGTGCCATTTTGACATGGCTCACAATTTCCATCTGAATTTTGTCTGAATGTAAACGGCAGATGACACTTCTATATTTTGTCTGAACGGCTTGATGCATTTTTCTCTTGGTTATCACAAGAGGGTTACTTAGTGATAATCGAGTGCTATTTGAAAGAAGAAAGAAAATACTCGGCACATTATTTTGTAGTGCTCATTGATCTTGAAGTAGAATTCTGAAGTGGAATCCAAATCGACTTGTCAGAACTGACGGAATCCAAATCGGATGCCCGGTTTGAGCTCGGCGCTCAAACTTCATTTTTAAAATACACTTATTTCAAATGAACTGTTAGGACGGGTCCGGGGGTCTAAAATCTGAAATACCGGTCGGATGGCCGTGCCGGTCATTCCAATACGACCGGGGAGATGAAAGTGACTTGTCAGAACTGACGGAATCCAAATCGGATGCCCGGTTTGAGCTCGGCGCTCAAACTTCATTTTTAAAATACACTTAGTTCAAATGAACTGTTAGGACGGGGCATTTGGTTCTAAAATCTGAAATACCGGTCGGATGGCCGTGCCGATCATTCCAATACGACCGGGGAGATGAAAGTGACTTGTCAGAACTGACGGAATCCAAATCGGATGCCCGGTTTGAGCTCGGCGCTCAAACTTCATTTTTAAAATACACTTAGTTCAAATGAACTGTTAGGACGGGTCCGGGGGTCTAAAATTCGAAATACCGGTCGGATGGCCGTGCCGATCATTCCAATACGACCGGGGAGATGAAAGTGACTTGTCAGAACTGACGGAATCCAAATCGGATGCCCGGTTTGAGCTCGGCGCTCAAACTTCATTTTTAAAATACACTTAGTTCAAATGAACTGTTAGGACGGGGCATTTGGTTCTAAAATCTGAAATACCGGTCGGATGGCCGTGCCGATCATTCCAATACGACCGGGGAGATGAAAGTGACTTGTCAGAACTGACGGAATCCAAATCGGATGCCCGGTTTGAGCTCGGCGCTCAAACTTCATTTTTAAAATACACTTAGTTCAAATGAACTGTTAGGACGGGTCCGGGGGTCTAAAATTCGAAATACCGGTCGGATGGCCGTGCCGATCATTCCAATACGACCGGGGAGATGAAAGTGACTTGTCAGAACTGACGGAATCCAAATCGGATGCCCGGTTTGAGCTCGGCGCTCAAACTTCATTTTTAAAATACACTTAGTTCAAATGAACTGTTAGGACGGGGCATTTGGTTCTAAAATCTGAAATACCGGTCGGATGGCCGTGCCGATCATTCCAATACGACCGGGGAGATGAAAGTGACTTGTCAGAACTGACGGAATCCAAATCGGATGCCCGGTTTGAGCTCGGCGCTCAAACTTCATTTTTAAAATACAAGATGAAATTTGAACTTATATTGTGTGTGTGTATTTATATATATGAAAATGAGCTGGCTTAAACTATTGGCATACTCTTGTTAATGCTTGATTTCTTTATTAAGTCTTGTTAATGCTTGATTTCTTTATTAAGGATTTGATTATAATTTTTTTAAATGATATACAGGATCATCCGTCGCGAGATGTTGGACGAGACGACGACCAGGATGATGTTGGACGAGACGACGACCAGGATGAGACATATGTGGAGGATTTGTGATTTTATTTTAGTTGTGTATGTTGTCATTTTATTATTATGGATGTATGATTAATTTGTGATTTTATTTTAATTGTGTGTAATTTGAGGTTCGTGGAGATTGTGATCCGTGTAGTTGATTTATTATTGTTTTATGAAATTGTTATTTATCAGGTGTTTGTATGTGATGAATTTGAGATTTGTCGATATTGTTGTCTGTGTAGTTGATTTTATATTTATGTTATGAATTTGTTATTTATCAGGTAATTTATTTATCAGTTTAAATAAATTTTTAAAAAAAAAATAATGCAAAATTAGCGACCGCATGGAGACTGAATTGCGACCGAATAGCGACTATACGTTATATTTCTTTTATTAAATAATTATACTTGGCGACCGACTCGCGACCGATTAGCCACCGAATCAATCGGATAGGTTAATTTTATTTTTAGAAATACAACAAATTTAGCGACCGACTGGCGACCGAATTGAGACCGAATAAATCCGATAGGTTAATTTTATTTTTTAAAATACAACAAATGTAGCGACCGAATAGAGACTGAATGGCGACCGAATTATTAGCGACCGATCAGGCGACCGATAATAATCGGTCTCTGGTAACGACTAATACTGCGACCGAATTATGTCGGTCGCTATATAGCGACTATTATATAGCGACCGACACATTCGGTCGCTATATAGTATCTGTTCGGTCGCAATGAAGATTTGCGACCGATCTACGACTGAATAGCGACCGCTAGGTCGGTCGCTATCCGCGATTTTTCTTGTAGTGGTCGAGTGAAGGAGATAGAGTCCCATGCACGCGGGTCGCGCCCGATTCGCGCTTGACCAAGTCTGCCGCCGCTCTAACTCCAAAATTCTTGTCCTAGGGTTAGGGTTTCAGCGGGCTAATAGAGGGGAAACGATGTACACATCATGGCCGTCCAAAAGGGTCCGATCTGGGCTTAATTAATCAATAATTGGGTCTGAATTTAGCGATTTTAGGTCCGATAAGGTTAAACATGGATTTAGCCCTAATGCCATTAATTCGACTTACTTATAATTTTATTTAGGGTATGCTGTACGAGATAAATTGTCTAAATTTTTCATCCTCTCCATGATTATAATTTTTTTAGATTTTTATAAATTGGTTGCATCTTTTCTTATCGTAATTTCCATAGAATTTCTTATCTATTCCTCTTTTATTTTATCTAGTAATTTACTGGGGTGCTACATTAGCACTCCTCTTCACGATCTTCATCTCTTTCTCTCTTATCAGAACACCTTGTTGACTTAAATATCGGAGGGTTGTCCCATGAGATCTCACTCATAACTCATTTTGATGTGTTTGTTCATTGGTTACAGGTTTTTTCAGAACAACTGATTTATATTCCATTCAAAAAATCATAAAAATATGATACAAAATTAGGGATACTATATTTATGCCTCCACAAATCCGTTCAGAGTATCTGGTCACAAATTTAATGCAGCATGCAAGAGGTCCAATATCATGTCCACTAAAACATTGAATTCTATGTCATGTTATATAGTCAATACTTTACAATAGGTAAACCTGTATTAACCGTAGGTAACTCATTTGAACCGTAGGTAACTCATTTGAATCATAGGTAACCTGTACTAACTGTACGTAACAATTTGAACCGTAGATAACCTATACTAACTGTAGGTAACTCATTTGACCTATTAAGTAACCTGTAGGTGACCTATAATAACATTCGTTATAACATACACATTCACAAATTATATTCATCCACATCATTCACATATGAATCATAGATCAAAAAATTCATCACATTTATATTTTTAACAGTAATCACATTGTGTCAATGTATCATTATAATCAAAATGTGGCAATAATGTATCATGATGCATCCCCATGTACAAAAAACGTACAGATGTAATTTAGTCAAAACATATATAGAATCAAAATTAATGCATTTTGTCATCACTAAAACATATCAAAATGTTAGAGTCTAAGATATCACCAAATCATCAAGCAAATCACAATGTGGGAGAGTGGTTGTTAGCTACATTGGGGATTACCTGCATAATAGATAAATAGTTGAGTAATTTCACTTCAAACTTAAATATGATAATCTAAACATAGAAATCAGAGAATGACACTTTACATACATATTCTGTAAGCCATAAAATATGGCTTCCGACGGCATCTTAATTTTCTTCCTATGTTGATCTTTTATAAGTAGTGGTGCTTCGGGCTTGTTTACAAAAACAACAAAATTTTCACAATAGGCTGTTTCAATTTGTCGTCCCATGATGACTTTGTCCTTATCAACGCTCATGACAAGTCTTGTCGCCACTTGCACTCTCTCCAAATCTAACATTTTCACCTAACCTTGTAACTGTGTGATAGAATAAATATAGTTGCATCAATAAACAATTTAAAAGAAGGACATCTATCCTGTGTAATAAGCAATAAAACTTATAGAGGTGAGTCAATAGAGAAATCATCTGTATTTCTCTCCATTTTAAACCCTTCCATGAATATAATAACAAAAATAAAATCAAAAGGAAACAGAAGTGGCTGAGAAATCTACACTAAGTCATGCCAGACAAGTATACTTCAAGGTTTATAAGTGGATTTAGATCATGCGGTTTCTAATTAGGTTTGACTGGTCTCTGTTGGACTAGTTGTGTAGGAGTCCTTATCATTTTGAGCCCTTGGGAACTGGGTTTTCCAGTCTTGCACCAGTGCTAGGATGAACCAGTAGATGGTAGAGATCAACATATGGCATTCACCAACCTTGCTCATGAAGAAAATGAAATATAGTAGTAAATGAGCGTGCAATGATGTATTCCATGGCACTAATGCAGAATATTACAAACACTATTGTTGGCTCGTTGAAATTTCTAAATTTTCACAGTAGTGACACACACCTGCCTTTTACGGAATGTCGAGATAGGTCGACTTAGCACACAGGGATTTCGGGGGTATTGACAGGGGAGTGCAAAGAATGATAGGATTGCACAGAAAAGAATGGCATATGGTTAATTGTTCTGGAAGACTGGGTTGGGGAAGGCTGGATGGAATGCGGGCGTGCCAGTCAATTTCTTGACAATCACCTGCAGAACTAAGTTTTTTGACTAGGGATGTTCCACCAGGGCACGGCACATGGGCAAGGGAGGTCAGGCGACACGTGGCGGAAGGAGGTTCTACTGGTACGAGTGGAGGCGTTTGTGGGGGCTCGTGTACTGGATGTCTTCCCCACCGATCGCAAGTAATCGGTGCTTATTTTATATCGGACGAAGCCCAAATACCTTTCTTTCCACTGCCGAAGGAGAGTCAGGGATCCTGGGAGCCGGGACATCGGGAGGGCTTGGTCCATGCAAAGGTGACCGAGCAACAGCAAGGCAACATGGATGACTGGAGGAAGAGAGACTGGTTTCAGTGTGGGCACTAGAGAGAGTACGGGCTCCAGGTTTATGAGAACGAGGCATTGGCTTGAAAGGAGGAGCAAGCAAGTTCTAATTCGGACGCAGAGCGGCCGACACTGGCTCGGCGAGGAGCTGGCAGGTCGTTGCTCAGTTGTAGGGTCTGTCTGGTTAGAGCAGCTGGGACCGAGCTGGGAGACAGATGGTGGTTTGCTGGATGGTATTGAGACTGGTAGTTGACGAGGGTGGGAATCAATTCCCTAACTAGATTATATCACTATATTCCATGAAAGGTGTTACATGGGGCATGGAAAGCCCGATTACAAGTGTGTGCAAGCCACGAGATAATTCCGTCATTTGTGACGGTCCCCAGGTCATTGTATTGCTACGTGGGTATTTTCACTTTTATACATAGTGTCCGTCGGAGGACTCGTGACTCTGTAGGATGCCGCCCATGGGGTGTCACAATGTATTCTTGATATGGGACACGGTCGAGATCGGGGAAGTTGGGTTGCCAAGGGCACCGCTGTGCTAGAGTGGTCGACTGTTGTTGAGATCGGGGCGATCGGATGGCGTGTGTAACGCCCGGATAATTATGAAATCTAGAATAGGAACAATTATCTATATTTTTGGAAAGAGAAAAGACAATTGGAAAATATTGTATATCTTTATGAGGAATAAAAAACATCTTCTTATTAAAGTAGGGTTATGGAGATCTATACGGGTAGATTAAAAGATAATTAGATACTAAGTATCTCAATTCTAAATCAAGAAGAAAGTCAAATTATCCGTTAGTGAATTAATTATGAAATAGAGATATAAATAAATAATTAAAAGACAATTGAATAATGAAAATTGACCATATTCTTTTTATCTATTTACGACTTAAATTAAATAAAGCATCAAGAATATTTAAGATTATAAATAGAAATACAACTCGAGTATTCGTCTTTAGAAGGAACCTCATAAAAACACGGTAAGCTAATGTATGTTCCCTTAAAATATAAATATAAAGACTTTCACATGATCGAAACCTATCTCTAATACCCGAGACGACGATAAAATTAATAACATAGATAAATAAATTTGATTAATAATAATAATATATAAATATATTTAAAGTCCGACTCAATAATAGAATTAGTAATAGTGAGTCTAAACTATTTAATTATTAAGACGAGCCTAATCGAATTAATAGGCCTCACGATTAACAAATGGGCCAAAAGACTTTATAACGAGTAACTAAGTCTACCAAGAATAATTATTAGTTAATGGACTTTAGTACAAAGGATATCCGTAGGAGAATGAAGGGCTTTATATATACAAGGCCATTAGATCGATAATGGGCCTTATGATCAACTTAGGCATGTCCACATAGGACAATTAATAGTTAATGGACTTAGGCCTTGACAACAAATAATAATAAATTTCTAATAAGAAACTATCAGGAATAATTTTTAGAATATAGCCAAGGACCTAATAACTCTAAAAACTTTAGAACCCACTAGACAAATGGGCTTAGCTCATATTTACATATATATGATTTTAGACTTCCGTTGGAGCATGGCCCTTAAGGGCTAACATTAAATGGGCCTCTGTTTTTTTTGGGTTCCCTGTAACACATGAAATGGGCTTATAAGGGTATATTCATAAATAGGTTAACAATAAAATCATCCCCAAACCCAACTCTTTTTAGGAAGCATGATAGGTTTTTAACGTAAACCCAATAGGATCTCTGTTCGAAGAGATTAGGGTGGCTGCATGGAAGCCTTAATAAACAGGGAAGCTGCGGTTGTTTTAGCATGAAGAGGCTTGCATAGGAAACTTAAACACCGACTAGGATACATATTCAAGTTAGGACTCTTGAAGGCCAACCACTCTATAAATAAACCCTCCTGCATGCACAACACGGTGCTACTGTTGCTGCGATCAGAGGAAAAACAGCTTGGGCGTGCTGCTGTCGGGATTGCAGGAGAACGTCCTCTTTCGGTTCTTCCTCCTCTTGGTCCATCTTCTTCCCGCTGCTTCTTCCTCCTGCTGCCGTGAGGTTGCAGTCATGGGCATCTGCTTCATCATCTTCCTCTGCCTTTTTTCTGCATCGTTGTTTCCTCCTCCTCCGTTCGATCACCTCAAAAGCGTAGGTTTTCTCTCCCAGATAAAAATCTTTAACCATCATACATATTAGACGTTAAATTTCATCTTCAAGTCTCCATTAAAAAAATCCTATGCATGGTTTGAATGATGTATACCGTGATTTGCGTGCCTTTCTCTTAGTCAATTAATAAGTACATCATGGTAAAAAAAATCATATCTGTGTAATCATGTAACTAAAAATCACAAAATGTATATTACTGGAATCCCCGTACTTTTATCTAAATTTTTATGCACTTATATGATAACACTAACCGGTGACACTAACTAATTTAGAATTTAATAGTTTTTAGTAAGTTATACCGCGAATCACTGGAAACAGGTAGTAGGGTAATTATAAAGTTTTATTTGACGGCTTGTTTGTAGGTGTCGGAGTGATCTTCGGACGCAAAATTTAACGGGAGTGTTGCTGGGTAGTGAGCGAGGTCGTGGGGATGATATCTCCTTTTCCCTATCCTAAGATAGGTCTTCTCTCAAACAATTTTTTTTTAACATCATATTAGATAGAGTTTTTCATACTCTTCATTTTGATATACGTTTCCGACATATATACGTCAAGAACTAAGGGTTTAAAGTGACGTTACATTGATCATCAATTTTAATATACGTAAACTTAATTCTTAAAGCTTTTTAAACCCTGTTAAGCTCATTATATCCCCTAATGCCATATTTCTTTTTCCCTTTTGTCTTTATCTTTTAAAAGCCTTATCTATCAATATTCTTTCAAGAAAATAATAACATATATAATATATATATAATTCATATATATATATATATATTAATATACATCCTTTCATAAAATAGATGCTATTTTTTGACTTATTATATATATATATATATGAATTGATGCCTTTTTAGGAGACGTGAATTTTGGATTAATTTATTAAAATGAAATAACATGAAAAAATTAAAGAATTAATGTCGGTCTATAAGGACGCGACCTAAAGAAATTGCGCCTCTCTACAAGGATGTCAATTTAAACTAATATTATTTACTCTTTAAAAATTTATTGAATTAGCGACTCTTCAAAGAGACACAAATTCTTATTAAATTATTTAAAATCTAATCACTACAAGAATTAGTGTCTTTTCATAAGCACGCGTAATCTAAATTGGCGCTCGGCACTCGTGACGTGAATTCTTTCTCTCGCAATTTTATCAGATTTTGACCCATATCGCGGGTCCTTTGACACTACTATCTCATGGCCGAGATAGAGTCCCTATTTTTCACGAGTTTCACGTTGACACCCTAATTTCTTGGAGATTGAATAACTCTCCACCGGATATTTCTTCCGCCGGATTAGAATTTCTTTCTCTAAGGCCTCTGTAAGTCTCCGCTAGCGTTGGAATCCCTCAAGGCGGCCGGGCAGGTTGTACCTCAAAAATCCTGGAAACCTTATTTGTCATGTTACTCTGAAAAAACATGACGCCATAGCCATCATAGAGTGTTGTTTAGAGTGTTATGTGAGTCCTGTCACTGCCTAGAATTGGCGATCAGGACAATTGACGCCAAAATGGATATAGTGTCATGTATAGGTGACGCTATTTTCTTTCATGCCTTTACTGTTCATAGAATTATCGACCATCGTAGTGGACGCGGATTCTGTAATTGACGGTGACCTTGGTGGACACAAATTATCCCAGATTCATGCATGTCCCGGTTTTATATGAGATTCATCGCAAAGTCATCCTTACACAAAGTTTTGCTCTTGAATTCCTTATTCCGTGAATCTACCTTTAATGTTCCTACAATGGCTTATTCCTTTGGAATTCTATTGGTTATAAACTATAGTGGATGTCTAGATATTTACATGACTCAATGTCTGGCGTTAATGGGGCCCAGTCTGGTCATGGGAGACGCACCCGAAATCACTTGTGCCCATGGGAACTATATTGACCACGGTGTGGCATTGCAACGAAGTGCATGACTTTCTAGATTAGTTTATGACATTCCACTCTCTCTCGTGATATGAAATTACATGATATTACTTGACGTGCTTGACTCAACATGGTACTTGCTAGAACTTAATAGTCAATATCTCATGACATGACTTGATATTACATGCTCGATATCCTTGTTAACTTTGCTTGATATATCTCGAAATCTTGCTAATTCATTCTTATTATCTCTTGATATTATCATGCGTTCTGTCATACATGATGATAGCATATTGCATAAATCGTTAATCACTTTAAGCAATTTGGATTAGAGATATAATTCCTACCGAGCTTTTCGTTCATCCAGTTTTATTCCAATGTTTTTCAGGTAATCAGGTGGGTAGCAAGGCCGTGACTCCAATGGGAAGGGAAAGTGTGCAAGAGAGCTTCTAAAGATAGATGATATATGTCTTTTACTTTTCTTGAGTCTAGATTAGAATTTTGTATTAAGTCTGACTAGTGTGTCTTTTATTTTCTTTTGGAAATTGTAACTGAGACACTAAGACCAGTTTATATCAACAAAATTTTATTTTTAGAATTTTCTGATCTTTGTGTCTTAAGTTATTACTCTAATTGACATGACTGTATCGCTGCCACGTTCCGTTGCTATCTGTTCGGGGCGTGACAGAAGTGGTATCAGAGTCTAGGTCTTCTTAAACCCCAGGTTTGGCCATGAGTATGTGTCATTTAGATCCTTTTCCTTATTGTCACCCGGTGAGAATGGGTAGAGCTTGAGGTTAAATAGAAAAAGAAGGATAAGATAATTAATTTTTATTATTATTAACTCTCATAATTCTTGAATAAGATAATTAACTTCTTTAATTATTTTTATAGGAACCTAGATTCAATGAAGGTGACTAGGTCTGACCTTGTTCCCCAAGTAGCACTCGTAGATATCCAAGCTTATGCGGACCTGATTAGGAGAGTGCAGTTATTAGAAAAGGCCGCAGAAGAGAGAGAGAAAGTTGAAGCAAAGAACCAAGTCACAAATTCTAGAAACTTTACCTCGATTAAGAAGAGACCTAATCTTAATCACAACAGTAGTCCTCCCTGGTCTCTCCTCCTATGGTGGACAGCACTAAAAGCACATTCTAGCTCTACTCCAATGCCACATAGTGCATATTTATAGAGAAGGAAACCAGCTTGCTGATGCATTGGCTAACCATGGCGTTTATACAGGTGTTAACAAAGAATTTTTGGCAGTGAGGGATTTGCCGCTTTTAGCTAGAGGATACGCCAATGCGGATGCAAGTCGCTTACCGAATATCCGCCTTCGACGGGTGTAGTTGTTTATTCTGAATTTCTTTTTCTCATTGTATTCTTAGGGGCTTGGCCCTCATTGTACTCTCATTTATTCTTTTCATGCAATAAAATTTCTATCTTTTTGGAAAAAAAAAGAAGAGACCTAATAAGGGTTATAGCTCGCGAAAGGGTAAGAAGCTTAAGAAAGAGAATGGTTGGGTAGCTCCGGTTGATTCATTCCAAGGAAGGTGTAAGTTTTGTGGTAAACATAGCCATCCATCGGAAAATTGTTGGCGGAAGTCGGGAGCATGTCTTCGTTACGGGAGTTTAGAACATAAGAGAGCTAAATGCCCTATTCCAACCAAGAAGAGCCAAGAAGAGACTCAAGCTTTAATGGAAGCCAAGCCTACTAAAGATGAAATTGTAGAAGGTACCCTCATCCTTAACATTGAGTTAAGTTCTATTCCCGTGTCGTATATCTTAGATTCTTTTGCTGCATAGTTACTTTAGTAATTTGTAGTTTTTCCATTCTAGAGTAGAAGGTGGTGTGAATTTGGGGACCAAATTCTCTTTAGTGGGAGTGGGTGTAACGCCCGACTAATTATGAAATCTAGAATAGGAATAATTATCTATATTTTTGGAAAGAGAAAAGACAATTGAAAAGTCATGTACATCTATATGAGAAATAAACAACATCTTCTTATTAAAGTAGGGCTACAGAGATCTATACAGGAAGATTAAAAGATAATTAGATATTAAAGTATCTGAATTCTAAATCAAGAAGAAAGTTAAATTATCCGTTAGTGAATTAATTATGAAATGGAGATATAAATAAATAATTAAAAGATAATTGAGTAATGAATGTTGGGAATGGATGGACTCTAATATCTAAAGGGGGGTGAGTAGATCTACCCTCTAAAACCTTCTATCCTCTAAAATTTAACTGCAGTAAGTAAACAGATGCGGAATTGAAAGAATTACTACTGCTGAATAAGTTCAACTTAATGGAAGAATATGTATGCGAAGGAAAAATGATCAGGTTCAGTATAATCAACTGCACACTGTTGGAATCAAAACACAAGCACAATGCATGCAAGCTACTAAGTAGAGATCACACACCAATCACACAGAATTCATGAGATTTTAGGTGGCTCGGCACAAGTCTACATCCACCTCACATTCAAACCGAGTGTGGCTTACTGCTGATTCACAGCTTCTCACAGCTGATCCACAGCTTCGGGGATTATATCTCTACACTCGCTAAGCTTCACAGCTTGCTACCAGAGGAATCCTCCTCTGCCGCTGAGGTTTACAGCTTAACCTTTCCGCTGACACACAGCTTGAAGAACAATGTTTCAAAAATAAAACGAAGGAAATACAGACAACCAAAAACACAACGAGAATGTAGCTCTAGACAATGAGCAAATCGGCTCTGGTTCTGAACCAAGAGACCGATGACGGCGACTCTCAATTACTTCTTCTTTCCAATCTCTCTCTCAGCTCTCTCTCTGAACTTGCAGGCACTAACTCTCCTGGAATGTGTTAGCTCTTCTTCTCTCAGCTTCTTTTTCTTCAATCTCTCGATCACAGATTTCTTCACGTTTTTGTCTTCTACGCGAACAATTTCTTATTTATATGTGGAGCAGAAAGAGGGCATGTGAAAATCACATTTCCCGACCAGGCTTTTCGTCCAGATCTGAGATCCAAGTCTACGTGGCACGAGCATAGATCAACCTTCAGTCTTGGATCACGTGCCTTCCTTAAACTTTACGAACAAGTGTCCTGTCAAAACGTTAGACACTCAGTCAGCATAAGACAGTTAGACAATCATAGGAATTGCACAAACTTAATAGAGCATGAGAACAAAAGTGCACGGACTCAAATATGCGTGAGTTATAACGTGCACCGACCTTATTAGGCTGTAAGAGAATTATGCACATACATTATGTGTGCAAGAATCAACGATTGCACCAAGCCACCAAGCTATAAACCTATCGTGCACAGACCTTGCTTGCAAGGGAAAAGAATTACACAGACCTTCTGTGCACATACAAGAAATGTGCACTGACTCAGAAGTGCATTCAATAAGTTATGCACGGACTTTACTCGAGCAATATGATGGTATGCACTGTTGGGTTAGATGGACGCAGTCTATCTCCACTAAGTGTGGATCTAGAGGGGGGTGAACAGATCAACTTGCCTAATTTAAAACTATTGTAAGTTCTAGAGCGGAATTTAGGCAAGCATCAATAAAGCTAAATGAAAAGTGCTAAGCAAAAGGTATAAAGCTAGACATGAGCATAAGCGATGCAATCAAACAAGCTAAGCAAGAAATTCCCATCGCACACAGATCACACAAAGACACAAACACACTGCACATAATTTTTAGGTGGTTCGGTCAACGACCTACGTCCACCCCACACTCAACCGAGTATGGCTTCCTGCTGCGCAGCACAGCTTGCGTCCGCTGGACTTTATAGCTTGGCCAAACAACCCGCTGATACACAGCTTCACTGGGCACTACAGCTTGCCGACCAGAGGATCTGATCCTCTGCAACCGCTGGGGAAATACAGCTTAACCCGTCCAGTGGAGACCACCACTGCAAGACCGCTGACACACAGCTTGAAGAAACAGCATTCGAAAATGAAAGACAGAATCAAAATGAAAAATAAAAACCCAAAAGTATTGTAGCTCTTAAAGAGCAAAGCTCAGCTCTGGTTTTGAACCACGAGACTGAGATACAAACACTCTCACTCTCACTCTCGATCAGCTCTCTCTCACCTCACTCTCTCTCGATCTCTTCCTCTCTCTTTTTCTCCTTCTTCTCTATTTCTTCTTCTTCTTCTCTGTATCTTCTTCTTCTCTCTTTTCTCTCTGTGGATCGAAACCTCACTGCTGTATGGACTTTCTCTTCTTTTCTTTTGATCAATCTTCTTCTGTGGAAGAAGACTTGTTTATATAGCAACAACAGCAGCAGGCGTGTGCTCTCCACGTTTCCCGCCCAGCAATTTGGACCACGTGGCAACATGCAATGGAGTGTCAGTACACGTGTCCTCATCTGGATACCTTGTCCTTTTCGGATCACGAGCCAGGTACCTGGGATCACGTGCCCATCATTAGCTTCTTCAGTCCAGTGTATAGAGTTCTCCGTTCACGTGCTCAAAGTCATCAATCTGACTTGCTGCGTCGACGCTTTCACTCAATGGCGTTAACGCAGTGAGGCATTCCAGTAGCCATTAGCCTCGTTTCTTTAGCTGCTGCGTCGACGCTGCTTGCTTGTGGCGTTGACGCAGTGGAATAGCCTGTGAAGATGAATGCTTCTTCAACTGCTGCGTCGATGCTGCTTGCTTGTGGCGTTGACGCAGTGGAAGATATCGCATGCTTCGTCTACTGATGCGTGGACGCTTTAAGCTCCAGGTGTCGACCCTGTTCCCTTCAGCAACAAGAATAAAGACATAAGATTTAAGTATGTACATTGCATTGTATATACTTGAGGAGTTGACGCTGCATAAAGCACTGAGTTGACGCTGCATGAAGCATGGACAGTGTACAGACTTTTACCCACTGTATGGGCTTCATGTAATGCAAACGAATGCGAAGACTTCAGTGTATAGACTTTAGAAGATGAGTGCAATGTATAGACTCCATGAGACTCTAGTGCAGACAGACGATGTATAGAGTTCTTAGTTCAGCCGTCAGTGTGTAGACTTGAAAGGCTGAGGCCAGTGTACAGACTTGTCACCGACCATAGTGTAGACTTGATCAGCAAGGACACAGTATAGACATCAACTCTGCACATCGAATGTATGGACTTCAAGTGTAAAGACCATTGTATAGACTTTGAGTAACACTGTGGATGTACAGACTTTGCTCAAGTGCATGAGACACTAACTGAGACGCTGGACTCTGTACAGACTTTGAGCGATGTGTGGACTTGAAGCTCCTGAAGCAGTGTACAGACTTCAAAGATCACTGTTGATGTGCAAACTTTGGGGACATGAAGCGATGTACAGACTTCAAGGAAGTTAGCAAGTCAATGTACAGACTTGATGAAGCGAAGCCAATGGTGCGTTGACGCTGTAACATCATGCGTTGACGCTGTGCACACATAATCAATTTAATTGAGATGCAGTGTGTGGACTTATGCGTTGACGCTGTAACATAATGCGTTGACGCTGTGCACACTTAATCAATTTAATTGAGATGCAGTGTGTGGACTTATGACAGTAAGAATTGCAGACAGCAGTGTATTAAAAGCAAAGAACACATAGTCAATCTGATGGAGCAATTTCATCAAATTAAACTCAGTTGCCAATCAATCAAAACAATGGTGTTGCCAAAGAGTAGAGCAAGTGTCAACATCATCAACATAGAGGGGTCACAACAATCTCCCCCTTTTTGATGATGGCAACCCATATGAAGTAGAGTAGCAACAACCTGTCATAGATATATATGTTTGATGAAAGACATGATGTGTTATGCAGATTGACATGCAGATGCTATGAATGCATGTAACTCACTGCCTCAAACTCTCCCTTGGAATGAATTCAGAATTGACTTCAGAATTCAGATAATTATGTATTCCCCCCCTAGACAATATTTTCCCCCTTTGCCATCAACAAAGAGGAGGGAAAAATTAAATACAATGAAGGAATCGAGAGAAGAACTGACTGGCATTCTGAACAGGTAGTTCATGAATAAGCATTCTAAAGTATAGAGTCTTCAGTTATATGAAGTTATAAACTAGACTGAAGAAAGAGGTCTGGTTTAAAGATGATAAAATTTGGAGTTCATGCACTACAAGCAATAGATAAGTTCACTGTGCATGATAAGACAATAAACCAGAATCACATTTGGATGAAAGATTCAGTTTCATGATATCTTACTTTCATAGTCTTAAAAAAAAAATTGAGAGAACCCAAGTCATGTATTGAAACTAAACAAATTGACACTCATGAACTTTTCTTTTGAGGGAGCAGCATTATCAATATTAGATCATTTTGAGCATTCAGGTACCACAAGTCTTTCTGCTTAAGGGTATACGTTTATAAGACGCCAATACCCCTAGATACTCAACAAGATGGACCATTCTGCCTATGATCAAATTCAACAGAGCTGAGTTACACCTTTTTGTGTGAGGGTACACGTTTATCAGACGCCAGTTACCCCCAGGTACTCAGTGAAACCAGCCTGCTGTTTTGAACATTTTAAACAGAGATAGCTGATACACTTCATGACATGAGTGTTGTCCACTTCTTTGATGGATCACTCAGTTTCTCAGTGATTACCAGTCATTGCTCTGCCAATATATATATTTTCAATGATTCTCAATGTTTTTCAGTATCTTTCTTAGCTGTCCTGTTTATGTTTCAGAATGACTTATTTAAGAACAATACACATACTTAATCTATCCGACATGATTTCAGATGAGTTTTCAGATGTCAGATATGAATAGCTTTGTCTGACATGAAATAAGAAAGAGGTTGAGAGTTTTATCAATTTTCAACTTACTTATATACTGATTGCAATCTTTAAACTCCAACCATTATAAGATTTAAACCATTACATCAGTCTTTGAACAATTCAAATTCTTATAAATGAAGAAGTCCATTTTCTACTGCTTAGAAATCAGAACTGACCAACAGATTGCCATAATGTCAGAGACAAGTATTCGGAGTTAAAGGTTGAATGACTTCAAGAAAGTTGAAACCACTCTGATTTTCTTAGCAATACTCCCCCTATCTATATGCATGCAGCATGGCAAGAATTAATTGAGAGTGAGCTTATGCATAGGTCATGAATGAATGATATGCAAAGACATGCAAAGACACAACAAGCTCCCCCTGAATATATGCAATGCAGGACAGTTCTACATCCACATTCACATCCACATGATTTATCCAAGTAATCAAAAGCAAGTCCACATCAGAGATTTTATTCACAGCAATTAAACAATCATTCATCATGCTGAAATTTACATAAGCCAAGTTCTCTTCTTAGAAACTTAAAATTTTCATTCCCAAGAGGCTTAGTAAAAATATCAGCAATTTATTTTTCAGTTTCTATGAAGTTCATTTCAATCTCCTTTTTATTTACAGCATCTCTAAGAAAATGATATTTTATCTCTATATGCTTAGTCCTAGAATGGTGAACAGGATTTTTAGCAAGGCATATAGCACTAGTATTAACACATAAAAGTGGAATGCATCCCAGATTTATCTGATAATCAACCAGTTGGTGCTTAATCCAAAGTACTTGGGCTGCACAATTACATGCTGCAACATACTCAGCTTCAGCTGTGGATAATGCTACAGTGTATTGCTTCTTAGATGCCCAAGACACTAGACAGCCACCAAGGAATTGACAGTAGCCACTAGTGCTTTTTCTATCTACTCGACACCCAACATAGTCTGCATCAGTGTAGGCTAGAAGCTCTAACTCACACTTAGCAGGATACCAGAGACCTAGCTCTTGGGTGCCTAGTAAATACCTAAAAATTCTTTTCACAGCCTTAAAGTGATTTTCTTTAGGACTGGCCTAAAATCTAGAGCATAAACACACAGCAAATTGTATATCAGGCCTAGATGCTGTAAGATAGAGAAGAGATCCGATCATACCTCTGTATAGCCTTTGGTCCACAGGTTTACCTTTAGAGTCTTCATCCAAACTGGTTGATGTACCCATTGGAGTAGCTATTTCCTTGAGGTTGTCCATTTTGTACTTCTTCAATAAGTTCTTTACATACTTGGACTGAGAGATGAAGATGCCATCTTCTGTTTGTGTAACCTGCAGTCCAAGAAATAGTTTGAGGTCACCCATTGAGCTCATTTCAAATTCATCAGTCATTATTTGAGAGAATTCCTCACACAATTTGGGGTTAGTTGACCCAAACACAATGTCATCCACATAAATCTGAATGATAAGAATATCTGAATGGCTTACCTTGGTAAACAATGTTTGATCCACTATACCTCTTGTGAAGTTCTTGTCGGTGAGAAATTTGCTCAACCTGTCATACCAAGCTCTAGGAGCTTGCTTTAACCCATAGAGAGCTTTATTGAGCTTGTAAACATGATTAGGGAGATCTAAACATTCAAACCCAGGAGGCTGTCTCACATATACATCCTCATTAATTTCCCCATTTAGAAAAGCAGATTTCACATCCATCTGCTGAAGGTTTATTCCTAGGGAACATGCATAAGCCAACAAAATTCTTATTGCTTCTAATCTAGCTACAGGGGCAAAAGACTCTTCAAAGTCTATTCCAAATTCCTGATTGTACCCCTGAGCTACAAGTCTGGCTTTATTTTTAATAACATTCCCCGCTTCATCAGTTTTGTTTCTAAATACCCATTTAGTCCCTATGACTATTTCATGATCAGGAGGTGGAACCAAATGCCACACCTTATTCCTGTCAAACTGATTGAGCTCCTCATGCATGGCATTAATCCAATGCACATCTTGGAGAGCACAGTCAATGGACTTGGGTTCTATGTTTGATACAAAAGCATACGCATTCAGTTCATGTTGAATTCTTAAGTGGCCTCTAGTCCTAGGGGGGTCATGCAGATTTCCAATAATATTATCTACAGGATGATCCTTGAGATATCTAATATTTGCAATTGGAGTATCATGAACTTGATTTACCTCCCCCTGAACTGTAGGCTCCTCTTCATTAAGCTCTTTATGTTCTTCTTCATCCTCGGATTTGTCTACATGATCTCCTTCCTTCAGGATTTCACCATTGGTTTCATTCCTGCATTTACCAGCATTAGAATTTGCCAAAGATTCATCAAAAATTATGTGTGGAGATTCTTCAACAGTTTTAGAGTTCAGATTGTACACTCTGTATGCTCGGGTGTTTTCAGAATAACCAAGAAAAATTCCTGGTTCTCCTTTAGGTTCAAATTTATCAAGGTCCTTTTTATCATTTATGTGAATGAAACATTTACAACCAAAAACCTTGATGTGAGCAATAGAAGGTTTTTTACCTTTTAATATCTCATATGGTGTTTGCTGGGTAGAAGGTCTTACCATGGCTCTGTTAATTACATAACAGGCAGTGTTCACTGCTTCAGCCCAAAACTTCCTTGGTAGACCACCTTCGACAAGAAGTGTACGACCCATTTCCACTAGGATTCTGTTCCTTCTCTCCACAACTCCATTCTGCTCAGGTGTCCTTGGAGAGGAGTACCTGTGGTTGATTCCATTCGACCTGCAGAATTCATCAAATTGTGAGTTTTCAAACTCACCTCCATGATCAGATATAATGTTTTCAATTTTCTGAGTTGTTTTAACATAGAACTCCTGAAATTCTGAGAAAGCATCACTCTTATTAGATAAGAAATAAACCCAAGTATACCTAGAAAAGTCATCTACCATGACAAATCCATACCTCCTCCCTGATAGACTGACAGATCTAGTTGGCCCAAAAAGGTCCATATGTATCAGCTCATAGGGTTTGGAAGACAGATTTTCAGTTCTAGACTTAAATGACTTTCTAGTTATCTTTGATTGAGTGCATGCATCACAGATTTTGTTTTCTTTCTTGAATGAGACTTCAGGAAGTCCTCTAACCATGCCATGCTTATTTAATTTGTGCAAAACAGTGCAGCTAGCATGACCTAACCTACGATGCCATAAAAATGCTATGTCTTCTCTACTGGCAGTAAGGCAAAGGTTAGTGTGTTGAATTTCATCTAAATTTATCATGTAAGTATTATTTATTCTTTTTCCAGAAAATTTGACAATATCAGAATCAGGTTCAAAAACCTTGCAGCATTGAGAATTGAATAAAACATTGTAACCTTTATCACATAACTGGCTAATGCTAAGTAGATTATAGGCTAACCCTTCAACCAGCATAACATCATCAATGCAGCAGGTAGAACACTTACCTACCTTACCTAATCCGATAATCCTACCCTTTGTGTTACTTCCAAAGGTGACAAGGCCTTCTACTTTCTCAGTCAGTATGCAAAATTTGGCCTTATCTCCTGTCATATGCCTGGAGCAGCCGCTATCCATGTACCACAAGTTGTTCTTGACTGCCAGGCATACCTGCATACACAATTAGGTAGAGAAGTTTGGAACCTAATACTGATTGGGCTCCAATGTAAATGAACTAGAAGCAAAACAGGAAAGCAAATGTTTCGGAACCCACATTTGTTTAAATGTGTTTTGTTCAGTGGATCCTACAGATTTTCTTCTGTTGTTCTTTTTCTTATTGGCAGCAGCATGATTATTGACAGTATTGTTATTTCTGTGCCAGTGGCTTGGCCAGGGTGTGTTCACAAAATTTTGGCCATAGTAGTTCCTGGGCTGGCTATGAAAATATTGATTTCTAGATGTCCAGTAACCATACCCATTGACCCAATTTCTACTGTAAGGTCTTTGATATTTAGCACCCTGGTGTGCAAGACCTGTAAACCTATCCTGAGTTCTAGACCAATTTGACCTATTGAAGTAGGTTGGCTGTGCATTGTAGTGGGTCTGAGCTCTGGGTTGATAAAAATAATTGGGTTGACTCCTAGAAGCACTTTGTCTCCCCTGTACTTTGTACCCTGCTGACCTATACACAGGTTTGTATTGGGTCTTCTTCAGAGGTGGAGGTGTTGGTGGAGACTTGGTTACCTTGACTTGGGGTTTACCAGACTGTGTAGGTTGACCCCTAACCTGAGTCTGAGCCCTAGGATTCTGCTTAGATGTGCTAGCTCTACTAGGCTCATTAACCTTTTGTTTGCCCTTCTCCTCAGCACTGGGCTTTTTCAGATTAGCAGTTTTGTTCATCAAATTTGTTGAGTTCATGCTAATTAGAGGTCCCTTTTCATTTTGAGCAACAAATGAAATTGTTTTCATTCCGAATGTTTTTGTTGCACTAGAATTAAAACCTAGGCCCTCTTTTCTGAAATTAACCTTTGACCCTAACAAAGCATTTAAGTTATCTATTCCTTGGGTCATTTTCTCAATGGTTTTCATTTTATCTTCATTGTCTTTCTAAAGTTCATCAATAGCCTTTTTCAGCTCATTGTTTAGAGTTCTCCGTTCACGTGCTCAAAGTCATCTCCACCAAGTGTGGATCTAGAGGGGGGTGAATAGATCAACTTGCCTAATTTAAAACTATTGTAAGTTCTAGAGCGGAATTTAGGCAAGCATCAATAAAGCTAAATGAAAAGTGCTAAGCAAAAGGTATAAAGCTAGACATGAGCATAAGCGATGCAATCAAACAAGCTAAGCAAGAAATTCCCATCGCACACAGATCACACAAAAACACAAACACACTGCACACACAATTTTTAGGTGGTTCGGTCAACGACCTACGTCCACCCCACACTCAACCGAGTATGGCTTCCTGCAGCACAGCACAGCTTGCGTCCGCTGGGCTTTACAGCTTGGCCAAATAACTCGCTGATACACAGCTTCGCTGGGCACTACAGCTTGCCGACCAGAGGATCTGATCCTCTGCAACCGCTGGAGAAATACAGCTTAACCCGTCCAGTGGAGACCACCACTGCAAGACCGCTGACACACAGCTTGAAGAAACAGCATTCAGAAATGAAAGACAGAATCAAAATGAAAAATAAAAACCCAAAAGCAATGTAGCTCTTAAAGAGCAAAGCTCAGCTCTAGTTTTGAACCACGAGACTGAGATACAAACACTCTCACTCTCGATCAGCTCTCTCTCACCTCACTCTCTCTCGATCTCTTCCTCTCTCTTTTTCTCCTTCTTCTCTATTTCTTCTTCTTCTTCTCTATATCTTCTTCTTCTCTCTTTTCTCTCTGTGGATCGAAACCTCACTGCTGTATGGACTTTCTCTTCTTTTCTTTTGATCAATCTTCTTCTGTGGAAGAAGACTTGTTTATATAGCAACAACAGCAGTAGGCGTGTGCTCTCCATGTTTCCCGCCCAGCAATTTGGACCACGTGGCAGCATGCAATGGAGTGTCAGTACACGTGTCCTCATCTGGATACCTTGTCCTTTTCGGATCACGAGCCAGGTACCTGGGATCACGTGCCCATCATTAGCTTCTTCAGTCTAGTGTATAGAGTTCTCCGTTCACGTGCTCAAAGTCATCAATCTGACTTGCTGCGTCGACGCTTTCACTCAATGGCGTTAACGCAGTGAGGCATTCCAATAGCCATTAGCCTCGTTTCTTTAGCTGCTGCGTCGACGCTGCTTGCTTGTGGCATTGACGCAGTGGAATAGCCTGTGAAGATGAATGCTTCTTCAACTGCTGCGTCGACGCTGCTTGCTTGTGGCGTTGACGCAGTGGAAGATATCGCATGCTTCGTCTACTGATGCGTGGACGCTTTAAGCTCCAGGCGTCGACCCTATTCCCTTCAGCAACAAGAATAAAGACATAAGATTTAAGTATGTACATTGCATTGTATATACTTGAGGAGTTGACGCTGATAAAGCATTGAGTTGACGCTGCATGAAGCATGGACAGTGTATAGACTTTTACCCACTGTATGGGCTTCATGTAATGCAAACAAATGCGAAGACTTCAGTGTATAGACTTTAGAAGATGAGTGCAATGTATAGACTCCATGAGACTCTAGTGCAGACAGACGATGTATAGAGTTCTTAGTTCAGCCGTCAGTGTGTAGACTTGAAAGGCTGAGGCCAGTGTACAGACTTGTCACCGACCATAGTGTAGACTTGATCAGCAAGGACACAGTATAGACATCAACTCTGCACATCGAATATATGGACTTCAAGTGTGAAGACCATTGTATAGACTTTGAGTAACACTGTGGATGTACAGACTTTGCTCAAGTGCATGAGACACTATCTGAGACGCTGGACTCTGTACAGACTTTGAGCGATGTGTGGACTTGAAGCTCCTGAAGCAGTGTACAGACTTCAAAGATCAATGTTGATGTGCAAACTTTGGGGACATGAAGCGATGTACAGACTTCAAGGAAGTTGGCAAGTCAATGTACAGACTTGATGAAGCGAAGCCAATGGTGCGTTGACGCTGTAACATCATGCATTGACGCTGTGCACACATAATCAATTTAATTGAGATGCAGTGTGTGGACTTATGCGTTGACGCTGTGCACACTTAATCAATTTAATTGAGATGCAGTGTGTGGACTTATGACAGTAAGAATTGCAGACAGCAGTGTATTAAAAGCAAAGAACACATAGTCAATCTGATGGAGCAATTTCATCAAATCAAACTCAGTTGCCAATCAATCAAAACAATGGTGTTGCCAAAGAGTAGAGCAAGTGTCAACATCATCAACATAGAGGGGTCACAACATGCACCGATGTGATTATGCACGAAACAGTATTGCACATACTTTATGTGCAACATAGTGAATTGCACCGACCTTGATAGTGCAGTGCACAGACTTAAGCATGCGACATGAGCATTGCACCGACTTGGATCTGCCAAGGCAATGTGCACGGACATGAGTGCACAGACCTATATGCATGCTAGCTCAGACCTCACTTCATGCTAAAGCAGACCTGACATTTAAACTCCATGTGTGTGGCAACACAGACTCACACAGACTAAATCAGACTAACTTGGACTTAGCTTAGTCTAATGCAGACTTACAGAGTATGAACAAGCCACTAACGCAGACTTTTAGAATGAAGCCAATGCACTGACTCAGACTCAACAAAACATGAACGATGCATCGACTTCGATGCACGAACCTGATGTGAACAGTGCAAGAGTTGCACCGACTCCATATGCTAAGAACGTAACATGCTCAGACTTAATGTGCATAGCTAGACTAAAACTTGCACCGACCTCTCCAGTGATTGCATCGAGTTAGATCGTGTGCGATGTAGAACTTGCACAGAGGTTGCATGAGTGAACAAGTAATGCATCGACCTTGTTCGAGGTACAATAACAAGTTGCACCGACTCAATGAGCCCAAAGCACGATATGCACCGAGTATGAGTGCAGTTCGTCAGGAACTTGCACCGACTCATAGAGAATACAACATGAAAGTGCAGAGGAGTTTTAATGCAAGTGACTGATAATTATCTGACATTTATGAAAGATTCATCAAAATACACAACATCCTCATGGTCAAGGAAAAGTAGTTAAAATCAACTCTGTTGTTGCCAATTAATCAAAATACATTCAGCACATGCAACACCACACACACTGCTGAACAATCCCAGAGGAGGCCCAACATTCTCCCCCTTTTTGATGATGGCAACACCTAAAAAGTTGCTGGCAACTCCTCAAAAGAAATGCAGGAGAAATGATGTATTTTGATGAGACATTAAGCATAGTCAGATATTATTGACAAAAACCAAACTCCCTCTGAATTAAAGACTCCTCCCGCTTAATCAAAATAGCATGAAATCTATCTCTTCCCTTCTCTCTCTCTTTAGCCATCAGAGTCTCTCCCCTATGCGCATAGTCTTTCCTATGATCTCAATCTCTCCCCCTTCATTCCAGAATAGAGAAGGATAGAGATAGAGAAGGATATGCCTGAATAATCTCTCCCCCTTTGCCATCAGTAAACAAGTAGTGAGGGAGACAGAGGAAGATAAGAAGGAATGCAGGAAGAAGTAGGAGACAGAATAACACACTGTGCAATGGTTCAGAATATAAGCAAATTATTGGACAATTCTTTAGATATAAGAATAAATCATTGTGCATGCTTGACAAATATCATGTTTTACAGTTATAGAAGGTAGAGTAAATTTACTGACTTTCTGAAATAGGGTATAGTATCCGTTTATAGCAATGAACTTAAGTCACATGATCATGATTGACTAGGTCTAGAATGTATCCTACTGATTTCAGATTTAATGAATATCAAGGAGAGTGACCTGAAAATGTATTCAGGTTAACCAATTGACACTTAGTGAATTTTGAATTTCAAGGGTTACAGCAAGTCTTTTTCACTTCTGATTTTGAATTTAAACTTAGTGAACATACAAGTGTCATTTATACCGTTGACATTAAGGGTATACGTGGGTTAGACGCCATTACCCCCAGTTACTAAACATAAACTATCATATCTATCTCTGATCAAAAACTACACAGATGATTTACACCTTTGACATTAAGAGTACATGTTTATCAGACGCCAGTACCCTCAGTTACTTAGTGAAACCAACCCTATAGATTTGACCATATGAACATAGGTAAGAAGAAGCACTTCATGACATGAATTCCTCTTCATTTCTTTGATGTAGCATTCAGTTTCTCAGTGCAGTTCAATTATTGCTCTGCCACTTTATACATTTATTTTACTAATGATTTTATTGTTGCTGCCCTTTTAACTTTCAATGTGACTTGTTTAAAGACAATACACTTTCTGAGTTTCTCAGCCTAGACCACACTAAGTCTGTCATTTTCAGATACTGTGAGGATCTTATCTATCATAGTCATGAAAGAAATGTTGAGAGCTATAACAGGTTTTCTACCACCTTATTTTCTGAAAACAATCTTTACATTCTGCAGTCTATCAAAATTAAACCTTCAGTTCCTTCAAGGAGTCAATGTGATTCTTATAAAAGAAGAGTTGTAATAATTACCGCTCAAAATAATGAACCAATTTCAGGATAGGCTGCCATTCAGAATGAGGGAATAGACAGTGAACCATAAAGGCAGCTCACAAGGAGTTTCAAGAAGAGTGACAATGTCACAATGTGATAGGAGTAGTTTCAAACAAGGCCAATTGATGCAATTGATACCATGCAAGAAGAGAGAGTAGAATGAGTTGTGCTCAGATCAGACTTTACTGAACTCTCCCTGACAACATAATGCACCAACCTTAACATGCATGAGACAGATAATGCACCGACTATTGCATGTGAGTGGTACACAGATGCACCGACCTGTTCTGTGAAAGACACAAGATGCACGGACCTACATGCTATAAGGCAGGGACGTGCACTGACCTTGTATGTAGAATGCTCACACTGTGTATCGACTATGTACAAGCTATGCATTGACTTATACTCGGTTCAAACACACACATCGAACTCAAATGCTCATAGCAAAGACCTGCATCGACCTTAGTAGTGCATGAAATGCAGCAGGTTCAGACCTAAGTTGGTATATGGAAAAATCAATTGATGTGTGATCTAGAAGAAAAAACTCCCCCTATCTATATGCAATTTTATTTAACAATGCATTTATGCACAAAAATTATTCAAACAATCAGAAATTGTTTATTCAGAGACAAGCTGACACATATTTATTTTCAGACCACTACAAATAGTAATTCAAGAAAGAATTTTGAGTCAATCATCATGAATTACACAAGCCTAATTCTCTTCTTAAAAATTTAAATCTTTCATTACCCAAAGGCTTTGTAAAAATGTCAGCAATTTGTTTTTCAGACTCAATAAATTCAAGTTCAATTTCCTTTTCACTGACTTCATCTCTAAGGAAATGATGTTTGACTTCAATATGTTTTGTCCTGGAATGATGAACTGGATTTTTAGTTAAGGAAATAGAACTAGTGTTATCACACATAATTGTGATGCAACCAAGATTTATATGATAGTCAAATAACTGGTATTTGATCCAGAGGACTTGGGCAGCACAGTTCCCTACAGCCACATATTCTGCCTCAACAGTGGACAAGCCTACAGTGTGCTGTTTTTTAGATGCCCAAGAGACTAGACACCCACCAAGGAATTGACAATATCCACTGGTACTTTTCCTATTAATTCTACACCCAGCATAATCTGCATCAGTGTAAGCTAGAAGGTCTAGTTCACACTTAGTAGGATACCATAATCCTAGGTCAAGGGTGCCAGACAGATATCTAAAGATCCATTTTACAGTAATTAAGTGTGAATCCTTGGGACATGCTTGAAATCTTGCACACAAACATACTGAAAATTGAATGTCTGGACGAGATGTAGTAAGATATAGTAAGGATCCGATCATACCTCTGTAGTGCTTGGGATCTTCCATTTTACCTGACGGATCAAAATCAAGACAGGTAGATGTCCCCATTGGAGATGTGATTGCTTTGAGGTTTTCCATCTTGAATTTCTTTAACAGATCCTTCAAGTACTTTTCTTGAGTTATGAAAGTTCCCTCTTTGGTTTGATTAACCTGCAATCCAAGAAAGAACTTCAGTTCTCCCATCGAGCTCATTTCAAATTCACTGGTCATTAGAGCTGAGAATTCCTCACACATTAATTGATCAGTTGATCCAAACACTATATCATCTACATAGATTTGAATAATCAAAATTTTATCTTCACATACCTTTGTGAATAGTGTCTGGTCAACCTTACCTCTTGTGAATCTTTTTTCGAGAGGAAATTACTCAGTCTTTCATACCATGCTCGGGGAGCTTGTTTCAACCCCTATAATACCTTATCAAGTTTATAGACATGATCAGGAAAATCAAGGTATTCAAAATCAGGGGGTTGTTTAACATAAACATCTTCTTTTATTTCTCCATTTAAGAAGGCAGATTTGACATCCATCTGCTTCAAAGTTATTCCTAGACTGCATACAGTAGCTAAAAGAATTCTAATGGCTTCTAGCCGAGCTACAGAGGCAAATGATTCTTCAAAATCAATACCAAATTCTTAGTTGTACCCCTTAGCTACTAGTCTAGCCTTATTTCTAATGATGTTACCTTGCTCATCAGATTTATTTCTAAAAACCCATTTTGTGCCAATTATGTTGCCATGCGAGGGTTTAGAAACTAGATGCCAGACTTTATTCCTATCAAATTGACTAAGTTCATCATGCATGGCATTAATCCAGTGTTCATACTTAAGGGCACTATCTATGTTTTTGGGTTCAGTCTGAGATACTAGGGCAACTGAATTTAATTCATTTTTAATTCTTGAATGTGCTCTAGTTCTCATTGGTTCATTTACATCACCAATAATGTTCTCAAGGGGATGATCTCTAAGAAATTTAAGATTAATGACTTGATTACCTGAATTCTCATTTACCTCCCCCTGAGTAGTTGGAGCCTCTGCTTTACCTTCCTCAGCAGTGTTGACACCCGTTTTATACCCAAAAAGTCGGGTCATCTCCCTATTTCATTCTATATGATGCTCCGAGTTGTTCACTCTTCATTAAGTCTCTTGATCAGTTGAGGCCTGTTTCTTGGGTCTTAATTCCTGGATTAAGAATTGGCTCCTAGTGGCGCTTCATTGAATAAATCTTAGCAACCCTTTATTGCTATTTTTGAAACTCAATGGTAATAATGGTCCAAACCAGGCGCGTTGTTTCATTATAACGCATGGGATCTGGACCGTTACTCTTTGCAGAGTCCTAAGGCTTAAGGCCTTGTTGAAAAGCTTATCCTTTTGATTCCACGTTGATAATAACGGTCTGTCGTGCAGCCGTTGTTTCATTCTGACGCCCTATGCCTTGGCCGTTGCTTCCTTGAAGAGTCCAACTCGTTGGGTCTTCTTCCCGTCGATCTTATCTTTTAGGGATAAGGTTGATAGTAACGGACGATCCTTGATGCGTTACTTCCAAGTGGCGGTCTGTCATGCAACCGTTACTTCCTCCAGAGAGTCCTGGCAGTTCAGGCCTTTTCTCTGCTACTCCGTGGTCGAGATAAGGGTTTTGGATTGACGATATCTCTTTCAAATCTGATCCTCAGGACCTCCCGTTCGATTCTATGGACTCTTGGTGATATTATCTTCGAGGATTTGCTAAGAGTTATCCCTTTATATAGCTGAATTATCCTCTGCTTGACCTGAGAGTTTGAGGGTCTATAAATAGAGCCCTTGACTTCATGGCCCGAGAAAAAAAGATTTGGAATTCACGACGAAGTGCCGCCAAACTCAGGAGCCATCTTCATCCAAGAGGAACTGCTTCCCACGTCCATCCATCTCATAATCAAGGGAGTACTTTGGTTTTGGTCTTTCAAGTTCATCATTGCATGCTTGAGTTCTTCCCTGGTTTTTCCTCAATCAAAGCATTATCCCTCCTCCTTCTCCACGTTTTTCACTGTCCTCTAAGCATATAAACATCTTCCCAAACTTTTAAAACACCCAGAGGGGTTAAAAAACCAAAAACTCCCCGGTAATCCCCTCTCCTTTTGATGATGTGAAGTCCTTTGAGAATTGATGCTATGCTTGTGAAAAGGACTAATTGAGGTTATTGTGTTTGGTCTTTCTACATCTTTGGCAGGTTTACAGGTTCATTGACACGAGGCCCAGGTCTTCTAGCCGGCTGGAAGAGTTGGAGTTAAAAGAATTCAAGCTTTGTTACTGCAGGTTATCTGACGGCCTTGTGCAGGCGCGTCACTCTCTTCCGGCGGTCTATCGTGTGGCCGTCACTTCCAAGCAACGCACGGGGTTCTGGCCGTTACTTCTAAGTTAATCTGCAGGCTTTCTCCTATTTTCTCTCACGTGGGCGGGTGTTTCATCCACCTATTTCTAAGGTATATTCAGGCTTTTTTTGACTTATTTTTACTTTGGTGGCGATCACATCTTTCCTTGGTATTGGGCATTAACTGTCTTCTTCATTATATCTTTCTATTTTCCTTGCTTGTTCCACCTTCGCGGTGTGTTTTTATTTATTCCTTGCTCCACGCTCCGGCGTATGTTTTCCTTTTCCTTAGCGTAGTCTGATTGAGATAGCATGCCCATGCTAGAGCTAGCTATGATTGCCTAGGTTCATGATCACATGTTCATAGGTTTGAGTAGATCTTTGATTGTTTGTTTGTTATCTTACCATACCACTCCCCAAACCTCAAAAGAAAGATAGAAGATAGACAAATAAATATCAACAGATAATTTTTTGGCGATCACGATGGGACAACTTGTGCCAATTGTGCTTTTGATTCTTGTTTAAACCTGCCATCATCTGCTTGTTGAGTTGCCTTTGGTTTCCCCTTTGATTACTGCTCATTCTGGTTTTCTGAGCTCTCTAACGGCCAGGTGTCCCCGCGTCACAGTCCTCTGACGCAGGGGCATTAGACCGCCACTTTGGTTCTGCTGTGTGAGCTTCCACGGGCTTTCCGGTTACTTCTGTCTGGTTTTGGTTCCCTGGCTCATCCGACGACCTCATCCCCCTGCGTTATATATTATCTGGCGGTCCGTCCTTTGACCGTTATTGTGCTCTGACGCAGGGTCCTTCGACCGTTATTCGCCTGGCAGGTACACATCCGAGGTGCATTTATTTCCGCAGTTTTTGCTGTGATTTATTGCTTGGGTGATACTTGACCTCCTTCTTGCTTTGCTCATATCTCCATATCATTGTGTGCACCATTGATTGTTAGATTCTAGGCTAGACTTTGCATGCACTCCGGTACACATAGGGTCATTCACCTTTTCATACATTAGATTGCATTTTCCTACCTTGTTGTGAGGAGCTCTCGTCTCCATATTCCTGGGGCCGACTAGGAAATCACAGCAGGGACCTCCGTAAGTCCCCGCGAGCCGTGGATTCCCACATGGACGCCGGGCTGGTTGTACCTTTCCCACCCCGTGTCTAGGGTTGCATAAGTGAAGGAGTGGTTACACTTAGAGTCAAACCAAGTCCCATATCCATCTCCTACTAGGAACCCATTGTTGAGAGCACATATCAATCAATTCACTAAAGTTCCAAAGGAGAAATCATAAGAACCTTGTTGCATCATCCTAAACAACTTGGTTGATCTTTGAGTGTCTTCGTCTTTTATCGCTTACATCTTGTTAGAATCACCTAAGTTTGGTTGCTTATTGAGTGCTTTTTGTGTTGGTTGTTTTCGCATTGTCAAGGTTGTCCGTTGCATGTGGAGTTGTTTTCGTCCGTCTGAATCATCTTCTCGAGTCGGTTCCTTCTTCACGTTCTATTATAATCCCCTCTTCGAGTCCACCATGGCATCCTTCAATCCTCCTCGCTCCCAAGAGGACTCTCTTCCTTAAGGGCTCCTTGAAAACCCCCCTAGGGTTATTACATTTTCCTCTGGAGAGGGGACTGCCCCTCTCCCGTCCTCCACCTCTATGGAAGGTAGTCAAGGTACCCCTTCTCTCTCTACTCCTTCCGCGGGCTCCGTCCTTCATATGATGGCCCAATTGGATTCGACCCAACTCCAAGTTTTATATCAAGCTATGCAAGGGTCCAATACTTCTCCCTCGGCCACTATCCAAGGTCAATCTAATCCTTCTATTATTGGGCCGTCCATTCAGCCCACTCCGATTGATCTCACTCCGGTCCAACCCCGGACCATCACTTTCGCTGGCATGGAGATGGGCCAATCTTCTAATTCAGCCCATCAATCTTTCGATAAAGGGAAGTAACCCATCCCTTCCTTTGTCCAGGTGGATCATCACAACTCTGGTTCGGTAGCTTCACATCTCCTTATGAACCCTTCCGATTTCTTACGCCCTCAGCAAGGAGTGACCCAAAATCATTCTAATACGGGGCTATCTCAGGCCCAATATCCTTCTTACGGGCCGCCTATTTCCACTGTCTATCCTTCCACTCCTTCTTACGGGCTCCCGCCTGTTGCTACAGCTATTCCATCTGCCCCTCAAATACAATCAGCATCCTTCACTACCCCTGCTCCCTCCCGAGAGCAGGACTTGCTTGACAAGTGGGCCGCCATGCAGCAACAACTCGACTTTCTCCAGAAAAGGGTTGGCCCACAATCCTTGGCCGATATTCCACTTCCGAGCTTCCAGAACATCCGGTTCCCTCCGCAATCAGAGCTCCACAACTATCGCAAGTACGATGGGAAAAGCAATCCATTCATCCATGTGAGGGATTTTCTTTATGAATCAGCGCAGTTCCAATATGATGATCGCCTCATGGCATACTTATTCCGCCGATCTTTGGACAGTGTTGCTCTAGAATGGTTCTATTCTCTACCACTGGAAGAGGCCGAGAGTTTCAAGGTAGTAAAGGATAAATTCATCCAGCGGTTCCAAGACAGGGTCGGCCCTGAATATTCGTTTACAGATCTAGTAGCCGAGAAGATGAAGTCGGATGAAGAGTTCCCCACCTATGCAGACAGGTGGAGACAAATGGCCGCCAGAGTACCGGGCCACATTCCGGAGGAAGAGAAGGTCAAACTGCTGATTTCCAATGCCACCCCGACCTTCCGCAACATCCTGGCAATGAATGACATAGCCAACATGCATCAACTCTATAGCCGGGCGCGCTTCATCCAGACTCAATTCAAGGACTCCCCTATCCATTCCCTCTTCGAAAACCAAAAGCCCAAGTACCACAAGAAACCACAAGGGCCGGTTACTGAGGGAGTCCAAACAAATGAGCAAGTACAAGCCGTTGCTTTTCCATATCAGGCCGCACCTTTCCGCTACAACCAAAACCCCCGCAATTCACAAAACGCCGCTCCGCAAAACTTCCAAGCCACTCCACAAAACCCTCCACCCGCCTTCACCATTCCACAAAACACCTTCGCCACACCACAACAACCATCACCACCACCACAATACCATAACGTCCCTCCACCCAACGGCTACAACAACAACAATCCAAATAGCAAGCGCCCGGCTCCCAGGAGAGCCCAGTATCCTCCGTTGCCAGAGACGCTTACAGATATCTTCTCGGCTCTCATGTCAGTAAATGCAATCCAACTTCCTCCGGAACGGCTTGTTTGGAACCCGGCAGTTGATCAGACTAAGTATTGTATGTTCCACCGGCAGCCGGGCCATACCATAGGGGGATGTTTTCAGTTCCAAGATCTTGTGTATGACCTACATGAGGGGCAGAGAATCGACTGGGCCGAAATGCATAGGGCCATTGTTGAGATTAAAGAAAAGAGAAGGCAGCCGCAGGGGCAGCAAGTGTAGCAGCATCAAGCACCACAGCCGCAGCAGCCACCACAACAGCAGCAACCACAGCAAGTACAAGACCTGGGCATCCATCAGAACCCAATGCCGAATCATCCATCTGCTCCTCAGCAGCAGCCGCCAGCACCAGCGCAAGTAAACATGGTCCAGCCACCGGCCCCCAACGCCGGATGGTCTTTCGATGATGATGGCGCCACACCACAGGTCATGGCCCTCCACCATAACCACCGCAATCCTCCCTTCATCATCCCTGCACAGCCGACGCCCTCTCAACTCGTCCTCCCATTCACAACCGCTCCAGCAAATCCTCTACCACTCTCCATTCCATCGTACCCTCCATCACCCACTCCCATCACCGTCATCACACCACCATCCAATCCCTCAACCATTCTTACCCATCCGCTAGCCTTCCCTCCACCCGCATCAACATTCATCACCACCCTGCCTTCCGCCCATCCTTCACCCACCATCCGCGCACTACCCATTAACCTCACCAACCCTACGCTCCACCAAACCGCCTCCCCCGCACCACCTGTTCCATTCATCCATCCTGCAGGGCCCATCATACTATCTTCAGATACCGCGGCAAACTGTGCTTTGAGAAGCGGGAAGATGTTCCATCGAAATTACGCTACTGCTTCTAATCCCCAATCCCCTCAGCCGGTGGCCGAGCAAGAAGAAACTGAACCTTTACCTGGTACTCAATATGACTTGCTGCATCATCTGGATCGAGTACCCGCCAAAATATCTGTGCTGGAACTGATGAAAAGGTCCACCCTTCATCAGGATGCGCTGAGGGATTTCCTACAGAAGGTAATGGTTAGCGAAGACATGGCAGTTGATAGCCTACCAACGGCACTGGCAACTATCTCCAAAGGGCCGGCAATCACGTTCTCTGAAACCGAGCTTGCACCTCTGGGGGCTCGGTAAATGCTGCTCTGCATAACAATTACCCTGAACAAAGTTGACATTGAAGCAGCACTGGTTGACACAGGAGCCTCAATTAATGTTTGCCCACTCAGCACCCTCCGAGCATGCAACATATCTGAAGAGTTACTACGGCCTACTCCCACCACTATAGCAGCGTATGACAACTCAAGGCGAGCATGTCACGGGGTAGTCACCATTCAGGCAGAGCTCAGGCCCCTTGCTATGGCCGTGGAATTCTATGTTCTTGATATCGACCCTATGTTCAAGGCTATCTTGGGTCGTCCCTGGATTAACACACTCGGCGCCGTACCCTCCACCGCACATCAGTGCATAAAATTCCCCTTCCAAGGGAGGGTCGTCAAAGTTAAGAGCTTATCCACAGTACAGTCAGTAAAGGCTATTTCAGAGCAGGTTCTTCCCACACTTTGGCCAAGCAGCCGGCCCGTTCTGTCAGTATTGGATTTGAACTTTCCTTGGGCTTACACATCCCCTAAGCCCGTCGCTACTCCAGTTAATGTCAAAGTAAAGCCGCAGATTTGAGATTCAAAGGGGTGGAACATTATATTGAAACTGGGCTATCAACTGGGGAGAGGCCTCGGTGCGCAACTGCAAGGGATGACTAAGCCTATACCTAAGGGAAGAAAAATGGGTAGGAGAGGTCTCGGCTACAAAGAGACAACATTATCCATGATAAGTGATTCTGGGCCGCTCACTTGGGATTATCATCAGCATTTTGTCAAAGGGTCTCTCCAGCCTGGCACATTAGCTCCAAAGCCGGTTCAACAAGAAAGGAATACAGTTTGTCCAATTGCCAGTCCGCCTCCTTGCCAAGAGGGTCAGATGATGACATGCTCGACTACAGTCAGGCCTTGCAGGGGCTCTTTTATGAGGAAGAATGTCAGAGGAAGCAACAAGAAGTTCGGCTTATGCAGTGGAGGCCGAAGAAGCAGCTTATTATTGATCTACAGAAGGAGAAGAGTTCTCTAGTTGTCTGTTCTTGGTCTCTCTCACGCTTCCAATCTATCTTTCAACAAAAGGAGTTCGTACCCCGCCTTCCTCCTGTCATGATAAATTCATCTTTCATTGATCCACCGGAGATTCTATTCATTCCTTGTGCTTGCGGGAAATGTCCACGCATTGATCTATCCACTCTGTTTACTCCTCCTCCTCCCAACGCTCAGCTCCACGAGATGTGGTTCTCTTCTTCTGATCCCTTCTTTGATTGCATCTTCCCCGAGCTGTTCCCTATGCAGCTCCCACCTCCTCCATCTTGCTGTGTAGTCTCCGCTGATCTAAAAAAAAAAACGTCAAATTTGCAACGGAGATTTCAGTGGAAGATTACGCTATCCTGTCTCCATCCTCCTCCTCCCAAGGGCACGAGTCCCCTGCTCCTCCCCTTCCACTAGGTTTTCTGTCCCCTAGGTTAGGATTAGGGTCCGTCGAGTCTAGAGGAGTAGAGTCCGTTAGATCTAGAGAAGTAGGGTCTTGTTCTGGGTCGTCCAACCCTTCCCGTTCTGAACCGCGCTCGCTTGCGCATCCTTCCTGATCTGTTCCTGATAGGTTCTTGCAAGATCTAGCTCAGCGGTGTCATGCTCTTTTGAAGTGTCCGGAATTCGTCGCTACAGCAATCGTGATTGAGGATGAAGAAGGAATAGAAGGGGAATGGAGCGATGACGGATTAGGCGTCTATGAGGTCTTGGATGAGAAGGATCCAATAGGTGAAGACAGCGATGTAGATAACACTGCCGACTTATATGCACAAGGACTAAAGAGATTCGACCAGCCGTCGACGGCAGTTGATGAACCTACAAAGGAAATCAACTTGGGAACGGAAGAAGACCCAAGGCCCATCATTATTTCTGCTGATCTCCCTTCACAGGTAGAAAAAGATCTAATTAAAGTATTAAGGGAGTATAGTGATTCTTTCGCTTGGTCTTATGAGGACATGCCAGGTCTTGACCCCTCCTTAGTGGAACATCGACTCGTGCTTAAACCAGGGGAAACACCTGTGAAACAACGGTCAAGAAGATTTCACCCCCACATGGCCTTAAGGATCAAAGAAGAGGTCGACAAACTATATAAGGCCAGGTTCATCAGAGTGATTTTATATCCTCAGTGGGTGGCAAACATAGTCCCTGTTCTCAAGAAGGATGGAAAAGTGCGCATATGCATTGACTTCAGGGATCTAAACAAAGCATGTCCCAAAGATGATTTCCCGCTACCTCATATAGACGTCCTAGTGGATAACACTGTCGGGTATGAAGCTCTGTCATTTATGGATGGGTACTCGGGCTATAATCAGATCCGTCTCGCACCGGAAGACCAAGAGAAAACTTCCTTCACCAAGCCCTGGGGCACGTATTGTTATGTAGTTATGCCATTTGGTTTGAAAAATGCAGGTGCCACCTATCAAAGGGCGATGATGGCCATTTTCCACGACATGATGCACATATACATGGAAGCTTACGTGGATGACATCTTGGTGAAGTCAAGAACAAAAGAAGAACACCCCTCTATCCTGGCTAAGGTGCTGCAGAGAGCCAGGGAGTACAAGCTTAAGATGAATCCAAAGAAGTGTGTATTCGGAGTCTCCTCAGGGAAGTTGTTAGGGTTTATAGTGAGCAAACGGGGGATCCAGATTGATCCTAATAAAGCACAGGCCGTCATGGACATGCCTCCGCCAAAGAACATTACGGAACTTCGAGGATTGATTGGTAGACTGTAATTCATTAGAAGATTTATATCTCAGCATTCTCAGAGGTGTCGTCCGTTTTATGAGTTGCTTAAGGCGGGTGTCAAGTTCGAATGGAATCAAGACTGTCAGAAGGCCTATGAGGACCTCAAAGAGTATCAGTCCAATCCCCCGGTTTTGTAACCTCCTGTCCCTGGGAAACCCTTAATCCTATACATCTCGATTATTGAGGACTCCCTAGGGGCGGTCTTAGCACAAGTGGATGATGAAGGAAAAGAGCGGGCCGCGTACTACCTCTCTCGACTGTTTAATCCAGCTGAATCCAAGTACACCGCTATGGAGAAGACTTGTGCCGCCTTAGTGTGGGTAGCTCAGAAGCTTAAACATTACTTTCTCGCCCACTCAGTTAGGTTGATCTCTAGAATGGACCCGATCCGTTATCTCTTAGAAGAACCCGTCCTTTCAAGTAGGTTAGCTCGCTGGCAGAGCTTCCTCTCTCAGTTCGACATCACCTTTGTTGTTCAGAAGGTAGTCAAAGGATATGCCATTGCTGAACATCTTACACATCTCCCTATTCCTCACACCGATTCTATTCGGGATGATTTCCCTGATGAGCATCTCTCTGTCCTTTCTCATCATCCCTTTTGGTCTCTGCACTTCGATGGTGCACTCAACTCCCAAGGCCAAGGGATCGGTGCTGTCTTGCTTACTCCAGAGGGAGTAACCATTCCCTTTGCTTATCAACTTCGATTTCCTGCTACCAACAACATCGCTGAGTATGAGGCTCTCCTAGCCGGCTTGAAGCACGCCTATCTCCTAGGCGCGCGCTACTTGAACATCATAGGAGACTCTCAGCTCGTTCTACGGCAAGTTCTGTCCACTTACCGTACTCGTGACCCAAAGCTCAAGTCTTATCAAGATTTGGTCACGCTCATTGCTAAGCAATTCTGTAAGCTGATCTATATCCATACTCCCCGTTCTCTGAACATTCTAGCTGATGCTTTGGCATCTCTTGCTTCTTCCTTATCTTTCCCTCTCAGTCGTAGTACTGAGACCATCGTCGTCCAGAGATTGGACGCACCTTCTCTTCAAGATCCTTGGTTCATCAACCTCAGGAAATCTGTAGAGGCAAGAGCTGAGAAGGAAGATCTCAAGGAAGTTTCATTAACAGAGCTAGAGGAGATTCTGGACGAAGAAGAATTGTCTTGGTATCATGAAATCGAGTTGTTTTGCAAAGAAGGGTCATTCCCAGAAGGGGCAAAGGCCGAGCAGCGTAAAGCAATAAGAAGAGCCGCCGCAAAGTACACTATCATTGCAGGGGAGCTGTATAGGCGCGCTACTAATGGAATGCTCATGAGATGTTTGGATGATGTAGAAGCTTGGAAAGTGGCTGAAGCGGCCCATTCTAGTGAGTGTGGAGGTCATGTCAATGGCCAGGCTCTAGCGAAGAAGATCCTTAGGCAGGGCTACTATTGGCCCACTTTAGAGGAAGATTGCTCCCTCTATGTCCGGAGGTGTCTTAAAAGCCAACTCCATGCTGATAAAATTCACTCTCCAGCCTCGTCTCTCCATCCTATGACTGCTCCTTGGCTATTCTCTATGTGGGCTTTTGACGTCATCGGCCCGCTCGGGGATCCTAATTCTCAGATCAAGCAAAAATCCTTCATCCTCACCGCTACTGAGTACTTCACCAAATGGGCCGAAGCCGAGGCGTACGCAGAAATCAAAGCTACAACGGTGTGCCGCTTTATCTTGAAGAATATCATCTCGCGGTTCGGAGTGCCAAGTAACATCATCACCGACAACGGACCCCAGTTCGTGTCCCAAGAGCTTAAGGACCTATGTAAGAAGTTCAATATTGCATTGCATCATTCATCTCCATATTATCCTCAAGGCAACGGTCAAGCCGAGGCCACTAATAAAACCCTTCTTAAAATCATCAAGAAAACATGCGAAACACAGAAATTTTCTGATTGGCCTGAAAGATTGGTGGAAGCTCTGTGGGCTTACCGCACCTCCGTCCGTACCCCTACGGGGCAAACTCCCTATTCCCTGACCTATGGGATGGAGGTGGTGCTCCCATATGAGATCTTAATCCCTTCCCTTAGAGTGCAGCTCGATAAGGAACTTAATCTCGATGAACGTCGAGAGGCGTTGCTAGTCCAGTTGGAACTCTTGGATGAGAAGAGGATGAATGCGGCTGATCACGTTTTTGTTTATCAAAAGAGGGTTTCGCGTTATTTTCAAAAGAAGGTGATTGAACGTAAGTTTATGACGGGTGATATTGTTTTGAAATGCAAATTCATTCGGTCTGCAGGTCCTAGGTCTAAATTGCAACCTAACTGGGAAGGGCCGTTTGTAATAAAAGAAGCTTATCCAGGGAATGCTTTTCGCTTAATAAATGCGGAAGGTGAGGAGCTCTCTCACCCGTGGAATGGGTTGTATCTTAAGCATTTCTTTCCTTAGAGTCTAAACCACGTGCTTTCCCGGCAGCAAGATCTTCCTTCCTATCTTCAAAAGAAGAGGTCCTGAGCAAGGCAATCACACACCACACGACATCCCTGGTCGGGTTCCTTGTTTAAAAGACACCGTTTCTCCTTGGCCATGCTTTAGGGGAAAGTCGAAGTCCCTGTCCGCTTCATTCTTCGGCTGAATCCAGGGGCAAGGAGTGAATAAGGAGGTGACGACCAATCCAAATTCCCTAACGAGAGGAGGTCTCAAACAGGGGCAAGTCCGTTATGACCTGACGCCACAAGCAAGAAAGGAAAAGAAAAGAAAAGCAGTGCTCTTTACGACAAAATCAAAAGCGTTATCTCAAAGGTCTACAGATTCCGAATTTTTGAAAAAACTCCAAGGAGGAAAGAAATCTAGGCATGACAAGAGTGGCAGTACAGTTCCCCGCGGGACGTTATGAGCCCGGTCGCATGCATGCCTAGGGTGGACAAAGGTTCGATGACGGACGCGAAAAAAGGCCCCGGCGCAACAGACCAAATCTCTGATAGGGTTGTGCGGTGAGAAAATCAAGTCCTAAAAACTCCCATATCTGGCCTAAGCTTACCCCATGATCTTTTTTCTTTTTAGGACTAAGATGAGTACCCTGGGTATGGCATTGGTAGAAGCACCGTCATGATAATTAGGTCTTGGCCAGGGGTTCTCACACTACTGCACGCCAATCTCGGGACTCAATCTGAAACACGGAAGGGTTCGCGTTGCTTGAGAGGCACCGGTTTTTCAAAATCCAAAAACATCAAATATTTCAAAAATCCAAAAACATCAAATATTTTAAAATCCAAAAACATCAAATATTTCAAAATCCAAAAAACATCAAATATTTCAAAATCCAAAAAACATCAAATATTTCAAAATCCAAAAACATCAAATATTTCAAAATCCAAAAATATCAAATATTTCAAAATCCAAAAACAACAAATATTTGCAAAAATCCAAAACAAAACAGATATCTCTAAAAATCCAAGAACGTTAAAAATTTCCTAAAACTCCCAAAAATACCATCATGTGCATAGCATGCATTGCATTTTCATTGTGCTTTCGCCTATTTAATAAAGGCTCCACCCCTTGACCAAATATCAAGGAACGGTCATTATCTAACTTGCTTCAAAGGCAAGGGGTTGAGTCCAAGAACAGATCTAACTTGATTCATGATTAAAGTGTGTGTGCAGAATGCAGGGGCAAGATTTAAAGCAAAAAGTTCACAGCTATGCAGGTTCAAGGTATGTAACGCGCCAACATCGGACCGTTACAGTCACATAACGGCCCCCTCTGCGACCGTTATTTTCATGCAGGCATGGGCCTTCCTTCTTTCACTAATCATCACTATAACGGTCTGGAGAATACCGTTACTTTCTTATAACGGCTCAAGGCCTATCCGTCATATCCTTCAGAGATAGGGTTCTGTTGTTACTCTCATTCTGACGGCCTGTCGTAAGACCGTTATTTCCTTGTGGCGGCCCATTGCATATCCATTGCTATCTCCAGAGGCTCTGCCTGTCCACATCTTTCCAGCCATTCAAACCACGAAACTCAAGCTCATTCAACTAAGACAATTTCATCTCATTCAAGCAAGCTTAATGAAATATAATTCATGATAAACCAAGCTCTGATGATCAAGTACACATAACATCTCTCATGAACAAAAAGAAAATCAAGATACATTCAATTTCTTATTCGTAAGAGGGCGGATTCTTCTCAACTCTTTCACATAATCTCGGCGTGCTTCGTCGTTCTCTTCAACTTCTGCTTGCCACGGGCGCACCTTGCTGATCTCCCACATGATCAGCGCGTTCCGGACCGCTCGTTCATCTTCCTCGGCCCCCATCTTCCTAGGTAGGAGGGGAGGGTAGTGTGATAGTGCAGAAACGCCGGTTCGAGGTAGTCCGATCTGAAGATGGCATCGGTGCGGGTTGTAGATCGCCATGGTAGTATTCCCCACTAGCTGGAGGTCCAGGCCTTGGCGCCGCGGTATTTTGAGAAGAGTGCTTCGAAGGATTCTTGGTCGCATGATGAACTTGTCAATTGGCAAAGTGTTGAAAAAGAGGCGCCATTCATCCTGAGTTTTCTTATCCGCTGTCCTGCACTCCACCTGAGAAGAATATCCAAATGCCCCTCCAATGAAGAAGAGAGGGTGGCTCCCGAAGATCCGGCTTGCAGAAGTGATGTCTTCCTTGGGAAGGAATTTGACTCTCACTCCTATCCAGCACTCAAGGAGTATCATGGAACCAAACAAAGGACCTCCTATGCAAGCCGAGCTTAGTCCTTCATAGAGGTATGAGAGGACCGCTTGAGAAATAGACATTCCCCGCCACAGCCCGCTAATAATACCAAGATTTTGGATGTCTAAGAGGTGGTCGGTCGTGGTAAAAAGAAAGACCCCGCACAAGCAAACCGCCATCGCCTTGGCTATTGCTTCATGTCTCTCCCACTTGTTTTTACAATGAGACACTATCCATTGTGCTAAGGGTATCAAGTGAATGTGGTGAGGGATGATCATGGTTCTCACGTCCTTTGGATTATGAATAAAGTCACTCAAGATCAAGGACGGATCAATGGGCTCTATTGTATAGCAAACCCGGTCTTCATCCCCCACCTTAATCTTAGGAAGGGTTAGGAAGGCTTCTACCTCTTCTAATAGGACGGTTGCTTCGAAGGAAGGGAAGATAAAGGTATGAGTTTGTGGATGCCATAATTCTACAAGTGCTGAAATACTTGGCCAATCTAAGGATAGTTTCTGGAAATTTTTGCCTAAAACCAAGAGGGGTTGAAGGTGCCAAGCTTTAAGGATTGATGTAACTTCTATAGGGAGGGCCTTCACCATGGGAGCCACCCACTTCAGATTAGAGTAGCATCTTGGGCCAGGAAGAGGCTTGAAGAAAGAAGGAGAAGAAGAAGTCATAAAACGGATTGAAAGTGCAGAATTTTCTGAACTTGGATGTGTTGTTGAGGGACTTACCACCCTTTGAACATTGGAGCTTAAGTGCTTGGGAATTGATGTCAACCGCTGGAGCTCTCCGTGTTCTTTTCTGGCAGCTTTAGGCCCGGTATAGACCTTCCCTTCCATGATCATCGCCTCCAAGCTCCTCTTCATATTGATTTCTGCCCTTAGGAGAGGTTCTTCAACCCTAAAGCAGAGGTTTTCAGCCAAGCTATGATTTTGATTGAGTTTCCGAGTCTTAAAAGCTTGATTTTGGCTTTTGGAAGGATAGGATTCGGATTAGAAAGATTTATCTTCAATCAGGATAAGTTCCAGTAAGGGATTAGATGGCTAAACCTCGGGTTTAAGTTCTCACGGCTCAATCCATCTCGGAATACAACCCAGAATCTAACGGTCTATCATAAGGCCGTTATTTCATTCCAACGCGCCAACCTTAGGCCGTCGCATTTTCCTGTAGGTTTAGTTCCCCAATCATGTTCTGTGAAGATTAACGGTCTAAGGCCTGACCGTCATTTGTTATAACGCACGAATCTTGAGCCGTTATATTCTCATCCACTCAGTCCTTTCTCTTCTAGGCTAAGCACTTCCTGACGGCCCTGGTTATGGCCGTTGCTTCACTCTGACGCGTCTCCCTCAGGCCGTCGCATTTTCTGCTAGTTGTCCTGACAACCATCGCTCTGCCATAATCAACGGTCTAGTCTTTGGCCGTTATTTGTCTTTGACGCACCTGCCGTTGGCCGTCGTTTGTCCTGAAGCCCTACTACCAGGATGGGCCCCTGTTATGAGCAACGGCCTTTCACCGGCGCGTCGTTTGATTATGACGGTCTGAGCCTAGACCGTTACTTTCTCTGCTGCTGAATTCTGGTTATTCCTTCTGCCCTCGCCTAGACCTGGCGGTCTCTCGCATTGTACACCTTGTTCTCTCTTTTTTTTTTCACACATACATTCCCACAAGTAACTCATACACACATTCCTGCCCATGACGCATTCATCCATTCATTCATTTCATCCATCCCTGCACAATCAAACACACATCCTTTCATTCACTAAACAAACAGAAAACCCAAAAAAGATCTCATTCCATCTACCATAAGTTCTATACAAGAGATAATAAAAAACATAAAAAATACATCATTCGGTCGGCTTATCCGCCGGACCACCCTCATCCTCTCCATCCTCGGGTCTCCTCGCGGGTGGCGGCGCTATAGAAGCACTCTCCTCCTGCTGTCCCCGCTCCGCCCTCTCATTCCTCCGCTGGGCGGAGGAGCTGACAAGAAAATCCCCTACTGAGCCACTCGGGGCAGCACTCCTCCGTGCCCCACTCTGGGAGGCACTCCGCTCTGGTCCCCGGCCCATCATCCGGACCGTCCGCTCCAGCGTCCGCAGCTCGATCTTCAGTGTGAAGATCTGACGCCGCGTCTCTCGTGCCTCGGTCCGGTAGCGATCCAGGTCCGCCATCCCGATGCGGAGCTGCTCCACCTCAGCCCGTGCTCGCGCTAACTCTGTCCGTAGTTGCTCCATCTCTGCATCATCCGAGCGTCGCGGGGTCTCCGCTCTCAGCCGAGCCAGCTCTGTCCGTACAAGCTCTGTCTCCGCTCGGGCTCGATCGGTCTCAGCCCGGCTTCTCTCTGCCTCTGCCCTCGCCTGACTGGCCTCGACCACTGCTGCTGCTAGCTCCCTCGCCTGTAGGTTGCATTTTCATATCATAGCATTAATCATAAGGCATTGTTTTGGGCATAATCATAAGCATGAGCATTTTAGCATCTTACCCGCTCCGCGAGGGTGGCCTCCGCCTCCTCGGCCCGGGCAACTGCTCGAGCAAAATCGGCCTCCTGCTCAGCCCTGCCTCCCTTAGGCTATGAGGAAGACGATGGGGCATCCGGTCCGACTCGTTGGGCTCCCTCGGCCCGCTGCATTTTAGAAATCATGGTTAGAAGTCATGATTAATCAGCATTTGCATCATGATATTCCATTAAGCATAATCATAAAGCATTTTAGGTCTCACCAGGAGCTCCAGAGCTGTCCGGTACCCGTCCTGCTGCTGGATGGTGGAATGGAGTAATCCCTCCAGCTCGGCTATCCGTCCCTCAGGATCTAGCTGCATTTTCAGAAATCATAAGTCAATACATCCATCACATGGCATTTTTGCATCTAGAAAGAGCTTTTGGTTTAGAATTGCATACCGGTCGTCGGGTACCTCGGTACACCCGGTCGCCGTAGAGTCGAGCGAAGGCCTTCAGATATGCCTCATCGCTCTCGTCTCGCTCCTTCACCGCTCGGCCCCGCCTATTCCAGTCGTGGACGTACTTCGCCTTCCGGGCACACCAATCCACATTGCCGCTGATGCCCCTTGCTGACTTGCCGGGGTGGTCATCGCTGTGGCGTGGAAAGGTCACCTCGGGCTGGTGTAGTCCCCGAGTCTGCAGGATCAGCCTATAGTGCAGAGGCTCGATGATATGGATGCAATGCAACCATATGTCTCGCCCCCGGTACGATAAAGCCGCCTCCACCCATGGCTGTCCCGTATAACCCTCGTCGCGGTATGGGGTCCATCTCACCTGAAAGCATTTTTAGTCCATTCATCAGCATTAGCATATAAAAGCATTAAAGGCAAAAGTATTTAGAAAGCATTTAGAAGCATGTAGAAGCATATAGGAATCATTTTTCAGCTCTGGACTTACCGACGTATGCGGGAAGGAGTCCAAGTCATCCTGGATCGTCCGGGTCAGTCTGATGATCGACCCTGTGTCCCTCGCCACCGACCATCGCCTCGCAATCGGTATGCGGCCGGGATGGAGTAATGCGCCTCTCCCGATGCCCGGGAGGTACATATAGCTCCAGATCTGCATTTAGAAATCAAGTCAGTCGCATGGCATTGCATAAATCATTGCATAAATCATGGCATAAAAATTCATGGCATGATAGAAAACATATGAAGTGCATTTACCTGTAGGAAAGGCGAGAAGCCGCCCAGCATTGTCTGCCGGTCCGTGGTGCTGAGGGACTCGAACAAAAATGTGAGCACTGCCGCTCCCCAGGCGTACCTCCTAACTCTGCCCAAATCCTCTATCATCGGCAGCAGTCTACAGCTGATGACATCTGCCCGAGTCGCGAAGAGGAGCTTCCCGAATAGCAGCATCAGTAAGCGTCTGAGTACTCTATCTCCCTCTGGTCCAGCCTCTGTCGCCACGCGAGGGCGCACCTGATCTATCACTCTGCCCAGATGTTCCTCAAGTAGCTCTCCCACGGCGATCGCCGCTCCTCTCAGTCCCAAGCTCTCCTGCAGCACTGATCTCGAAAGCTGAGAGGAGGACTGTCCCGGTCTAATCAAATCTAGCCCGAGCAGCTGCTGCGCCATCTCTCGGTAGTCGCCGTATGTCCACCCTGTCACCGCGGCTCCGTGGACTCTCAATCTGGTAATCCTCGCTATGTCTTCTAGCGTGGGGATCATGTGGCCCCACGGGAAGATGAAAGCTCTGCTGATCGGGTCCCATCTCTCGTGCAAAGCGTATAGTAGCGGCGTGTCCATCCGGATCACCTCGATGCTGAGCACCTTGGCGAATCCCATGCTGGCTAATCTCTCTCTTTGGTAGTCAGGCAATGCCTGGTACACTGCCCGGATCTGTAGCCAGGAGATCCGCGATCGTCTCTTCCCCTACATTGCACATTAGATCATTAATCAGTCCAACTTGCATCATATAATCATTGCATAAACATTCATAATTGAAAACAAAACAAAAATTTGAAAATTGAAAACCCTAAAAAATAGCTTAAGTCCCTGGCATAAGTGACGGCCCTGGGGCAGGGCGTCGTTTGACTCTGACGGACTCAGCATGGTGCGTCAGAAGAGTGACGGTCGCTGATAGGACTGTCACATTGTCTGCATTTGGGAATTTTTTCCCTTGCATCCCCGTGGTCTCCCACTATGGCCAAATGGCCTACAACTGTTCCTAGGGGGTTTGTGGACCCATTTCTACCCTCAAAACCCACATGCATTCACATAAAAATTCAAAAAAACATTAAAAATTCAAGTTAGGGCGGAAGGACCTACCTCATGATCCATGCCCCTTCTCCTCTTCTTGGCTGATTCTTTGTGCTCTTCTTCACCCAATGGGGCTTCCCCTTGATCCCCCACGACCGTGGGAGCTTCTTCTTCTTCTCTTGGCTCTCTTCTCCTCGGTTCTTCTTCCGTGACCGGTGGGATCGCCTCTCATTCGAGCCGGCGGTGAAACCGCCAGATTGCTTTCTTCTTTCCCCTCTCCCTCCTCTGTGGTGGTGGCTGGGGAGCCTCGTCGCCGGCCATGGTGGTGGTGGGAGTTGGTGATCGCCGGTGGTTTCTCTCGGTTGGTTTTTTTGGGTGATGAGTGTGGAGTGGCCGTGACCGTTCGGTTTTATTTTTTTGAACGCTCAGGAAATATGACGGTCTATCGACCGGCCGTCACATCCTTCTGACGCGTCTATTTTTGACCGTTACATATGATTGGACTATTTTATTGAAGAATGTGAACCGCCTGGTTTATGACGGACTAGGGGTGGTCCGTTACTTTATGTAACGCCCTTTCTTCAGACCGTTAAAAACTTGTAAGTTTCTTGATGAATTAAATGGTCTGTTAGATGTCAAAATGGTTCCATTTTCTTCCATGTTGTTCCTTATTGATGCTCCTTGCACGTACAATGGTTATGCCTTGGATCCTTGATCATATTTATTGTTGGCTAACCTATCTTTCATGAAGGAATTATGAGTGAAGTCATGCTTTATCGTCCGTCAGGCAGGTAAGTCAGGTATTGTATCTCGTTCCCTCACTCCCTTAATGCATTACTATATGTTACTTATGATATATTACCTCGAGAACCGGCTGGTCATTCATGTGTCCTGAGATTTGATGTTCCCCTAAAACAAAAATGATGATGATCTAAGTTCACATGTTTAATCGTTGAATAGGCCGTTGGATTGGAACATTTGGGGACGATGGTTCTATCTTGCACGCCGTGGTTGCAGATGGTGTCCTGACTCTGATTCTCTCCGATCTAGCAATATTATTCTCGAGTATTTTAGTATTTTATCTTTTCTTCGCATTTGTTTTGAAGATTTTGTTTTCCTTTAGCCCAGCATGCATCATACGCATTCTTTGAGCATTCGTGAAGCTTCTTTTTTTTTTTCGAGGTCTTGATGATGGTGAACAGCTGTGTTCTTGATTCTGAATAAGGAGAATCATTCCACTCTGAATTAGAAGGTTTCCTTCGATCTGCTTGCTTGATCTGGTTCGCTGAAGATTCCTGTCTGGAGTTTAGTCTCTTTCCTTTCCGTTGCCTCCGGCGGCTAGCCGTGTTTCCTTTCCTTAGTTAATTAGTTCCTCCAGACTCGCATCCCTTTGGCTGGCTATTTCCTTGTGGTCAATTCGAAGTTTTCCAGAAAATTCCTATCGCTTGTCGGTAAAGAACGGGTGTCGTTTACCTTAACGCCCTCTTTTTGATACACTCCGCTTCATTTCCGCTTCATCTTTCATGTTCCACTTCGCTTTCGCTTCACCTCCGCTCGCTCCCCTGCAAAGAGGACGTTAAGGAGGGGCATCTGTTGACACCCGTTTTATACCCAAAAAGTCGGGTCATCTCCTTATTTCATTCTATATGATGCTCCGAGTTGTTCACTCTTCATTAAGTCTCTTGATCAGTTGAGGCCTGTTTCTTGGGTCTTAATTCCTGGATTAAGAATTGGCTCCTGGTGGCGCTTCATTGAATAAATCTTAGCAACCCTTTATTGCTATTTTTGAAACTCAATGGTAATAACGGTCCAAACAAGGCGCGTTGTTTCATTATAACGCATGGGATCTGGACCGTTACTCTTTGTAGAGTCCTAAGGCTTAAGGCCTTGTTGAAAAGCTTATCCTTTTGATTCCACGTTGATAATAACAGTCTGTCGTGCAGCCGTTGTTTCATTCTGACGCCCTATGCCTTGGCCATTGCTTCCTTGAAGAGTCCAACTCGTTGGGTCTTCTTCCCGTCGATCTTATCTTTTAGGGATAAGGTTGATAATAACGGACGATCCTTGATGCGTTACTTCCAAGTGGCGGTCTGTCGTGCAGCCGTTACTTCCTCCAGAGAGTCCTGGCAGTTCAGGCCTTTTCTCTGCTACTCCGTGGTCGAGATAAGGGTTTTGGATTGACGATATCTCTTTCAAATCTGATCCTCAGGACCTCCCGTTCGATTCTATGGACTCTTGGTGATATTATCTTCGAGGATTTGCTAAGAGTTATCCCTTTATATAGCTGAATTATCCTCTGCTCGACCTGAGAGTTTGAGGGTCTATAAATAGAGCCCTTGACTTCATGGCCCGAGAGAGGAAGATTTGGAATTCACGACGAAGTGCTGCCAAACTCAGGAGCCATCTTCATCCAAGAGGAACTGCTTCCCACGTCCATCCATCTCATAATCAAGGGAGTACTTTGATTTTGGTCTTTCAAGTTCATCATTGCATGCTTGAGTTCTTCCCTGGTTTTTCCTCAATCAAAGCATTATCCCTCCTCCTTCTCCACGTTTTTCACTGTCCTCTAAGCATATAAACATCTTCCCAAACTTTTAAAACACCCAGAGGGGTTAAAAAACCAAAAACTCCCCGGTAATCCCCTCTCCTTTTGATGATGTGAAGTCCTTTGGGAATTGATGCTATGCTTGTGAAAAGGACTAATTGAGGTTATTGTGTTTGGTCTTTCTACATCTTTGGCAGGTTTACAGGTTCATTGACACGAGGCCCAGGTCTTCTAGCCGGCTGGAAGAGTTGGAGTTAAAAGAATTCAAGCTTTGTTACTGCAGGTTATCTGACGGCCTTGTGCAGGCGCGTCACTCTCTTCCGGCGGTCTATCGTGTGGCCGTCACTTCCAAGCAACGCACGGGGTTCTGGCCGTTACTTCTAAGTTAATCTGCAGGCTTTCTCCTATTTTCTCTCACGTGGGCGGGTGTTTCATCCACCTATTTCCAAGGTATATTCAGGCTTTTTTTGACTTGTTTTTACTTTGGTGGCGATCACATCTTTCCTTGGTATTGGGCATTAAATGTCTTCTTCATTATATCTTTCTATTTTTCTTGCTTGTTCCACCTTCGCGGTGTGTTTTTATTTATTCCTTGCTCCACGCTCCGGCGTATGTTTTCCTTTTCCTTAGCGTAGTCTGATTGAGATAGCATGCCCATGCTAGAGCTAGCTATGATTGCCTAGGTTCATGATCACATGTTCATAGGTTTGAGTAGATCTTTGATTGTTTGTTTGTTATCTTACCATAGCACTCCCCAAACCTCAAAAGAAAGATAGAAGATAGACAAATAAATATCAACAAGCAGACTCTTCATTTTGATTTTCATCATTGTTTAAAATTTCTCCATCACTTTTGTGCCTGCATAAATCAATATCAGACTTAGTTGCAGACTCATCAAAGACAACGTGAGGAGATTCTTCAACAGTGTTTGATTTGAGATTAAAAATTCTATAGGCTCTGGACTGATCTGAGTAACCTAGAAAAATTCTAGGTTCACTTTTTGGTTCAAATTTATCAAGGTCTCTTTTCGAATTAATATGAACAAAACATTTACTGCCAAAGACATTGAAGTGGGCTAGAGAAGGCTTCTTATCTTTCAGAATCTCATAAGGAGTTAATCGAGTTTTGGGTCTTACCAGGGCTCTATTAATTATGTAACATGATGTATTGATAGCCTCTGCCCAAAACCTCCTTGATAAGTTACCTTCCACTAGCATTGTCTGAGCCATCTCAACCAGAGTTCGATTTCTCCTTTCCACCACTCCATTCTGCTCTGGAGTCCTTGGTGAGGAGAATCTGTGAGTGATGCCATTCACTCTACAAAAGTCATCAAATTGTTAGTTAACAAACTCACCACCACGATCAGAAAGGATATTCAAGATGCCATGATCATTAGACTGTTTTATTTTATAAAAGAGCTCCTGAAATTCTTTAAAAGCTTCATTTTTGTGAGACAGGTAGAAAACCCATGTAAATCTAGAAATATCATCAACAAGCACAAAACCATATCTTTTACCTGATAAGCTAACAGATCTTGTGGGTCCAAATAGATCCATGTGAATTAGCTCATACGGTTTAGAAGATAGGTTTTCTGTTCTAGATTTGAAGGAATTTCTAGTCTGTTTATATTGAGTGCATGCCTCACAAATTTTATTGTCATTTTTGAATGATATTTCAGGAAGCCCTTTTACTAACTTATGCTTATTCGATTTGTGAAGCACACTATAGCTAGCATGACCTAATCTACGATGCCACAGGAAGGTTAGGTCATCCTTATTTACACTAAGACAAAGATTAGTGTGTGCTACATCATCCAAATCTACCATATAGATGTTATTAATTCTCTTGCCAATGAATTTCACAGATTCTGAATTTAGTTCAAATATAGTGCATGCAAGAGAATCAAAAATAACTGTATGGCCTTTATCACATAATTGACTAATGCTCAAAAGATTGTAAGCTAGACCTTCAACTAATAAAACTTCCTCAATGCAGGATAAATAGCACTTACCAACCATACCTGTGCCAATTATTTTACCCTTGGTATTACCTCCGATAGTAACATGACCATCATCTTTCTTTACCAAAGTGCAGAATTTAGCTTTGTCTCCGGTCATGTGCCTGGAACAGCCACTGTCCAGAAACCATTTGTTGTGATTGGCTGCCAGGCATACGTGCAAGGGAATTAAGTAGAGTGATTTGGAACCCAGACTTTCTTGGGTCCCAACAAAGAATTCATCTCATGTAGACAACAAACAAGATGTTTAGCTATCCACATTTGTTTTGGTGTCTTTCTGGGCATTGTGGATTTCTTGCTTTTAAGATTAGTCTGCCTTTTCTTGCCACTTTCATTCTTTTGACCTTGTTTCTGAGGTGTGGCATTTTGTTTCCTTTTCAAATCATTTTTAAAATTTCTTTGCCAGCGTCTAGCCCAATAGATATTGGGAGTAGTAGGTGACCTGTAGACCTTGGACTGACCAGTCATGAAATCAACATAGCCATAGGAATGTTGACTCTTAAAGTTATTGTTCGTGGTCTGCTTGTAGGAGTTCCTAGGGTGAGACTGCTGCCACTGATTGTGATGCATTGGGAAGTACTGCATGGGTCTCATGTAACTCTGACTTTTCCAATTCATCTGATGATTTGTATTGTGGAATGCAGAACAAGTGGGTCCAGTCTTGTGGTGCATTGGACCAGTGGTGGTTCTACCCAGACCCGTTTGTGGAAGTTTGGTAGATTTGGTCATGGGTTTCGGTTGAATCTTAGCTTTGGTGGTCTGACCACTACCCTGGCCTTTGGTCTTGGATGTAGAAGCATATGAACATGACTCACCCGTCACCCCTATCTTCCCTTTGCCTTTGTCCTTGGCGCTGGGCTTGATTGTCTTAATATTTTTATTCTTATTCTCATCATGACTTCCACCTGAAATCATTTTTATCAGGGGCTGAAATGTCCCCTTTTCAATCACAAAAGAGGTAGCTCTCACATCAAACCTCTTTTTATTTGTTGGGTTTAAACCTAATCCTTCCTTTCTGAAGTTACTTTTTGTCCCCAAGATGGCAATCAGATTTTCAGTGCCTTGTGCCATGCCTTCAAGGGTATTTTGTTTATCTTTGTTTTCTTTTTCAAGATTTTCTATTGTTTTCTTCAGCTCACTGTTTACACTACTAACAGCATTGTATTTCTCAGTGGCTATGTTTGTTTCATTTTGAAATTCATGAATCTTTATCTTGAGATCATCAATAGCCTTTTCTAGATTCTCATTTTCAGCTTTCAAATCAATCAAAATAGTTTTATCATTCTCGATTTCACAAATAGAGTTTTTTAAATTTAAATTCTCAGCTTCTAGACATGCGAGTTTATCAGACAAGGTAGAATCATTGACTAAAGAATTTACTTTCTTTTTCAGGTGTCTATTCTCCCTACGCATGTCTTCATACTTTTCAAGCAGTTCAGCATAAACATTTCCCCATTCAATTTGAGTAAAATTGTCAAACGGGGAAGTTACCTCATCTTCAATCTTTGCCATCGGGCAAATCTTCTCATCTTTATCATCGTCAGAGAAGCTGCTCTGACTTTCCTCTTCCTCATCACTCCAGGTGCTCACCATTGCTCTTCCCTTTTTGTTTTTCCACCTGGTCTGCTTTTCCTTGAGTTCAGGGCAGTCCGCCTTGAGGTGTCCTGCTTTCCTACAGTTATAACAAACAATAGAGTCAAATTTCTTTGCAGGTTCTGATTTATGTTTGGGCTGTCTCTTTCCTGAGAAATACTTTCTTCTCATCCCTTTCCCTTCTTTCCTCAAGAATTTCTTAAACTTCCTGGTGAGCATAGCAAACTCACCAGCATCCTCCTTAGAACTCGTGATGCTATACTCACTAGATGACCCTTTTCTCGAATTAGCTTTAAGGGCAAGGGGTTTTCTTTTCTTCTCACTTTCATCGGTTTTCATGAGGTTCAGCTCATACGTCATGAGAGAACCTATAAGTTCATCTACAGTTGTTTTGGTCAAGTCCATAGACTCTTCAACGACGGTGGCCTTGGTGTGCCAAATGGGCGTCAAGGACCTCAGAATCTTTCTAACCAATTCATAATCACTGCAGACCTTTCCCAGACTTCCCAGACTGTTGGTGATAACATTCAGACGTGCATACATATCTGAGACAGTCTCATCAGGCTTCATCTTGAAAGCCTCATATTCAGAGACAAGCATATTCGCTTTTGTCTCTCTGACCTAGGAAGTCCCCTCGTAAATTACTTCTAAGTTATCCCACATCTCCTTAGCAGTCTTGCAGGACGAGACTCTGGAGAACTCAGTGGGATGGAGTGCACATTGTATCGCGTTAATTGCACCCCAATTCAACGTGGACTTACAGATATGCTCCTTAGTCCAGAACTCCTCATCTGGAGGTAAATCAAAAGGTCCTTTACTCACTACCTTCCAGATCTCGTAGTCCTTAACACGAAGAAATACTTGCATCATGTTCTTCCAATATGCATAATCGCTCCCATTGAAGAATGGTGGCTTACTCTTCAAATGTCCCTCAGTAACCATTCCTTTAGAATCCATCTCCTCTCCGGCATGTGAAGTCCTACGGGAGAGTCTAGCTCTGATACCACATGTTGGGAAAGGATGGACTATAAGATCTAAATGGGGGGGTGAATAGATCTACCCTCTAAAACCTTCTATCCTCTAAAATTTAACTACAGTAATTAAACAGATGCGGAATTGAAAGAATTACTACTACTAAATAAGTTCAACTTAATGGAAGAATATGTATGTGAAGGAAAAATGATCAGGTTCAGTATAATCAACTGCATGCTGTTGGAATCAAAACACAAGCACAATGCATGCAAGCTACTAAGTAGAGATTACACACCAATCACACAGAACTCAGAAGATTTTAGGTGGTTCGGCACAAGCCTATATCCACACCACACTTAAACCGAGTGTGGCTTACTGCTGATTCTCAGCTTCTCACGGCTGATCCACAGCTTCGGGGATTATATCCCTACACCCGCTGAGCTTCACAGCTTGCTACCAGAGGAATCCTCCTCTGCCGCTGAGGTTTACAGCTTAACCTTTCCGCTGACACATAGCTTGAAGAATAGTGTTTCAAAAATAAAACGAAGGAAAGACAGAAAACAAAAAACACAACGAGAATGTAGCTCTAGACAATGAGCAAATCGGCTCTGGTTCTGAACCAAGAGACCGATGACGGCGACTCTCAATTGCTTCTTCTCTCCAATCTCTCTCTCATCTCTCTCTCTGAACTTGCAGGCACTAACTCTCCTGGAATGTGTTAGCTCTTCTTCTCTCAGCTTCTTTTTCTTCAATCTCTCGATCACAGATTTCTTCACGTTTTTATCTTCTGCGCGAACAGTTTCTTATTTATATGTGGAGCAGAAAGAGGGCGTGTGAAAACCACATTTCCCGCCCAGGCTTTTCGTCCAGATCTGAGATCCAAGTCCACGTTGCACGAGCATAGATCAGCCTTCAGTCTTGGATCACGTGCCTTCCTTAAACTTTACGAACAAGTGTCCTGTTAAAACGTTAGACACTCAGTCATCATAAGATAGTTAGACAATCATAGGAATTGCACAGACTTAATAGAGCATGAGAACAAAAGTGCACGGACTCAAATATGCATGAATTATAACGTGCACCGACCTTATTAGGCTGTAAGAGAATTATGCACAGACATTATGTGTGCAAGAATCAACGATTGCACTGAGCCACCAAGCTATAAATCTATCGTGCATAGACCTTGCACTTGCAAGGGAAAAGAATTGCACAGACCTTCTGTGCACATACAAGAAATGTGCACCGACTCAGAAGTGCATTCAGTAAGTTATGCACGGACTTTTCTCGAGCAATATGAAGGTATGCACCGATGTGATTATGCACGAAACAGTATTGCACATACTTTATGTGCAACACAGAGTGAATTACACCGACCTTGATAGTGCAGTGCACAGACTTAACCATGCGACATGAGCATTGCACCGACTTGGATCTGCCAAGGCAATGTGCACGGATATGAATGCACAGACCAATATGCACGCTAGCTCAGACCTCACTTCATGCTAAAGCAGACCTGACATTTAAACTCCATGTGTGTGGCAACACAGACTCACACAGACTAAATCAGACTAACTTGGACTTAGCTTAGTCTAATGTAGACTTACAGAGTATGAACAAGCCACTAATGCAGACTTTTAGAATGAAGCCAATGCACTGACTCAGACTCAACAAAACATGAACGATGCATCGAAATCTATGCACGAACCTGATGTGAACAGTGTAAGAGTTGCACTGACTCCATATGCTAAGAACGTAACATGCTCAGACTTAATGTGCATAGCTAGACTAAAACTTGCACCGACCTCTCCAGTTATTGCACCGAGTTAGATCGTGTGCGATGTAGAACTTGCACAGAGGTTGCATGAGTGAACAAGCAATGCATCGACCTTGTTCGAGGTACAATAACAAGTTGCACCGACTCAATGAGCCCAAAGCATGATATGCACCGATTATGAGTGCAGTTCGTCAGGAACTTGCACCGACTCATAGAGAATACAACATGAAAGTGCAGAGGAGTTTTAATGCAAGTGGCTGATAATTATCTGACATTTATGAAAGATTCATCAAAATACACAACATCCTCATGGTCAAGGAAAAGTAGTTAAGGTCAACTATGATGTTGCCAATTAATCAAAACACATTCAGCACATGCAGCACCACACACACTGCTGAACAATCCCAGAGGAGGCCCAACAATGAAAATTGACCATATTCTTTTTGTCTATTTGTGACTTAAATTAAATAAAGCATCAAGAATATTTAAGATTAGAAATAGAAATGCAACTCGGGTATTCGTCTTCAGAAGGAACCTCATGGAAACACGGCAAGCTAATGTATGTTCCCTTAAAATATAAATATAAAGACTTTCACAGGATCGAAACCTGTCTCTGATATCCGAGACCATGATAAAATTAATAATGTAGATAAATAAATGAGATTAATAACAATAATATATAAATATATTTAAAGTCCGACTCAAATATGGAATTAGTAATAGTGAGTCTAAACTATTTAATTATTAAGACTAGCCTAATCGAATTAATGGGCCTCACGATTAACAAATGGGCCAAAAGACTTTATAATGAGTAACTAAGTCTACCTAGAATAATTATTAGTTAATGGGTTTTAGTACAAAGGATATTCCGTAGGAGAGTGAAGGGCTTTATATATATAAGGCCATTTGATAGATAATGGGCCTTATGATCCACTTAACCATGCCCACATAGGATATTTAATAGTTAATGGACTTAGACCTTGACAACAAATAATAATAAATTTCCTATAAGAAACTATCAGGAATAATTTTTAGAATATAGCCAAGGACCTAATAACTCTAGAAACTTTAGAACCCACTAGACAAATGGGCTTAGCTCATATTTAAATATATAGACTTCCGTTGGAGCACGGGCCTTAAGGGCTAACGTTAAATGGGCCTCTGTTTTTTTTGGCTTTCTTGTAACACATGAAATGGGCTTATAAGGGTATATACATAAATATGTTAATAATAAAACTATCCCCAAACCCAACTTTTTTTAGGAAGCTTGATGGGTTTTTCACGTAAACCCAATAGGGTCTCTGTTCGAAGAGATTGGGGTGGCTGCATGAAGCCTTAATAAACGGGGGAAGCGACAGTTGTTTTAGCAGGAAGAGAGTTGCATAGGAAACTTAAACACCAACTAGGATACTTATTCAGTTAGGACTCTTGAAGGCCAACCGCTCTATAAATAAACCCTCCTGCATGCACAACACGGTGCTGCTGTTGCTGCGATCAAAGGAAAAAGGGCTTGGGAATGTTGCTGCTGGGGTTGCAGGAGAACGTCCTCTTCCGGTTCTTCCTCCTCTTCGTCCATCTTCTTTCTGCTACTTCTTCCTCTTGTTGCTGCGAGGTTATAGTCACGGGCACTTGCTTCATCATCTTCCTCTGCCTTCCGTCTGCATCGTTGTTTCCTCCTCCTCATCCATTTGATCACATCAAAAGAGTAGGTTTTCTCTCTCAGATAAAAATCTTTAACAAACATGCATATTAGACGTTAAGTTCCATCTTCAAGTCTCCGTTTGTTAAAAAAATCCTCTACATGATTTGAATGGTTTATACCGTGATTTGTATGTCTTTTTCTCAGTTAATTAATAAGTACATCATTGTAAAAAAATTTATATCTGTGTAATCACGTAACTAAAAATCACAAAGTACGTATTACTGGAATCCCCATACTTTTATCTAAATTTTCATGCCCTTATATGACAACACTAACTGGTAACACTAACTAATTTAGAATTTAATAATCTTTAGTAAGTCGTACGGCAAATCTCAAGAAACACTATAGTAACATAGTTATAAAATTTTGTTTGACGGCTTGTTCGTGGGCACCGGAGTGACCTTTGGACGTGAAATTTCATGAGAGTGTTGCTGGGGTAGTGAGCGAGGTCGTAGGGATGGTATCTCCTTTTTCCTATCCTAAGATAGGGCTCCTCTCAAGTAAATTTTTTTTTGAATATCATGTTAGATATAATTTTTCGGACTCTTCGTTTTGGTATATAGATTGTGCGATTCCGACGTGTATACATCAAGAACTAAGAGTTTAAAGTGACGCTACATTGTTCATCGATTTTAATATAAGTAAACTTAATTCTTAAAACCTTTTAAACCCTGTTAAGCCCATAATATCCCTCTAGGTCTTATTTTTTTTCCCTTTTATATTTATCTTTTAAAAGCCTTATCTATCAATATTCTTTCAAAAAAGTAATAACATATAATATATATTTTTATATAATCCATATATATAATGTATATATATATATATTAATATATGTCCTTTCAAAAAATAGATGCTTTTTGACTTATTAAATTAATATATATATATATATATATATATATATATATATAATTGGTGTCTTTTTAGGAGACGCAAATTTTGGATTAATTTTTTAAAATGAAATAACATGAAAAAATTAAGGAATTAACGTCTGTCTATAAGGACGTAACTTAAAGAAATGACACCTCTCTATAAGGACGCCAATTTAAATTGATATTATTTAATCATTAAAAATTTATTGAATTATCGACTCTTCAAAGAGACACAAATTTTTATTAAATTATTTAAAATCTAATTACTACAAGAATTAGCATCTTTTCATAAGCACGCGTAATCTAAATTGATGCCTGGCACTCGTGACGCAAATTCTCTCTCACGGTTTTATCAGATTTTGACCCATATCGCAGGTTCTTTGGCACTGATATCTCATGGCCGAGATAGAGTTCCTGTTTTTCATGAGTTTCACATTGACACCCTAATTTCTTGGAGATTGAATGACCCTCCATCGGATATTCCTTCCACCATATTAGAATTTTTCTCTAAGGCCTCCGTAAGTCTTTGCTAGCCTTGGAATCCCTCAAGGCGGCCGAGCAGGTTGTACCTCAAAAACCCTGGAAACCTTATTTGTCATGTCTCTCTGAAGAAACATGATGCCCTAGCTATCATAGAGCGTTGTTTATAGTGTTCTGTGAGTGAGTCTTGTCACTGCCTGGAATTGGCGACTAGGACAGTTGACGTCAAAATGGATATAGCGTCCTGTACAGGTGACACTATTTTATTTCTTGCCTTTAATGTTCACAGAATTGGCGACCATCGTAGTGGACGTAGATTCTGTAATTGACGACGACCCTGGTGGACACCAATTATCCTAGATTCATGCATGTCCCGGTTTTATATGAGATTCATTGTAAAGTCATCCTTACACAAAGTTCTGTTCTTGAATTCCCTATTCCGTGAATCTACCTTTATTGTTTCTACAATGGCTTATTCCTTTGGAATTCTATTGGCTATAAACTATAGTGGATGTCTAGATATTTACATGACTCAATATCTGGCGTTAATGAGGCCTGACCTAGTCTTGAGAGCAGCACCCGAAAGTACTTGTGCCCATGAGAGCTATGTTGACCACGATGTGACATTACACCAAAGTGCATGACTTTCTAGATTAGTCTATGGCATTCCACTCTCTCTCGTGACATGAAAATATCATATTACTTGACGTGCTTGACTCGACATGATACTTGTTAGAACTTAAATAGCCAATATCTCATGACATGACTTGATATTATATGCTCGATATCCTTGTTAACTTTGGTTGATATATGTCAAAATCTTTCTAGTTCATTCTTATTATCTCTTGATATTCCACTCTTGATATGATCCTGCGTTCTGTCATACATGATCCTGGCATATTGCATAAATCGTTAATCACTTTAAGAAAGTCTGGATTATTGATATAATTCCTACTGAACTTTTCGCTCATCCAATTTTATTCTAATATTTTTCAGGAAATCAGGTGGCTAACAAGGCCGTCACTCCAATGGAAAGGAAAAGTGTGCAAGAGAGCTCCTAAAGATAGATGACCTATGTCTTTTACTTTTCTTGAGTCTAGATTAGAATTTTGTATTAAGTCTGGCTAGTGTGTCTTTTATTTTCTTTTGGAAATTGTAATTGAGTCACTAAGTTGTAATAACCAATTTATATCAATAAAATTTTATTTTAAGAATTTTTTGGTCTTTGTGTCTTACGTTATTGCTCTGATTGACACGACTGTATCGCTACCACGTTCCGCTGCTATCGGTTCAGAGCGTGATAGCGTGGGCGTCATTATGACCGAAGCGGCTGGTTGCCACTGCGATTGGGGTGGCCAGGCATTGTTGAAACTAGAGCGGCCGGATGGCGCGAGTACCACCATGATTGGAGTAGCTAGGCGTCGTTGAGATTGGAATAGCCAAGTGCCGTGGACACCGTTGTGACTGGGGCAATCGAGGCCATGGGCATCATTGTGATTGGAATAACTTGGTGTTGTTGGCATGGCCGTGATTGGAGTAGTCGGATGCCATAAGCACCACCGTCGGGCGTCGTTGAAACTGGGGTAGTTGAGGCCCTTTACTTTGTTGCTGGAGTGACCGGGTGTCATGAAACCCACCGCAACTGGAGTGACTGAGCATCATTGAGGCTGAACTAGGTGGGCGCCGTTTGGATCGAGCAGTCGGGTGTCGTGGGCACCGTTGTAACTAGAGTAGTTGGACAGTCAGGTGCCGTTGGCACTGATGTGACTGGAATATCTGGGCAGTTAGGTGTCGAGGGCACCATTGTGACTGGGGTAGCTGCACGGTCAGATGCCGTTGGCACTGTTGTGACTGGAGTTGCCGAGTGCCTGTTGGGGCTAGAGTAGCAGGGCGCCGTCTAGACTGGGCCGTCAGGTGTAGTGGGCACCGTTGTGACTGCAGACGCTAGGCAATCGGGTGCCTTTGGCACTGTTGTGACTGGAGTTGCAGAGCGCGTGTTGGGGCTAGAGTAGCCAGGAACCGTCTGGACTGGGCAGTCGGGTGCAGTGGGTACTGTTGTGATAGCAGGAGCTAGGTAGTCGGGTGCCGTAGGCGCCGTCGTAACTAGGGTATCTAGGCGTTGGGTGCCAAGGGCACCATTGTGACTGGGGTAGTTAGATGTCGTTGAGAGCATGGCAGTCGGGCACGGCTGAAGCTGCTGTAGTAATTAAAGCAGGGAACCAGTGGGTTCTGCTGAGATGGAAGTTTGGCGGGCACCGTTGGGACTGGCAGCAGGGTGCCGGGGGCACCATTGTGACTAAGGGAGCTAGGCGCCGTGAGACCATGGAGGTTGTGCACAGTCAGGACTGGCAGTCAGGTGTTGGGGGCACCGTTGTGACTGAAGGAGCTGGACACTGTGATACCCTGGGGATCGGGCATTGTCGGGACTAGCAGTCGGGTGTTGGGGGCACCGTTGTGACTGAAGGAGCTGGGCACGGTGAGACCCTGGCGGTCAGGCGAGCTGATACTGATAGTTGGGTGCTGGGGGCACCGTTGTGACTGAGGGAACTGGGAGCAGTGAGACCCTGGCAGTCGGGCGCATGTGAGACTGGCAGTCTGGTACGGGGGGCACAGTTGTGACTGAAGGAGTCGGGTGTCGCGAGGCCCTGGCGATTGTGTTTAGGGTGCGTCCATAGAGGTAGGGGCTTGGCACTTCATCTTTCATCAGGACTCGTGAAGTAAGCCAGTTGTCTGAGTAACTGCATTCAGGGCACGCTCATCAAGGTGAGATCCAAGTGGTGCACGATCATCGAGGTACGGACTAGACAGGGTGCTTTTATCAAAGTAGTATCCAGACAGTGCGTGATCATCGAGGTAGGGAGCGATTAGGGTGCTCTCCTCAAAGCAACATCTGGGTAGGGCATGATCATCGAGGTAGGGAGCGGGCATAGTGCTTTCCTCAAAGTAGCATCTAGGCAGGGCATGATCATCAAGGTAGGGACCGGGCATGGTGCTTTCCTCAAAGTAGCATCTGGGCAGGGCACGATCGTAAAGTGGTATCCGGACAAGGCATGTTCATCAAGGCAGGGACTTGATACTCCATCTTACATCAAGACTTGCGAACATGCTCTCATCCGACATGGAGGCTTGTGTCTTGGCTAAACACCGCATGAGAGATGATCATGTAGCATACCCTCTACGTGTGTTTAGCCGAACAAGCCAACCAACAAAGCCTTCTGAGCTTCGCGCGTTAAGTGCTCCTTGCATGTGCTGGGTCTGGGTGATCGATCCATTCATTAATGCCCCTTAGAATTCCTAAGGGGCATTTTATAGAGGAAGTTGAAAGGCCAAGGGGTTTACCTGGGGTTGGGTGGTAGGGGCGACCTGGTCTGCGTAAAGTCCCCCCTGCTTTATGCGGGCTCGGTTGGCATTTTTTCTTTTTCTTTTTTTGTGAGAGGGGGAGTTTACACAGACAAGGCTGGAGGGTATCAACCTGGTCCGCGTAAAGCACCCTTATGCAGGCTAGGTTAGGGGCTGGAAAAAATATATATTTTATATTTAAAAAAGTGGGGATTTACATGGACTAGGTTGAGGGGTATCAACTTGGTCCGCGTAAAGCCCCCCCTTTACGCTGGCTAGGGTTGGAGGGTTTACGCAGAGTAGGTTGAGGGGTATCAACCTGGTCCGCATAAAGCCCACCCTTTACGTGGGCTAGGGTTGGAGGGTTTGCATGAACTAGGTCGAGGGGTATCAACCTAGTCCATGTAACCCCCCCTACGGAGCTTTACCCAGATTGGATTGAGGATGGGAGGGTTGTAAAAAATATTTTTTTATTGAAAAGTGGGGGCTTTACGTGGACCATGCTGATGGGGGTCAACTTAGTCCGCATAACCCTCCCCCCTAGGGGGTTTATGCGGACTAGACTAGGCTGGGCGATCTGGGATTGAACGCAGTCACCTCGGTGACCTCGTTCTGAACGCGGTCAAGGAGGTAGTTGCGTTCAAGGAAACCATATCTAGTCCAGGTAAAGGGGGTTTACTCGGACCGGGATTAGGGTCCTGAACGCAGTCCAGAGGGTGACCGTGTTCTAGACTTGTGGGTTGGTCCACGTAAAGGGGGTTTACGCGGGCTAGAGTGGCTGGGGGCTTCGTGGTCCCGGTAAACCTCCCCCCTAGGGGGTTTAGGTGGACCAAAATGGCTGGGCTTGACCTAGAGGAGAGAGAAAAGTCATGCAGGTCTCACTGGGGGTTAAGACGGGCTGGTTTGAGAGAGACAAAGAGGTCTGGGTCCCACCTGGGGTTTATGTGGGCTTGACTTTTTTTCTTCACTCGGTTTCGACTGGCTGGAGTAGAAGGTTTAGACGCGCCATAGCTGTCTGGGCCCAGGATTTAGACGAGTTGAAATGATTAGCTGGGTTCAGGGGTTTGGGGGAGCTAGGTGAGCTGGGGTTTACAGGGGGGTCAAGTGGATTGGGATTCACGAGGATATGGTGCACTGGGGGTTTATAAGGATAAGGTAGGCTGGGTGAAGAAGAAGAGAGAGAGAACTTACTTGAATCTAGACTAGAGACAGCCGAGTTCGGTATCCGTCTGGACTCTATCTTGAATGTGGTAGATGATAAGTGCATATTTTTATATATTTATTCATGTCACACTCATTATTTATGGACTTAAATATACTTAATTATGTAAGGTTTTCATAGTAATATCAGTCCTACACAAAATTGAGATCTTTTGATAATTATTTAAAATAATCTATGGGACTTGAGATATATAGAAATTGCATGGTTAATATTCATATGCTGGAGGGACTTAATTATAATTTATTTTTTACATTTAAACAAACTTTGATCAAAGTCTTTCTTTTGTGAACAGTGCCCTTCCTTCATTACGGGAAGACGGTGGGCTGACCTTCGCCTGCTCACGGGAGAGCCCCACGGTAGTGACCGACTAGGCTATGGAGGAAGACGGTGGAACGTGCAGGAGGGTCGAGGGCCATGTTTGTGTGTCGAACGATCGGAGAGCAAGAAGAAGCCGACATGGGCCTCACAGCGTCCGCCACTGCCCATGCACACCCCCTCGCCGTGGCCGCATCCCACCATGCATGCTTCTCTCTCTAACCCACTTCTCACATGCACACCCCATGCATGCCTCTCACACCATCTCTTCTTCACCGTTCAGCACCCTCCGTCCCTTTCCCTCTCTCTCTCCCTCTCTAGCCTACAGCCACCATGCCCACCACCCTCTCCCCTCACACACACACCCCCTCCCACCTCTCTCTCTCTCTCTCTCTCTCTTCCCATGCAACACTCTCCCTCCATCTCTCACCAATGCCATCGGCCACATCTCCCTTGCACACACCATCACCGTGGCCACCTCCTCACAGCCTCTCCCCACCGCAACCACCATCTCCCATGCACAACACACACACACCCATGCCCATGCACACCTTTCCCATGCACTACACACACTGAACTCCTCTCTCCCCTTCATACTCACTAGTCACCATGCACTCACCCTCCTCCATGCACTCACATCCACACACTCACCTCACTGCACCTCTCCCTCTCTCTCTAACCCACGTCCACACTGCCGTCAACCTCTCCTTCTATCTTTCTCTCTCTCTCTCTCTAACCCACCGTTCTTCTCCCTCTGCCTTCACCCTCACCGCATCCCACACATAACCTCACTCCCCCATTCCCATGCACGTACCCTCCACCTCTCCCCTTCATACTCACCATGCACTCACCCTCCTCCATGCACTCACTTGCACACACTCACCTCACTGCACCTCTCCCTCTCTCTCTAACCCACGTCCACACTGCCCTCAACCTCTCCTTCTCCTTTTCTCCCTCTCTCTCTCTCTCTCTTTCACTCTCTAACCCACCGTTCTTCTCCCTCTGCCTTCACCCTCACAGCGTCCCACACATAACCTCACTCCCCCATTCCCATGCACGTACCCACGACCTCTCCCCTTCATACTCACCATGCACTCACCCTCTTCCATGCACTCACATGCACACACTCACCTCTCTCTGTCTCTCTAACCCACTTCTCACATGCACACCCCATGCATGCCTCTCCTACCATCTCTTCTTCACCGTCCAGCACCCTCCGTCCCTTTCTCTCTCTCTTTCTCTCTCTTGCTCACATAGTCCCATCTCCTCTTCCTCGCCACCGGCAGCCACCGTCCGCACACTTCTCACTACCCCTCCCCCCCTTGCATGCCCTCTCCCCCCTTTACACACACTGCACCTCCGGCCGCCGCCTGCTAACACCCCATCCATGTCTGTAGATCTAAGAAATCCACTTAGAATAATAAAAAAAAGGAAACATAAGCTAAGAATGGGGGAAAAGAAGAGGGAGCATGCATTAATGCTATGAGAAAAGGTGATCGCCAGAGACCGCGGGCCTCAAATGATATAATCAATAAATAAAGGAGGGATCACGGAATACCTTAAAGAGTGGGAGATGTGAGTCGACTTCCTTCTCTTCCTATCGGCCGGCCGATGGAGAGAGTCTTCTTGATTAATTACCCTTGCAAAAACAAAAGACAAACACCAAATAAAAGTGGATTAGAAACCAAGATGTGTAGTATCAAACTCTTAAATATAAATGCAACATGAGAAGCATGTGAGTGGACACACCTTATTGGCGTTTTGACCTTAAACCCCTATGCAAAAGGTGAGATAAAAATATATGATGAATGCTAAAAGAAGATAAGTGTGCAAGTGTTGCACTGTGGGAGTCTCAACGTGGTTGAGAGGAATAAAATGTCAATAGAACATGATGCATGCATGCGTGAACTACTGCAGTAAAAGAAATAGAAAAGAGAAACAAAAAGGAGTAAAGAGATCCTGGGATTTTTCTCTGTTGACGGCCGTGGCTTTTGATGAGCGTCCGGGAGCAAGTCTCCAAGAGGATGAAGCTTTAAGCGTGGGAAGACTTCTCCTTGAGCAACGGGCAACACCTCCTCCTGTGAACTGAAGTCGACCTCCTGAGCAAGAGCCGTAGGGAGCTATTTATAGTGAAGAATGCGTGGGTTTCAATCCAAGAAAGATTAGAGAAATTGATTTTAGTAGGAGACAAATACTGGAAAGAGTCCTCCCAGTCATGGAAAGTCATTAGAGTCCTTTCCGAGGTTGAAAGGGGCTCAAAGCCGAGAAAGAAAGGCCTCCGGTGCAGTTCAGAAATGTGGAGGAAATGGCGACCACTCGGGTGGTCGTTATTTAAAATAACGACTTTTTGGAGTGTCGCAGAGTCAAAAAATCAGGAAAATGCCCAAAAAGAAAGGGCACCCATCCTCTGGGCGTCAATTTGAAAGGGCGCCCAGGTGATGGGCGCTATTTCAAAAATTGCCATTTTTGAGGTTCAAATGACATTTCTTATTTATTATCATTTTTTGTTATTTTTCCAGTGGATGTGCATCTGACTGTGATGACTCCTATTCCTATTTTTTCATATTTTTCTGAAACCCAAATGACCACCAAAACACCCCTTAAATAGGCCCAGAATTAGCTGACGGAGTATAATGTAAAACCAAACTCTAATTTAAAGGGGGCGCCCTCTCAAAAGGTCGCCATTTCTTTTTATTATTTTTTTATTTTTATTTAAAGGAAATGGCGTCCACCCTCTTGCCTTTAATTCTTTAAAAAATCGTAAAAATACCCAGAAAATTCAAAAAAAATTGGGAAAAGTATAAAAAAAATGAGAAATTCAAGAAAAGTGGGAAAAATCACTCAAACAAAATCAATTTGAGGGTTGAGGGTCAAATTGGGGCATTATGAGATAATATGAGATGTACTCACAATAATGTCAATTTTAGCGTGTCTACAGCTGCCCCACCTTTGCGTCTGCTTTGTAAGGGAATAGAGTGAACTGAAAAGTAGATGCCAAGATGTGATGAGACACGTGATCAACATCACCTGATGAGAATTAAATCCAAAACTCGAGATGAAGCAATCTTGAGAAGTTCAATGAAATCAACGATATTTGGATAAAAGAGGGAGTAAATGTGCACGCGGACACGAGGGAGATAAAAGAAGATGATCAACTTCTAACGTGGTGAAAGTACCCCAAGTCACAAACATGTAGGTTTCACCATTGGAGAGAGATTACCAGCCAACGTGGATGTGCTACAGCCAAGGCGAATCTAAGGAAAAAGAGGGTAAAAATAGAGGATAGAAATCCAAACAAAGAGCTTTCGAGAAAACAGATCAAAACAGCGACATGAAAAACTGAGGATTCAATTTCGGCAATGAATATCTCATACCTGGAAAGATTAAGATCAATTTGACTCTCAAAATCAGCTTATCAGAATGATTTTCCAACGTTGATTCAAAGTCCTATATGAATGCATGTTGGGTTGAAAGGGAAAATAAAAGTAAATAAAAATACAAGATAATCAAGGATAATATTGTTAAGCTATCTAGATTGGGTCAAGAGACCGATTTCGTGAGCTGATACTAAGCCGAAGTCCGTTTATCCGCACACCAACTCGTGAAAAGGGAACCATCGTCTCCAGTCTTGGACGACTCAACGGTCTATCCGTGCAACTAAGACTCCTCTGGAATCATCATTATTTTTGATGAAGGGGAACTCAAATTCCAGATTTACCAAAGACACAAGGTCCTTAATATAATCTAATAGCGTAGATAATATATAGTAAAAATGCATACATAGAGAGATGGTGATAGCAATAAGCATGAGGGAACTGAGAGATGAGGCGCAAACACCGTGGGACATGAATCATGATGCCCGGTTGGTGGGACAAGAGCTTCTTCCTACGCTCAAAAGTTCATTAGCCAAGATATAAAGGAAATAACAAGCAATGAATAAGGCAATTGTAAATCATAGCATAGCATCAAGAGCATTCATAGCATGTAAGTATAGTCATGAATAACATAGCTAGTATAGCCAGTAAAGCATGGATAGCATAATATTGATCATAATCATCATTGTTGGTTATATTATTTAAGCTCTGAGTATGACAATCTTGGTCAATCGAGATTTGGAGTTGAGAGATCAAGATCCAATAATGCCCAATGGCAGAGTGATCAAGTGAAATCAGCAGGAGTTTATTAAAAGGATTTGGAGATGAATAATCGGAATAAGGCGCATCATGGTAAATCATAAAGATGTGATCATGGGGAGAATCAAAAAGGTAGATAGAAATGAATGGAGAGGACTCATCCCGTGCACTTGGTCCTTGCAAAAGAGCTGTCCCTATGAAATCAATACCAACAGAAAAATATAATGTAATTTTTTTAGATTTTTGAATTATGTAATTTTTTTATGAGCTTTGAAAAAGTATTCAAATTTTTATGGATTTTGGAAAATATTTAAATTTTTGTTTAAAATTATGAAAATATTCATTTTTTTTTAGATTTTGATCAGGAAATATTCAAATTTTTTTGGATTTTGGTTTAGACATTGCTAGTGCAGTATTAAAGGGATGTTTAAAACCACTGGCTGGGGGTCCTCGTTCCTTCCCCTTTCGCTAAATACTACCCAAAGCCAGGCGTGCATTGAGGGGTGGTGCCCTATAATCGGCTACCCTTGGATAACGGTGCCCCTACTAAGGCCATACCTAAGAAACACTCTGCCTTAGAGAGAGAAGGGAAGAAATATTGGAGATAAGCTTTATGCAGGATGGAAGGTATCAAGACAAGAATTCTTTCCAAGGTACTACCCCTCAAAGAGGCAGTCTGTTGCGCCGGGACTTTATGCCTTTGATTTTTAGACCCTTGACATGCATACGACCAGGGTTTTCCCTGCGGGGACTTTGCCTCTCTTGACATGCATTTACTTCATAATTTTGAATTTATCGAATTTTACTTGATTAACATAATAGCCCTTTTTGGCTAGATATATCATGAAAAGTCACTTTGATTTGGGTCAAGACTGCCTCTATTTGAGACATCTCTCGTATTGGGGAGTACTTAGGTTGGTCATCTCATCCGTCAACCTCCTGCCCCTACACTCGGCCGAGCACAGAAGAGAAAAGACTTTCATGTATACTCATAGCATGGCCAAAGTAGCAACGGTGTTTCACCAAAGAAGACCGGCTAAGGACGCAGTGAAGTGTGTGGAGTGCCCAGCTAAGGGTTGCCCTTAACAAGCGGGGAGAGAATGCTGAACTCCCAGCGCGGGGTTCTTATAGCCAGAGGTGCTACAAAAGAAAGCCAAAGAACTTTTCTGATTTTTTTTATTTTTTTTTAAATTTCATAAAGATAAAAACCTAGGATAAATGCCTAAAATATCACTCTTAATCATGTTAAGAAGCACTTCATTTTGAAAACCATGCGTGAAGAATGATGAAATCAAGAATGCGCATCTTACGCAAACATGTTACCTTGCGGCCTTTGGAATAGTAACTGCCGGAGGCGATCTTGATCATCATAGGATTTGTCCTTAAAAGGATTGGAAGCCAAGGTTTGAAGTGGCTTAACAATAGGGAGTGGTGCCCAGACTAGACTCAGACGAAGGAGGATAAAAAGAGAAAAGAGGCGAGGGCTAGAACACCCTTACTAAGGTGCGGAGACCCTTATCACAAGGATGGTCTACAGAAAGAAGAAGTGAAAAATTAAGGGGAGGAGTGAGGACTAAAGCCTCGAAAATAATGGGAGAACGGGCAGATGCCCAGAGCGGTGGATGTGGAAGAAGTCGGGTCAGACCCGCGATCGGGAGGGATTAAGAGGAGAAATTGGTGGATGGAAAGCAGCAGATCCGGAGGGTCCGGATGTAAGGGAGGAGAATCATGATGTGGGTAAGAATCATCCGGAGGTTTCGGAGGAGGAAAACCTCGAGGGACGCGATGCCTTAGGAGAATTAGTGGGAAAGGGGTAGGAAGATCCGGAGGTTCTGGAGGAATAGAATAGGAATGGGCGGGATGCCCGGAGAGAACGAGGGAAGAAAAATCCAGAGGGACGCGATGCCCCGAGGAGAGTGTATTAGAAGAAGGAGGAGGGTCCGGAGGTTCCGGAGGAAGAAGATAGAAAGGGGCGCGATGCCCTAGGACAATTAGTGAGAAACCCAAGAATTCCGGGAGAGGAAAACTCCACGGGATGCGATGCCTGGGGAGGACAGGAGAGAAATCCGGAGGGTCCGTATACAAGTGTTGGGAGTAAGCGTGATGCCCTAAGAGAAATATGGAAGGGGCACAATGCTCAGCGGGTGTAAGGGGACCTGAAGATCTCGAAGATAGAGGTGAATGAGATGGGGAATGTGGAGGATCCGGAGGTTTCGGAAGGCGGTGAAAATACGGGTTCGGAAACCCGGAAAAGAAGGAATGCAAATGAATGTAATGGACTGGATGCATGGAATGCATGATATGCAAAGAGTTCAGAGAATGCATGAATGAGAGGATGAGTTCTTCCTCCTCACCCACGGAGTGGCCCATAAGAAGAAAAATGTGGATGGAATGTAACAAGGAAGAAATTAATTAGTGGAAGGCCCTTTGATAAAAGATTGCCCAGCTATCCACAGTAAATGGCGTGCCCGGCCAAACGGCTCAAAGGATAATAAGCTCTCATTAGAAGAATGTGTTATAATGATGTAAGAAGAAAACCCCTTTGGAAGTTGTATAATGACGGACCGAGGGGTAATGAGAGCATTAAGAGAGTATCGACCAATGAGTAAGGTGAATTTGAGAGTGGGCCGATATGGCATCAACTTGGAAGAATTTGCCTTGGTCAGCTCCCATGGAGACTTCTCAAATATGCCCGGCACAAGAACGTGAATTGGCATCCGACAAATAAAATCTTGAATCTTGAATGGCATAAACGTGGCCAAATCCTTCTTGCCTGGCTCTTGATTATTCTTGGCACAAATGTTTGCAACAATACACCCACTCCGAACGGTAGTGAAAGGTGAGATAGAAGCGGTTGGCCTAATGAGTGATGGTGGTTTAATGGAAAGCGTTAACGGAAGGGTTAATGGAGGTGGAGGTAGAAACACGGCAGGCTTCTCCCCTTGCTCGGAAGCAAACGGGGTTGGCTCGAGTGTAAAAATAGGTGAATCCTGCTTAGGATTAGCCACGAGTAATGGTGAAGGCAAAGTTGTGTTTAGGGTAATTGGCTTTGGTGTTATGGGGATAATGGTGGCTTTAGGTGACGAACAAGGAGGCGACATAACAGGAGATCCGGTGTGGGCTGGTGGAGTGGAGGCTAATATAGGCTCGGTAGAAGCCGGGGAAGTAGAGGTTAATGGAGGTATAATGGTTTGAGGTTTAGCGGGGGGTTCGGCGGAGGCCGGTGGAGTGGAGGCTGAAGGTGTAAAAGGAGAAGATTTGGTGCGTAGGAAGCGCCGAATGGGGTGAGAGGCATTAGGGATAGGAGAAGACGCATGGTGCACCGGTGTGGGTGATTGGAGTATCGACTCATCATCGTAGCACCAATTAGTCTCATAAATATGGTTAAGGACAGTGGCTTCATCCTGAGCAGGGGGTTCATTGGGTGGCAATGGAGGTAGCGGAAAATGAAGGAAGCTCGGAATGGGTTTCTTCAGAACTTCATCGTTTTGTGCCGTCTCGAAATCTTCATCTTCATCAAAATCAAGTGGACGCCGTGGTGGAGGCGTAATCATGGGTGATGGAGGTGTACAATGTTGTGGTGGAGAATTTTCTGGAGGATTATGTAAAAACGGAAGCAAAGGGTCATGATACTGTGGGAAATGTTGTGGAGGTAAATGTGGAGGCGAAGGCGGCGGAGGGCCGTAGGAATGAGTGGAGGGCGTACGACATCCACTTGATCATTGAAAACTACCGCCTCATCTTGCTCACGTATATCATTGATGCTATTATCTCTCCTCTCCTTCCAATCTTTTTCCATCTTAGTAATATTGTTCATAAAATCGTAAAGAGGATTGACTGGAGAAGGAGGTGAAGCGGGCCGTGGGCTTGTGACCCTCTTAAGTTGTTCCTCCATGGAAGCAATTTTATCAAGGAGATGTTACTGGAGGGGTGTGACATGAGTGTTGGAAGGTTGGCACGGCTTTGAAGGAGGGGCAGCTTGATATGAAGGCCGTGGAGGAGGGTTAATGGGCTGACCCACATAAGAACCCGGACGAGCCGAGTTACAAGAGGCATAAGGGCCTTGGGGCCGTGAAGGAGATTGAATAGAAAGCGATGAGTGAAAATTTACTCGAGAGGAAATGTGTGTAGAAGGAAGTGGGTGATTGTCCACCTGAATGGGAATATGAATAGGAGATGGAGGCGGGTGATGAGCCACCCAGGTATGAATGGAAGGAGGTGGGTGATGGGCCACTCGTATGGGACTGGAAGGTTGAAATGGAGATGCACCCTCAACAATAGCCTTAAGGGCTTGAATTTGTTGAGGGGTGAGATGATCTAATGCATGTAAAACTTGAGAGACCTTCTCATCATGTGGAGGAGACGGTCCCGAGGGAATAGCGGCTCGTGAAGGATTCACGGGATCATGAGATTGGGCATTGCCCATGGGTCAGGCAACACCATAACAGTGAGGACGTGGTCCCTTAGAAAAATTTTGCTGAGGATTATAATGAACATGTTGAAATTGAGGATCATAAGATGTACTAGGTTGTGCATCCTCATGATTATAATTAGCATTAAACATGTTTGTTTGATTATCAAAGCGAAACATCATGCAAATATCAAATATTCAATCAAACAATTTGCAAAGATCACACAAGTTGGAATGTTTACGCTTGATTTCTTAAGTTTAAACCTTGATGAATTAGATGATTTTGATAAAGTTTGAATATGGTTCACACAAGGTAGAAACCTAGTTTCAATATGATTTTCTTCAATGCCAACTAGGTACACTCTCTCACCACATATTAGGCCAACTAAACTCCGAGAACTTCAAAGGTACAACCTGCCCAAGCTTCCGTGAGGGAATCCACTGGTGTGAGGACTTATGGAGGCCTTGGTTTAGGAGATTCTAATCCAAAGAGACAGAGTGCTCAATGGAGGGTCCTTCCTTAACCAAGAGAGGGGGTAAGGCTCCTAGAAGTATGAGGAGAGAAGATCTCCCAAACCAAATGTAATATGGATGCAGCAATGAAGATAATATATATGTATGAATAGAAATATGAAAGAATGATACAAAATAAGTGACACAAAGAGAATTCTGAGAAAACTCAAGAAATTGGTGCCCAGGAGGCTGCCACCAATTCCTGGAAGGGCACCCCTGTGAGTGGGCGCCAATTCCTGTGACCCTTCTTTTTCTTTATTTAAAATTTTGTAAATGGCGCCCCATTCACTACCACTAATTCTTTGATGGGCGCCCCTGTATGGGGGCACTAATTCTGTGGTTCTTTTTTTAATGGGGTAGGGAATTGGTGCCCTGCACCCTGCCACTACTTAAGAAAAGGGCGCCCACTGTGTGGGCGCCAATTACCTACTTCCTAGAACCCATACCAGTGGCCAGAAAGCTTAGAACATTGAGAATATCAATAGAAAAAGAGAGAGAAACACTCACAAACTCTAATCATGGATCATGGAAAGCATGACATGCTCAAACTTTTTTATTTTTTTATTTATATATGGATATAAAAAATGAGAAAAATCCAAATCTAGCAAATTAACAATCTAAGTGGGAGGGTGCTATGTGGAGCACAAATGGAAGTGCACCATGGGTGCAAATGGAGGTGGCACACGTGGGTGCCCAAGGGGAGGGTAATCAAAAGAAAAATAAAAGGTGTCCCACTGTGATCGCCAATTTATAGATCTAAGAAATCCACTTAGAATAATAAAAAAAGGAAACATAAGCTAAGAATGGGGGAAAAGAAGAGGGAGCATGCATAGATGCTATGAGGAAAGTGTTGTGCCCCTGTGGTCATTTGAGTCATTTGATATTCATGGTTTTGATAATGGCTGAACACTATAAGTCATTGATACTTTCCACTCTCATATGACTGAATTACTTAATGTTCTTTCATGATAGATAAGCCAAGGAATGGAGTGGAGATGGCAAAAGTGAAAGCTCAATGACTGCGCTCTCGCACGCGGATCGACCTACGCGGTTAGGTGCGGGGATCGAGGGGTAGCGCCCGTTGCGGGGGTTTTCGGGGGCGGAGCCCCCGGAATAAAATTTTGATTATAGGAGTGATATACCTATAATCTATTAACTTCAAGAGTCAAAAGACTCAGTAAAAATCTTCAAGATTGTAAAGGTTGATGCCAAAGATGAGAACGGGCTGCTAAAGGAATTAAGTGACTGAGCTAAAGGGTTAATGGACTGAACCGGGGAAACCCGGGATCTCCCCAGCTAGCGATCGACCGCTGGCCCAGGGGCGGTCGATCGGAATTTCCAGCAGCTCACTGTCTGTAGGATTCTCAGTGGCGATCGACCTCCAGCGCAGGGCGGTCGACCGAAAATTCCAGAACCAAATTTTCAATAGGGTTTTCTCAGAACGGTCGACCGCCACCTACCTCCGGTTGACCGCCAGCCCCGATGCAGCAATGTTTGACTTTATTTTCCACCTCGAGGCCAGCCCCTTTATTTCATTAATCCTAAAGTCACCCAATCTCCCATGGATTGTGGATCTGGTCTGGGAGGTGTTTATTGACCATCCAAAGAGATATAAAACTCATGCAAGAGGGTTAGAAACCCTAGTTGATCATTTTGAATCAAAGAGAGATCAAGAGAGGCTAAAGAAGGAGGTTGAAAGAAGAGTAACTGTAGCCGTGAACAGTACTCAGTGCAGAAGTTCTTCATCCATTCCAATGTGATTCAAGCTTAGATCTGAAGCAAGCAACATCCAAGGAAGCTAGAAGCAATCAAGGTTCTCAAAGGTGATTAAAGCTATATCCATAGTCTTCTTCATCAACTCAAAGGGATCCAAGAAAGCTCATTTCACAAGGAAGAAGAAGCCATTGTTGCTGAATCAAGAAGATAGCTTTGTGAAGAAGAAAGAAGCCTCTGTTGGTGGTCTACATCGTGTGAAGAAAAGAAGATTCAAGCTCCAGCAATCTCAGACAAGATCTTTTCTCTTTGATCATATTCTATATCTTGTTCTTTTCTCATTTCATTCAAACATTTGAAACTGAGAATCGTCCCTACCGGTGGTTAGTGGAAGGTAATCGGAAGTTGTCCAATCTGTGGTGTTGACGTCCCTACCTGTGATTAGTAGGAAGGTAATCGGAGGTCTTTCCGATCTGTGATTTAGTGCGTTGCGCTAGTGGAGCCTCACTGGGTTTGGTGAGGTGTGGACGTAGGACTGGGGATTCAGTCCGAACCACCTTAAAATCCTTTGTGTTGTGGTTTGATTGTGCGATTGTTTTGTGTTAGATGCATGCTTAGGTTCAATCTCTATATTACGTAATCATCTTGCTAAGTAAATCATTTTATCATTCGTTAAGCTAGTTATATTCCGCTGCTATTTTCATTATCTAGCTCTAAAGAGGGGTGCTCTGCGAAAAGAGGGGCATATCTATTCATCCCTCCCCTCTAGATCCGCTATCCACTACTCAACAGAAAGGTGATCGCCAGAGACTGCGGGCCTCAAATGATATAATCAATAAATAAAGGAGGGATCACGGAGTGTGGGAGATGTGAGTTGAATTCCTTCTCTTCCTATTGGCCAGCCGATGGAGAGAGTCTTCTTGATTAATTACCCTTGCAAAAACAAAAGACAAACACCAAATAAAAGTGGATTAGAAACCAAGATGTGTAGTATCAAACTCTTAAATATAAATGCAACGTGAGAAGCATGTGAGTAGACACACCTTATTGGCGTTTTGGCCTTAAACCCCTATGCAAACGGTGGGATAAAAATATATGATGAATGCTAAAAGAAGATAAGTGTGCAAGTGTTGCACTGTGGGAGTCTCAACGTGGTTGAGGGGAATAAAAGGTCAATAGAACATGATGCATGCTTGTGTGAACTACTGCAATAAAAGAAATAGAAAATAGAAACAGAGAGGAGTAAAGAGATCTTGGGATTTTTCTCTGTTGACGGCCGTGGCTTTTGATGAGCGTTCGGGAGCGAGTCTCCAAGAGGATGAAGCTTTAAGTGTGGATAGACTTCAACTTAAGCAACGAGCAGCACCTCCTCCTGTGAACTGAAGTCGGCCTCTTGAGCAAGAGCCGCAGGGAGCTATTTATAGGGATGAATGCGTGGGTTTCAATCCGAGAAAGACTCGGGAAATTGATTTTAGTAGGAGACAAATACTGGAAAGAGTCCTCTCAGTCATGGAAAGTCATTAGAGTCCTTTTCGAGGTGGAAAGGGGCTCAAAGCGGAGAAAGAAAGGCCTCCGGTGTAGTTTGAAAATGTGCAGGAAATGGCGACCACTCAGGTGGTCGTTATTTAAAATAACGACTTTCCGGAGTGTCGCAGAGTCAAAAAATCGAGAAAATGCCCAAAAAGAAAGGGCGCCCATCCTCTGGGCGTCAATTTGAAAGGGCACCCAGGTGATGGGCGCTATTTCAGAAATTGCCATTTTTGAGGATTCAAATGCCATTTCTTTTTTATTATCATTTTTTATTATTTTTCGGTAGATGTTCATCTGACTATGATGACTCCAATTCCAATTTTTTCATATTTTTCTGAAACCCAAATGGCCACCAAAACACCCCTTAAATAAGCCCTGAATTAGCTGACGGACTATAACATAAAACCAAACTCCAATTTAAAGGGGGCGCCCTCTCAAAAGGGCATCATTTCTTTTTATTATTATTTTATTTTTATTTAAAGGAAATGGCGCCCACCCTCTTCCCTCTAATTCTTTGAAAATTCATGAAAATACCCAAAAAATCCAAAAAAATAGGGAAAAGTAGAAAAAAAGAGAAATCTAAGAAAAGTGGGAAAAATCACTCAAATAAAGTCAATTTGAGGGTTGAGAGTTAAATTGGATATTATAAGATAATATGAGATGTACTCAACGTAATGTCAATTTTAGCGTGTCTACAATGTCGACCCCCCTCTCTTCTACACACGCACCACAAGCCCATGCACATGGCGGGCCCCTTGGCGGCTTCAAAGCACGCTGGTGCTCTCTCCTTAGTCTCCAATGCAGACATGCAGCCGGAACACCCTCGTAGTGTGTCCCACGTGAACAAAGCGGGCATAGCATCTTTAACATGGCCTTGGCAAAGGCCCCTTCACGCCAAGCGTTCCCATGCAACGAACGTTGCATCAACGTGGGCTTCGCCCTCCCTCACGGAGGGCCCTCCACGCCAGCGCATTTCTTCGTACATCCAGCCAAGCCCATTCGCACCTCCTCTCCCTCGCGATCATCACGTGCGCACGCCCTCCATGCGGATGGAGCAACAACCGCAAGCCTCTTCACGTGGACATGCCCCTTCATAACAAAGAGAGAGAGAGATGAAGACGATGGTTGGCATGGGTTTTACATGGTAGGTTCAATGCTTGATTAAATGAGCAAACAAAAGTGGTTTCACCAAACGGAGGTCTTAATTTGTGGGTCACAAGGGGAAAGTAACATGTCTAATGGGTAAGTTTGGCCCTATAAAAGGGGCTTAAGGTGGTAGAGATGGGGGGTTGTTAATTTTTGGGTTGTTGTTGTTTTTGAGTTCTTTTGAGAGTGGGATTGAGTTGTCTTGGGAGTTTGGGGAAGAGCTTTGAGGGAGTTGATTTTGTTTAGTTTCATTTGGGTTTTGTCGGAGTGCTTGAGTTCCAGGAGCTATGAGAAATTTATGCTTATATTATTTTGAGTTTTTTTTCTGGTGTTTGTGATAAGGAAATGAAGGGAGAGAGGGGTTGAGGCTCATTCATGTTGCAACTGTTTTCATTCTTATAGTTCTTGTAATTTCTCTGAATTTAGTGGATTGCCTCAGTCATTTCTTCTTGATAGTCTTTGATTTAATTGCAACGCATTTCGTAAGTTTGTCTTTTAAATTAAGTTGAGTTGATATTGTCCTTCTTGTTCATTACTTTGGTTAACCTCTTTATTTGTCTCCTCAAAATTTAGAGATTGTGGTAATTCTGTCGTTTTCCTTTCACGTGTCTCTTGAATTTTCTAAGCCTAAAATTTAATCGTTCCTTCACTTTGTTTAATTAATTTTAATTTCTCAATTTCAATATAAACTTTTCAACCAAACTCTCACGGTTTTTAATCTTAAAATCTGAAAGTTTCAACTCTAAAATCTAAACTTTTCCGTAGATTCGACTCAGTCTCACCACTTAACTACTCTATTTAGTTTGTGGGCCGAATATTTAAATTTGGTAGCGGGCGTATTAAGGATGTGCATTTTCACGCTATCAATTTTTGACGTCGTTGCTGGAGAAGTTTATGATTTTTAAGTTGATTATTTTATGTTTTTGTACATAAATTGACATTAACATTTTTTTTATTTTTTATTGCAAAAAAATAAAAAATAAAAATAAAATCAAACCTGAAAAAAATCCAAAAAAAATATGTTGAGGTAAATCTTCTCTCCCTTTCCCTCTCATAGTGAAAAAAAAAGTACGAGGGATTGCTATCAAATAAGTATCTTAACTTTCTCTCTCTTGATCTAGTTTCTTTGTTCATATTATTAACTTCCATAGTTAGAAATTTTAAAAAAAAATACAATCTTGTTGGTTAGATAGGTTCATTAATTAACAAAAAAAGGCACTTGAACCAACATAATAAATGCATTCCAAGATTAAATCACACACCATGCTTTAGGACATGCATCATTTAGGATTGTATTTTTTTAGTTGTCTCCATTATTTTATAATTTCTTATTGTTAAAGATTGCGGGAGACAAGGTGAGATCTCTAATTATTTTTCTGAAAAAAAACATGATCATGCATTTTCCATGCTTGCATAAAATCCCTTGTTTAAACATTGTTTGTTGCACATCATTCTAAAATATCTTAAGGGCATCTCCCATAATAACATAAGGTGGGGATTTCATCACCCTCCCTTGGCCCACAAACCACAAACTTCTTTGCATCTTTTCCATCATCCCCAGCCTAATAAACATCAGTAGACATTAGCCATAGGATCACACTAAGATTAGGTGTAGCTTAAGTTTACAATCTTTTTGGAAATTGGTGTCTAAGGCTCGAGGTCCACGGCAAACGCCATGAGTGGGAGAGTGATTATTTAATTAGGTCCTTGTGAAAGGAAGGGGAGCCTCCCACCACTACAAGAAAAATGGGAAATTCTGACGTCCATTTGCCGTCGCAAATACGTCGGAGATACGTCACAATGTGAATTTTTGACGTATTTCCGACGAGTTTGCGACGGAATGTGGACGTCGGAAATCGTACATCGTAAATTTTCGACGTATTCCAATAGCGTCGCCAATGCGTCCGAAATTACCGATGAAACTATATCGTCGAAATTATGGTGGCTATTTATGTCGGTAATTAATAATACAAAAATTAATTAATCATTACGACGGAACATAATTTAGTTGAAAATAGGTCTAAAGTTTTCGACATATTTCCGACAGATATATTATGTCGTCGCAAACATATGGGTTAAATTAGTTCCGACGAAAGTTATTTTGGTGGGAATTACGTCGTTAATTTTTGACGTATTTCTATCGGATAAATAATATGTTGAAAACCTGTGGGTCAAATTAGTTCCGACGAACTATTATTGTGTCGAAAATACGTCGTTAATGCTCGACAAATTTGAGACGGATAATTAATACGTCAGAACTAATATGGATCAAATTACTTCCGACGAAACTACCTTGGGTCGAAAAGGCGTCGTTAATGTTTGACATATTTGAGATGGATAATTAATACGTTGGAACTAATGTGGATCAAATTTGTTCCGACGAACATTTAGTTGGTCGAAAATACGTCTGAACCTTTCGACCGATTTGCGCTGGAAAATAAATACGTCAGGAAATAAGTGCGTGAAATTGGTTCCGACGAATTGTTAGTTGGTCGAAATTCCGTCGAAAATTTTCTCCACATTTTTTTAATATATTTTAAAATTTTAAAAACCTATTTAAAGCTACAATTATACACCACAATCGACACAACTCAACATAAAACACGCAATAAACAACATATACAACACACAATAGGATAAAATCTTATTATAAATTATAATAAAGAACGTCTACAACACATAAATCTTTGAATAAAAAAGTTACAGTTACATTAATTGAAATGTATCATTTTTTCACAATATCATTTTAAAAAATCAAGAGATATCCGTTGCATCATCCTCATTCGTCATTCGTAGCATCTCCACCATCACCGGCTGCAGGAGGATTCTACATCACAAAAAATTAATAATAAATAGATTTTACTAAATATAATTATTAATAAATCTAGTTAAATATCTTTTTGATTTTCTAAATTCGAAAGTAGATAACATGAAGATGATTTCTTTCACTCTCAAAGGTGAATTCTTTGAACTAAGAAGTAATGTTATTGTTGTGCCCTGTGGTTTTGATGATGTCTAACACTATGAATCATATTATGATAATGGTTTTTTATATCATGAATTTGATGTGTGCTGGCTAATGTCGATATGTTTTCTAATTCCTTGAACAACATTTTCATATGAAGGCTTGAAGAGTTGTAATGTCAATGCTATGAATGCTTGAACTGTTATGTCTGTATGCTTGAAGAATGTCTGTTTGAAGAACTGTAATATCAGAAGAATTCAGGTAAGCATAAGCATGGCAGTGTCACAGCAGCCCTAGAAGTAACTCTGCAAAAGAAGCCTCCAGTCGCTGAAGAAACAAGCTGATATATCACTCTTAAGATAGACTCTGTACCCGTAGAAAAATAAGGGTGAAAAATATCCCTTAAGGCTGACAAATGTGCATTACGGGTGGCATATACTACCTTAAGGGTAACAAATAGATGAACTAGGTGAATAATAGGCAATAGTGGTGACAAATAGCAGTGCAAAGGTGAATAATAGGTATCAGGTGTGAAACAGCTAAAAACCAAGAACCTCAAGCCGACTCGGGAGGGCTTACAAGTTGACTTCTGACAGAAGAATTCAATGAATGAAAGAAGACTTTTTAGCTGCGGATTAAGGGTGAAAATGGGTGGATAAAGCAGACAAATGGCTGTATAGCAGTTTGAAATGGCAGTTCAATGGTGTAAAGTGGCTCATGGTTCTGATATTTGAAGAATGATGAAACTGGTTGAAGAGAATGATTCCCTCTGTGCTTCAGAGGAAGAGAGGACTGGTCCTCTGGTTGTCGGTAACTGGGTGTTACTCACGGTTTCTTCTAATTTGATCAGAAGAAGAGAGGAGAGTGTTCTTCTAGGTCAAGCTGTAAGTCAGCGTTTGTTTGCAGACTAAGTCTGGGGTTATTGTTGTTGCAAGGGGAAGCCATACTCAGGTTTGAGTGTGGGGTGGACGTACATCTGCGTGGCAGATCGAATCACCTAAAAATTCTGTGTGCCGTGAATTGCATTGGTGTGATTGGCCCTTATCATCTTCCTCCATTCACAGGTTTGCGTATGAACAGATCTTCCTTATGCGCTAAGTGGTTGTATTGCAGTCTGTTAGATCTATCTGATCTGAGTGGATTCTGTGAGATAGCATTCTCTTTGTTAGTACATTCTTATCACTTTCATTTATATTATTCTCACAGACATCATTTGAGCTCGTGGTATGATAGCCAAGTGTTAAATTGTCTTAGGGTTAAAATTTGAGGTTAAAATTATTTTAATATCTATTCACCCCCCCTCTAGATCCCACTGTGCACACATATTCATATACTTGCTTCCGGATTTGCCTAGAGAGCACACAACATTGGTATCATAGATACTCCTCTATTATAACTCTAAAGTCTATGAAATTAAAAATTAAATTAAATACTCACATGAGAGGGTTGTGGTGTGCTCGAGGGTGTTCCCTGAGACAAAATCCCCGCCTGGGCCAGGAGGGTGGCAACCACCCGAGTAAAGCGTGCCTCCATGCGTTCCTCGACTAGGTCTACCGCATGTTCGACGATGGATGTAATCTGGCTCGTAGAAGTGCCGATGGAGGGAGTAGAGAAGGAACTGCTATGGGGGTAGGACGAAGCTGTGCCCGGAGAATATGCTAGAATCGGGCTGGTGTCCAAGCTCTGTCCAAAACCGTATACTCGTCCTTTCTTTGGTGGGCCGGTTGCTGCTACCCATGCCTCAGGATCTAGTTGCGGGCACTGCGTCTGCTTGTCCCCATACTTTTCAGTCATATGCATGTCATATGACTCCTGCAAATTGAATAAAAAATATTGTAAATGTCATATTAATCAATCATATTTAAAAATATAAATAGAAAAGAAATGTGTATGTCTATAATCTTACCACTACCGAGCGAGCGTTCTCACTCACATACTGATTCGTCCCCTTCTTTTGGTGAACTGTAGCAAATAAATCACGCTACGAGACCGTACCACCCCTCTTCTTTTCTTGTTATACATGTTATAGAGAATAAATAGGGGCATATAAGAAATAAATTACAATAAAATTAAGATGATTACTTACCAATCTCTCCTTCTCGGTCGCGAAGAAAATAGATCCAGAAGTATGGAGATGCACGTTTGGATGTAACGCACGTGCGGCTTTGGCTTTTACGGATTTGGCCATCTAATTAGGCTCGGCACATCTATCACAGAGGTCCTCACAGTGCTCCCTCCTCATCCATGCGGGGCCGCGTGCCTTCCAAAGGCCACGGTCCTCGCTCCCCCCGTCTAGAGCCTTGGCACGTTCCCGACAGCCGTGTAAATGATGCTTATAATTTACAGTTCCTGTAGCCTCCCATACACGTTGAGCTCGTCCGGCGTCAGCTCGCCTCACAAACAGATATCCTTGCTGTCAAGAATTCAAATTTTATAAGTTAGTCGATTGAAATTGTGGAGTTGGGAAATATGTAATTTAAAAGATTAAATCGTATACCAGGAACTCGTCATACAATCGATCGCGGATATCCTGAGGAAACTTTCGAAATGACTTATATGGGTCGGTCACATGTCGCTCAATAATGTTGGTAATAAAATGAGAAGCCTCACTGGGCTCTACTTTATCCCTGTAATTACAAATGTTAAAATGATAGCCAACAATTATATATATAGTTGATGGATAGATAACGAACACAATTCATGAGTTTAAATATTTACCTAGAGACCCAACATGGCTTATGTCCCTCTTGCAACACCACATGCTCGCCCTCGTGATGGCTAACAGTATCGTCTGCCTGTTGTGAGCCCGGGTGGGCGGATGAGCCAACTATCGCAGGTGGTGTGCCCGACGTACCTGTTACAAGTAAAATAGAAGTAATTAATCAGAATTTAGCTCATTATTAAATAAAAATTTTCAACAAGTAAACATATAGAATTCTTATCATTTAACTAAGAATTTAAATAAACATAGTAGTAGAATCTGACACTGCCAGAAAAAGCGGGAATATAGACGGATATTTTCCGTCTTAAAATCCGTCTGTATTTCAGACGGATATTCCAAATTTGTGACGGATTAATTTTTGTCACAAATTCCATCTCTATTAAGGACATACTATACTCTCTCTGAAGATCTTTCTATAATTATAGACGGAATATATCCCGTCTTTATTATACGTCACAAATTTGGGACGTATATTCAGACGGAAATGAATCCATCTGAAATTTCAGACGGAACTAAGTTCCGTCCGTATTTCCGTCTCAAAATTTCATCCCCCGCCACCATCGACCCCTTCCTCCCACCCCTTCCACCCGCCCCCATTTGCACCCCCCCACTCTCCCTCTCACTCTCTCTTTCTCCTCTACTTGCGGTCGTCGCCGCCGGAGCCGCCGTCCTCACTGTCGCCGGAGGCCCCGCCGTCACCGCCATTCGCCAACCTCCCTCCCTCTCACGGTCGTCGTCACTATCACCGCCATCATCCTCTTCTCATGGTCGCCGCCAGCCTCCTCCCATCATCGCCGTCGTTATCGCCGATAAGTGCTCTCCCTCTCCCGATCTTGTTCCCCTCCCTCACTCAATCCCTCTCCCTCTCCCTCTCCCTCTCCCTCTCCCGATCCTGTTCCCCTCCCTCACTCAATCCCTCTCCCTCTCCCCTCTCCCCTGTCCCGCTCCCTCACTCCCTCTCCCTCTCCCCTCTCCCGCTCCCTCACTCCCTCTGGCCGCCCTCCCCCACCCCCTCCACCGCCCTCTCTTCCTCTTGTCCGTGGCCCCCCTCCCCCTCGCAGACACACACACACACGCACACACAGACACAAACACACGCACACACCTCAGCCCCCCTCTCCCTCTCCCTCTACCATTGGCCGCAGGCCCCCCTCTCCCTCTACCGTTGGCCGCAGGGCTTCCGTTGCCCCCCCCTCACAGGCACACGCACACATCCGTCTCACACATGTAGATATAATAATTATTTTATATTTTATTTAATATATTGTTGTATTGATCGTAGGATAATCGACCGAGGGAAAGGGAACGAAAGAATCAGATAAGTTTTTTCAAATAAACAGTAAGTAAAAATTTAATTTCATATTTATATGTTGTTTCATTTTATTTTAATTTATGTAATCTTACTCATATTTATTGTTAGGATGTCTTGTTAGGACAAAGAGACTCAAAATATAGCAAAATATAAAGCTATGAAGTACAATCGAAAAGCTAAACTACTCGAATGGCTGGCAGCCCAGCTCTATCCAATCTTAATGCACCCTTTGTCAACCGAGGGAGGTCTCCTACTTGAATGAAAGCTTGATTTTCTGGAGTATTGCATGTATAGGACGCCAGGGAATCTGCAACCTGGTTGCCCTCTCTATAAGTATGCAATATAAAGCAGCCACTTTCATGGATAAGATCCAAAATCTTCCTCCACCATGGGAGAACCATCCAGCTAGGAGGAGCTCCTTTCCTTACAGCCTCCACAAGAAGGGCACAATCTGAATATACAGCTGCCAAACATAGATCATCTAGCTTAGCAATTGATAACCCATCATATAGAGCCCTTGCCTCTACCACAAGACTATTCCCAATGCCATAGTGGAAAGCAAAGCCAACCATCCATTTACCATTTGAGTCTCTTACACAACCTCCACCACCACACCTACCAGGATTACCCTTGGAGGCCCCATCAACATGCAATGTGAACTTCTGAGGTGCCAATCTGCAGAAGACCAGAAATGGCTACTTTAAATTGACCCGGGGGAATAGGTGAAAAGACGCAAGGAAGCTGGATTGAGCTGGGGATAAGGGCTTGCGAAAGCAAAGCTTGTCCAGAGCCAGGGCTATTGAGGAGGAAATTCTCCTCTTTATTGAATCAATTTTAAGAGTCATACCCTCAAATCTGGTAGTACACCTTTGTTTCCAAATTTCCCACATCATCAGAATTACAGCATACATCCCCACAAAACTGAAGGCTGAGAGTAGATTGGTAAAGGTTAGTAGGTTCCAACATTTAATGCAAATCCGATTGCTTAAATAGACCTTGTTGCTTACCAAGGGCTGCACCCAGCCCCACAGTTCAGAGGCCAATTCACTAGAGATGAATAAGTGGTTGAGGTCTTCCTAGGTAGAAGAGGAGCAACAGCTGCATTTGGAGACAATGGGAATACCACAATCTGCCACCCTGTTGTCCATTGGTACTGCCTGATGGATAAGCTTCCAGACAAAAAGAGCTGCCCTCGGTGCTATTGCTGAGTGCCAGAGCTTCGCCCAGGCAGGCCTTGAAATGCCTTTAGTCCGTATTAGGTTGCAAGCTGATTTAACCAAAAAGGAACCCTTTACGGTACCTGTCCAGACACAGCAGTCAGCCTCATTGCTTAGTTGAATATTAGGAAGGTGGAAGTCACTATTGAGGTATCCCCGTGCAGCATGTTGGGTGTTACATAGAACCTCTCTAACAGAATCCAAGGGGAGGCTATTGAGCTCAATCCTTTCATTAGCCATTGCAGCATTAATGGCTGGACCACACCCTGTCCAATTGTCACTCAGGAAGTCTATATTAGCCCCATTCCCTACTATCCATCTGCTGTTATAGATAATAAAATCTTTGGCCTGTCTAAAGACAGTCGAAGGCATTCCAACTGGGAATGGTCTTACACAGTTGGCTAGATGGGCCTTGATGAATCTGCGCCTAACATACATGGACCAGAGAGAAGACCCATGAATAATGTTCCAAAGGGTTTTTATTGCCAAAGAAGTCTGAACCCACTGCAGATCTCTGATTCCCAGACCTCCCTCTAACTTAGGTCTCTGGATATCTGACCATGCTACCCAATGCCTGCGTTTGGTGCCTTTCTCTCCATACCAAAAAAAAATTGCACATACCTGGTCAATGAAATTGATCACCTTCTTTGGGATAAAAGTGACTTAGGCAAGGAAAACTGGCATACTATATAGGACTGAGTCAATCAATACGGCTCTACCAGCTTGAGATAGAAATTTTGACTGCCAGCCTTCCAATTTTAGCTGCACCCTTGTTAGGAAACGCAATACCTTCAGAGATGGACAACCAGCAGAGGAGGAAGAAGAAAGAAGAAAGAAAAGATCAATAACAAGAACACACAGGGCTTTTTTACGTGGTTCGGAGGCAAGATGCCTTCCTACATCCACGGCCGCAGCAGTAATCCACTAATAATCAGACGGCTCCATTACAATACAAAGAGAGAGTTCACCCTTTTATACTAGGAGATTAGGGCGTCATTAGTCATGAGATTAAGGACAACAATGCCCCTAACTAAACATAAATCCTCTTCCGGGGTATATTAGACGTGCATGCTCGCTTGTCTCCAAGGATGCTCTCCTGAGACCGAGTATGCCCTCCATCGACTGTAGATGCTCCCCCACCATCAGTCAGGTCATGCATTGCCCAAAAAACCAGGTCGGCACAAACAGTATGTCGGTCGACCGACTCCGAGTGACATCGAAATGCCTTGAACCAGCAATGCATGCTCCTCTGACACTAGTGATGCTCTCTAGAGGCAATGGATGCCCTCCAGAGACAGCAGTGCACAAACCACTAGAACCTAGATAGCATATGCTCCCCTGCCACCGAGGGATACATTCTTGAGACCATAGATGCTCCACGGAGGTTGAAAGTGATCATATTTGAACCTTGTCTTATGATGATAAGAAGATATAGAGAAATGGAATGACCACATATCTGAAGTAGTACATATATACAAAGATGTGGATAAATACAAAGAAATCAGAATTCTCTATAGCAATAGGTAAATACCCAAAAAATTCGTTTTGTGATTTAAAACTTTGTGGATTTTAATTGCATGTAAATATATTTTTAAATCTGAGACTAATAGAAATTTGATGTTAATTTGACTCAAAAATGTAGATTGTTTAGCTTCGATGTTCTTCATTTGAAAAATTTTGAAATTTGGGTGTTATTTAATTTGATATATGCATAATGATAATTACGTTGTTATTTAATTTTATGTTATATAAATACATGGGGTATTCCCTGTGAGCTGAGGTGCGTGGGTGCGACCTAACATTACACGCACCTCAGGAGAACGTGTTAAAACCATGTCAATGTGCCTTCCCGTTCAAGACTTTGGGATTGATGTGTATGTTCTCATTTGTTTATGAGAATGTATATATCTACCTCAAAGTCTTGAATTGTCCCGTTTGGACAGTCTGTGAATGTTTGATCGCACTTAGGCAGTCATTTACTATATGTGTTTGTATGGTTTGTTGAGAATTTCGGTTGCGTCTCCTCACTCTTCTCTGATATACCATTATTGATTTTGAGTGTTTTCTTGACCACTTACTTGTAAGTGTTTAAGAAAATTTCAAAATCAATAAATATTTTTGGTATATCGGAGAAGTGTGGGGAGATGATGCCGAAATTTTCAGCAAATCGTGCAGCACATATAGTAAGTAATTGTGCGATCAAACCTTCATGGATGGGTTAAAAAGTGATAATCTAATTAATATTTTTCTTCCAACTGCAAATGGTCTATGATGAACGATGTGAGGAAAGGGTCGGGTGTAATATCATGAGTAATGATTTGAAAGTTAGGATGTGTATTGTTATTTATTGGGTGCAGGCAAAATGTCGACAGATCGTTCATGGATGTATCGTAGAATAGTTGACCGGGTGGTGTAAGATGACTTTAAGCATGGGGTTGAGAGTTTCATTCAATTTGTATTGGGGAATCCAAATGCAGCAATAGATCGCGACGGTCACATTCGATGCCCTTGTTCAAGTTGTAGAAACTTGAGGTGACGTTCAACATGGGATGTGCAACATCATTTGTACACGAAAGGGTTCGTGGATGGTTATACGAATTGGACCTGTCATGGTGAGCAATTCTTGAGGTATGAGCCTGATAATATTGCAGGCACAAGTGGGTACGTGGATATGATTGTAGATGCTTCTGGTCCTAGTTTTAATGTTCATGAGGAAGCACCGAATAAGACAGTCGGAAGATTTTATGAACTACTTAGGGATGCTGATGAGCCGTTGTGAGATGGTTGTGAAAAGCACACTCGATTGTCTGCAGTGTCACAGTTGTTGAACTTGAAATCTGAATTTCACATCAGTGAGACTTGTTTTGACCGTCTCCTCCTCTTGATCAAGAGTATGTTACCTCGAGACGAGAAGTTGCCAGAAACGTTTTACCGTGCAAAAAAGATGGGCAATGACTTAGGACTTGGATATGTGAAAATAGATGCATGTTCAAATCATTGTATGTTATATTACAAAGACGATGCAGATAAGATATCATGTTCCATTTGTGGCCATGACAGATTCAAACCTAGGGGGGGTCAGTTCAAAGGCAAAAGATGTACCTTACAAGGCGTTGCGATACTTCCCTCTTGTGCCTAGGCTGCAACGGCTGTATATGTCCTCAAAGATGGCTCGACATATGACATGGCACACCGAAAGAGTACGTCGTGCCGATGATATAATCAGTCATCCTACCGATGGTGAAGCATGGACTCACTTTAGTCGTACTCATCTTGCCTTTCAAGGGAGTCACGTAATGTTCGATTGGGTTTATGCACAGATGGTTTTAATCCATTCGGTGGTTCAGTGGCATCTTATTCTTGTTGGCCAGTGTTCATGACACCGTACAACCTTCCGCCACACATGTGCATGAAGCGAGAAAATCTATTGTTGTCCTTAGTAATTCCTGGTCCAAAAAGTCCCAGAAAAAATTTGGACATATATCTCAGGCCGTTGATTGATGAGCTCAAATTTTTATGGACCGATGGAGTTGTTACTTATGATGCATATAGGAAGTAAAATTTTATTATGAAGGCTGCACTGATCTGGACAATAAGTGACTTCCCTACATATGGAATGCTATCTGGTTGGAGCACACATGGAAGGTTAGCATGTCCTTACTGTATGGAAGATACCAAATCATTTGTATTGAAACATGGGGGGAAAGCATGCTGGTTTGATTGCCATCGGCGGTTGCTACCAAGTGACCATCCTTTTCGAAGGTAAAAAGACTCGTTTAAAAAAAATACTGTTGAAATGGATGAAGTTGACTTGCAACGGGTGTCGGGTCTACATATGGCGTCACGGGTGCACAATTTACCAGATGTAGTACAATTGTCTGGTAGCACATGGCAACTCCCTAGTTTTGGAAAGGATCACAACTAGAACAAGAAAAGTATTTTTTGGGAATTACCTTATTGGTCAACTCTTCTTGTATGACACAATCTGGATGTCATGCATACCGAGAAGAATTTTTTTAATAATGTGTTCAATACGATCATGAATGTTAAAGGGAAAACAAAGGACAACGCCAAAGCACTTATGGATTTAAAGATGCTTTGTAAACGTCCAGAAATGGAACTACAGAACGTAAATGGCAAAACTGTGCAGCCTAAAGCAACTTACGTGCTTCATGATACACAGATCAAGGAAGTGTGCCAGTGGTTGAAACAGTTGAGATTCCCAGATGGATATGCATCCAACATAGCCCGTTGTGTGAATGTTAATGAGGGGAAAATATATGGTATGAAAAGTCATGACTGTCATGTGTTCATGGAGAGGCTACTGCCCATTGCATTTCATGATTTGTTGCCAAAGCAGATATGGGGAGCACTAGCTGAGATGAGTCAATTTTTTCAAGATTTTATGTGCATCAGAACTCAGACTTCGGGATGTACAAACTATCGAAGAAAAAGTTTTCACAACCGTTTGCAAGCTAGAGAAGATATTTCCTCCGGCATTCTTTGATTCGATGGAGCACCTGGTCGTTCATTTGCCATATGAGGCTATCGTCGGAGGGCCAGTACAATTTCGATGGATGTATCCATTTGAGAGGTATGTGACAATTTTTGTTAACTTACAAGTCGTCCATGGCCGGTACATATCGTTGCCATCTGACTTGTTGTTGTAGGTGCATACATGAATTAAAAATGAAAGTTCGCCACAAGGCACAGGTGGAGGGTTCGATTGTTGAGGCATACATTCTTGAAGAAATTTCAAACTTCTGTTCTATGTACTTTGAGCCAGAGATTCAAACTCGTCGTACTCGACCTCCACGTAATGATGATGGGGGAGTGGATGAATCGTTCGATCGGCTCTTCATATTTAAACATCCTTGATGTGCGTTCGGACGTTGCTTGACTCGCACGCTCGAAGATAGAGAGTTGCACGCCGCTGAGATATATATTCTTCTGAATTACCTCGAGATTGAACCTTATGTTGAGTAAGTTCTTAACTCACATTTCCAGCAAGTCCATAAGTTGTTCATCCTTCTTTTGCAGTTCATTTAAAGTAGTAGTGCATTTATATTGCAGGCAATTTGATTCAGAATTAGCTAAAAAATGCCCAAATATCCCAGACGTGGAGATTAAAAAAGAACGCGAGAAGTTTTTTGCCAAATGGCTGAGAAACCGAGTTAGTGTCATCGTTGAATATATATGTTTGTATTTATGTATGTTGAGGTAATTGTTATTATTTTAACTACTCTAATTTGAATATAGGTTGAACAAGGTCTCATTACTGATCAAAGAGTACAACAGATAAGTTATGGCCCCTCGAACCAGACACGTGCCTATCTAGGATATATTGTCAATGGATACAAATTTCATACAAGGGATTATGGGCGAAGTAAGTCTACGATGAATAGCGGCGTATCTGTGAAGGGAAGTTTATATAATGAAGTGGAATTGGACTACTATGGTATTCTTGAAGAAGTCTTAGAACTTCAGTATTTGGGACAAGATAATCATGTATACATATTTAAGTGTCAATGGTTTGATCCTAGTTCTGTTCGACATGACATAAATTATGGGATTGTCGATGTCAAGCATATGTCTAAACTTAAGACCTATGAACCATTCATTTTAGCCGTACAAGCCTAGCAAGTATACTATTCAAGCTATCCATCATCCAAGAATATAGATTGGTGGGTAGTTTGCAGGGTTAATTCAAAACTCTTTCCAACTTATGAGTTAACTATGAGTGGAGATGTCTCAGAGGTTGCTAGTGCTGAATATTATCAATCAGACGAAGTTGGCGTTGTCGGTTCTCTAGGTTTAATCTGGATGAATCTGATGAGCCACTGTCATTACGTACGCGAGATGAAGTGGAAGAAGTCGATCCGATGGAGCTAAATGTTGATGTTAGAGGGGAGGAAGAATCAGATGAAGACGAAGAGTTTGAATCTGATGAGGCTACTATGGATGACGAAGATGATAATGAGTTAGATATATCATCAACATGAGGGAGGCGCGTTTTCATAATTTAGTGAGATATCCTTACCTTTTTGCATAATTTTTAATAACAGAGATTTTAGTCTTGTGCAATTGAGGATTAATATGTATTAGTTATTTTGTTAGTAATAAAGAAATGGTTCGAGGAGGTCGTATTGGGAGTGGGAGGAGACAGGGCAGTGACAAGGGCTCTACTCCCTTCTGTTTGGCGTCTTCTTCGGGCACATGTATATCTATTAAAAAATTTAGCTATATAAATGTTTACATCATTTACTAGCCTAAAAGAATTTTTTTTAGGTTCAAGTGTCGGCTCGTTGCCTATTGTGCAGACGCCATCCCCACCACCTTTCGCTGTAGGTATATATATTTTAATTTAAATTCTCTAATATTTATTTTACTTATGAAAATTAAATCTTGCAGGTGTCAGTGGCCTCCCACCTATTGTGCAGATGTCACCCCCACCACCTCCCGCTGTAGGTATGTATATTTTAATTATAAGTTCGCAATATTTGTATCACTCCACATGAAAATTAATTCTTGCAGGTCTCAGTGGCCTCCCACCTGTTGTGCAGACGCCACCCCCACCACCTCCCGCTGCAGGTATGTATATTTTAATTTAAAGTTCCCAATATTTGTTTTACTTATGAAAATTAATTCTTGCAGGTCACAGTGGCCTCCCACCTGTTGTGCAGACGCCACCCCCACCACCTCCCGCTGTAGGTATGTATATTTTAATTTAAATTCTCCAATATTTATTTTACTTATGAAAATTAATTCTTGCAGGTCTTAGTGGCCTCCCACCTGTTGTGCAGACGCCACCCTCACCACCTTCCGCTGCAGGTATGTATATTTTAATTTAAATTCTTTAACATTTGTTTTACTTATGAAAATTAATTCTTGCAGGTCTCAGTGGTCTCCCACCTGTTGTGCGGATGCCACCCCCACCACCTCCCGCTGGAGGTATGTATATTTTAATTTAAATTCTCCAATATTTGTTTTACTTATGAAAATTAATTCTTGCAGGTCTCAATGGTCTCCCACCTGTTGTGCAGATGCCACCCCCGCCACCGGCCACTGCACGTATGTATAGGTCCCAATGCCCTCCTTACTTAATTATGTTATTTCAAAGATCTGTAATACACTTAGTTTTACTTGTGAAGATCTATTCTTACAGATCCCAGTGCCCTCTCACCACCTCCCACTTGTACAGGGCACACCCCCACCAGTTAGCCACTTGACGATGTCGACAGTCGTCACGAGGGAGGCACGGCCCATGATAGACGTCGCCCGTGTTAGATCTCCGGGTAAATCTATAAGGTTATATTACATTCATTATTTAATTGGCCTTCAACTGTCTAATATGAATATTTTGACATTTGCAATTGCAGTAAGAAATTTGAACCCCACAATGTTGTCCATCATTCCACCGAACTCATGTTGGCACATGTGCCCGGGGCAGCATCCACTTTCAGAGAATTTCCGATGGCCGTCTGCGATTCATTGTACAACATGTTCTTAGTAAGTAATTACGTCATTTAATTCAAGTATTTCCCAAACTCATTCACAACAGTATACTAAGTGTGAAAAGTAATTGATTTACAGCAGTCTTTTCAATTCACGTGTGGACATGACGCGGCGAGATGTTGTCGTGCTTGGGAGTCTACTATGTAGTCAAGTTACAAGAGGAAAATACATGAGGCTTGAGCACACGCTAAAAAATTGAGTGGGGGGAGTGAAGACCGACAATTGTGGAAGGCGCACTGCCCTCTATGGATGAGGCAGGAGGATTGGGAGATATCTTATGACCATTTTACCGACCCCAAGTGGATAGAAAAGTCCAAAAAAGCCAAAGCAAATAGGGCGTCAAAACCAGGTTCAAATTTGCATACGAGTAGGTCCATCTCTTGTGCGGCTCATAAACAAAAATTGGTAAGTAATATAACAATTTATCTTCTTACAATTTATCCCAATATTTGACTTTTTTTACTATGAATTGTATAACAGGCTGTGGAGCTTAATCGACCTCCGTCGTTCCTCGAAGTGTTCGATAGAACACACAAAAAGAAGGGGACTAATCAATTTGTGAGTGAGACAGCTAAGTCAGCAGCGGTAAGTTTATCTACATATGCAACTTGTACCGTTCATTTAAATCGGCATGAAATTCATATGAAATTGACTAGTTATTTTATTCAATTTGTAGGAAACATATAGCAAAGCAGTGACAGAGAAGTACGGGGAGGGAGACACGCAGCAGCCGGAGTTCGATCCGGTGGAGTGGGTGGCAGCAGCTGGCGTACCGAAGAAAGGCCGACTATATGATTTTTGGGAGAGCCTAGATGCTAGCGCGGTGATATCATCGTGTGTGAGTTCTAGCTCTGCCCAAACCAGTAGCAGTGCCTTCACTATACCTAGAATTGCCCCCAGCGCTTCTGCCAACGACATGATGGACATGGTCTGATCACAGATTTCTGATTTGCAGCGGCAGCAGCAGCAGTTCCAACAGGAGATCTCTAGCCAGCAGGCAATCATTTTGCAGGCAACCAGTGGCCTCCTCTCCCAGGGGGCAATGGTCGCTCAGCGATTCACCACCACCACAGCACAGGCCGCACAGGTGAGTGTTTACTATGTTTTTATTTTGATAGAATTACTCAATTATGTTCATTTGAAATTTTAAAACTCCCTAGTTTTTAAAACTCACTTAGTTTAGAAGAATTGAGAAAATTCGGGGTTCGGGGGTTGGATGGCTGTGCCGATTGTTCCAACACGACCTAGGAGATGAAAGTGACTTGTCAGAACTGACGGAATCCAAATCGGATGCCCGGTTTGAGCTCGGCGCTCAAACGTTCATTTTCTAAATACACTTTGTTTAAATGAACTGCCAAGCCGGGTACGGGGGTCTAAAACCTGAAATACCAATCAGATGGCCATGCTGATCATTCCAACACGACCTGGGAGATGAAAGTGACTTGTCAGAACTGACGGAATCCAAATCGGATGCCCGGTTTGAGCTCGGCGCTCAAAAGTTCACTTTCTAAATACACTTAGTTTAAATGAAATGCCAAATCGGGTCTGGGGGTCTAAAATTTGAAATACCGATCGGATGGCCATGCCGATCATTCCAACACGACCTGGGAGATGAAAGTGACTCGTCAGAACTGACGGAATCCAAATCGGATGCTCGGTTTGAGCTCGGCGCTCAAAAGTTCATTTTCTAAATACACTTTGTTTAAATGAACTGCCAAGTCGGGTCCAGGGGTCTAAAACCTGAAATACCTGTCGGATGGCCATGCCGATCATTCCAACATGACCTAGGAGATGAAAGTGACTTTTCAGAACTGACGGAATCCAAATCGGATGCCCGGTTTGAGCTCGGCGCTCAAACGTTCATATTCAAAATACACTTAGTTTAAATGAACTGCCAGGTCGGGTTTGGGGGTCTAAAACCTGAAATACTGGTCGGATGGCTGTGCCGATCATTCCAACACAACCTAGGAGATAAAAGTGACTTGTCAAAACTGACGGAATCCAAATTGGATGCCCGTTTTGAGCTCGGCGCTCAAAAGTTCATTTTCTAAATACACTTTGTTTAAATGAACTGCCAAGTCAGTTCCGGGGGTCTAAAACCTGAAATACTGATCGGATGGCCATGCCGATCATTCCAACACGACCTGAGAGATGAAAGTGACTTGTCAGAACTGACGGAATCCAAATCGGATGCTCGGTTTGAGCTCGGCGCTCAAAAGTTCATTTTCTAAATACACTTTGTTTAAATGAACTGTCAAGTCGGGTCGGGGGTCTAAAACCTTAAATACGAGTCGGATGGCCGTGCTGATCATTCCAACATGACCTGGGAGATGAAAGTGACTTGTCAGAACTGACGGAATCCAAATCGGATGCCCGGTTTGAGCTCGGCGCTCAAAAGTTCATTATCAAAATACACTTAGTTTAAATGAACTGCCAAGTCGGGTCCGAGGGTCTAAAACTTAAAATACCGATCGGATGGCCATGCCGATCATTCCAACATGACCTGGGAGATGAAAGTGACTTTTCAGAATTGACGGAATCCAAATCGGATGCCCGGTTTGAGCTCGGCGCTCAAACGTTCATTTTCAAAATACACTTTGTTAAAATGAACTGCCAAGTCAGGTCTGGGGGTCTAAAACCTGAATTACTGATCGGATGGCCGTGCCGATCATTCCAACACGACTTGGGAGATGAAAGTGACTTGTCGGAACTGACGGAATCCAAATCGGATGCCCGGTTTGAGCTCGGCGCTCAAAAGTTCATTTTCTAAATACACTTAGTTTAAATGAACTGCCAAATCGGGTCTGAGGGCCTAAAACCTAAAATACCGATCGAATGGCCATGCCAATCATTCCAACACGACCTGGGAGATGAAAGTGACTTGTCAGAACTGACGGAATCCAAATCGGATGCTCGGTTTGAGCTCGGTGCTCAAAAGTTCATTTTTTAATACACTTTGTTTAAATGAACTGCCAAGTCGGGTCCGGGGGTCTAAAATCTGAAATACCAGTCGGATGGCCGTGCTGATCATTCCAACACGAGCTGGGAGATGAAAGTGACTTGTGAGAACTGACGGAATCTAAATCGGATGCCCGGTTTGAGCTCGGCTCTCAAAAGTTCATTTTCAAAATACACTTAGTTTAAATGAACTGCCAAGTCGGGTCCGGGGGTCTAAAACTTGAAATACCGGTCGGATGGCCGTGTCGGTCGTTCCAACATGACCTGGGAGATTGTTGATATTTATTTGTCTATCTTCTATCTTTCTTTTGAGGTTTGGGGAGTGGTATGGTAAGATAACAAACAAACAATCAAAGATCTACTCAAACCTATGAACATGTGATCATGAACCTAGGCAATCATAGCTAGCTCTAGCATGGGCATGCTATCTCAATCAGACTACGCTAAGGAAAAGGAAAACACACGCCGGAGCGTGGAGCAAGGAATAAATAAAAACACACCGCGAAGGTGGAACAAGCAAGGAAAATAGAAAGATATAATGAAGAAGACAGTTAATGCCCAATACCAAGGAAAGATGTGATCGCCACCAAAGTAAAAACAAGTCAAAAAAAGCCTGAATATACCTTGGAAATAGGTGGATGAAACACCCGCCCACGGAAGAGAAAACCAGAGAAAGCCTGCAGATTAACTTAGAAGTAACGGCCAGAACCCCGTGCGTTGCTTGGAAGTGACGGCCACACGATAGACCGCCGGAAGAGAGTGACGCGCCTGCACAAGGCCGTCAGATAACCTGCAGTAACAAAGCTTGAATTCTTTTAACTCGAACTCTTCCAGCCGGCTAGAAGACCTGGGCCTCGTGTCAATGAACCTGTAAACCTGCCAAAGATGTAGAAAGACCAAACACAATAACCTCAATTAGTCATTTTCACAAGCATAGCATCAATTCTCAAAGGACTTAACATCATCAAAAGGAGAAGGGATTATCGGGGAGTTTTTGGTTTTTTAACCCCTCTGGGTGTTTTAAAAGTTTGGGAAGATGTTTATATGCTTAGAGGACAGTGAAAAACGTGGAGAAGGAGGAGGGATAATGCTTTGATTGAGGAAAAACCAGGGAAGAACTCAAGCATGCAATGATGAACTTGAAAGACCAAAACCAAAGTACTCCCTTGATTATGAGATGGATGGACGTGGGAAGCAGTTCCTCTTGGATGAAGATGGCTCCTGAGTTTGGCAGCACTTCGTCGTGAATTCCAAATCTTCCTCTCTCGGGCCATGAAGTCAAGGGCTCTATTTATAGACCCTCAAACTCTCAGGTCGAGCAGAGGATAATTCAGCTATATAAAGGGATAACTCTTAGCAAATCCTCGAAGATAATATCACCAAGAGTCCATAGAATCGAACGGGAGGTCCTGAGGATCAGATTTGAAAGAGATATCATCAATCCAAAACCCTTATCTCGACCACGGAGTAGCAGAGAAAAGGCCTGCACTGCCAGGACTCTCTGGAGGAAGTAACGGCTGCACGACAGACCGCCACTTGGAAGTAACGCATCAAGGATCGTCCTTTACTATCAACCTTATCCCTAAAAGATAAGATCGATGGAAAGAAGACCCAACGAGTTGGACTCTTCAAGTAAGCAATGGCCAAGGCATAGGGCGTCAGAATGAAACAACGGCTGCACGACAGACCGTTATTATCAACGTGGAATCAAAAGGATAAGCTTTTCAACAAGGCCTTAAGCCTTAGGACTCTGCAAAGAGTAACGGTCCAGATCCCATGCGTTATAATGAAACAACGCGCCTGGTTTGGACCGTTATTACCATTGAGTTTCAAAAATAGCAATAAAGGGTTGCTAAGATTTATTCAATGAAGCGCCACCAGGATCCAATTCTTAATCCAGGAATTAAGACCCAAGAAACAGGCCTCAACTGATCAAGAGACTTAATGAAGAGTGAACAACTCGGAGCATCATATAGAATGAAATAGGGAGATGACCCGACTTTTTGGGTATAAAACGGGTGTCAACAGATGCCCCTCCTTAACGTCCTCTTTGCAGGGGAGCGAGCGGAGGTGAAGCGAAAGCGAAGTGGAACATGAAAGATGAAGCGGAAATGAAGCGGAGTGTATCAAAAAGAGGGCGTTAAGGTAAACGACACCCGTTCTTTACCGACAAGCGATAGGAATTTTTTGGAAAACTTTGAATTGACCACAAGGAAATAGCCAGCCAAAGGGATGCGAGTCTGGAGGAACTAATTAACTAAGGAAAGGAAACACGGCTAGCCGCCGGAGGCAACGGAAAGGAAAGAGACTAAACTCCAGACAGGAATCTTCAGCGAACCAGATCAAGCGAGCAGATCGAAGGAAACCTTCTAATTCAGAGTGGAATGATTCTCCTTATTCAGAATCAAGAACACAGCTGTTCACCATCATCAAGACCTCAAAAAAAAAGATGCTTCACGAATGCTCAAAGGATGTGTATGATGCATGCTGGGCTAAAGGAAAACAAAATCTTCAAAACAAATGCGAAGAAAAGATAAAATACTAAAATACTCGAGAATAATATTGCTAGATCGGAGAGAATCAGAGTTAGGACACCATCTGCAACCACGGCGTGCAAGATAGAACCATCGTCCCCAAATGTTCCAATCCAACGGCCTATCCAACGATTAAACATGTGAACTTAGATCATCATCATTTTTATTTTAGGGGAACATCAAATCCCAGGACACATGAATGACCAGCCGGTTCTCGAGGTAATATATCATAAGTAACATATAGTAATGCATTAAGGGAGTGAGGGAACGAGATACAATACCTGACTTACCTGCCTGACGGACGATAAAGCATGACTTCACTCATAATTCCTTCATGAAAGATAGGTTAGCCAACAATAAATATGATCAAGGATCCAAGGCATAACCATTGTACGTGCAAGGAGCATCAATAAGGAACAACATGGAAGAAAATGGAACCATTTTGACATCTAATAGACCACTTAATTCATCAAGAAACTTACAAGTTTTTAACGGTCTGAAGAAAGGGCCTTACATAAAGTAACGGACCACCCCTAGTCCGTCATAAACCAGGCAGTTCACATTCTTCAATAAAATAGTCCAATCATATGTAACGGTCAAAAACAGACGCGTCAGAAGGATGTGACGGCCGGTCGATAGACCGTCATATTTCCTGAGCGTTCAAAAAAATAAAACCGAACGGTCACGGCCACTCCACACTCATCACCCAAAAAAACCAATCGAGAGAAACCACCGGTGATCACCAACTCCCACCACCACCATGGCCGGCGATGAGGCTCCCCAGCCACCACCACAGAGGAGGGAGAGGGGAAAGAAGAAAGCAATCCGGCGGTTTCACCGCCGGCTCGAACGAGAGGCGATCCCACCGGTCACGGAAGAAGAACCGAGGAGAAGAGAGCCAAGAGAAGAAGAAGAAGCTCCCACGGCCGTGGGGGATCAAGGGGAAGCCCCATTGGGTGAAGAAGAGCCCAAAGAATCAGCCAAGAAGAGGAGAAGGGGCATCGATCATGAGGTAGGTCCTTCCGCCCTAACTTGAATTTTTAATGTTTTTTTGAATTTTTATGTGAATGCATGTGGGTTTTGAGGGTAGAAATGAGTCCACAAACCCCCTAGGAACAATTGTAGGCCATTTAGCCATAGTGGGAGACCACGGGGATGCAAGGGAAAAAATTCCCAAATGCAGACAATGTGACGGTCCTGCCAGCGACCGTCACTCTTCTGACGCACCATGCTGAGTCCGTCAGAGTCAAACGACGCCCTACCCCAGGGCCGTCACTTATGCCAAGAACTTTAGCTATTTTTTAGGGTTTTCAATTTTCAATTTTTTGTTTTGTTTTCAATTATGAATGTTTATGCAATGATTATATGATGCAAGTTGGACTGATTAATGATCTAATGTGCAATGCAGGGGAAGAGACGATCGCAGATCTCCTGGCTACAGATCCGGGCAGTGTACCAGGCATTGCCCGACTACCAGAGAGAGAGATTAGCCAGCATGGGATTCGCCGAGGTGCTCAGCATCGAGGTGATCCGGATGGACACGCCGCTACTGTACGCTTTGCACGAGAGATGGGACCCGATCAGCAGAGCTTTCATCTTCCCATGGGGCCACATGATCCCCACGCTAGAAGACATAGCGAGGATTACCGGATTGAGAGTCCACGGAGCCGCGGTGACAGGGTGGACATACGGCGACTACCGAGAGATGGCGCAGCAGCTGCTCGGGTTAGATTTGATTAGACCGGGACAGTCCTCCTCTCAGCTTTCGAGATCAGTGCTGCAGGAGAGCTTGGGACTGAGAGGAGCGGCGATCGCCGTGGGAGAGCTACCTGAGGAACATCTGGGCAGAGTGATAGATCAGGTGCGCCCTCGCGTGGCGGCAGAGGCTGGACCAGAGGGAGATAGAGTACTCAGACGCTTCCTGATGCTGCTATTTGGGAAGCTCCTCTTCGCGACTCGGGCAGATGTCATCAGCTGCAGACTGCTGCCGATGATAGAAGATTTGGGCAGAGTTAGGAGGTACGCCTGGGGAGCGACAGTGCTCGCATTTTTGTTCGAGTCCCTCAGCACCACGGACCGGCAGACAATGCTTGGTGGCTTCTCGCCTTTCCTACAGGTAAATGCACTTCATATGTTTTCTATCATGCCATGAATTTTTATGCCATGATTTATGCAATGATTTATGCAATGCCATGCGACTGACTTGATTTCTAAATGCAGATCTGGAGTTATATGTACCTCCCGGGCATCGGGAGAGGCGCATTACTCCATCTCGGCCGCATACCGATTGCGAGGCGATGGTCGGTGGCGAGGGACACAGGGTCGATCATCAGACTGACCCGGACGATCCAGGATGACTTGGACTCCTTCTCGCATACGTCGGTAAGTCCAGAGCTGAAAAATGATTCCTATATGCTTCTACATGCTTCTAAATGCTTTCTAAATGCTTTTGCCTTTAATGCTTTTATATGCTAATGCTGATGAATGGACTAAAAATGCTTTCAGGTGAGATGGACCCCATACCGCGACGAGGGTTATACGGGACAGCCATGGGTGGAGGCGGCTTTATCGTACCGGGGGCGAGACATATGGTTGCATTGCATCCATATCATCGAGCCTCTGCACTATAGGCTGATCCTGCGGACTCGGGGACTACACCAGCCCGAGGTGACCTTTCCACGCCACAGCGATGACCACCCCGGCAAGTCAGCAAGGGGCATCAGCGGCAATGTGGATTGGTGTGCCCGGAAGGCGAAGTACGTCCACGACTGGAATAGGCGGGGCCGAGCGGTGAAGGAGCGAGACGAGAGCGACGAGGCATATCTGAAGGCCTTCGCTCGACTCTACGGCGACTGGGTGTACCGAGGTACCCGACGACCGGTATGCAATTCTAAACCAAAAGCTCTTTCTAGATGCAAAAATGCCATGTGATGGATGTATTGACTTATGATTTCTGAAAATGCAGCTAGATCCTGAGGGACGGATATCCGAGCTGGAGGGATTACTCCATTCCACCATCTAGCAGCGGGACGGGTACCGGACAGCTCTAGAGCTCCTGGTGAGACCTAAAATGCTTTATGATTATGCTTAATGGAATATCATGATGCAAATGCTGATTAATCATGACTTCTAACCATGATTTCTAAAATGCAGCGGGCCGAGGGAGCCCAACGAGTCGGACCGGATGCCCCATCGTCTTCCTCACAGCCTGCGGGAGGCAGGGCTGAGCAGGAGGCCGATTTTGCTCGAGCAGTTGCCCGGGGCGAGGAGGCGGAGGCCACCCTCGCGGAGCGGGTAAGATGCTAAAATGCTCATGCTTATGATTATGCCCAAAACAATGCCTTATGATTAATGCTATGATAAAAAAATGCAACCTACAGGCGAGGGAGCTAGCAGCAGCAGTGGTCGAGGCCAGTCAGGCGAGGGCAGAGGCAGAGAGAAGCCGGGCTGAGACCGATCGAGCCCGAGCGGAGACAGAGCTTGTACGGGCAGAGCTGGCTCAGCTGAGAGCGGAGACCCCGCGACGCTCGGATGATGCAGAGATGGAGCAACTACGGACAGAGTTAGCGCGAGCACGGGCTGAGGTGGAGCAGCTCCGCATCGGGACGGCGGACCTGGATCGCTACCGGACCGAGGCACGGGAGACGCGGCGTCAGATCTTCACACTGAAGATCGAGCTGCGGACGCTGGAGCGGACGGTCCGGATGATGGGCCGGGGACCAGAGCGGAGTGCCTCCCAGAGTGGGGCACGGAGGAGTGCTACCCCGAGCGGCTCAGTAGGGGATTTTCTTGTCAGCTCCTCCGCCCAGCGGAGGAATGAGAGGGCGGAGCGGGGACAGCAGGAGGAGAGTGCTTCTATAGCGCCGCCACCCGCGAGGAGACCCGAGGATGGAGAGGATGAGGGTGGTCCATCGATAAGCCGACCGAATGATGTATTTTTTATGTTTTTTATTATCTCTTGTACAGAGCTTATGGTAGATGGAATGAGATCTTTTTTGGGTTTTCTGTTTGTTTAGTGAATGAAAGGATGTGTGTTTGATTGTGCAGGGATGGATGAAATGAATGAATGGATGAATGCGTCATGGGCAGGAATGTGTGTATGAGTTACTTGTGGGAATGTATGTGTGAAAAAAAAAGAGAGAACGAGGTGTACAATGCGAGAGACCGCCAGGTCTAGGCGAGGGCAGAAGGAATAACCAGAATTCAGCAGCAGAGAAAGTAACGGTCTAGGCTCAGACCGTCATAATCAAACGACGCGCCGGTGAAAGGCCGTTGCTCATAACAGGGGCCCATCCTGGTAGTAGGGCTTCAGGACAAACGACGGCCAACGGCAGGTGCGTCAAAGACAAATAACGGCCAAAGACTAGACCGTTGATTATGGCAGAGCGATGGTTGTCAGGACAACTAGCAGAAAATGCGACGGCCTGAGGGAGACGCGTCAGAGTGAAGCAACGGCCATAACCAGGGCCGTCAGGAAGTGCTTAGCCTAGAAGAGAAAGGACTGAGTGGATGAGAATATAACAGCTCAAGATTCGCGCGTTATAACAAACGACAGTCAGGCCTTAGACCGTTAATCTTCACAGAACATGATTGGGGAACTAAACTCACAGGAAAATGTGACGGCCTAAGGTTGGCGCGTTGGAATGAAATAACGGCCTTACGATAGACCGTTAGATTCTGGGTTGTATTCCGAGACGGATTGAGCCGTGAGAACTTAAACCCGAGGTTTAGCCATCTAATCCCTTACTGGAACTTATCCTGATTGAAGATAAAGCTTTCTAATCAGAATCCTATCCTTCCAAAAGCCAAAATCAAGCTTTTAAGACTCGAAAACTCAATCAAAATCGTAGCTTTGCTGAAAACCTCTGCTTTAGGGTTGAAGAACCTCTCCTAAGGGCAGAAATCAAGATGAAGAGGAGCTTGGAGGCGATGATCATGGAAGGGAAGGTCTATACCGGGCCTAAAGCTGCCAGAAAAGAACACGGAGAGCTCCAGCGGTTGACATCAATTCCCAAGCACTTAAGCTCCAATGTTCAAAGGGTGGTAAGTCCCTCAACAACACATCCAAGTTCAGAAAATTCTGCACTTTCAATCCGTTTTATGACTTCTTCTTCTCCTTCTTTCTTCAAGCCTCTTCCTGGCCCAAGATGCTACTCTAATCTGAAGTGGGTGGCTCCCATGGTGAAGGCCCTCCCTATAGAAGTTACATCAATCCTTAAAGCTTGGCACCTTCAACCCCTCTTGGTTTAGGCAAAAATTTCCAGAAACTATCCTTAGATTGGCCAAGTATTTCAGCACTTGTAGAATTATGGCATCCACAAACTCATACCTTTATCTTCCCTTCCTTCGAAGCAACCGTCCTATTAGAAGAGGTAGAAGCCTTCCTAACCCTTCCTAAGATTAAGGTGGGGGATGAAGACCGGGTTTGCTATACAATAGAGCCCATTGATCCGTCCTTGATCTTGAGTGACTTTATTCATAATCCAAAGGACGTGAGAACCATGATCAGCCCTCACCACATTCACTTGATACCCTTAGCACAATGGATAGTGTCTCATTGTAAAAACAAGTGGGAGAGACATGAAGCAATAGCCAAGGCGATGGCGGTTTGCTTGTGCGGGGTCTTTCTTTTTACCACGACCGACCACCTCTTAGACATCCAAAATCTTGATATTATTAGCGGGCTGTGGCGGGGAATGTCTATTTCTCAAGCGGTCCTCTCATACCTCTATGAAGGACTAAGCTCGGCTTGCATAGGAGGTCCTTTGTTTGGTTCCATGATACTCCTTGAGTGCTGGATAGGAGTGAGAGTCAAATTCCTTCCCAAGGAAGACATCACTTCTGCAAGCCGATCTTCGGGAGCCACCCTCTCTTCTTCATTGGAGGGGCATTTAGATATTCTTCTCAGGTGGAGTGCAGGACGGCGGATAAGAAAACTCGGGATGAATGGCGCCTCTTTTTCAACACTTTGCAAATTGACAAGTTCATCATGCGACTAAGAATCCTTCGAAGCACTATTCTCAAAATACCGCGGCGCCAAGGCCTGGACCTCCAGCTAGTGGGGAATACTACCATTGCGATCTACAACCCGCACCGATGCCATCTTCAGATCGGACTACCTCGAACCGGCGTTTCTGCACTATCACACTACCCTCCCCTCCTACCTAGGAAGATGGGGGCCGAGTAAGATGAACGAGCAGTCCGGAACGCGCTGATCATGTGGGAGATCAGCAAGGTGCGCCCGTGGCAAGCAGAAGTTGAAGAGAACGACGAAGCATGCCGAGATTATGTGAAAGAGTTGAGAAGAATCCGCCCTCTTGTGGATAAGAAATTGAATGTATCTTGATTTTCTTTTTGTTCATGAGAGATGTTATGTGTACTTGATCATCAGAGCTTGGTTTATCATGAATTATATTTCATTAAGCTTGCTTGAATGAGATGAAATTGTCTTAGTTGAATGAGCTTGAGTTTCGTGGTTTGAATGGCTGGAAAGATGTGGACAGGCAGAGCCTCTGGAGATAGCAACGGATATGCAATGGGCCGCCACAAGGAAATAACGGTCTTACGACAGGCCGTCAGAATGAGAGTAACAACAGAACCCTGTCTCTGAAGGATATGACGGATAGGCCTTGAGCCGTTATAAGAAAGTAACGGTATTCTCCAGACCGTTATAGTGATGATTAGTGAAAGAAGGAAGGCCCATGCCTGCATGAAAATAACGGTCGCAGAGGGGGCGTTATGTGACTGTAACGGTCTGATGTTGGCGCGTTACATACCTTGAACCTGCATAGCTGTGAACTTTTTGCTTTAAATCTTGCCCCTGCATTCTGCACACACACTTTAATCATGAATCAAGTTAGATCTGTTCTTGGACTCAACCCCTTGCCTTTGAAGCAAGTTAGATAATGACCGTTCCTTGATATTCGGTCAAGGGGTGGAGACTTTATTAAATAGGCGAAAGCATAATGAAAATGCAATGCATGCTATGCACATGATGGTATTTTTGGGAGTTTTGGGAAATTTTTAACGTTCTTGGATTTTTAGAGATATCTGTTTTGTTTTGGATTTTTGCAAATATTTGTTGTTTTTGGATTTTGAAATATTTGATATTTTTGGATTTTGAAATATTTGATGTTTTTGGATTTTGAAATATTTGATGTTTTTTGGATTTTGAAATATTTGATGTTTTTGGATTTTGAAATATTTGATGTTTTTGGATTTTTGAAATATTTGATGTTTTTGAAATTTTGAAATATTTGATGTTTTTGGATTTTTGAAATATTTGATGTTTTTGGATTTTGAAAAACCGGTGCCTCTCAAGCAACGCGAACCCTTCCGTGTTTCAGATTGAGTCCCGAGATTGGCGTGCAGTAGTGTGACAACCCCTGGCCAAGACCTAATTATCATGACGGTGCTTCTACCAATGCCATACCCAGGGTACTCATCTTAGTCCTAAAAAGAAAAAAGATCATGGGGTAAGCTTAGGCCAGATATGGGAGTTTTTAGGACTTGATTTTCTCACCGCACAACCCTATCAGAGATTTGGTCTGTTGCGCCGGGGTCTTTTTTCGCGTCCGTCATCGAACCTTTGTCCACCCTAGGCATGCATGCGACCGGGCTCATAACGTCCCGCGGGGAACTGTACTGCCACTCTTGTCATGCCTAGATTTCTTTCCTCCTTGGAGTTTTTTCGGAAATTCAGAATCTGTAGACCTTTGAGATAACGCTTTTGATTTTGTCGTAAAGAGCACTCCTTTTCTTTTCTTTTCCTTTCTTGCGTGTGGCGTCAGGTCATAACGGACTTGCCCCTGTTTGAGACCTCCACTCGTTAGGGTGTTTGGATTGGTCGTCGCCTCCTTATTCACTCCTTGCCCTTGGATTCAGCCGAAGAATGAAGCGGACAGGGACTTCGACTTTCCCCTAAAGCATGGCCAAGGAGAAACAGTGTCTTTTAAACAAGGAGCCCGACCAGGGATGTCGTGTGGTGTGTGATTGCCTTGCTCGGGACCTCTTCTTTTGAAGATAGGAAGGAAGATCTTGCTGCTGGGAAAGCACGTGGTTTAGACTCTAAGGAAAGAAACGCTTAAGATACAACCCATTCCACGGGTGAGAGAGCTCCTCACCTTCCGCATTTATTAAGCGATAAGCATTCCCTGGATAAGCTTCTTTTATTACAAACGTCCCTTCCCAGTTAGGTTGCAATTTAGACCTAGGACCTGCAGACCGAATGAATTTGCATTTCAAAACAATATCACCTGTCATAAACTTACGTTCAATCACCTTCTTTTGAAAATAACGCGAAACCCTCTTTTGATAAACAGAAACGTGATCAGCCGCATTCATCCTCTTCTCATCCAAGAGTTCCAACTGGACTAGCAGCGCCTCCCGACGTTCATCGAGATTAAGTTCCTTATCGAGCTGCACTCTAAGGGAAGGGATTAAGATCTCATATGGGAGCACGGCCTCCATCCCATAGGTCAGGGAATAGGGAGTTTGCCCCGTAGGGGTACGGACGGAGGTGCGGTAAGCCCACAGAGCTTCCACCAATCTTTCAGGCCAATCAGAAAATTTATGTGCTTCGCATGTTTTCTTGATGATTTTAAGAAGGGTTTTATTAGTGGCCTCGGCTTGACCGTTGCCTTGAGGATAATATGGAGATGAATGATGCAATGCAATATTGAACTTCTTACATAGGTCCCTAAGCTCTTAGGAGACGAACTGGGGTCCGTTGTCGGTGATGATGCTGCTTGGCACTCCGAACTGCGAGATGATATTCTTCATGATAAAGTGGCACACCGTTGTAGCTTTGATTTCTGCGTACGCCTCGGCTTCGGCCCATTTGGTGAAGTACTCAGTAGCGGTGAGGATGAAGGATTTTTGCTTGATCTGAGAATTAGCATCCCCGAGCGGGCCGACGACGTCAAAAGCCCACATAGAGAATGGCCAAGGAGCAGTCATAGGATGGAGAGACGAGGCTAGAGAGTGAATTTTATCAGCATGGAGTTGGCATTTAAGACACCTCCGGACATAGAGGGAGCAATCTTCCTCTAGAGTGGGCCAATAGTAGCCCTGCCTAAGGATCTTCTTTGCTAGAGCCTGGCCATTGACATGACCTTCACACTCACTAGAATGGGCCGCATCAGCCACTTTCCAAACTTCTATATCATCCAAACATCTCATGAGCATTCCATTAGTAGCGCGCCTATACAGCTCCCCTGCAATGATAGTGTACTTTGCGGCGGCTCTTCTTATTGCTTTACGTTGCTCGGCCTTTGCCCCTTCTGGGAATGACCCTTCTTTGCAAAATAACTCGATTTCATGATACCAAGGCAATTCTTCTTCGTCCAGAATCTCCTCTAGCTCTGTTAATGAAACTTCCTTGAGATCTTCCTTCTCAGCTTTTGCCTCTACAGATTTCCTGAGGTTGATGAACCAAGGATCTTGAAGAGAAGGTGCGTCCAATCTCTGTACGACGATGGTCTCAGTACTACGACTGAGAGGGAAAGATAAGGAAGAAGCAAGAGATGCCAAAGTATCAGCTAGAATGTTCAGAGAATGGGGAGTATGGATATAGATCAGCTTACGGAATCGCTTAGCAATGAGCGTGACCAAATCTTGATAAGGCTTGAGCTTTGGGTCACGAGTACGGTAAGTGGACAGAACTTGCCGTAGAACGAGCTGAGAGTCTCCTATGATGTTCAAGTAGCGCGCGCCTAGGAGATAGGCGTGCTTCAAGCCGGCTAGGAGAGCCTCATACTCAGCGATGTTGTTGGTAGCAGGAAATCGAAGTTGATAAGCAAAGGGAATGGTTACTCCCTCTGGAGTAAGCAAGACAGCACCGATCCCTTGGCCTTGGGAGTTGAGTGCACCATCGAAGTGCAGAGACCAAAAGGGATGATGAGAAAGGACAGAGAGATGCTCATCAGGGAAATCATCCCGAATAGAATCGGTGTGCGGAATAGGGAGATGTGCAAGATGTTCAGCAATGGCATATCCTTTGACTGCCTTCTGAACAACAAAGGTGATGTCGAACTGAGAGAGGAAGCTCTGCCAGCGAGCTAACCTACTAGAAAGGACGGGTTTTTCTAAGAGATAACGGATCGGGTCCATTCTAGAGATCAACCTAACTGAGTGGGCGAGAAAGTAATGTTTAAGCTTCTGAGCTACCCACACTAAGGTGGCACAAGTCTTCTCCATAGCGGTGTACTTGGATTCAGCTGGATTAAACAGTCGAGAGAGGTAGTACGCGGCCCGCTCTTTTCCTTCATCATCCACTTGTGCTAAGACCGCCCCTAGGGAGTCCTCAATAACCGAGATGTATAGGATTAGGGGTTTCCCAGGGACAGGAGGTTACAAAACCGGGGGATTGGACAGATACTCTTTGAGGTCCTCATAGGCCTTCTGACAATCTTGATTCCATTCGAACTTGACACCCGCCTTAAGCAACTCATAAAACGGACGACACCTCTGAGAATGCTGAGATATAAATCTTCTAATGAATTACAATCTACCAATCAATCCTCAAAGTTCCGTAATGTTCTTTGGCGGAGGCATGTCCATGACGGCCTGTGCTTTATTAGGATCAATCTGGATCCCCCGTTTGCTCACTATAAACCCTAACAACTTCCCTGAGGAGACTCCGAATACATACTTCTTTGGATTCATCTTAAGCTTGTACTCCCTGGCTCTCTGCAGTACCTTAGCCAGGATAGAGGGGTGTTCTACTTTTATTCTTGACTTCACCAAGATGTCATCCACGTAAGCTTCCATGTATATGTGCATCATGTCGTGGAAAATGGCCATCATCGCCCTTTGATAGGTGGCACCTGTATTTTTCAAACCAAATGGCATAACTACATAACAATATGTGCCCCAGGGCGTGGTGAAGGAAGTTTTCTCTTGATCTTCCGGTGCGAGACGGATCTGATTATAGCCCGAGTACCCATCCATAAATGACAGAGCTTCATACCCGGCAGTGTTATCCACTAGGACGTCTATATGAGGTAGCGGGAAATCATCTTTGGGACATGCTTTGTTTAGATCCCTGAAGTCAATGCATATGCGCACTTTTCCATCCTTCTTGAGAAAAGGGACTATGTTTGCCACCCACTGAGGATATAAAACCACTCTGACGAACCTGGCCTTATATAGTTTGTCGACCTCTTCTTTGATCCTTAAGGCCATGTGGGGGTGAAATCTTCTTGATCGTTGTTTCACAGGTGTTGCCCCTGGTTTAAGCACGAGTCGATGTTCCACTAAGGAGGGGTCAAGACCTGGCATGTCCTCATAAGACCAGGCGAAAGAATCACTATACTCCCTTAATACTTTAATTAGATCTTCTTCTACCTGTGATGGGAGATCAACAGAAATAATGATGGGCCTTGGGTCTTCTTCCGTTCCCAAGTTGATTTCTTTTGTAGGTTCATCCACTGCCGTCGACGGCTGGTCGAATCTCTTTAGTCCTTGTGCATATAAGTCGGCAGTGTTATCTACATCGCTGTCTTCACCTATTGGATCCTTCTCATCCAAGACCTCATAGACGCCTAATCCGTCATCGCTCCATTCCCCTTCTATTCCTTCTTCATCCTCAATCACGATTGCTGTAGCGACGAATTCCGGACACTTCAAAAGAGCATGACACCGCCGAGCTAGATCTTGCAAGAACCTATCAGGAACAGATCGGGAAGAATGCGCAAGCGAGCGCGATTCAGAACGGGAAGGGTTGGACGACCCAGAACAAGACCCTACTTCTCTAGATCTAACGGACTCTACTCCTCTAGACTCGACGGACCCTAATCCTAACCTAGGGGACAGAAGACCTAGTGGAAGGGGAGGAGCAGGGGACTTGTGCCCTTGGGAGGAGGAGGATGGAGACAGGATAGCGTAATCTTCCACTGAAATCTTTGTTTCAAATTTGACATTTTTTTTTGGAGATCAGCGGAGACTACACAGCAAGATGGAGGAGGTGGGAGCTACATAGGGAACAGCTCGGGGAAGATGCAATCAAAGAAGGGATCAGAAGAAGAGAACCACATCTCGTGGAGCTGAGCGTTGGGAGGAGGAGGAGTAAACAGAGTGGATAGATCAATGCGTGGACATTTCTCGCAAGCACAAGGAATGAATAGAATCTCTGGTGGATCAATGAAAGATGAATTTATCATGACAGGAGGAAGGCGGGGTACGAACTCCTTTTGTTGAAAGAAAGATTGGAAGCGTGAGAGAGACCAAGAACAGACAACTGGAGAACTCTCCTCCTTCTGTAGATCAATAATAAGCTGCTTCTTCGGCCTCCACTGCATAAGCCGAACTTCTTGTTGCTTCCTCTGACATTCTTCCTCATAAAAGAGCCCCTGCAAGGCCTGACTGTAGTCGAGCATGTCATCATCTGACCCTCTTGGCAAGGGAGGCGGATTGGCAATTGGACAAACTGTATTCCTTTCTTGTTGAACCGGCTTTGGAGCTAATGTGCCAGGCTGGAGAGGCCCTTTGACAAAATGCTGATGATAATCCCAGGTGAGCGGCCCAGAATCACTTATCATGGATAATGCTGTCTCTTTGTAGCTGAGACCTCTCCTACCCATTTTTCTTCCCTTAGGTATATGCTTAGTCATCCCTTGCAGTTGCGCACCGAGACCTCTCCCCGGTTGATATCCCAGTTTCAATATAATGTTCCACCCCTTTGAATCTCGAATCTGCGGCTTTACTTTGACATTAACTGGAGTAGCGACGGGCTTAGGGGATGTGTAAGCCCAAGGAAAGTTCAAATCCAATACTGACAGAACGGGCCGACTGCTTGGCCAAAGTGTGGGAAGAACCTGCTCTGAAATAGCCTTTACTGACTGTACTATGGATAAGCTCTTAACTTTGACGACCCTCCCTTGGAAGGGGAATTTTATGCACTGATGTGCGGTGGAGGGTACGGCGCCGAGTGTGTTAATCCAGGGACGACCCAAGATAGCCTTTAACATAAGGTCGATATCAAGAACATAGAATTCCACGGCCATAGCAAGGGGCCCGAGCTCTGCCTGAATGGTGACTACCCCGTGACATGCTCGCCTTGAGTTGTCATACGCTGCTATAGTGGTGGGAGTAGGCCGTAGTAACTCTTCAGATATGTTGCATGCTCGGAGGGTGCTGAGTGGGCAAACATTAATTGAGGCCCCTGTGTCAACCAGCGCTGCTTCAATGTCGACTTTGTTCAGGGTAATTGTTATGCAGAGCGGCATTTGCCGAGCCCCCGGAGGTGCAAGCTCGGTTTCAGAGAACGTGATTGTCGGCCCTTTGGAGATAGTTGCCAGTGCCGTTGGTAGGCTATCAACTGCCATGTCTTTGCTAACCATTACCTTCTATAGGAAATCCCTCAGCGCATCCTGATGAAGGGTGGACCTTTTGATCAGTTCCAGCACAGATATTTTGGCGGGTACTCGATCCAGATGATGCAGCAAGTCATATTGAGTACCCGGCAAAGGTTCAGTTTCTTCTTGCTCGGCCACCGGCTGAGGGGATTGGGGATTAGAAGCAGTAGCGTAATTTCGATGGAACATCTTCCCACTCCTCAAAGCACAGTTTGCCACGGTATCTGAAGATAGTATGATGGGCCCTGCGGGATGGATGAATGGAACAGGTGGTGCGGGGGAGGCGGTTTGGTGGAGCGTAGGGTTGGTGAGGTTAATGGGCGGTGCGCGGATGGTGGGTGAAGGATGGGCGGAAGGCAGGGTGGTGATGAATGTTGATGCGGGTGGAGGGAAGGCTAGCGGATGGGTAAGAATGGGTGAGGGATTGGATGGTGGTGTGATGACGGTGATGGGAGTGGGTGATGGAGGGTACGATGGAATGGAGAGTGGTAGAGGATTTGCTGGAGCGGTTGTGAATGGGAGGACGAGTTGAGAGGGCGTCGGCTGTGCAGGGATGATGAAGGGAGGATTGCAGTGGTTATGGTGGAGGGCCATGACCTGCGGTGTGGTGCCATCATCATCGAAAGACCATCCGGCGTTGGGGGCCGGTGGCTGGACCATGTTTACTTACGCTGGTGCTGGCGGCTGCTGCTGAGGAGCGGGTGGATGATTCGGCATCGGGTTCTGATGGATGCCCAGGTCTTGTACTTGCTGTGGTTGCTGCTGTTGTGGTGGCTGCTGTGGCTGTGGTGCTTGATGCTGCTGCACTTGCTGCCCCTGCGGCTGCCTTCTCTTTTCTTTAATCTCAACAATGGCCCTATGCATTTCGGCCCAGTTGATTCTCTGCCCCTCATGTAGGTCATACACAAGATCTCGGAACTGAAAACATCCCTCTATGGTATGGCCCGGCTGTCGGTGGAACATACAATACTTAGTCTGATCAACTGCCGGGTTCCAAACAGGCCGTTCCGGAGGAAGTTGGATTGCATTTACTAACATGAGAGCCGAGAAGATATCTGTAAGCGTCTCTGGCAATGGAGGATACTGGGCTCTCCTGGGAGCCGGGCGCTTGCTATTTGGATTGTTGTTGTTGTAGCCGTTGGGTGGAGGGACGTTATGGTATTGTGGTGGTGGTGATGGTTGTTGTGGTGTGGCGAAGGTGTTTTGTGGAATGGTGAAGGCGGGTGGAGGGTTTTGTGGAGTGGCTTGGAAGTTTTGTGGAGCGGCGTTTTGTGAATTGCGGGGGTTTTGGTTGTAGCGGAAAGGTGCGGCCTGATATGGAAAAGCAACGGCTTGTACTTGCTCATTTGTTTGGACTCCCTCAGTAACCGGCCCTTGTGGTTTCTTGTGGTACTTGGGCTTTTGGTTTTCGAAGAGGGAATGGATAGGGGAGTCCTTGAATTGAGTCTGGATGAAGCGCGCCCGGCTATAGAGTTGATGCATGTTGGCTATGTCATTCATTGCCAGGATGTTGCGGAAGGTCGGTGTGGCATTGGAAATCAGCAGTTTGACCTTCTCTTCCTCAGGAATGTGGCCCGGTACTCTGGCGGCCATTTGTCTCCACCTATCTGCATAGGTGGCGAACTCTTCATCCGACTTCATCTTCTCGGCTACTAGATCTGTAAAAGAATATTCAGGGCCGACCCTGTCTTGGAACCGCTGGATGAATTTATCCTTTACTACCTTGAAACTCTCGGCCTCTTCCAGTGGTAGAGAATAGAACCATTCTAGAGCAACACTGTCCAAAGATCGGCGGAATAAGTACGCCATGAGGCGATCATCATATTGGAACTGTGCCGATTCATAAAGAAAATCCCTCACATGGATGAATGGATTGCTGTTCCCATCGTACTTGCGATAGTTGGGGAGCTCTGATTGCGGAGGGAACCGGATGTTCTGGAAGCTCGGAAGAGGAATATCGGACAAGGATTGTGGGCCAACCCTTTTCTGGAGAAAGTCGAGTTGTTGCTGCATGGCGGCCCACTTGTCAAGCAAGTCCTGCTCTCGGGAGGGAGCAGGGGTAGTGAAGGATGCTGATTGTATTTGAGGGGCAGATGGAATAGCTGTAGCAACAGGCGGGAGCCCGTAAGAAGGAGTGGAAGGATAGATAGTGGAAATAGGCGGCCCGTAAGAAGGATATTGGGCCTGAGATAGCCCCGGATTAGAATGATTTTGGGTCACTCCTTGCTGAGGGCGTAAGAAATCGGAAGGGTTCATAAGGAGCTGTGAAGCTACCGAACCAGAGTTGTGATGATCCACCTGGACAAAGGAAGGGATGGGTGACTTCCCTTTATCGAAAGATTGATGGGCTGAATTAGAAGATTGGCCCATCTCCATGCCAGCGAAAGTGATGGTCCGGGGTTGGACCGGAGTGAGATCAATCGGAGTGGGCTGAACGGACGGCCCAATAATAGAAGGATTAGATTGACCTTGGATAGTGCCCGAGGGAGAAGTATTGGACCCTTGCATAACTTGATATAAAACTTGGAGTTGGGTCGGATCCAATTGGGCCATCATATGAAGGACAGAGCCCGCGGAAGGAGTAGAGAAAGAAGGGGTACCTTGACTACCTTCCATAGAGGTGGAGGACGGGAGAGGGGCAGTCCCCTCTCCAGAGGAAAATGTAATAACCCTAGGGGGGTTTTCAAGGAGCCCTTGAGGAAGAGAGTCCTCTTGGGAGCGAGGAGGATTGAAGGATGCCATGGTGGACTCGAAGAGGGGATTAGAATAGAACGTGAAGAAGGAACCGACTCGAGAAGATGATTCAGACGGACGAAAACAACTCCACATGCAACGGACAACCTTGACAATGCGAAAACAACCAACACAAAAAGCACTCAATAAGCAACCAAACTTAGGTGATTCTAACAAGATGTAAGTGATAAAAGACGAAGACACTCAAAGATCAACCAACTTGTTTAGGATGATGCAACAAGGTTCTTATGATTTCTCCTTTGGAACTTTAGTGAATTGATTGATATGTGCTCTCAACAATGGGTTCCTAGTAGGAGATGGATATGGGACTTGGTTTGACTCTAAGTGTAACCACTCCTTCACTTATGCAACCCTAGACACGGGGTGGGAAAGGTACAACCAGCCCAGCGTCCGTGTGGGAATCCACGGCTCGCGGGGACTTACGGAGGTCCCTGCTGTGATTTCCTAGTCGGCCCCAAGGAATATGGAGACGAGAGGTCCTCACAACAAGGTAGAAAATTGCAATCTAATGTATGAAAAGGTGAATGACCCTATGTGCACCGGAGTGCATGCAAAGTCTAGCCTAGAATCTAATAATCAATGGTGCACACAATGATATGGAGATATGAGCAAAGCAAGAAGGAGGTCAAGTATCACCCAAGCAATAAATCACAGCAAAAACTGCGGAAATAAATGCACCTCGGATGTGTACCTGCCAGGCGAATAACGGTTGAAGGACCCTGCGTAAGAGCACAATAAAGGTCAAAGGACGGACCGCCAGATAATATATAACGCAGGGGGATGAGGCCGTCGGATGAGCCTGGGAACCAAAACCAGACAGAAGTAACCGGAAAGCCCGTGGAAGCTCACACAGCAGAACCAAAGCGACGGTCTAATGCCCCTGCGTCCGAGGACTGTGACGCGGGGACACCTGGCCCTCAGAGAGCTCAGAAAACTAGAATGAGCAGTAATCAAAGGGGAAACCAAAGGCAACTCAACAAGCAGATGATGGCAAGTTTAAACAAGAATCAAAAGCACAATTCGCACAAGTTGTCCCACCGTGATCGCCAAAAAATTATCTGTTGATAGTTATTTGTCTATCTTCTATCTTTCTTTTGAGGTTTGGGGAGTGGTATGGTAAGATAACAAACAAACAATCAAAGATCTACTCAAACCTATGAACATGTGATCATAAACCTAGGCAATCATAGCTAGCTCTAGCATGGGCATGCTATCTCAATCAGACTACGCTAAGGAAAAGGAAAACACACGCCGGAGCGTGGAGCAAGGAATAAATAAAAACACACCGCGAAGGTGGAACAAGCAAGGAAAATAGAAAGATATAATGAAGAAGACAGTTAATGCCCAATACCAAGGAAAGATGAGATCGCCACCAAAGTAAAAATAAGTCAAAAAAAGCCTGAATATACCTTGGAAATAGGTGGATGAAACACCCGCCCACGGGAGAGAAAACCAGAGAAAGCCTGCAGATTAACTTAGAAGTAACGGCCAGAACCCCGTGCGTTGCTTGGAAGTGACGGCCACACGATAGACCGCCGGAAGAGAGTGACGCGCCTGCACAAGGCCGTCAGATAACCTGCAGTAACAAAGCTTGAATTCTTTTAACTCCAACTCTTCCAGCCGGCTAGAAGACCTGGGCCTCGTGTCAATGAACCTGTAAACCTGCCAAAGATGTAGAAAGACCAAACACAATAACCTCAATTAGTCCTTTTCACAAGCATAGCATCAATTCTCAAAGGACTTAACATCATCAAAAGGAGAGGGGATTACCGGGGAGTTTTTGGTTTTTTAACCCCTCTGGGTGTTTTAAAAGTTTGGGAAGATGTTTATATGCTTAAAGGACAGTGAAAAACGTGGAGAAGGAGGAGGGATAATGCTTTGATTGAGGAAAAACCAGGGAAGAACTCAAGCATGCAATGATGAACTTGAAAGACCAAAACCAAAGTACTCCCTTGATTATGAGATGGATGGACGTGGGAAGCAGTTACTCTTGGATGAAGATGGCTCCTGAGTTTGGCAGCACTTCGTCGTGAATTCCAAATCTTCCTCTCTCGGGCCATGAAGTCAAGGGCTCTATTTATAGACCCTCAAACTCTCAGGTCGAGCAGAGGATAATTCAGCTATATAAAGGGATAACTCTTAGCAAATCCTCGAAGATAATATCACCAAGAGTCCATAGAATCGAACGGGAGGTCCTGAGGATCAGATTTGAAAGAGATATCGTCAATCTAAAACCCTTATCTCGACCACGGAGTAGCAGAGAAAAGGCCTGAACTACCAGGACTCTCTGGAGGAAGTAACGGCTGCACGACAGACCGCCACTTGGAAGTAACGCATCAAGGATCGTCCGTTACTATCAACCTTATCCCTAAAAGATAAGATCGACGGGAAGAAGACCCAACGAGTTGGACTCTTCAAGGAAGCAACGGCCAAGGCATAGGGTGTCAGAATGAAACAACGGCTGCACGACAGACCGTTATTATCAATGTGGAATCAAAAGGATAACCTTTTCAACAAGGCCTTAAGCCTTAGGACTCTGTAAAGAGTAACGGTCCAGATCCCATGCGTTATAATGAAACAACGCGCCTGGTTTGGACCGTTATTACCATTGAGTTTCAAAAATAGCAATAAAGGGTTGCTAAGATATATTCAATGACGCGCCACCAGGAGCCAATTCTTAATCCAGGAATTAAGACCCAAGAAACAGGCCTCAACTGATCAAGAGACTTAATGAAGAGTGAACAACTCGGAGCATCATATAGAATGAAATAGGGAGATGACCAAACTTTTTGGGTATAAAACGGGTGTCAACAGAGATGAAAGTGACTTGTCAGAACTGACGGAATCTAAATCGGATGCCCGGTTTGAGCTCGGCGCTCAAACGTTCATTTTTAAAATACACTTAGTTTTAATGAACTGCCAGGTCGGGTCCGGGGGTCTAAAACCTGAAATACTCATCGGATGGACGTGCCAATCATTCCAAGATGACCTGAAAGATAAAAGTGACTTGTCAGAACTGACGGAATCAAAATTGAATGCTCGGTTTCAGCTCGGCGCTCAAAAGTTCATTTTCTAAATACACTTTGTTTAAATGAACTGCCAAGTCAGGTCCGGGGGTCTAAAACCTGAAATACCAGTCGGATGGCCATGCCGATTGTTCCAACACGACCTTGGAGATGAAAGGGACTTGTCAGAACTAATGGAATCCAAATCGGATACCCGGTTTTAGCTCGGCGCTCAAAAGTTCATTTTCTAAATACAATTAGTTTAAATGAACTGCCAAATCGGGTCCGGGGGTCTAAAACCTGAAATACCAGTTGAATGGGTATGCCGATCATTCCAACACGACCTGGGAGATGAAAGTGACTTGTCAGAACAGACGGAATCCAAATCGGATGCTCGGTTTGAGCTCGACGCTCAAAAGTTCATTTTCTAAATACACTTTGTTTAAATGAACTGCCAAGTCGGGTCTGGGGGTCTAAAATTTGAAATACCGGTCGGATGGCCATGCCCATCATTCCAACACGACCTGGGAGATGAAAGTGACTTGTCAGAACTGACGGAATCTAAATCGGATGCCTGGTTTGAGCTCGGCGCTCAAACGTTCATTTTCAAAATACACTTAGTTTAAATGAACAGCCTGGTCGGGTCCGGGGGTCTAAAACCTAAAATACCAGTCGGATGGCCATGCCGATCATTCCAACACAACATGAGAGATGAAAGTGACTTGTCAGAATTGACGGAATCCAAATCGGATGCCCGGTTTGAGCTCGGCACTCAAAAGTTCATTTTCAAAATACACTTGTTTAAATGAACAGCCAAGTCGGGTCCGGTGGTCTAAAACTTGAAATACCAGTCGGATGGCCATGCCGATCATTCCAGTAGGACTTGGGAGATGAAAGTGACTTGTCAGAATTGACGGAATCCAAATCGGATGCCCGGTTTGAGCTCGGCGCTTAAAAGTACATTTTTAAAATACACTTAGTTTAAATGAACTGCCAAGTCGGGTCCGGGGGTCTAAAACTTGAAATACCGGTCAGATAGCCTTGCCGATCATTCCAACACGACCAGAAAGATGAAAGTGACTTGTCAGAACTGACGGAATCCAAATCGGATGCCCGGTTTGAGCTCGGCGCTCAAAAGTTCATTTTCTAAATACACTTAGTTTAAATGAACTGCCAAGTCATGTCCGGGGGGCTAAAACCTAAAATACCGGTCGGATGGCCGTGCTGATCATTCCAACATGACCTGGGAGATGAAAGTGACTTTTCAGAACTGACGGAATCCAAATCGGATGCTCGGTTTGATATCGGCGCTCAAAAGTTCATTTTCTTAATACACTTAGTTTAAATGAACTACCAAGTCGGGTCCGGGGGTCTAAAACCTGAAATACCGGTTGGATGGCCGTGCCGATCATTCCAACATGACCTGGGAGATGAAAGTGACTTGTCAGAACTGACGGAATCTAAATCGGATGCCCGGTTTGAGCTCGGCGCTCAAAAGTTCATTTTTAAAATACACTTAGTTTAAATGAAATGCCAAGTCGGGTCCGGGGGTCTAAAACTTGAAATACCGGTCAGATGTCCATGTCGATCATTCCAACATGACCTGGGATATGAAAGTGACTTGTCAGAATTGACGAAATCCAAATCGGATGCCCGGTTTGAGCTCGGCGCTAAAACGTTCTTTTTCAAAATACACTTAGTTTAAATGAACTGTCAGGTCGGGTCCGGGGGTCTAAAACCTGAAATACCAGTCGGATGACTATGCCGATTATTCCAACATGACCTGGGAGATGAAAGTGACTTGTCAGAACTGATGGAATCAAAATCGGATGCTCGGTTTGAGCCCGGCGCTCAAAAGTTCATTTTCTAAAAACACTTAGTTTAAATGAACTGCCAAATCGGGTCCGGGGGTCTAAAACCTGAAATACCCCTCAGATGGCCATGCCGATCGTTCCAACATGATCTGGGAGATGAAAGTGACTTCTCAGAACTGACGGAATCTAAATCGGATGCCCGGTTTGAGCTCGGCGCTCAAACGTTCATTTTCAAAATACACTTAGTTTTAATGAACTGCCAGGTCGGGTCCGGGGGTCTAAAACCTGAAATACTCATCGGATGGGCGTGCCAATCATTCCAAGATGACCTGAAAGATAAAAGTGACTTGTCAGAACTGACGGAATCAAAATTGAACGCTCGGTTTCAGCTCGGCGCTCAAAAGTTCATTTTCTAAATACACTTTGTTTAAATGAACTGCCAAGTCAGGTCCGGGGGTCTAAAACCTGAAATACCAATCGAATGGCCATGCTGATTGTTCCAACACGACCTTGGAGATGAAAGGGACTTGTCAGAACTAATGGAATCCAAATCGGATACCCGATTTTAGCTCGGCGCTCAAAAGTTCATTTTCTAAATACAATTAGTTTAAATGAACTGCCAAATCGGGTCCGGGGGTTTAAAACCTGAAATACCAGTTGAATGGGTATGCCGATCATTCCAACACGACCTGGGAGATGAAAGTGACTTGTCAGAACTGACGGAATCCAAATCGGATGCTCGGTTTGAGCTCGACGCTCAAATGTTCATTTTCTAAATACACTTTGTTTAAATGAACTGCCAAGTCGGGTCTGGGGGTCTAAAATTTGAAATACCAGTCGGATGGCCATGCCCATCATTCTAACATGACCTGGGAGATGAAAGTAACTTGTCAGAACTGACGGAATCCAAATCGGATGCCTGGTTTGAGCTCGGCGCTCAAACGTTCATTTTCAAAATACACTTAGTTTAAATGAACTGCCTGGTCGGGTCCGGGGGTCTAAAACCTAAAATACCAGTCGGATGGCCATGCCGATCATTCCAACACAACATGGGAGATGAAAGTGACTTGTCAGAATTGACGGAATCCAAATCGGATGCCCGGTTTGAGCTCGGCACTCAAAAGTTCATTTTCAAAATACACTTTGTTTAAATGAACAGCCAAGTCAGGTCCGGGGGTCTAAAACTTGAAATACCAGTCGATGGCCATGCCGATCATTCCAATAGGACCTGGGAGATGAAAGTGACTTGTCAGAATTGACGGAATCCAAATCGGATGCCCGGTTTGAGCTCGGCGCTTAAAAGTTCATTTTTAAAATACACTTAGTTTAAATGAACTGCCAAGTCGGGTCCGGGGGTCTAAAACTTGAAATACCAGTCGGATAGCCTTGCCGATCATTCCAACACGACCTGAAAGATGAAAGTGACTTGTCAGAACTGACGGAATCCAAATCGGATGCCCGGTTTGAGCTCGGCGCTCAAAAGTTCATTTTCTAAATACACTTAGTTTAAATGAACTGCCAAGTCATGTCCGGGGGTCTAAACCTAAAATACCGGTCGGATGGCCGTGCTGATTATTCCAACATGACCTGGGAGATGAAAGTGACTTTTCAGAACTGACGGAATCCAAATCGGATGCTCGTTTTGATATCGGCGCTCAAAAGTTCATTTTCTTAATACACTTAGTTTAAATGAACTGCCAAGTCAGGTCCGGGGGTCTAAAACCTGAAATACCGGTCGGATGGCCTTGCCGATCATTCCAACATGACCTGGGAGATGAAAGTGACTTGTCAGAACTGACGGAATCTAAATCGGATGCCCGGTTTGAGCTCGGCGCTCAAAAGTTCATTTTTAAAATACACTTAGTTTAAATGAACTGCCAAGTCGGGTCCGGGGGTCTAAAACTTGAAATACCGGTCAGATGTCCATGCCGATCATTCCAACATGACCTGGGATATGAAAGTGACTTGTCAGAATTAACGAAATCTAAATCGGATGCCTGGTTTGAGCTCGGCGCTAAAACGTTCTTTTTCAAAATACACTTAGTTTAAATGAACTGCCAGGTCGGGTCCGGGGGTCTAAAACCTGAAATACCAGTCGGATGACTATGCCGATTATTCCAACATGACCTGGGAGATGAAAGTGACTTGTCAGAATTGATGGAATCAAAATCGGATGCTCGGTTTGAGCCCGGCGCTCAAAAGTTCATTTTCTAAATACACTTAGTTTAAATGAACTGCCAAATCGGGTCCGGGGGTCTAAAACCTGAAATACCCATCTGATGGCCATGCCGATCATTCCAACATGATCTGGGAGATGAAAGTGACTTCTCAGAACTGACGGAATCTAAATCGGATGCCCGGTTTGAGCTCGGCGCTCAAACGTTCATTTTTAAAATACACTTAGTTTTAATGAACTGCCAGGTCGGGTCCGGGGGTCTAAAACCTGAAATACTCATCGGATGGGCGTGCCAATCATTCAAAGATGACCTGAAAGATAAAAGTGACTTGTCAGAAATGACGGAATCAAAATTGAACGCTCGGTTTCAGCTCGGCGCTCAAAAGTTCATTTTCTAAATACACTTTGTTTAAATGAACTGCCAAGTCAGGTCCGGGGGTCTAAAACCTGAAATACCAGTCGGATGGCCATGCCGATTGTTCCAACACGACCTTGGAGATGAAAGGGACTTGTCAGAACTAATGGAATCCAAATCGGATACCCGGTTTTAGCTCGGCACTCAAATGTTCATTTTCTAAATACAATTAGTTTAAATGAACTGCCAAATCGGGTCCGGGGGTCTAAAACTTGAAATACCAGTTGAATGGGTATGCCGATCATTCCAACACGACCTGGGAGATGAAAGTGACTTGTCAGAACTGACGGAATCCAAATCGGATGCTCAGTTTGAGCTCGACGCTCAAAAGTTCATTTTCTAAATACACATTGTTTAAATGAACTGCCAAGTCGGGTCTGGGGTCTAAAATTTGAAATACCGGTCGGATGGCCATGCCCATTATTCCAACACGACCTGGGAGATGAAAGTGACTTGTCAGAACTGACGGAATCCAAATCGGATGCCTGGTTTGAGCTCGGCGCTCAAACGTTCATTTTCAAAATACACTTAGTTTAAATGAACTGCCTGGTCGGGTCCGGGGGTCTAAAACCTAAAATACCAGTCGGATGGCCATGCCGATCATTCCAACACAACATGAGAGATGAAAGTGACTTGTCAGAATTGACGGAATCCAAATCGGATGCCCGGTTTGAGCTCGGCACTCAAAAGTTCATTTTCAAAATACACTTTGTTTAAATGAACAGCCAAGTCGGGTCCGGGGGTCTAAAACTTGAAATACCAGTCGGATGGCCATGCCGATCATTCCAATAGGACCTGGGAGATGAAAGTGACTTGTCAGAATTGACGGAATCCAAATCGGATGCCCGTTTGAGCTCGGCGCTTAAAAGTTCATTTTTAAAATACACTTAGTTTAAATGAACTGCCAAGTCGGGTCCGGGAGTCTAAAACTTGAAATACCAGTCGGATAGCCTTGCCGATCATTCCAACACGACCTGAAAGATGAAAGTGACTTGTCAGAACTGACGGAATCCAAATCGGATGCCCGGTTTGAGCTCGGCGCTCAAAAGTTCATTTTCTAAATACACTTAGTTTAAATGAACTGCCAAGTCATGTCCGGGGGTCTAAAACCTAAAATACCGGTCGGATGGCCGTGCTGATCATTCCAACATGACCTGGGAGATGAAAGTGACTTTTCAAAACTGACGGAATCCAAATCGGATGCTCGGTTTGATATCGGCGCTCAAAAGTTCATTTTCTTAATACACTTAGTTTAAATGAACTGCCAAGTCGGGTCCGGGGGTCTAAAACCTGAAATACCGGTCGGATGGCCGTGTCGATCATTCCAACATGACCTGGGAGATGAAAGTGACTTGTCAGAACAGACGGAATCTAAATCGGATGCCCGGTTTGAGCTCGGTGCTCAAAAGTTCATTTTCAAAATACACTTTGTTTAAATGAACAGTCAAGTCGGGTCCGGGGGTCTAAAACTTGAAATACCAGTCGGATGGCCATGCCGATCATTCCAATAGGACCTGGGAGATGAAAGTGACTTGTCAGAATTGACGGAATCCAAATCGGATGCCCGATTTGAGCTCGGCGCTTAAAAGTTCATTTTTAAAATACACTTAGTTTAAATGAACTGCCAAGTCGGGTCCGGGAGTATAAAACTTGAAATACCAGTCGGATAGCCTTGCCGATCATTCCAACACGACCTGAAGATGAAAGTGACTTGTCAGAACTGACGGAATCCAAATCGGATGCCCGGTTTGAGCTCGGCGCTTAAAAGTTCATTTTTAAAATACACTTAGTTTAAATGAACTGCCAAGTCGGGTCCGGGAGTATAAAACTTGAAATACCAGTCGGATAGCCTTGCCGATCATTCCAACACGACCTGAAGATGAAAGTGACTTGTCAGAACTGACGGAATCCAAATCGGATGCCCGGTTTGAGCTCGGCGCTCAAAAGTTCATTTTCTAAATACACTTAGTTTAAATGAACTGCCAAGTCATGTCCGGGGGTCTAAAACCTAAAATACCGGTCGGATGGCCGTGCTGATCATTCCAACATGACCTGGGAGATGAAAGTGACTTTTCAAAACTGACGGAATCCAAATCGGATGCTCGGTTTGATATCGGCGCTCAAAAGTTCATTTTCTTAATACACTTAGTTTAAATGAACTGCCAAGTCGGGTCCGGGGGTCTAAAACCTGAAATACCGGTCGGATGGCTGTGTCGATCATTCCAACATGACCTGGGAGATGAAAGTGACTTGTCAGAACAGACGGAATCTAAATCGGATGCCCGGTTTGAGCTCGGTGCTCAAAAGTTCATTTTCTAAATACAATTAGTTTAAATGAACTGCCAAATCGGGTCCGGGGGTCTAAAACTTGAAATACCAGTTGAATGGGTATGCCGATCATTCCAACACGACCTGGGAGATGAAAGTGACTTGTCAGAACTGACGGAATCCAAATCGGATGCTCAGTTTGAGCTCGACGCTCAAAAGTTCATTTTCTAAATACACTTTGTTTAAATGAACTGCCAAGTCGGGTCTGGGGTCTAAAATTTGAAATACCGGTCGGATGGCCATGCCCATTATTCCAACACGACCTGGGAGATGAAAGTGACTTGTCAGAACTGACGGAATCCAAATCGGATGCCTGGTTTGAGCTCGGCGCTCAAACGTTCATTTTCAAAATACACTTAGTTTAAATGAACTGCCTGGTCGGGTCCGGGGGTCTAAAACCTAAAATACCAGTCGGATGGCCATGCCGATCATTCCAACACAACATGAGAGATGAAAGTGACTTGTCAGAATTGACGGAATCCAAATCGGATGCCCGGTTTGAGCTCGGCACTCAAAAGTTCATTTTCAAAATACACTTTGTTTAAATGAACAGCCAAGTCGGGTCCGGGGGTCTAAAACTTGAAATACCAGTCGGATGGCCATGCCGATCATTCCAATAGGACCTGGGAGATGAAAGTGACTTGTCAGAATTGACGGAATCCAAATCGGATGCCCGATTTGAGCTCGGCGCTTAAAAGTTCATTTTTAAAATACACTTAGTTTAAATGAACTGCCAAGTCGGGTCCGGGAGTATAAAACTTGAAATACCAGTCGGATAGCCTTGCCGATCATTCCAACACGACCTGAAAGATGAAAGTGACTTGTCAGAACTGACGGAATCCAAATCGGATGCCCGGTTTGAGCTCGGCGCTCAAAAGTTCATTTTCTAAATACACTTAGTTTAAATGAACTGCCAAGTCATGTCCGGGGGTCTAAAACCTAAAATACCGGTCGGATGGCCGTGCTGATCATTCCAACATGACCTGGGAGATGAAAGTGACTTTTCAAAACTGACGGAATCCAAATCGGATGCTCGGTTTGATATCGGCGCTCAAAAGTTCATTTTCTTAATACACTTAGTTTAAATGAACTGCCAAGTCGGGTCCGGGGGTCTAAAACCTGAAATACCGGTCGGATGGCCGTGTCGATCATTCCAACATGACCTGGGAGATGAAAGTGACTTGTCAGAACAGACGGAATCTAAATCGGATGCCCGGTTTGAGCTCGGTGCTCAAAAGTTCATTTTCAAAATACACTTTGTTTAAATGAACAGTCAAGTCGGGTCCGGGGGTCTAAAACTTGAAATACCAGTCGGATGGCCATGCCGATCATTCCAATAGGACCTGGGAGATGAAAGTGACTTGTCAGAATTGACGGAATCCAAATCGGATGCCCGATTTGAGCTCGGCGCTTAAAAGTTCATTTTTAAAATACACTTAGTTTAAATGAACTGCCAAGTCGGGTCCGGGAGTATAAAACTTGAAATACCAGTCGGATAGCCTTGCCGATCATTCCAACACGACCTGAAAGATGAAAGTGACTTGTCAGAACTGACGGAATCCAAATCGGATGCCCGGTTTGAGCTCGGCGCTTAAAAGTTCATTTTTAAAATACACTTAGTTTAAATGAACTGCCAAGTCGGGTCCGGGAGTATAAAACTTGAAATACCAGTCGGATAGCCTTGCCGATCATTCCAACACGACCTGAAAGATGAAAGTGACTTGTCAGAACTGACGGAATCCAAATCGGATGCCCGGTTTGAGCTCGGCGCTCAAAAGTTCATTTTCTAAATACACTTAGTTTAAATGAACTGCCAAGTCATGTCCGGGGGTCTAAAACCTAAAATACCGGTCGGATGGCCGTGCTGATCATTCCAACATGACCTGGGAGATGAAAGTGACTTTTCAAAACTGACGGAATCCAAATCGGATGCTCGGTTTGATATCGGCGCTCAAAAGTTCATTTTCTTAATACACTTAGTTTAAATGAACTGCCAAGTCGGGTCCGGGGGTCTAAAACCTGAAATACCGGTCGGATGGCTGTGTCGATCATTCCAACATGACCTGGGAGATGAAAGTGACTTGTCAGAACAGACGGAATCTAAATCGGATGCCCGGTTTGAGCTCGGTGCTCAAAAGTTCATTTTCAAAATACACTTTGTTTAAATGAACAGCCAAGTCGGGTCCGGGGGTCTAAAACTTGAAATACCAGTCGGATGGCCATGCCGATCATTCCAATAGGACCTGGGAGATGAAAGTGACTTGTCAGAATTGACGGAATCCAAATCGGATGCCCGATTTGAGCTCGGCGCTTAAAAGTTCATTTTTAAAATACACTTAGTTTAAATGAACTGCCAAGTCGGGTCCGGGAGTATAAAACTTGAAATACCAGTCGGATAGCCTTGCCGATCATTCCAACACGACCTGAAAGATGAAAGTGACTTGTCAGAACTGACGGAATCCAAATCGGATGCCCGGTTTGAGCTCGGCGCTCAAAAGTTCATTTTCTAAATACACTTAGTTTAAATGAACTGCCAAGTCATGTCCGGGGGTCTAAAACCTAAAATACCGGTCGGATGGCCGTGCTGATCATTCCAACATGACCTGGGAGATGAAAGTGACTTTTCAAAACTGACGGAATCCAAATCGGATGCTCGGTTTGATATCGGCGCTCAAAAGTTCATTTTCTTAATACACTTAGTTTAAATGAACTGCCAAGTCGGGTCCGGGGGTCTAAAACCTGAAATACCGGTCGGATGGCCGTGCCGATCATTCCAACATGACCTGGGAGATGAAAGTGACTTGTCAGAACAGACGGAATCTAAATCGGATGCCCGGTTTGAGCTCGGTGCTCAAAAGTTCATTTTTAAAATATACTTAGTTTAAATGAACTGCCAAGTCGGGTCCGGGGGTCTAAAACTTGAAATACCGATCAGATGTCCATGCCGATCATTCCAACATGACCTGGGATATGAAAGTGACTTGTCAGAATTGACGAAATCCAAATCGGATGCCCGGTTTGAGCTCGGCGCTAAAACGTTCTTTTTCAAAATACACTTAGTTTAAATGAACTGCCAGGTCGGGTCCGGGGGTCTAAAACCTGAAATACCAGTCGGATGACTATGTCGATTATTCCAACATGACCTGGGAGATGAAAGTGACTTGTCAGAACTGATGGAATCAAAATCGGATGCTCGGTTTGAGCCCGGCGCTCAAAAGTTCATTTTCTAAATACACTTAGTTTAAATGAACTGCCAAATCGGGTCCGGGGGTCTAAAACCTGAAATACCCGTCAGATGGCCATGCCGATCGTTCCAACATGATCTGGGAGATGAAAGTGACTTCTCAGAACTGACAGAATCTAAATCGGATGCCCGGTTTGAGCTCGGCGCTCAAACGTTCATTTTCAAAATACACTTAGTTTAAATGAACTGCCAGGTCGGGTCCGGGGGTCTAAAACCTGAAATACCGATCGGATGGCCATGCTGATTGTTCCAACATGACCTGGGAGATGAAAGTGACTTGTCAGAACTGACGGAATCCAAATCGGATGCCAGGTTTGAGCTCGGCGCTCAAAAGTTTATTTTCTGAATACACTTTGTTTAAATGAACTGCCAAGTCATGTCCGGGGGTCTAAAACCATAAATACCAATCGGATGGCCATGCCGATCATTCCAACACGACCTGGGAGATGAAAGTGACTTGTCAGAACTGACGGAATCCAAATAGGATGCTCGGATTGAGCTCGGCGCTCAAAAGTTCATTTTCTTAATACACTTTGTTTAAATGAACTGTCAAGTTGGGTCCGGGGGTCTAAAACTTGGAATACCGATCGGATGGCCATGCCGATCATTCCAACACGACTTGGGAGATGGAAGTGAGTTTTCAGAACTGACGGAATCTAAATCGGATGCCCGGTTTGAGATCGGCGCTCAAAAGTTCATTTTCAAATACACTTAGTTTAAATGAAATGCCAAGTCGGGTCCGGGGGTCTAAAACTTGAAATATCGGTCAGATGGCCATGTCGATCATTCCAACACGACCTGGGAGATGAAAGTGACTTGTCAGAATTGACGGAATCCAAATCGGATGCCCGGTTTGAGCTCGGCACTCAAACGTTGATTTTCAAAATACACTTTGTTTAAATGAACTGCTAGGTCAGGTTCGGGGGTCTAAAACCTGAAATACCGGCCGAATGGCCATGCTGATCATTCCAACACGAGCTGGGAGATGAAAGTGACTTGTCAGAACTGACGAAATCCAAATCGGATGCCCGGTTTGAGCTCGGCGCTCAAAAGTTCATTTTCTAAATACACTTAGTTTAAATGAACTGCTAAATCAGGTCTGGGGGTCTAAAACCTAAAATACCAGTCGGATAGCCATGCCGATCATTCCAACACGACCTAAGAGATGAAAGTGACTTGTCAGAACTGACGGAATCCAAATCGGTTGCTCGGTTTGAGCTCGGCGTCAAACGTTCATTTTCAAAATACACTTAGTTTAAATGAACTGCCAGGTCGGGTCCGGGGGTCTAAAACCTTAAATACCGGTCGGATGGCCGTGCCGATCATTCCAACACAAGCTGGGAGATGAAAGTGACTTGTCAGAATAGACGGAATTCAAATCGGATGCCTGGTTTGAGCTCGGCGCTCAAAAGTTCATTTTCTAAATACACTTAGTTTAAATGAACTGCGAAATCAGGTCTGGGGGTCTAAAACCTGAAATACCAGTCGGATAGCCATGCTGATTATTCCAACACAACCTGGGAGATGAAAGTGACTTGTCAGAACTGACGGAATCCAAATCGGTTGCCCGGTTTGAGCTCGGCGTCAAACGTTCATTTTCAAAATACACTTAGTTTAAATGAACTGCCAAGTCGGGTCCGGGGATCTAAAACTTGAAATACCGGTTGGATGGTCGTGCCGATTATTCAAACACGACCTGGGAGATGAAAGTGACTGGTCAGAACTGACGGAATCCAAATCGGATGCCCGGTTTGAGCTCGGCGCTCAATCGTTCATTTTCAAAATACACTTAGTTTAAATGAACTGCCAGGTCAGGTCCGGGGGTCTAAAACCTGAAATACCGATCGGATGGTCACACCGATCATTCCAACATCACCTGGGAGATGAATGTGACTTGTCAGAACTGACGGAATCTAAATCGGATGCCCGGTTTGAGCTCGGCGTTCAAAAGTTCATTTTCTAAATACACTTAATTTAAATGAACTCCCAAATCGGGTCCGGGGATCTAAAACCTGAAATACCGGTCGGATGGCGATGCCGATCATTCCAACACGACCTGGAAGGTGAAAGTGACTTGTCAAAACTGACGGAATCCAAATCAGATGCTCGGTTTGAGCTCGGTGCTCAAAAGTTCATTTTCTAAATACACTTTGTTTAAATGAACTCCCAAGTCGGGTCCGGGGGTCTAAAACCTGAAATACCAGTCGGATGGCCGTGCCGATCATTCCAACATGACTTGTGAGATGGATGTGACTTGTCAGAACTGACGGAATCTAAATAGGATGCTCGGATTGAGCTCGGCGCTCAAAAGTTCATTTTCTTAATACACTTTGTTTAAATGAACTGTCAAGTCGGGTCCGGGGGTCTAAAACTTGGAATACCGATCGGATGGCCATGCCGATCATTCCAACACGACTTGGGAGATGGAAGTGAGTTTTCAGAACTGACGGAATCTAAATCGGATGCCCGGTTTGAGATCGGCGCTCAAAAGTTCATTTTCTAAATACACTTAGTTTAAATGAACTGCCAAATCAGGTCTGGGGGTCTAAAACCTAAAATACCAGTCGGATAGCCATGCCGATCATTCCAACACGACCTAAGAGATGAAAGTGACTTGTCAGAACTGACGGAATCCAAATCGGTTGCTCGGTTTGAGCTCGGCGTCAAACGTTCATTTTCAAAATACACTTAGTTTAAATGAACTGCCAGGTCGGGTCCGGGGGTCTAAAACCTTAAATACCGGTCGGATGGCCGTGCCGATCGTTCCAACACAAGCTGGAAGATGAAAGTGACTTGTCAGAACAGACGGAATTCAAATCGGATGCCTGGTTTGAGCTCGGTGCTCAAAAGTTCATTTTCTAAATACACTTAGTTTAAATGAACTGCGAAATCAGGTCTGGGGGTCTAAAACCTGAAATACCAGTCGGATAGCCATGTCGATCATTCCAACACAACCTGGGAGATGAAAGTGACTTGTCAGAACTGACGGAATCCAAATCGGCTGCCCGGTTTGAGCTCGGCGTCAAACGTTCATTTTCAAAATACACTTAGTTTAAATGAACTGCCAAGTCGGGTCCGGGGATCTAAAACTTGAAATACCAGTTGGATGGTCATGCCGATTATTCCAACACGACCTGGGAGATGAAAGTGACTGGTCAGAACTGACGGAATCCAAATCGGATGCCCGGTTTGAGCTCGGCGCTCAATCGTTCATTTTCAAAATACACTTAGTTTAAATGAACTGCCAGGTCAGGTCCGGGGGTCTAAAACCTGAAATACCGATCGGATGGTCACACCTATCATTCCAACATCACCTGGGAGATGAAAGTGACTTGTCAGAACTGACGGAATCTAAATCGGATGCCCGGTTTGAGCTCGGCGTTCAAAAGTTCATTTTCTAAATACACTTAGTTTAAATGAACTCCCAAATCGGGTCCGGGGATCTAAAACCTGAAATACCGGTCGGATGGCCATGCCGATCATTCCAACACGACCTGGAAGATGAAAGTGACTTGTCAGAACTGAAGAAATCCAAATCAGATGCTCGGTTTGAGCTCGGTGCTCAAAAGTTCATTTTCTAAATACACTTTGTTTAAATGAACTCCCAAGTCGGGTCCGGGGGTCTAAAACCTGAAATACCAGTCGGATGGCCGTGCCGATCATTCCAACACGACTTGGGAGATGGATGTGACTTGTCAGAACTGACGGAATCTAAATAGGATGCTCGGATTGAGCTCGGCGCTCAAAAGTTCATTTTCTTAATACACTTTGTTTAAATGAACTGTCAAGTCGGGTCCGGGGGTCTAAAACTTGGAATACCGATCGGATGGCCATGCCGATCATTCCAACACGACTTGGGAGATGGAAGTGAGTTTTCAGAACTGACGGAATCTAAATCGGATGCCCGGTTTGGGATCGGCGCTCAAAAGTTCATTTTCAAATACACTTAGTTTAAATGAAATGCCAAGTCGGGTCCGGGGGTCTAAAACTTGAAATACCGGTCAGATGGCCATGCCGATCATTCCAACACGACCTGGGAGATGAAAGTGACTTGTCAGAATTGACGGAATCCAAATCGGATGCCCGGTTTGAGCTCGGCACTCAAACGTTGATTTTCAAAATACACTTTGTTTAAATGAACTGCTAGGTCAGGTCCGGGGGTCTAAAACCTGAAATACCGGCCGAATGGCCATGCCGATCGTTCCAACACGAGCTGGGAGATGAAAGTGACTTGTCAGAACTGACGAAATCCAAATCGGATGCCCGGTTTGAGCTCGGCGCTCAAAAGTTCATTTTCTAAATACACTTAGTTTAAATGAACTGCCAAATCAGGTCTGGGGGTCTAAAACCTAAAATACCAGTCGGATAGCCTTGTCGATCATTCCAACACGACCTAAGAGATGAAAGTGACTTGTCAGAACTGACGGAATCCAAATCGGTTGCTCGGTTTGAGCTCGGCGTCAAACGTTCATTTTCAAAATACACTTAGTTTAAATGAACTGCCAGGTCGGGTTCGGGGGTCTAAAACCTTAAATACCGGTCGGATGGCCGTGCCGATCATTCCAACACAAGCTGGGAGATGAAAGTGACTTGTCAGAACAGACGGAATTCAAATCGGATGCCTGGTTTGAGCTCGGCGCTCAAAAGTTCATTTTCTAAATACACTTAGTTTAAATGAACTGCGAAATCAGGTCTGGGGGTCTAAAACCTGAAATACCAGTCGGATAGCCATGCCGATCATTCCAACACAACCTGGGAGATGAAAGTGACTTGTCAGAACTGACGGAATCCAAATCGGTTGCCCGGTTTGAGCTCGGCGTCAAACGTTCATTTTCAAAATACACTTAGTTTAAATGAACTGCCAAGTCGGGTCCGGGGATCTAAAACTTGAAATACCGGTCGGATGGTCATGCCGATTATTCCAACACGACCTGGGAGATGAAAGTGACTGGTCAGAACTGACGGAATCCAAATCGGATGCTCGGTTTGAGCTCGGCGCTCAATCGTTCATTTTCAAAATACACTTAGTTTAAATGAACTGCCAGGTCAGGTCCGGGGGTCTAAAACCTGAAATACCGATCGGATGGTCGCACCGATCATTCCAACATCACCTGGGAGATGAAAGTGACTTGTCAGAACTGACGGAATCTAAATCGGATGCCCGGTTTGAGCTCGGCGTTCAAAAGTTCATTTTCTAAATACACTTAGTTTAAATGAACTCCCAAATCGGGTCCGGGGATCTAAAACCTGAAATACCGGTCGGATGGCCATGCCGATCATTCCAACACGACCTGGAAGATGAAAGTGACTTGTCAGAACTGACGGAATCCAAATCAGATGCTCGGTTTGAGCTCGGTGCTCAAAAGTTCATTTTCTAAATACACTTTGTTTAAATGAACTCCCAAGTCGGGTCCGGGGGTCTAAAACTTGAAATACCAGTCGGATGGCCGTGCCGATCATTCCAACACGACTTGGGAGATAGATGTGACTTGTCAGAACTGACGGAATCTAAATAGGATGCTCGGATTGAGCTCGGCGCTCAAAAGTTCATTTTCTTAATACACTTTGTTTAAATGAACTGTCAAGTCGGGTCCGGGGGTCTAAAACATGGAATACCGATCGGATGGCCATGCTGATCATTCCAACACGACTTGGGAGATGGAAGTGAGTTTTCAGAACTGACGGAATCTAAATCGGATGCCCGGTTTGAGATCGGCGCTCAAAAGTTCATTTTCAAATACACTTAGTTTAAATGAAATGCCAAGTCGGGTCCGGGGGTCTAAAACTTGAAATACCGGTCAGATGGCCATGCCGATCATTCCAACACGACCTGGGAGATGAAAGTGACTTGTCAGAATTGACGGAATCCAAATCGGATGCCCGGTTTGAGCTCGGCACTCAAACGTTGATTTTCAAAATACACTTTGTTTAAATGAACTGCTAGGTCCGGTCCGGGGGTCTAAAACCTGAAATACCGGCCGAATGGCCATGCCGATCGTTCCAACACGAGCTGGGAGATGAAAGTGACTTGTCAGAACTGACGAAATCCAAATCGGATGCCCGGTTTGAGCTCGGCGCTCAAAAGTTCATTTTCTAAATACACTTAGTTTAAATGAACTGCCAAATCAGGTCTGGGGGTCTAAAACCTAAAATACCAGTCGGATAGCCATGCCGATCATTCCAACACGACCTAAGAGATGAAAGTGACTTGTCAGAACTGACGGAATCCAAATCGGTTGCTCGGTTTGAGCTCGGCGTCAAACGTTCATTTTCAAAATACACTTAGTTTAAATGAACTGCCAGGTCGGGTCCGGGGGTCTAAAACCTTAAATACCGGTCGGATGGCCGTGCCGATCATTCCAACACAAGCTGGGAGATGAAAGTGACTTGTCAGAATAGACGGAATTCAAATCGGATGCCTGGTTTGAGCTCGGCGCTCAAAAGTTCATTTTCTAAATACACTTAGTTTAAATGAACTACGAAATCAGGTCTGGGGGTCTAAAACCTGAAATACCAGTCGGATAGCCATGCCGATCATTCCAACACAACCTGGGAGATGAAAGTGACTTGTCAGAACTGACGGAATCCAAATCGGTTGCCCGGTTTGAGCTCGGCGTCAAACGTTCATTTTCAAAATACACTTAGTTTAAATGAAATGCCAAGTCGGGTCCGGGGATCTAAAACTTGAAATACCGGTCGGATGGTCATGCCGATTATTCCAACACGACCTGGGAGATGAAAGTGACTGGTCAGAACTGACGGAATCCAAATCGGATGCCCGGTTTGAGCTCGGCGCTCAATCGTTCATTTTTAAAATACACTTAGTTTAAATGAACTGCCAGGTCAGGTCCGGGGGTCTAAAACCTGAAATACCGATCGGATGGTCACACCGATCATTCCAACATCACCTGGGAGATGAAAGTGACTTGTCAGAACTGACGGAATCTAAATCGGATGCCCGGTTTGAGCTCGGCGTTCAAAAGTTCATTTTCTAAATACACTTAGTTTAAATGAACTCCCAAATCGGGTCCGGGGATCTAAAACCTGAAATACCGGTCGGATGGCCATGCCGATCATTCCAACACGACCTGGAAGATGAAAGTGACTTGTCAGAACTGACGGAATCCAAATCAGATGCTCGGTTTGAGCTCGGTGCTCAAAAGTTCATTTTCTAAATACACTTTGTTTAAATGAACTCCCAAGTCGGGTCCGGGGGTCTAAAACCTGAAATACCAGCCGGATGGCCGTGCCGATCATTCCAACACGACTTGGGAGATGGATGTGACTTGTCAGAACTGACGGAATCTAAATAGGATGCTCGGATTGAGCTCGGCGCTCAAAAGTTCATTTTCTTAATACACTTTGTTTAAATGAACTGTCAAGTCGGGTCCGGGGGTCTAAAACTTGGAATACCGATCGGATGGCCATGCCGATCATTCCAACACGACTTGGGAGATGGAAGTGAGTTCTCAGAACTGACAGAATCTAAATCGGATGCCCGGTTTGAGATCGGCGCTCAAAAGTTCATTTTCAAATACACTTAGTTTAAATGAAATGCCAAGTCGGGTCCGGGGGTCTAAAACTTGAAATACCGGTCAAATGGCCATGCCGATCATTCCAACACGACCTGGGAGATGAAAGTGACTTGTCAGAATTGACGGAATCCAAATCGGATGCCCGGTTTGAGCTCGGCACTCAAACGTTGATTTTCAAATTACACTTTGTTTAAATGAACTGCTAGGTCAGGTCCGGGGGTCTAAAACCTGAAATACCAGCCGAATGGCCATGCCGATCATTCCAACACGAGCTGGGAGATGAAAGTGACTTGTCAGAACTGACGAAATCCAAATCGGATGCCCGGTTTGAGCTCGGCGCTCAAAAGTTCATTTTCTAAATACACTTAGTTTAAATGAACTGCCAAATCAGGTCTGGGGGTCTAAAACCTAAAATACCAGTCGGATAGCCATGCCGATCATTCCAACACGACCTAAGAGATGAAAGTGACTTGTCAGAACTGACGGAATCCAAATCGGTTGCTCGGTTTGAGCTCAGCGTCAAACGTTCATTTTCAAAATACACTTTGTTTAAATGAACTGCTAGGTCGGGTCCGGGGGTCTAAAACCTGAAATACTGGTTGGATCTCCGTGCCGATCGTTCCAACACGACTTGGGAGATGAAAGTGACTTGTCAGAACTGACGGAATTCAAATCGGATGCCCGGTTTGAGCTCGGCGCTCAAAAGTTCATTTTCTAAATACACTTAGTTGAAATGAACTGCCAAATCAGGTCCGGGGGTCTAAAACCTGAAATACCAGTCGGATAGCCATGCCGATTGTTCCAACAGGACCTGGGAGATGAAAGTGACTTTTCAGAACTGACGGATACCAAATCGGATGCCCGGTTTGAGCTCGGCGCTCAAACGTTCATTTTCAAAATACACTTAGTTTAAATGAACTGCCAGGTCGGGTCCGGGGGTCTAAAACCTGAAATACCGTTCGGATGGCCATGCCGATCGTTCCAACATGACCTGGGAGATGAAAGTGACTTGTCAGAACTTACGGAATCCCAATCGGATGCCCGGTTTGAGCTCGGCGCTCAAAAGTTCATTTTCTAAATACACTTTGTTTAAATGAACTGCCAAGTCGGGTCCGGGGGTCTAAAACCTAAAATACCGGTTGGATGGCTGTGCCTATCATTCCAACATGACCTGGAAGATGAAATTGACTTGTCAGAACTGACAGAATCTAACTCAGGTGCTCTGTTTGAGCTTGGCGCTGAAAAGTTCATTTTCTAAATACACTTTGTTTAAATTAACTGCCAAGTCGGGTCCGGGGGTCTAAAACCTGAAATACCGGTCGGATGGCCGTGCCGATCATTCCAACACGACCTGGGAGATGAAAGTGACTTGTCAGAACTGACGGAATCCAAATTGGATGCTCGGTTTGAGCTTGGCGCTCAAAAGTTCATTTTCAAAATACACTTAGTTTAAATGAACTGCCAAGTCGGGTCCGGGGGTCTAAAACCTGAAATACCGGTCGGATGGCCGTGCCGATCATTCCAACACGACATGGGAGATGAAAGTGACTTGTTAGAACTGACGAAATCCAAATCGGATGCCCAGTTTGAGCTCGGCGCTAAAACGTTCTTTTTCAAAATACACTTAGTTTAAATGAACTGCCAGGTTGGGTCCGGGGGTCTAAAACCTGAAATACCAGTCGGATGACTATGCCGATTATTCCAACACGACCTGGGAGATGAAAGTGACTTGTCAGAACTGACAGAATCTAAATCGGATGCCCGGTTTGAGCGCGGCGCTCAAAAGTGCATTCTCCAAATGTAATTAATTTAAATACTGTTTCAAGCTAGTTTAGTTGGTCTATAAAATCTGCAGTTATCAATTTGATATGTTTGATTTCAATTTATGCTAATTTCTTCGCACTAATTTTTTTATCTATGAATGAATGTAGGGGGATCCTTCTGCGGGCTGCGACAGAGGAGATGAGCAGGGCAGGGAGGATATGGACGATGTACTGGATCTTTCTTGATGTTTGATGATATTCAGACGGATCAACAGGGTTGATGTGTTTTTTTTGTGGTATTTATTTGATCAGCATGGTGTTGATTTTTTTTTCGGTGGTGTTTATTTGATCAGCATGGTGTTGAGTTTTCTTTTTCGGTGGTGTTTATTTGATCAGCAGGTTCCCAATATTTTTTTTCAGTAGGATATTTCTTGATGTTTATTTATGATCCAACAGGTTTTTTAAAATAATTTAAGATTTTTTTAAAAAATAAATTTTGACCTTTCAGACGGATTTTCAGACGGTATTTGAGACGAAATATATTCGTCTGAAATTTCAGACGAACAGTTGAGCTAACCGTCGTATAATCCGTCTGAATTTAAGACGGTATTTGAGATGAAATATATCCGTCTGAAATTTCAGATGAACAGTTGAGCTAACCGTCGTAATATCAGTCTGAAATTCAGACGGCTTTCTCACCACTTTTCATACGGAATATTTACCGTTTTAAATTCAGACGGAAATAAGGACAGGCGGTATTTCAGACGAAAAATATCTCGTATGATATTCTGACGGAATATGTGACTAAATTAAATCTGTCTGGAATTTTATTTTCAGACGGCATTTCAGACGAAATATGGAACTGTCACAAATTTGTGACTAAGAATATTTACCGTTTAAATTCAGACGGAAATAAGGACAGATGGTATTTCAGACAGAAAATATCTCGTATGATATTCAGACGGAATATGTGACTAAATTAAATATGTCTGAAATTTTATTTTCTGACGGCATTTCAGACGGAATATGGAACTATCACAAATTTGTGACTAAGAATATCAGACGGCCTATGTCTGTCTGAAATCCGTTACAAACGTGTTTTGTGACGGATTTTCAGACGGATCTGAGACGGATTTCGGCCGTCTGAAATCCCACTTTTTCTGGTTGTGTGATGGAAGCGGTGTACTCAGTAGACTTGATGTAGAGACACTCAAACCTGTAAACAAAAAATATCTTGAGCAAAATAAAGTGCATATTCACTACTCATTTATCTAAGTGATGTGGGGAATGATAGGATATAGAGGGGTGGTGAATATATCCCCGGATTAAAAACTATGCCCAAATTAAAATAAAAAATCTGGCGCTACCCAATTTTAAAATATAATGAACATTATGTTAACAAGAGTTTGCGTAGAACATTCGTCGAACACTTAAGCACTTAAGCTAATGTCTCCGTTGACACCTATTTTTCACCCTTAAGAGGGTATATGTCACCCATAGAAGTCTATTTGTCAGCCTTATGTGTGCATTTGTCGTCCTTAGCTTCTTTTGTTGGCGGGTAAACATAAGTGGACTTCCCCTTCATGCAGCTTCAACACTTCACACATATTCAGTGCTACAACCTATTTTTCACCCGTAGAGAGCTATTTGTCAGCCTTACCTCCCGATTTGTCACCACTAATGAGTCATTTGTCTACCTTATCTTCCTGTCTTCCCTTGTATGAATCTTAATAGATTTGTTCATCATTTCTAAAGAATTCAGACTTTGACTGCACAGACTTGAGTTGACCACTGTCTTAGCTCCATTGACTGTGTGTTGACTACGTTACCACGTTGACTTTTCTTCGTTTCTTTATAAAATAACTGGCTTTCATCCTGTTTTATGTGCAACTGTCAACCTGTTCTTTGTGCAATTTAGAAGTAAACTACACGCACAAAATCATTATAGCTCTATGGATGATTCTACATCAACAAAACACATTGACTATCCACATAAAGAGTATACATAAATCTAAATTTTGACAGCAACAAAACATGGAGCCGAAACACTAAGGATTTAAATAAACATACGTGCAGCAGTTGGTGGGGGCGGTGCACTCTGTGTACCTGGTGCATATATTTAAATCTTTGTGAGCAAAATAAAGTGCTAAGTCACTACTCATTCATGAACGATCTTAAATAAATATACCCGCAGCAGGTGGTGGGGTCGGTGTACTCTGTGTACCTGGTGTAGTGACATAAACTATCATTACCAAAATGAAGTGCATATTCACTACTCATTTATCTAAGAATTTAAATAAACATACCCGCAACAGGTGGTGGGGGCGGTGTACTCTGTGTACCTGGTGCATAGACATAAATATCATTACCAAAACAAAGTACATATTCACTACTCATTTATCTATGAATTTAAATAAATAGACCCGCAGTAGGTGGTGGGGGCTATGTACTCTGTGTACTTAGTGCCATAAACACAAACTATCATTACCAAAACGAAGTGCATATTCACTACTAATTTATCTAAGAATTTAAATAAACATACCAGTAGCAGGTGGTGGGGTCAATGTACTCTGTGTACCTGGTGCAGAGACATAAACTATCATTACCAAAATGAAGTGCATATTCACTACTCATTTATCTAAGAATTTAAATAAACAGACCCGCAGTTGGTGGTGGGGGCAGTGTACTTTGTGTACCTAGTGCAGAGAAATAAAATATCATTAACAAAACAAAGTGCATATATTCGCTACTCATTTATCTAAGAATTTAAATAAACATACCGGTAGAACCCCTCCCGGAACCACCTCTCCTCGAAGATCTGGTACGACCTCAAACCATCTAATTATTGACAACAAGAATGGTAGTGTATGTTAGTCCACAACTAATTACGAGGAGAGGTGGCAATTAATAATGATAAGAAGTGCATATATGTTAAAATTCTTACAAAATATTCAATCATTATCTATTTCATCTTCAGATGTTGAAGATATATCAAACTCAGCCTCATCTTTGTCATCTTCCTGGTTCTCACTAGATTCATACCCTTCCTCCTCAGAGGACTCCTCCTGCCCAACAATTGCTTCATTTAGCTCAGTGGGATCGACTTCTTCCACTTCGTCCTCTATAGACAACCAAAGTGACTCGTCAGATTCGATCAGATGAAGATTAGAAGCAACCAACTCTGCAATGTCAATCTCGTCTGATTGAAAAAATTCAGCACTAGAATCCTCTGAGACAGCTTCAATCAGATCTAACTCATCATTAGGCACAAGCCTTGGTTTTACCCTACAAACTGCCCACCAATCTTTATTCTTGGACAATGAATAACTTGAATAATACACTTGTTGGGCTTGTGCGGTCAAAATGAATGGCTAATAGGTATTCAATTTTGATCTATGTTTGACATCGACAAGCCCATATATTGCGTCGTTTCGAACTGAATGAGGATCAAACCAATGACACTTAAAAAGGAATATATGCTTATCTTGTCCGAGATACTGTAATTCTATGACCTCCTCAAGAATACCATAGTAATCAAGATCATTTTCATTGTATGTACTACCTTTCACGCATACGCCGCTATTCATCATAGACTTATTTCGTCCATAATCTCTAGTGTCAAATCTATAACCATTCACAAAAAATCCTGGATAGGCATGCACAACCTTCGAAGGTCCATAACTTATCGCCCGGACTCTTTCATCAGTAACATAACCTTCTTCAACCTATGAATATAAACCACGTTACTTTTATTTTGATACGTGCATACACCTCAAGCTTTGTGGAATTTGTAGATTGACACTTACTTGACCTTTAAGCCATATGGCAAAAGATCTCTCTCGTTCATTTTGAACCTCCATGTCATTGAGGTGTGGACATTAAGTAATTAATTCTGAATCAAATTACCTGCAATGATGAATGCAACATCACCGTAAATGGGAGGAAGAACGTCAAAATGCTTATAAATTTTCGGGAGCTACGGAGTTGACGACTCACTCAACATAAGGTTCAATCTCAGCACAGTTCAGGAGAACATATATCTCTGCGGCCAACAACTCTCTGCCCTCTAATATGCGATTCGAACAACGTCCGAATGCATTTCCTGGATACTTAAATAGGGACAACCAATCGGACGAACCCACCACTCCTCCATCATCATTACATGGAGGTCGATTGTGGCGAGTTTGAATTTTGGGTTCGAAGTACATCGAATAGAAGTTCAAAATTTCTTCAATAATATACGCCCCGGTAATCGAACCCTCTACTTTAGCCTTGTTGTGAACCTTCATTTGCAGGTCATGCATACACCTATGACAATAATTCATATGACAATGACAATGACAGACACATGTAAGTACTATCAAATAATTAATAAATACATACTGATTACCTCTCAAATGGATACATCGATCGAAGTTGTACCGGTCCTCCAACTTTGGCCTCGTATGGCAAATGGATAATCAGGTGCTCCATGGAATCGAAGAACGCAGGGGGAAATATATTCTCCAACTTGCATACCGTCATGACCACATTCTGTTCCACACTTTGCACCTCCCCAAGTTTGAGTTCTGATGCATATAGAATCCTGAAAAATTTACTCAACTCAGTCAATGCTCCCCATATAAGCTTTGGCAATATGTCATGGAATGCAATGGGCAGAAGTCTCTCCATGAACACATGGCAGTCATGACTTTTCAATCCATATATTTTTCCCTCATTGACATTCACACAACGGGCTATGTTAGGCATATATCCATCAAGGAATCTTAATTGCTTCAGCCACTGGCACAGTTCATTGTTCTGTGTGTCTTTTAACACATAAGCTGCTTTAGGTTGCACAACTTTGCCCCGTACCAGCCGCAATTCCAACTCTGGTCGTTAGAAAAGTATCTTCAAGTCTGCTCACGCCTTGGCATTGTCCTTTGTTTTGGCTTTCACGTTCATGATGGTGTTTAACACATTATCAAAGACATTCTTCTCAACATGCATGACGTCCAGGTTGTGCCGTATCAAAAGGGCTGACCAGTAAGGCAATTCTCAGAAGATACTTTTCTTCACCCAATTGTGTTCCTCTCCAAATCCACGAAGATGTCATGTACTACCTGACAATTGCACTATATCTGGTAAGTTTTGCACCTCTAATGCCATTTGTCGACCAGACATCCGTTCCAAGTCTGCTTCATCCATTTCAACTGTGTTCTTAATGAATGAGTCCTTTTGCCTTTGGAAAGGATGGTCATTTGGTAGAAATCGTCGATGACAATCGAACCAGCATGATTTCTTACCATGTTTCAGGACAAAGGATTTGGTATCAGCCATACAGTAAGGACGTGCCAACCTCCTGTGTGTGCTCCAGCCAGATAGCATTCCATATGCAGGGAAGTCACTTATTGTCCACATCAATGCAGCCTTCATAGTGAAATTTTATTTTCTATATGCATCATAAGTAACAACTCTATCATTCCATAATCTTTTCAACTCATCAATCAGTGACCTGAGATATATGTCCAATTTTGTTCCTGGATTTTTTGGACCTGGAATCACCAAAGTTAAGAAAAGGTTCTCTCGCTGCATGCACATGCCCGGCGGAAGGTTGTACGGCGTCATGAACACTGGCCAACATGAGTAAGACGCCACTGAACCTCCAAATGGGTTAAAGCCATCTATGCATAAACCTAACCTAACATTGCATGGCTCGTGAGCAAAAGCAGTATACGTACGATTGAAATGAGCCCAGGCTTCACCGTCGGCGGGATGACTGATTATATCATCTACACGACCTACTCTCTCCGTGTGCCATATCATATGCGGAGCTGTCTTTGACGACATATACATCCGCTGCAATCTGGGCGTGAGAGGGAAGTATCGCAGTGACTTGTAAGGCACATCTTTCTGCTTTGAATTGTCCCCTCTCTTAGGTTTAAATATATCATGCTGACAAATATCACATGATCTTTTATCTACATTATCTTCATAATATAGCATACAGTGATTAGGGCATGCATCTATTTTTTGGTATTCAAACCCTAACTCATTGACCATCTTCTTTGCACGATAAAAATTTTCAGGCAGCTTCTCATCTCGAGGCAGCATACTCTTGATATGGAGGAGCATACGTTCAAAACAACTCTCACTAAGGTGAAATTCGGATTTCAAATTCAACAACTGTGAGACAGCAGACAACCGAGTGTGATTTTCACAACCATCTCACAGTGGCTCATCAGCATCCCGAAGTAACTGATAAAATCTTTTAGCTGACTTGTTTGGTGGTTCTTCATTGTACACGGATTCCCCTTGTACATTAAAGTTAGGGCCAGCAACATCGAGTACCATGTCTGCATAGGTACTTGTGCTTGCAACATTGTCGGGCTCATACGACCAGAACTCCTCACCATGACACACCCAATTCATATAACCTTTCGTGAACCCTTTCCTGTATAAATGAGCTTGCAAATCCCACAACGAATGAAATCTCTTGTTTTTACAACGTAAACAAGGACATCGAATGTTACCACACTGGTCCACTGCTGTTGGATGCCCCAATACAAACTGAATAAAATTATCAACTCCATCCTTAAACTCCTCTCACACCACTCCGTCAACTACTCTGCGATTCATCCTTGAACGATCAATTCTAGCCATATTTACCTAACATATTAAAAATCATATCAATATGTCTTATCACGACATCTAAGAAAATATCGTGTACACCTCCCCTAAATATTGACTATTTTCCACACTTGTACATCCTGTTGGGTCACATATACATCCATATCCACATCCACTTTCACTTCCATATTCACACACCGTGGTTGACATCGACATCATGTTCTGGAAAAAAATCATTAACATACTGTGGACGTCAAAAAATGACGATGATGATCATACGGCACTCGCATCTACGCGTTCAAGCGCAAGTTGAAGACGGGAGGGCCTAATAAACCCATACCTCGCCCAACCAAGATGAGAACTCACTTGGTGGTCCACCATCCGTTAAGGAAGCCCCCAGGTAGAAGATACGACCACAACTCTACGACCGGCCGTGTCGAGAGCTGAATCAAAGAAAAGTCAGGAACTCGGGCACAGCCCGGCATGCACCGAAAGTCACACAAAGTCTGGACCGAGCCCAAAAAGCTACGAACGGAACATTGCGGAGGCCATGCATCACAACTAAAACATTCCGAGAATGCCAATGTTCATATAAATGGCCGCGACTTCGAAAAGAATCTATTCGGTGCTTAAAATGGCCTGGAAGGGCCTTAAAACAGCGCACCTTAAATCGGCGCGCCCCTTGCTTTTACGGCACGCCCCCCTTTATGCTCTAATATGGCGCCACTTTGTAAAGATTTAATCCGACACGCCCCCGGCCTCGCCGTTTTAGCCAAAGTACCCGTCATGCCCATTTTAAAAGCTTCTCCTTCAAATACTAAAACGGCGTGGCCATCTCTTTCTTGAAGGCCAAAAACTTAATACGGCACACTACTTTTGGAGAAGCCATCACAATATCCTCTTCTTAATAAGGCAAGCCAAATGCAAATGAGTTTAACCTCATCCTATCCCATCTGCGGACCGATGCTCTGTTCGGCATAAATGCGACGCACAGAGAACATTCAATGCCCGATGCTCTGTCTCTGCCTCTGTTCGACAGCATAGAAGCGGCAACGGCGAAGCAGGCCCCGGCAAATCTTTGAACATCCCATCCTCAGATGAGTAGCAGCGTACGGTACGAATCAGCAGCATCCAGCGCAATACGTCAAGTTCAGACTTCATCGCAGACGAGGTGGAAGTGGCAGGAACTCTCCTCAATGGCCGTTCTATAAAACGACAAGTCTGAGGAAGGAAAAAGGGGCTGGTGGGTTCGGCTAAGGTCTCCGGCATCCGAAGAGAAGAAGAAGCTCTATCCATTCACATCTGCAAGGTGAAGAAAAAGGAGAGAGAGGGTGAGAGAGAGAGAGGGGGAGGAGCTTGTGCTCTGTTCCTCCTTCTCCCCCACTGGTGTATCTTCTTCTCCCCCCACCTCAGCGCCTAGCTTTTTTTTTATCTTCTCCATTATATTCTTCCCTGTGCTTTGGGGGTAGATCCCCTTTTGTACCTGTCTTCTCTCCTTTCCCTTGAGGATGAATAAAAGAGTGGCTTTGTAAGCATGCGCAGTGTTTTATTGCTCTGATCTGGCTTCCCCTTTCCTCCAGTTTTCTTTCTCTCGGTTTTTTGCATCACCAGGGGTCCTCAGGAGCTTGCCCCTTTTGTGGCATGAACTTTGAGGGAACCCGTTCGAAGGGTGAATACTCATAGCTATTCATGGCGAACATCTGTCCCAGTGGAACTTCCACAAAATCACCACATGTAAGCTGCTGGAACTCCTGAAGGCTGGTCCTCGAGTCTCCACCTGCACTTATGGGTTAACGGAGGCCTCACTCCGAGTTTTGAGGTTCACCCCGGAGCAATCCGTTTGGTGTTCCCCATTTTTCTCTAGCAAGCTTCAGTTCGGGGGAGATGCTGCCCAAATTTCGCCAGGCCAAGAACACTTAAGAACAAGCGAACAAACTAAGTTCTCTGAAGATAAGAACAGCTCATGTCTGAAGCCACCTCTGAAGCAAACGGAACATCCAAGCTTCTGCATAATAAACCCCATCTACCAAAAGCACTCAACTCTCGTGCAAATTCACCTTAACAAACATTCAAAACACTTACACTTCCTCTCTACAAACCCAATCCATCGACGGGATGAGTAAATCAATTATCAAAATAACCTGCAGGTGAAAGAAAGAAGAAACAGAACATAAAACTCGCAAGACCTTATCCGGCGTGGGCTAATCCGGCGTGGTACCCCCCCCCCCCGCGCCGATTTAACCCCACACTCAAAACCACTCTCAAACTCTTGGAATGAATAGTGTGCACTCCCATTACTTTATGAGCCTAAATCTGGCGCGCCCCCCTATGCTTGGCCTTAATCCGGCGTGCCCCCTGTGATCCCTAAACCGGCGCGCCCTCCCTTGTATCATGCTAAGCCGGAGCGCCCCTAGTGTCCTGCTAAGCCGGCGCCCCCCCCCCTCTCTTCCCTCATACCCATTTAACCGGCGTGCCCCTTAGCATTCCTTAAACCGGTGCGCCCCTCCTTCATTTGTTAATCCGGCGTGCTTCGTAAAAAGTCAATCAACCAAATAAAAGAAACAATAGAAGGCTTTAAGCTAATGAGTAAAACAAATGAAAGGAGCAGGGAGACAATAATCAAAGTTTCCTCCCGCTATGATCAAAATTTTGTTCCGGGGGCTCCGCACTTTAAGCTATGGTCGATCCGCGTGCGAGGGCGCACGTTGGCGAGCTTGGGCTTCGCACTTAACGATTCACTTCCCCGGACTATGCGTGAAGAGAAAAGCAATGACGCCCTGTGGCATCGGACGTGGTCCTCGGAAACCCCGTTATGGCCACAGTCCGAAACCATCTCGGGCCAATAGTTCGTCAAAACTGACCCACCTCTACCGAGATCCGATCCCGCACCCACATTAAACTTGCCGAGCCTACGTTAAACATCTGCACAGTTTTGTCACCATCTTTTATGCTACAAACGTAGACTTCTGTCCGGAGATGAAACGGTCCATGAGTGACCCACATATATGTATCTATGAACATTTATGCCCCAATGCGGGTTCGCTTAAATGTGATCCAAGACCTTTGCTCTCGCTTTGTTACCATGAATCTCATGCCGTAGGGCCCTTATTCCCGGCAATCAATCAAGGGTGTTCCCCCGTATGGGGGATGTAAATAACGCCGTGGCCTTTATGGCACAGCGGGTTTTGGTCCCGACCCGAACCACATAATCATCTGATTAGTCAGATCTCGCACACTATGGGCTTCCATGAAGCCCGAATAAATCGTCACTTTGGTGACTGGCACGCCCATGCACTTAATAAACCCAATAAATAAATAAACATATGACCTTTCAATAAAAAGTGCGTCCACACATACTCGCATTCACATACACATTTTCTTACATATCGGCATCCACACCTGTCTACCAATTTAATTCACATCCAAGCATACTAATCACATATATCATAACAATAGTCTTGAAGGGGCAAAAATGAAAAAAGGGTCATATCCACATTTATGCACACACATTTATACCCACATCCCTCTTCCCACCCTCCCAAAACTATTGTGGCTTGGAATTTCATCTGATGTTGTAAGGGTACAGCAGGTGATAAGGAGAAAAGGTTCGTCTTGTAGATTAGGCATGAAGGTTAAAATTCTCAAAGGAGCAGTTGGTTTACTTAAAAGTAATCTCTATGCAACTCTTGAGTACATATTACTTGGGGGATAATATGTACTCAAGAAGGGGGGCCAACAGGAGAGGGAGAGATGGGAATACCTGCGGTGGGGGGGTGTCTGCCGGAAAGAATTTCACCGCCGTCGATGTCGGAGCTCACCTCCGGCCGCCCTCACCACTCCGCCGCCCTCGGGTAAGAGATTGAGAGGCGGGTGCAATCGTGAGAGAGGAAAGGGATGCAGTGGTTGAAGGAGGAGGAAGGACTAAGGAGGTCAGGAGAGGGGTCGTCTGCTTGTTCTTGTCTCTTTTTGTTTGGCACCATATTTTCATCTGGTGCCATGTTTTCATTCATTCATTCGTGATTTTTTGTCACTCATTCATTTCTTCCTATAAAAGGATAACATCTCCCTCAGTAAAAAATATCATTAGATCTACAAAAATTATTATTTAATATTTTGAGTTCTGTAATTTAGAAATTTTTAGCTTTTTTATGGCCGATAAGTTGATTCTTATAAAAAGAAGAGAGAGCGTGTTGAAAAGCCTAGCTACCTTGAAAGCAGGGTTTGTGGTCTCGACCGACCTGCTCATCCCGGTCACGGCCCGGGACAGGTCAGGTCGGTGCATATTCGCTCCATGTCGGTCCATCTCGTAAAATATTATAATAAAAAAAGACTATTTATATATATATAATACATATAAAATAATACAACAAAGTAAAAAAAAACTCTTTATATATAATATATATATATATAATAAAAGATTAAAATAATGAAGCGTCCTGGTCACGACCCACGACCCGGGCGTCTCGCCCACCACTTGGGTGGGGTCGGGATGTGCGAGTCGAGGCATCCCAGAGCGGGATGTCAAACCCTGCTTGGTCGATAAGTCGATTCCTATAAAAGGAAGAGACGACGTGTTGAAAAGCCTAGCTACCTTGAAAGGCCCACATTGGGGTGCGAAAAGGTACTCAGAGGCGTATCGGTCACATGTTGACCATTTCCTTATTGTTCCGTGCCCCCGCCAAACTCATGTGTTTTGAATTTACCGTCATAAAAATTATTCATTTTCGGGAGCTAGAGCTGCTCGCGGGGAATGCCACGTGGAAGCACTAAGGTGCCATAATCAAATATTATTGTATCTTTTATCGATTTTACTCACGATAGGGCGTGCCAATCACTTGTGTGTGACAAAGTGTTCAGGTTCCAAGACTGGAATGGTCTAGACTAACCGAAGGTGCGCTCCTTCTGATCACTAAGTAGACGATGGTGGGCATCAGGTATGGACTGGCGACCCGCCGTGCCATAAAGGTCGATCACGGCGATAAGAGGGGAAAACGTTTGATTAATCGCCAAGCAATGGGGTTGCATGGCCGATAAGTTGATTCCTATAAAAGGAAGAGATAGCGTGTTGAAAAGCCTAGCTACCTTGAAAGGCCCACATCGGGGTGCGAAAAGGTACTCAGAGGCGTATCAGTCACATGTTGACCATTTTCTTATTGCTCCGTGACCCTGTCAAACTCATGTGTTTTGAATTTACCGTCACAAAAAGTATTCATTTTCGGGAGCTAGGGCTCCTCGCGAGGAATGCCACGTGGAAGCACTCAGGTGCCATAATCAAATATCATTGTATCTTTTATCTGTTTTACTCACGATAGGGCGTGCCAATCACTTGTGTATGATAATGTGTTCAGGTTTCAAGACTGGTCTGGACTAACCGAAGGTGCGCTCCTTCTGATCACTAAGCAGACGATGGTGGGCATCGGGTCGGGACTGGCGACCCGCCGTGCCATAAAGGTCGATCAGGGTTATAAGAGGGGAAAACGTTTGATTAATCACCAAGCAATGGGGCTGCATGGCCGATAAGTCGATTCCTATACAAGGAAGAGATAGCGTGTTGAAAAGCCTAGCTACCTTGGAAGTCCCACATCGGGGTGCGAAAAGGTACTCAGAGGCGTATTGGTCACATGTTGACCATTTTCTTTATTGCTCTGTGCCCCCTTCAAACTCATGTGTTTTGAATTTACCGTCACAAAAATTATTCATTTTCGGGAGCTAGGGCTCCTCGCGGGGAATGCCACGTGGAAGCACTCAAGATAATAATCAATGTCGTTCTTGAGTCACGTGCACATCATTCGGGGCAGGTGTGGCCGTCCCTGCCCAACCGATCGTCCTGGCCACGGCTCGAGACTGGATTTGACATTGCGTACCGATACGAAAAACTATAATATATATATAATGGAATAAACAAATTGAAATGACATGTTGTATCATTTCGTTTATTGTTCTGCCGTTTGAACGGGTTTCTCCAGGTTCGAATCTTAGCTTCACCTTAAGGTTTCCTTAAGTTTTTTTAATATAACTTATTTAAAAATGTAAATGAAAACACGGCAGAACATTGTTTCAAACCCGACACCTAACGATTAACAGTGATACACTGACATCCAGTTACTCCAGTTGAGCATTGGTCACCCACACTCACCTAATTGTCACCACTAAAGTCCACAAGACATCGCCCTTACTCTTACACTACCTTGAAAGTCATGCGTCAGCCTTGTCTCTATTGAGCCTTATTTGTCACCGTTAGCAGGGTATTTTTCACCCTCGCTAACGCATTTGTCACCTGTGTAGACACATTTGTTGCCCTTAAGATCCAAACTACCACGTGGAAAACGGGACACGTCGGCCACGCATGGGTGTTGTTCTCGTATTGCCGCCGATCCAACGTCGCAGGCCACATCAATAGAAATGATGACGCCGAACTAGATCCTCAAAATTAAAAATCCCTAATTACTTATTTACCCTTCCCGCCATGTCTTGGCTCTTACACAACCTACCAGAAGTCAGTTCGTCTCTCCATCGTGCTCAGCGTCTCGTCTTCCTCGCGGTGCCATTTGCGACATCTCCGTCATTTGCTATTCGAGCATGAAGAGTATATCCAAGTGATTTTGATGATAACAAACCCAGGGTTATATGTTTTATCACATGCTATGTTTCAACTATCAAGTTCGAATTTCACACGCTTTCAAATCCTACTTCACCATGTAATAAGCTTAATTGTTTAAACCCATCCAAATGCATAAATCCTTGTTTTGGTTTCTGAACCACCCAGGCTAAGCTTAAACTCACTCACATTGATTGGAACAAGGTAGCCATAAACTGTTTTGTTCATATATTATATTGCATTGGCTAACCTTTTATTTTTTACAGAAACCCCAGCCAGCGGTCGACCGCCAGCTTCTAGCGGTCGATCGGTTTTCCCAGCAACGAATGGGCAATTCCCTGTGAAAATTCCGATCGACTGCCCCTATGCACAGGTCGACCGCCAGCCTCGAAAAGCCTCTATTGTTGACTTTTTTTTCTCAACGTGGGAAGTCTCTCTTCAAGGATTTGTTTAATCCCAAAGTCACCAATCTTCCCATGATTTGTGGATCTGGTTCCTGGCTTGTCCCTTGACCATTCAAGAGTTATAAAAACATCTCATTGAGGCTTGTAACCCTAATCAATCAAAGGAGGCCAAGGGAGGCTATCAAGGGGAGATTCAAGAGCTGGTACTGTAGCCGTAAACAGTGCTCCGAGAATGAAGATCTTCAACCATCTTCATCCATCTTCAAGCAACATCTGGAGTAGATCAACCTTGAGCCAAGAGGAGATCAAGCTGCATCCACAACCTTCTTCATCAACTAAGGGGGAGCTTCAATCTGAAGTTTTCTTTTTGTGTCTTCCATTCCAATCTTGCTGGGCTTTAATTTTGTGTTCTTGTAATATTGAAACACCTGTGTGTGTGTGGATCTACGCAGATCCGTGTGTGTGTGTGTGTGTTAGTGATCTCTTTGTTCTTCACCTCTCTTTGTGTTTAGATCTGAAGAAGAAATTCGAAAGCCATGGTCGAAGAAGAAATTCCAAAAAGATAATTTGAGAAAGCCCAAAGCCATGGTCGCCACATGGAGCGATGAAGAGGACGAACCGCCCGATGAGGAGATACAAGAACTCGTGAAAAGCCTGTGCCTCATGGCACACGAGGATGACTCAACGGAGTAAAATTCTGACCCTGATTTTATTTCCAATGAACAATGGGAGTCTGAATATGAAAAAATGTATACTAAATACAAGAAAATCAGATCTGAAAATAAAACTCTCAAAAAGGAAATTGATAATTTGTCACATGAAGATATCTTTGTTAAGTTTAAAAAATTGGAATAGGAATGGTTTGAGGCAACGGAAGAAAAAGAAAGCCTGCTACAAACGATTTCAGATTGTGAAAAAGCCAAAGAAGTGGTATCTTGCAAAATATCTGAAATGGAGAAAGTGCGTGAAAAAATGAAAACTGAAGAAAAAATTCTGAAATCCACAAACTTAGAACTTGAAAAGAAAAATGTGAGTTTGGATAAAGAAGTGGCTGAACTTCAGTCCACCTTGTCAAGATTTTTAAAGGGCAAACAAAATCTAGATAACTTGTTGGGAGTTAAAGTCAATTTTCAAAAGGAAGGACTGGGATACACTCCTCAAAATAAAAAATCTTTTGCGCATAAGATCACCACATCCTTTGTTCACGAAAAAGATAACAACTATGCTTCATGTTCCAATTCTATACCAAAACATGTCCAACCCAAACCACGACAATTTCAAAGAAAGTTTGCACCTGTTAACTGTTATCATTGTGATAGATTTGGTCATGTTATTGCAAATTGCTGGTTCAAACAAAGTCCACCAAGAAATCATATTTTTTGGACCAAGAAAAGATATGCACAGAACTGGACTAACTCCTACGGACCCAAACTAGCTTGGGTACCAAAATCATTTGCATGAGAATATTATTTCTTGCGGATATGTCTTGAAGCCAGGGGGAGCAAGTGGTACTTGGACAGCGGCTGCTCAAGGCATATGACAGGGGACAAGAAAGCGTTCTCCATGCTGCAAGACAAGGATGGAGGCTCAGTTGCCTTTGGTGGAAAAGATAAAGGTAAAATAATTGGAATTGGCAACATAGGTAAGAATTCTGAAACCTTGATTGAAAATATTCTTTTGGTAAAAGGTTTGAATCATAACTTGCTGAGCATAAGCCAACTGTGTGACAATGGCTTCAAAATTATTTTTGATGAACCCCATTGCCTTGTCATAAATAAAACTTCCAATGAAATCAGATTCATCAGCAAGAGAAGCAACAACGTATATATATACCATTGATATTGATGATGTTTCTTGTGATGATGTGTTTGGTAGCTAACAATCATGACAATGCATGGCTATGGCACCGAAGACTAGGTCATGCTAGTTTTGGAGTTATCTCCAAGTTGTCTAAACATGACTTGGTGAATGGTTTGCCAATGTTAAAGTTTGAAAGTGATAAAATTTGTGAGGCTTGCACAAAAGGCAAGCAAACATGCATATCCATCAAAAATAAAAACATTGTTTCTACCTCCCGGCCTTTGGAATTACTGCATCTTGATTTGTTTGGCCCAACTAGGACATCTAGCCTAGGAGGGAAATCCTATGATTTCGTTATTGTTGATGATTATTCCAGATTCACTTAGGTGTTATTTTTATCCAATAAAAATGATGCATTGATGGAATTTCAAGTGTTTTGTAGGAAAATATAAAATGATAGAGGCTACCTTATCACCACTATCCAAAGTGATCATGGTGGCGAATTTGAAAATCATGAGTTCAACAATTTCTACGAGCACGGGTATACACACAACTTCTCATCACCAAGGACGCCCCAACAAAATGGAGTGGTGGAGAGGAAAATAGAACATTGATAGACATGGAACGAAACATGTTAAGTGAAAACTCTCTACCAAAATATTTTTGGGCTGGGGCGGTAAGTACATCATGTTACATCATCAACAGGGCAATGGTAAGTCCCATTTTGAAGAAAACTCCATATGAGCTCTACAAGGGTAAGAAATCGAATATTTCCCATCTTAAACCCTTTGGTTGTTCATGTTTCATCCTGAACAATGGTAAGTCCAACCTAGGTAAGTTTGATGAGAAAAGTGACCAGGGAACTTTCCTAGGCTATGCACTCAATTCTAGAGCCTATCGAGTGTTCAATAAATGGACCTTAGTTGTTGAAGAAAGTCCTCAAGTAATTTTTGATGAATATGAACTAAAACTAACTTCTCAAATTGTGGATGCAGGAGAAGCCCCCAAAGATTCAACCAATGCTGGAACATCTAAAGCCAAGGATGAACCAAAGGAAGAAATACCCAGCAAGAGTGAAGAAGATGAAGATCCTTCAATTGAGACACTGCAAGAGCAGCAAGTGCAGCACCCTGATTTGCCAAGCACCTCTACATTTTTAAAGGATCATCCAGCTGAAAACATAATCGGTAATCCTCAAGATGGGGTAAGAACCAGAGCATCTCTAAGGCAAGTAGTAGAAGAAGATTTGATAGCCTTAATCTCACAGGAAGAGCCTTAGGATATCCATGAAGCTCTTCAAAATGAATCCTGGATCCAGGCTATGCATGAAGAGTTGCAACAGTTTGAAAGAAACCAGGTGTGGACTCTAGTGCCACGACCTAAGAATCAATCCATTATCAGAACCCGATGGGTTTTCAGAAATAACTTAAATGATACGGGATTGGTTGTTAGGAATAAGGCCTGGCTTGTGACCAAGGGGTATAGCCAGGAGATGGGTATTGATTTTTATGAGTCTTTTGCACCGGTTGCTTGTCTAGAAGTAGTCCGGATTTTATTGTCATATGCTTGCTCATCTAACTTTAAATTGTTTCAAATGGACGTTAAATCTGCATTTCTAAATATGTATATCAAAGAGGATGTTTTTATAGAACAACCTCCATGTTTTGAAGATCCCAAACATCCACAACATGTGTACAAGCTCCAGAAGGCCTTGTACGGACTGAAGCAAGCACCAAGGGCATGGTATGAACGGCTCACGTCATTTCTGGTTGAAAATGATTTCAAGAGAGGTAAGGTTGATCAAACACTCTTCACAAAGAAATCAGGTAAAGATATATTGGTAGTTCAAGTGTATGTGGATGATATAATTTTTGGAGCTACTAATAATGTGCTATGTGATGAATTTGCAGAAATCATGCAAGGTGAATTTGAGATGAGTCTAATGGGTGAACTAACATTCTTTCTTGGGCTGTAGGTGAAGCAAACACCTGAGGGCATTTTCATAAGCCAAGCCAAGTACACAATGGAGCTTTTGAAGAAATATGGGATGGCTGAAGCAAAACCTTTGTCAACTCCAATGGCCATAACCTCGAAGTTAGACAAAGATGAAAATGGTAAAATAGTAGATCCTACACTATTTCGAGGTATGATCGGATCACTACTGTATCTTATAGCATGCCGCCCTGACATTCAATTCAGTGTATGTCTTTGTGCCCATTTTCAGTCATGCCCTAAAGAATCTCACTTATCGACTGTTAAACGCATTTTTAGATATTTACTTGGCACAATAGACTTTGGCTTGTGGTTTCCCATCTGTAGTTCTTTTGATTTGATTGCATACACCGATGCAGATTATGCCGGATGCATTGTAGATCGTAAAAGTACTAGTGGGTACTGTCAGTTCCTTGGTGGGTGCCTAGTCTCATGGGCCTCCAAGAAACAGCATTCAGTAGCTCTGTCAACGGCCGAGGCTGAATATGTAGCCGCCGAAAGTTGTGGAGCCCAAGTACTTTGGATCAAAAATCAATTGCTTGATTTATATATTGAGATGAAATGTGTGCCAATTTTGTGTGATAATACCAGTGCAATTAATTTATCTAAAAACCCTGTTCAACATTCTAGAACCAAGCATATTGATATTCGTCATCACTTCCTGAGAGATCATGTAGGGAAAGGGGTCTTTGAATTGAACTTTATTGACACACACAATCAGCTAGTTGACATTTTCACCAAACCCCTCAACCAGGATCAATTTAACAAGATAAGAATAGAACTTGGAATGTGCAAGGGTAAGAGCATTCATGCATAGGTTTACACTTAGGTTAAGTTCTGTATTTGTAGAAACTCATATGCATCAAGGGTAGGAAAACATGCATTTTGTCTTTACTTCTTACCTTGTGTGTTCACATACATTCCTACATGCTTGAATGTAATTATATGTATAGCCCTCCTTAAAAAATTTTTCTAAGGCCAGATATTTCTTGGATAAATAATTGTGGACTCAGCGATGTCGGACCTAAGGTAACTTCTGAGGGGGAGTTAGAAACTCTCCTCAAATCTGCATATATTTCCTTTCCTCCACTTCATGATGTTGGCTCAACTCAGAAGGTCGGTTATTAGTCCCCCTATTTATAAAAAAAATATAGAACAGAAAAGAAAAAGAAACAAAAAAAATTCAAATTGGGGTTTTTCTGGGCTAGCGATCGACCGCCAGCCCCGCACCGGTCGGTCGGTGGCGGCAAACTGGCCTGACCGGGTCCCAACCGAGCCAACTTATAAGGGGTCCTAAAGTCCCCCATTCACATCCTATCACTTCCATTCACCCTCCACCACTTTGCCCTAACTCTAGAACCCCAAAACTCCACCTCCCAAGCTTCCAAAACTCATCCTTTCTCCACCCGCACAAGATCCGGCTTGTTCGTCACGATTTCGAGACGAACTCCATTCAGCCATTCGTTCATTTTTGGAGTTCCCATCTTGGTTTCGGTCAGTGGAGAAGGCTTTTGCAAGCCCCTGAAGTGTCCGTCGATCCTTCTTCATCCCCTGGGACGAGGGTCCTCTCTTCAAGGGTTTTCTATTGGGTTGCTAGTTCGGGATGCCGCCTAGACGAAGCTCTCGGCGTTCTGCCCAAGGGGAAAGGAGTGGACAGAGACGCGAGGCACCAGCTCCTCCACCATAGCAGGCGCCTGCACCGCGTCGAGCACCTAGGTTGCTCATTCGCCCCATAATCGACCCTCGATTGGTTGATTTCAACGAGGTGAATCAGCTCTTCCCTGATATATGTGCAGTCTTTGAGATTTAGCCGGGTTGGACTGATTTCGTCACTAAGTATAACCATCATTACCCCAACCTAGTACAGCAGTTCTATGAGAACTTGGTTTCAACGAATGATGAGCTATATATTGTTGTTCGAGGGGTTGAGCTTCACATTAACCCCGATCTATTTGAGAGAAGCTTAGGGGTTGCGGCTAGAGGAGCCAACATGGCTTATGGTCATGGGGAGGTTGAAGATACTTTTATTTCCATGACCAACTGTGAGTACGTGCGTGGTGTCAGCGATTTGATTGAGTTAAATGCGAATTACTTTTCACCACTGCAGCGTGTCTTACACCATATGTTTACCTCCCTTATTTATCCCAAGGTTGGCTGCAGAAATGAAGTCACAGAAGTTCCTAGATTCTTGTTTTACCATGTCATGAATGGTATACAAATCAACATGGGTCGCCTCATGACCACCCTCATTGGAGCTTGCCGAAAAAAACTATGACGATCCTTGCCCTATGCTTCACAGTTGACCGGGGTGTTCATTCATGCTGGGATCAGTTTAGCAGAAGAACAGTTTATCTATGTTCGTCAAGATGACATCTACAACAAGCATACAATTTTTACTGATATGGGTTATTACTATGGTCCCGATGGTGAGCTGCGTCGGGATGTGCCTACATATGAAGATGAATATGACAATGAGGATGAGCAGGAACCACAGCAGCAGCAGGGTCAAGAGGATGTACCCCCTCCCGTTCAGGCCGAGGAGCAGCCTCCTCCACCCTCACCTCATCACATAGATGCTGAGCTACCTCCTCCACCTTCACCGCAGCATATGGAACCGGAGATGCCTCCTCCTACTCAGTTTTATCATGGAGAGTCCTCCACTCAGGGAGCCACTCAGCCTTCTTGGGTAGACTATGAGGTTTTTGATAGGCGGTTCACTGGGCTAGAGATTCGTGTGGACACTTTTGGGGAGGGACTTTATGCTCTCGAGGATCGCGTCGACACTATGAGCCATGTGGTTGACTCCATGTCAGGCCGCATGGATTCCTTCTCCACTACCCTGGATACCCTTTCCACTCATATGGCCACACTCACCACTCACATGACTAGCCTCACCGACAGTGTTGCTGATTCTAGCCAGTCCTTCCACATCATGAACAAAACTCTTCTTAGCATGGCTCGTCGTGATGCGTCCCGTGACCTCGCTATTGGCCATATTCGTGATGCCCTTCATGCTCAAGCTCATGCTCTTGAAGCTCTTAGCCATCACCTTGGTTACCAGCCCCCTCCTCCTCCAGACGATTAGCCACCAACAGATGCACCTTGAGGAGTTTTGCTTTTTCTCCCTCTAGCTTGCTGTCTTTTGGTTTTGTGTCACTTGGGTCCCCCTTCGTCTATCCTATCTCCTTTTGATGATGCCAAAGGGGGAGAAGTAGTAGTAGCAGTGCAGGGCTTTATATAGTTATGTATGTGTGTGGTTGGTGTGTTTGCATGTTTGACATGTGAGGATCATGAGTCTGTTTTGTGCATTTGTTTAGTCCCTTGTGTCTAGAGTCGTGCATTCACTTTTGCACTAATGTACCTTGTAATGAAACGATGAATTGAATGCAACTGGTGTTTGATCTCAAATGGTTGGCTCTTACATCTCATTTCTTTTCTAATTGGCATATACATGTTGAATGGTTTGTGTTCGCTGGCGTAACGGGATGTCAGTGAAGTGCTTTGACTTCAAACCTTGATCTCAACCTTCAAACATTGCTCAAGGGCATGTTCATGTACTTCAAAACCCCTTCATTTTTATCACCATCAAAAAGAGGGAGATTGTTGAGTATATGCAAGTGATTTTGATGATAACAAACCCAGGGTTATATGTTTTATCACGTGCTATGTTTCAACTATCAAGTTCAAATTTCACACGCTTTCAAAGCCTACTTCACCATGTAATAAGCTTAATTGTTTAAACCCGTCCAAATGCATAAATCCTTGTTTTGGTTTCTGAACCACCCAGGCTAAGCTTAAACCCACTCACCTTGATTGAAACAAGGTAACCATAAACTGTTTCATTCATATATTATAATGCATTGGCTAATCTTTTATTTTTTGCAGAAACCCCAGCCAGCAGTTGACCGCCAGCTTCTAGCGGTCGACCAATTTTCCCAGCAACGAATGGGCAATTCCCTGTAAAAATTCCGATCGACCGCCCCTATGCACAGTCGATCGCCAGCCTCGAAAAGCCCCTATTGTTGACTTTTTGTTCTCAACATGGGAAGTCTCTCTTCAAGGATTTGTTTAATCCCAAAGTCACCAATCTTCCCATGATTTGTGGATCTGGTTCCTGGCTTGTCCCTTGACCATTCAAGAGTTATAAAAACATCTCATTGAGGCTTGTAGCCCTAATCAATTAAAGGAGGCCAAGGGAGGCTATCAAGGGGAGATTCAAGAGTTGGTACTATAGCTGTGAATAGTGCTCCGAGAAGGAAGATCTTCATCCATCTTCATCCATCTTCAAGTAACATCTGGAGCAGATCAACCCTGAGCCAAGAGGAGATCAAGCTGCATCCACAACCTTCTTCATCAATTAAGGGGGAGCTTGAATATGAAGTTTTCTTTTTGTGTCTTCCATTCCAATCTTGCTGGGCTTTAATTTTTGTGTTCTTGTAATGTTGAAACACCTGTGTGTGTGTGGATCTATGCAGATCCGTTTGTCTGTGTTAGTGATCTCTTTGTTCTTCACCTCTCTTTGTGTTTCGGTGCTTGTGCACCTTCGTGGGAGTTCTGAACTCACACGAGTGTGTGTGTGTGTGTGTGTCTTGATCTTGTAACCTTCTACAAGATAGTGTGTGAGTCCTCACAGTCGGTAAGGGGTGGACGTAGGTTGCAGTTGTTGCATCCGAATAACCTAAAAATCGTGGTGTTATGTATGGTTTGCTCCTTATCTCCTACCTCCATTATGCTCTAGCTCATTTGCATATTGCGTTATCACATAGTTCCTGTGTTTAGATCTAGCTTTATTAACCTTTTTACGGGAGATTTTTGGTATATCAAAAGGTAGCTTTTGATCGACACGGCCAGTCCTGTTGGGAGGAAAATACCTTATGTGAGAGAATCTTCGGATTCTTGGACTCCGCCTGGTACCAAAGAATTGCTATAGGGGTTGATTTAGCAAGATTCATTTTGTATTTCATCAGATCTATTCTTATTTGTTGCTTGCTCTTAATACTCATTTCAAATCTTTTAAAAGCTGTTAAAATATGTCATCACTCAATTCACCCCCCCTCTTGGGTGTCATTGATCGCGGGACTTCAGAGCACTCCTGAATTGCAAGCTCTCTTTCATCACTGACAGCCATGGAGCCGAAGGAGACACCCATGCAATGCTCCATCCGCCGTAAACTGGATGTCCCACCTGCATCTCAGGAAATTGTACCGGTTCATACGGCCGAAGAAGAAACGTTTCACATACCTAGGGTTTCTAAGGCCTCCACTTCAGGACGACAAGTTAAAGGTAGTGTGGTTCCTTATCTCCCTTACATAGCTATTTGCCCCCCTTATCGACCTATTTGTTTGTCACACTTATATCTACCTATTTGTATCATATTTAGACCTACCTGTCTCCGAATTTCATACGTTTGTCACCCTTAAGCACCTATTTGCCACACCTAAACTCCATTGTTTACACATTTGTCACCCTTGTCTTACTCTTAATATTTTTTGTATTTCTTGATTAGTCAATTAACTGAATTTCTTGTTTACACATTATTTTGAATCTAGTTAACACAAGGGTCATCTCCTCCCGGTGTTCTATGGAAATTTACATGAAGGACAGGGATCAGATGGTATTTCGGGAATGCCCCAAGTCATTGATGAGGACCACATCGCTCAGCCGGTTCAACATTATGGATCCGCGAAATAGAAGTTGAAGTTACAACATCGATTTGGATTTGTAGCAACATTTCACCGGAAGAAAGTGTGCTCTCTCATCCAGCAAATTGTTCGGTCTGATGAAGAGCAGGATGTGGCCGACACTATCCGGCTGTGGATTGTACTCTTACTGTCCACTTTCCTTTGCCGTCGGTCGACACATTCTTGTCCACAATAGATGCTGTCATGCTTAGATGACATTGGCAGAGTTTCAGATTACAACTGGGCAGCCTCCGTGCAACAGGTAACGATGCACAAGTTTGAGCAATTAGTGTTGGCGGTCCAGAAACGACGGTAAGGTACAATTGACCGTGCTAAGAGAAGAGCCGGGGATGCATCGCAGGCCCATACATTTATATTTGGTTGTTCTGTCGCACTTGCTGTAAGTTTTTTTTTGTTGTGTAATAATTAATGTGTCAATCATTAATTCTATTGCATTATAAAATAACTTGATATATTTCATATTACAGGTCTGGTTTTTTGAGCACACGCGGGTGCGACAGCCACTAAGGCAGGTGGCATTCCCCCGACTATTTAGGTGGGGGCCATTCCTAGATAGGAAATTAAAATTCTCCATTGGATCCTTGCGATGCCAACAGGTATTATGAGTACTAAAAAATCTTCTTTGTCATTCAACATTAATGAATAACCGAAGTGATGTGGTTTGAAATGCAGGTGATCGAAGGGCTCCTTGTTGAGCCAAGTGAAAGGGACACGGGGTACGGTGGTCAGATGATGACCCGACCCAGTGCTCATGAGACTCTTTCATCAGCTCCATGCATGCCTGTGCTACAGGATATTGCCGCTACATTGAAGATCCATCAACGGCTACTTGAGGAAATGAGGGCCTTCTTTCTGGCTAGGGTGCAAGAGGCTCACATAACCGCTGAGCGCCTCCTAGGCCTGTCAAACAGGTGACGGTTGATGTCATGCCACCTCCGGCAGCCCCTGTCAAGGAAGTGCAATGGGCTAAAAATGTTGAGCAAAGTATATGTCAAATCTCTGAAATGGACATTGCCGCCGATGTCCCACCTCCAAGGCCCCCTCAACAAAGTACAGATGATACCGTGCCATCTAAGGTAGCCCCTGAAGAGGATGTGCAAGGTGATATCCAAGCTCAGATGGAGGCGACCAATGGGCATGGTGACCGTCGTGGAGGTGTCTTTTCTCAGTCCCTTCATCAACTGGACGAGAAGCCAGTGAGGAAAAGGTGGGCACCTGCAATGAAAACTGTAGGACGGGGGAAGAAGAAGGTGAGTCTTCGTTGTTCCTACTTCTTACATTATAGAATCTAAGATTGGTATATTGGCATAAATGTAGAAGGGAGATAAAGTTGACGCTTACAGAGAGCTCATACAGAGTACTGATTGGATCTGCAAAGACTTGCTGAAGTCGACAAATAACACGATTGTGACTGAATTCATTCATGCTTGTGTCTCTGGGGATATTGAGTAAGTTGTCCTCTTATAGTTTCTATAATTATCCTGATCCGCCTTACTCTGACTACCATAAAAAGTTTTGTGCAATATAGTGGCCCCATATTTCAATTATAGAACGGGATTATTTTGAGCCGTCGTCATGTCATTGATCTATTATACAGCTAGATGATAAGTGATACGGTAAATTTTTTAGAAAATTGTGAATTTTTTTGTCACTCGCCCTACCCTGAACTTGTGTTTCTACTGCTAATAGAATCGTGATTCTTAATTTGCAGGTGATCGACGCCATGATGTACCTCCTCCACTAACGATTCAATGAATCTGACACCTTTCATCAATGGGTTTATTTTCCCACCACTTTAGTGAATCACATAAATGGCAGGACACCTGCCAACTCCAAAAAATCCAACGAATTGTTGGAGTGCGCCTACGAGAATGTTGAATTATCAGAACTGCAGAGGAACAAATATTTATTCTTCGTGTTACACTTTGGAGGTCACTGACATCTACTTGCTATTGACACAAAGAATCACCACTTTGTCTCATACAATTCCATGAGAGGCATGGCCATCCATGATGCCACTACAAGAAACTGGGTACTTTTTCTTATCCATGTACCCGAAATCATAGATATTTATATTATCTTTTAATCATTCCTTAATAATTTATAACCTTTCATTTGCAGGCTACAGTTGTACGAGAGTCTCTGAAGCTCTATGGGACATTCGAGGGAGTTGAGAAATGGGATCTTGTATTCGACAACGAATGTCCCCAACAAGCAGCTGGAAGCCTCAACTGTGGCATTTATGTACTGAAATATTTTTAAGAATTGTCAAGGAAAGGGAAGACATCATGGACATTTAATGAGGGTGATTGTAATATGTTTAGAGCCTGATTTGGGGCCGACCTCATTACCTTTGGAAATACAAGATCTTAAATATTTCATGTCTCAAACCTCAGAATGTGGCATACCTGTGTTCATTGATATTTCTTTTGTCATACATTTTGATCTTCAAAGTTTTATATGTTTTAATGTTGTTAATGTGTGTGCTTGATAATGTTAATTCATGAATATCAATGAGTTTTCTGAAGACAGATTCAAGTTTGGTTAAGGAACTAGGCTGAAGTGTGAAAAGATGAAGGCTTTACTTGCACAAGTGTCGACTAGAGTCGACCGTGGAGCCGAATCCAGTTCAGACTGCTGAAGAGAAATACCCAAGTCACCCGCTGGATGAAGAGGGCTTTGGGTATGCTTTAAGGGTGACAAATAGGTGGCCAATGGTGAAAAATAGGCCTTACTGGTGTAAAAGAGGCGACAAAGGGTGAATAATAGATGATCAGGCTAAAATGTGAAAATATCCTTGTCCCATGAGAGAGAATATACCTCTGACAGGGTAGCCTCAGATCACGTGCAAAGCCTGTGCCCCTGGTCTTCGAGTTGAGCGTGTGCCAGACACACCGAGCCTGTGATTCACCCTTTCAGCCCATTTGTCAGCCTTACTGGCTAATTTACACGCTTATTGTCCATTTGTTAGTCATACGGGCTATTTGTCACCCTTACTGCATATTTATCACTCTTATCTTACCACATGACCAGCCGTTGCCTTCTTTTCTCTCGATGAGCTGCTTGTCTTTGACCTGGATCACTGTAGCTGACTAATCTATTCATTAACCTTTGACTTTGACTGGGACCTCATGACTGTAGTCAAGAAAAAGTTGAGCTTTCTGGAGTCCTCTTTGACTGGCATTGACCTTGACAAGTCGACATTGACTATCTTGGTATTGACCAAGTCCCTTCGTTCTTCGATCTTCTGATTGCTCTATAAACTCTTGATACACTGTTCACATTTTTATCCTCTTGTAAACTTGACACCTCCTTTCAGCTCCTTTTGCTTTTCATTGGTTAGTTTGAACGATCTATTTTTCACCCTTACCATTGTATTTATCTACTCTGTAGATCTAGTTATCGCTACTGATAGGTATTTTTCACCCTTATCCAGTGTATTTGCCAACACCCTCTCTTGTCCAATCACCTTTGCAATATGCTCCGATCGAGCGACGATCGTTTAGCTAGGGTTCCCGACGTTCTCCTTTTTTCTGCCCCCAAGGGGCTACGTTACCACCTCCATTACAGCGATGTGTTAAATCGACACACCGATCCCGCTCGTAACCCTACATTGACACCCGCTCTTCTATTTTAAGTTATTAAGGCTCCTCTGCAATGTCATCCCCTTCATCAGTACGCGTAGCGGTTTCTTCCCCAGCAGAAGAGCCCGTCTCTTCTACGTCCTCCTCGGTCCCTTGTCGTCACTGGTTCCTGCTGCAGATGCCCTCTTCTTTTTTTTTAATCCTCTTCCATGTTTATGCATTTTACAGGCCTTTCATATGTTCGTATATGATATGCTCTAGGTAGTTTCATATTAAACGGATACAGTGGTAGTTTCATTTTACATGCTTTCTGATCTACAAACTTGCTCTTATGGATTGGACTTCATATTAAATTTGCTGCAATTATTATGTCTGTCATACATATTATCTTTTATAACACCTTACATGCGGAGAATTGAGGTTCAAAAAATGGGAAGGTATAATGCTATGTAGTGTGGGTTGGTCGCGAACCCGGTGTATATTATAGTTGGCCCGAATGCTTTGTCCAAGTGAATGGATACCCTAGAGCTCGTTATAAGGGTTTTCACTCGATAGAGGAAGCACATGCTACTATAAATGGGGTTGGCAATAGCAGGCATACGTATGTTGATCATCCTCAACTACAGGAAAGGCCCATGCTTACATATCATGCAAGTCCCGGGCCTAACTATGATTCAAGGAACCAGGCACTACGCCAACCGACTACACAAATGTTAAATGTGCCTTGTATTATTGTTGTTCTATTATGTACTCTAGTAGTGTTGCTCCTCTTCATATTAGTTGCTTTGTTATTACTGTTGTTGTAGGTAAGGAAGTGTACTACGCTTGGTCTGCATAGGGAAATAATGTACTGGACATTTTACTCGTTGACACCATTAAATCCTTCAAACAAAATTGAGTTTCTTCAAGTTTCACTGCCATGAGCTATTTGTCACCGTTACAGAGCTATTTGTCACTTCTAATGGCTATTTGTCATTCATAACGAGCTATTTGTCACCCTTATTGCTCGCTAGGCGTCGCCTTTGTTTCGCTTCATCACATATTGTGACTTCTGTTATCGATTTATCACCCTTACAAGACATTTATCAGCCTTGAAGCCTATTTGTCACAACTGATGACTATTTGTCACCACTATGCGGTGTTAGCCGTTGCAGTATCTCTCTTCGGCCTCTCGTCTACTATGTAGCTGATGTATCCAGACGAAAGGAACCTCGGTCCAAGTGATCTCATGACCGACAAAAAGGAAGGACCGAGAGTCAGAAAAGTTGGGGGAGATGGAACGATCTTCGCGGTCCCGTCGCTTTGATTTCCACAAAGTTGGGGTGGCACGAAGACTCTTTTTCCCTCTGGGGGTTTCATCTCCTTCCTATAAATAGAGACTCTGTGGGGAACCCTAAGGACATCCAGATTTCCTTTGACTCTCGTGAAGATGTCATCGTCTGAGAAGTCAGATTCTTCATCAGAGCAGGTTCCCGCCAAAAGGCTGTGCTTCCGAAAGGAAGCCCTGCCGGTGCCGGACTAGCCATCAGGGCAAAGCAACGGCGGTGACTTTTCGGAGGAATACAAGCAGAGGTACCTGCAAGGGTGGCAGGATGCCTTAGCGAAGGTGGACCGCATGTTTTGTAACAAGGGGGTGTTGAGCCTCCAACCTGACAGGTTCTGTCCCAAAGAGGACGAGTAACCGCTTGTACCCTCTTCCCCTATCAATATAATTTCTTTTTCTACAACATTTCTAAGCATGATGGATGCTTGATCTTTGTGTGATGTGGTTACCGTCAAATGAAGGATACCATCCATCGTAGGTAGGGGTTACGTTTACGAAGGGGAGTTCTTCCCCTATAAGTAGCAGGGTTTGTCGATGATTCTAATATTAGTAGGGCATATCTTCATGCTCGTAGTTCATCTTTAGGATCCATTTGTCACCCTTCATGCGCGTTTGTCCCCCCTATTGATCTATTTGTCACTACTAATAGGCATCCTTCACTCTTATAGCATGCAGGAGCCGTCCGCCTTTGCCCTTGGGAACCGTCGCCTTTGTGCATTTTTTCACCGTTAAGAGCCTTTTGTCACCCCTCATGCGCATTTGTCGCCCCTATGAACCTATTTGTCACCACTAATGTGCATTTGTTACCTCTGTCAACTTACTTGTCACCAATAATATGCATTCATCACTCTTATCATTCATTTTACTCGCTGCACTTACATACGGAAGGTGAACCCAAAAGAGAAAACAAATATAACAATTAAAAAAATTCATAAAAATTGATAATCAATAAATAAAATAATTTGTCACATAGGCAAGAAAATAACAAACAAATCATGAATCATTCCGATGTATTTCTGACAAAAACTTTTTAGTCAAATAATACCGTCGGTATTTCTCATTTTTTTGAGCTATTTGGCACCGTTACAGAGTTATTTGTCACTGCTAACGGCTATTTGTCACTCATAAGATATATTTGTCACCCTTATCGCTAGCCAGCCGTCGCCTATGTTTTACTTCAAAACATATCTTTTACTTCTGTTATCCATTTATCACCCTTAAGAGATATTTGTCAGCCCTGAAACTTATTTCTCACCACTGATGACTATTTGTCACCACTATGCGGTGTTAGCTATCGCGCTTAATTTTGGCTTATCTGACTTACTAGCTCCAAAACTTCAAAACGTGTTCTTCTTTCTGTCTAACAGTGATAATTAATAAATAGAATACTGTAATTATAATAAAATAAATAAAATGCCAAAAAACCATACGAATTAAAATTTTATAAATATAACATAATAATAAAAATAAAATAATTATGCAAAAGATAAAAACCATATAAAATGATAATTAATAAATGTAACATCATAATAATAGTTAAACAATTATGAAAATGACAAAAACCTAAAAAATTGAAAATGATAATTAATAAATGTAATGGTAAAATAATAATGAAATAACTGAAAATGAGAAAAATATATATAAATGACAATTAATAAATGTAACAGCATAATAATAGTAAAATAATTTTGAAACTGACAAAGACCATAAAAATGATAATTAATAAATGTACTAGTATAATAAGGAATTAATTATAAATTTGACAAAAACATATAATTGATAATTAATAAATATAACACTAAAATAATAATATAAAATCACCTAATTGTGAAAAATGATAGAAAAATAATATAAATGTTTCGCTTCATTTAATTAGTGTCGTTTGTTGACGAGGAAAGCTTCAGATCCGTGTTGGTAGAGTTAGGAAACCCATATACGGTTAAACCCTTCAAACGAACTTGAGTTTCTTCAAGTTTCACTACCATGAGATATTTGTCACCGTTATAGAGTTATTTGTCACTGCTAACGGCTATTTGTTACTCACAACATCTATTTGTCACCCTTATCGCTAGCCAGCCGTCGCCTATGTTTCGCTTCAAAATATATCTTTTACTTCTGTTATCTATTTATCACCCTTAGGAGATATTTGTCAGTGCTGAAACCTATTTCTCACCACTGATGACTATTTGTCACCACTATGCGGTGTTAGCCGTCGCGCTTGATTGTGACATATCTGACTTATTGGCTCCAAAACTTCAAATCTTGTTCTTCTTTCTGTCTAACAGTGATAATTAATAAATATAATAATGTAATTATGATAAAATAAATAAAAATGCCAAAAACTATACAAATTAAAAATTTATAAATATAACAAAATAATAATAAAATAATTATGAAAAAGATAAAAACCATATAAAATGATAATTAATAAATGTAACATCATAATAATAGTTAAATAATTATAAACATGACAAAAACTAAAAAAATTGAAAATGATAATTAATAAATGTAACGGTAAAATAATAATGAAATAACTAAAAATGAGAAAAATATAAAAATGATAATTAATAAATGTAACAGCATAATAATAGTAAAATAATTGTGAAAATGACAAAGATCATAAAAATGATAATTAATAAATGTACCAGTATAATAATAAATTAATTATAAATTTGACAAAAAATATATAATTGATAATTAATAAATGTAACACTATAACAATAATATAAAACCACATAATTGTGAAAAATGGTAGAAAACTAATATAAACGTTTCGCTTCATTTAATCAGTGTCGTTTGATGACTAGGAAAGCTTCAGATCTGTGTTGGTAGAGTTAGGAAACCCATACACAATTAAACCCTTCAAATGAATTTGAGTTTCTTCAAGTTTCACTGCCATGAGATATTTGTCACCGTTACAGAGTTATTTGTCACTGTTAACGGCTATTTGTCACTCACAACATCTATTTGTCACCCTTATCGCTCGCCAGCCATCACCTTTGTTTCGCTTCAAAACATATCTTTTACTTCTGTTACCCATTTATCACCCTTTAAAACTATAATTATGCACACAACCTACACAACTCAACATAAAACACACATCCCCCGATAAAATCCACACACCATATAACTCAATGAATAAAATAAATTACAATTATATTAATTCAAATGTGTCATTTTTTACAATTACAATTACAAATCAATAGATATCCATTGGATCATCCTCCATAATCACTAGTTGCAGAAGAATCCCCTCTCTCAGATGACTCCTCCTGCCCAACAATTGCTTCATTTAGCCCAGTTGGATCGACTTCTTCCACTTCATCCTCTATACACAACCGAAGTGGCTCGGCAGATTCGATCAGACCAAGATTAGAAGCAACCAACTCTGTAGTGTCACCCTCGTCTGATTGAAAAGATTCGACACTATAATCCCCTGAGACACCAATTTTTTAGAATACTTGCTCTGTTCAAACCACAATTTTGAAAGAAGCTCATTCCTAAAGCCGGTATCATGATATCTCTCTTGTGGAGAATCAGCATCGACCAACATGTATGTGTAAACCTTCCTCATTTGTCTTGGTCTAAAAGCACGAACAATAGCTTTGGTGTCTCGCCAAGCCATTGGTCTTGCTTTTGGACCAGGACAGACCAAGAAGGTTTACACATACATGTTAGTCGTTGCTGATTCTCCAGAAGAGAGAGATCATGATACCTGCTTCAGAAAAGAGCTTATTTCAAAATTATGGTTTGAATGGAGCGAGTGTTCTAAAAAATTTCGACAACATCTCCCTTAAAAATTGACTATTTTTCACTTTTCTACATCCTAAAAAATTATATTAAACAAAATAAAAATACATCCAACATGTGAACTGAGTGTTGAAATTAGGAATCATGACATGAGAGATTAAATCATGGCAGTGACACCTTGGATGTGACATTATAGAGGCCCTGTGTGGGCGACGGTTGCGGAATGGCGATGGGTGGCCGAGGACGGCGGCTGCAGCGGTGCTGGATGGCAGCCGGTGGGCGGGTCCGGCTGGGACAGCGGCTGGCTGCCACGGCACGGCACCGGAGGGGCAGCGGTGCTATGTCGGAGTGGCTGCAAGGGGGAGCGCGATGGTGGGCTGGCCGGCACTCACGGCGGTGCTGGTTCGCGGAGGAGAGGGAGGGTGCGCAGGGCACTCGTGGGCACACGGGGACAAGGTGGCAATGGTCTGCGGCGAGGGGGGAAAAGCAAGGGATGGGGGAAAAATAAATGGCTTCTAAGGGTAAGAAATACGTCGTAAGGGTGACAAATACTTCTAAGGGTAACAAATGGGTCCTAAGGGTGACAAATAGCTTCTAAGGGTAACAAATGTGTGTCTAAACGTGAAAAATAGTTGTAGTGGTGACAAATGAGAGAGAGAGAGAGAGAGAGAGAGAGAGAGAGAGAGACATTAACAAACAGAAAAAATAGTGGCTCCTGGCATACGTCTCTCCCTCCTACCGTCCTGCTATCCTGCACTCCTATTGCTGGTAAAGTATTCATATTTATTTACTAAAGACTTAAAGTCGGTGGAAGACGAAGGGTCTCTCCCAACTTATGCAAACTACTCATGACTCATGAGTTGAGATTTTTAAAGACGAAGGGTCTCACTACGGCTGGTTTTAATTTTAGAAGTCAAATAGTTAAAATGAGGTAGTTATTATAATTTTGGGAAGTGTAACAATCTTCCATCTTATCATATTTTTTATATTTTATATTTTATATTATATATTTTATAATATAATTTACATAAATGTATATTATATGATATATATTATTATGAACGGATATTTTATGAAACAAATATTATAATGTCTGTATCCGGTCTGATTCAAATTCTAATATTATCCATATCTGAAATAATAAATACGATTTAGAATATTATCCGCTAATTAATATGGATTCGAATTCGAATATTATCCAGCTAAACTATTGATATATTTATATTTATTTTTGTTATTTATTACATATACATATTATGGTTAAACATAAGCTATTCTAGGAGTTTCCGATGGAATATTTCAGTCGAAAATATGTCAAAATTTACATACATATTTCTATTCATTTATGATAATTATTACATAAATATATGTAAATATTAGTGACGGAAACTTTCTTGTTGAAAATCAGTGAGTAATTACCAACATAATTCTGATGAAATTTAAGTTGTCTCTTTTTAGAGACAAAATTTCGCCCGAAATAATAGGTCGAAAATCAGTCCGTATTTACTGACGGATTTGCGACAGAATATTTTTCGTTGGAAAATTATAATAGTTTCGACGTCTTTCCGACGGATATATTGCCGTCGAAAAATTACGTCGGTATTTTCCATGTTTCTTGTTGTGCACTTCCCCACCTCTTACCTGGCCAGTTGACAAATTTGAGAGTGGACTTAAGTTGTATCTATATCGCTTTGTGAAACCCAACCTTTTGATCTAGGTCACACATAGGTGTCATAGGTTAATTGTTTGATAACTTGTTTTTGTCTTCATAAAAAAAAAGCAGTCAAAAAAAAGAGGGGCAATATTTTGGGTATAATTCAATCTAAACCCTGATTTAAGAAGCCCGAGTGTATGCATGGTAGGAGATCTCTCCGTCCTGACCTAACTTAGCCTAAAAGTGAGATTGAGAGAACCCTACATCACAGCCTTAGAAACACTAGGGTTGAGTCTGTGGAGATGGAGGCCCAAGAAGAAGGAATTGTCGCCCATCCTAAAACATTGAAAGATTACATGTATCGTTCGAGGGCTAGGCAATCCTCTTGCATCTTGTTACCTGAAAATAATGGGCATTTTGAGCTTAAATCAGGAATTATCCAAATGTTGCCTGTCTTTAGAAGGGAGGAAGCTGAGAACCCATATCATTATATGAGAGACTTTGAGGAGATTTGCAGTACAATGAGCTTCACTCACCTAAGTGATGAGTCCCTTAAGCTAAGATTGTTCCCATTTTCTTTAAGGGATAAAGCCAAGAATTGGTTGTACTCATTACGGCCTCGGTCGATTACAACATTGGATGGCCTATCCACTGAATTTTTGAGGAAATTCTTCCCAAACCACAAGACTGCCACCATTAGACAAAAACTCAATAGTTTTATCCAACTTCATGGTGAAACCCTGTGGAGATACGTGGAGAGATTCAATGATCTCTTACTGCAATGCCCTCACCATGGATTTGAGCAATGGTGATTAGTCCAAATTCTGTATGAAAGGTTGGATTTCAACACTAGGACTATGGTAGAGTCCATGTGTAATGGGGAGTTCACCAATAATCGAGCGGAAGAAGCTTGGGCATTTTTAGATGAAATTGCTGAAAAATCACAATAGTGAGTGGAGAGGGGAAATCTAGCTGCCTGTACGGAGAGGCCAAACGAGGTCTGACCCGGCCCAACGAGGCCCAGCTCCTTGAAGTGATAGCCCCCGGGTCCACTCAATATAAGCCTAATAACTCACTCGTAACAAGTGCTTCCTAGGCGGCCTTTGGGTTGGGAAGTCCGAGCATCAGTTGATCAGGAGAGACCCTCTAGAGCCCCATATTCCTTGCCCAAACTGTGCACTTATAGCTCGAGAGGCACCTCCTGGGCGAGCACCTTATGCTCTGGCCAACTGATGGAAACTTATCTGTGTGGCCGTTACGCGTCCCTTAAAAGTGGGGAGTTTAAGGGGATAGGGGAAACCAAGAGTCCATATGCTATAAAGAGCCCGCAAGGAGGATGTAACCCCCCCCCCCCCCCGAATCTCCTCAGCTTACAGGGATCATGCACTTAACGAGCCATTATTTAAGCCTGAAGAGCCCTATTGTGCAGAGGTAAGCCAAAAAAATCCTGAGCAGGAACCACTTCACCTTTCGGTGGAGAGGGATCTCGTGCTCCCATCTTCCTCCTAACTCCTCCCTTTGCACTTGTGCTCTACTACACTTGCTGACTTAAGCATCGGAGGGTTTTCCCTGGGGATCCATCCGTGGGCACCCCTGACCTGTTTCCCCTCTTGTAGTTCATACTTCAAGGCTACATGGTTATCCTCTTCCCCGCTCAGGACTAGTGCGAGATCACCCCTCTTCATCTGGTGCCGTCTGTGGGAAACAAACAAAGAGCCATCTTGGTGCGAAGGAATTCTGGCAGGAGGACTGCCGGCGACATGGGAAAGGCCCTGGTGACGGAAGAAGGCGCACCTTCCCTCCCCACGGAGAATTTCCCATCAGGCAACCACGCCAACGAGATACCTCCTTTGGAGGCGGCAGAATAGCTTCCCGGCGGGAGTACCGACGCCCTCCAAACCATCAACGCAAAACTGGATGTCCTCGTTGATCTCATGAGGGCTCAGGCGGCCAAGGAGGAGAAGTCGCATCTCCCTCGGAAGAGCCCCCCTCGCGGAGATGCCTCCCAATAAACCGCTGGAGGCCGTTTTACCCTCCGGGGGCAGCAGCTCATCCGCAACCTATCAGGAGGACCATCGCATGCCCTTCCCCCAGAGCAGGAAGCCTCCTTCACCTAGAGGAGGGAGAAGTCCGGAGCACGCCGACTGTTCCCAGAGACCGAAGCCCCTGAGGAGCACCGGGACAGCATGCAAGTGCGCCCCCCTAGTCCCTCGGGCCAACGACAACCGGAGCTATCCCTCCGGCTGTGAGACTTTGAGAGGCATTTCGCGGAGCAAGAGCGCGCCCTCCGCACCTTGCAGAAGACCTCTCTCGTGGAGGATGAGGAGCGATCCCCGTTCTCCGACTATATCTTGAAGGCCAAGATTTCCCTCAGGATCTCACTTCCAGCCTTCAAGTCGTACGACGGCTAGGGAGACCCGGTCGATCACTACGACAGCTTCAATGCCCTAATGACCCTGCATGGGGCATCCGACGCAATCAAGTGCCGAGCGTTCATGACCACTCTAGTTCAGGGCCCTCACCCCTGACAGCGTCCACAGCTTCAAGCAATTCGGGCGAGTGTTCAAGGAAAGCTTCGCCGGCAGCGGTCCACCTCAGTCGGTGGCAGGATTACTGGCACTCAAGCAGGAACAGGGGGAGAAGTTGCGTGCTTATATCAACCGATTTAAATCGGAAGCCCTGCGCATCCCCCGCCTGGATGTTGCCTCGGCCATCACCGCATTAACCGGGGGTACCCGCGATGAAAACCTACGGCGCGAGCTAGTGCTTTATCCTCCCACCTCCCTCTCCGAGCTAGTGACCCTGGCCCTGCGCCATGCAGAGTGCGAAGAAGTCCTCAGCGCCTGCCGAGGCACGACAGGCTCGGGTCGGGAGGGGGACAAGAAGCGACCGTCCGAGCAAGGGACGGGACAAGAAAAGAGGTGGAACCAGGATGAAGATCGTAAGGAGCCGTCCCAAAAGTACGAGCAGTATACTCTCTTTACTGCTCCTGTCTATGAAATCTATGAAGACATCAAAGGCTCGGGTCTCCTCCACAAGCCCGAGCCTATGAAGGCCAAGCACCGCAATCGCCACAAGCATTGTTTGTTCCACAGCGATCACAGGCATCACACCACCGATTACCATCAACTCCAAGACGAGGTCAAGCACCTCATCCGCCAGAGACACCTATCTCGATACGTGTCCGGGCAGAAGGAAGACCGAGGTGCCCCCAAAGAAATCGACAATCCCCCCATGGAGTCCACATTAACTTCATCCCAGGCGGCGTGGCATCAGGAGGAGACAATAGCTGAGGAAGAAAGCGTCACGCCGAGCGGGCGAGTCGAGCGTCTGTTGAGCTCCCTAAGACCCTGCAGGCGAGCGAACCGTAGTCCCTGGTTTTCTCTGACCAGGACCTGGAAGGGTTAACCACCCCGCATGACGACGCTCTTGTTGTATCGGCCACGATAAACCATTGTAACGTAGACAGGATCTTAGTTGACAATGGCAGTGCCCCTGAGGTATTATCCTATGAGTGTTTCCTCAAGATGGGAGAGAATCCATCTAAACTCCGCCCGATCCGAACCCCCCTGTGTGGGTTCAATGGTCGGGCAACTTATCCTGCGGGAGCCCTGAGCCTGCCAGTTACTATCGGCACCCCGCCCAAAATTGCTACGGCCATGGTGGACTTCATCGTGATTAAAGGGATGACGGCATATAACGCAATCTTTGGCCGAGGTATCCTCAATCGAATGAAAGCTGTGCCCTCTACATTTCACAAAAAAATGAAGTTCCCTACCAAGTATGGCGTGGGGGAGGTCCGGGGCAACCATGCATTGGCTAGACGGTGCTATATAATCTCGGTTGAAGACACTAGGCCGGAAGGGAAAAACAAAGGAGTAAAGGGAGCCGACGAGGGACCAGCAACATATGAGCCTGGCGGCGAGTTGCTAACGGTCTTTCTCAATGGTGACCCGACTCTAGGAGTCAAGATCGGAGCCGATCTACCACTTGAGGAACAAGAAAAATATTAGGATTTCCTTGCCCAGTACATCCGAGTCTTTGCATGGTCGGAAGAGCACCTTCCTGGGATCTCGGGAGACATGGTGATGCACAAGCTCAACCCCGACCCAACGGTGAAGCCCGTCCAACAACGCAGAAGAAGCAAACGGTCATCAAGGAGCAAGTCACCAAGGGACAAAAGATTGGTCTCTTCCATCCTATCCTGTACCCTACATGGCTCGCCAATGTCATCCTGGTACCGAAAGCTTCGAGAAAGTGGCGAATGTGCGTAGACTTCACCGACCTCAACAAGGCTACCCCGAAGGATTGCTACCCGCTGCCAAGCATCGATCAACTGGTCGACTCAACCTCTGGAAACGAGCTGCTCAGCTTCCTAGACGCCTACTCTGGTTACCATCAGATCAAGATGGACCCGGAGGACATCGAGAAGACGGCCTTCATCACCGACTTCGGTGTACACTGCTACACCCAAATACCGTTCGGGCTGAAGAACGCTGGAGCGACATATCAGAGACTGATCAACCACATCTTCAAAGGATAGCTCGGTCGGAACGTCAAGGCCTACATTGATGATATGCTCGTCAAAACACCGAAGGCCGAAGACCACCTTGCTGACTTAGACGAGACCTTCGACACCCTCCTGAGGTGCAACATGAACCTCAATCCTACTAAATGCGCCTTCGGAGTCAGATCCGAAAAGTTCCTAGGCATCCTAGTAACTCAGCGTGGGATTGAAGCCAACCCCGACAAGGTTCAGGCCATCCTGAACATGCGGCCACCCACCTGCATCAAGGACGTCCAACGCCTTACGGCCCCGCATTGCTGCGCTCAACCGCTTCCTGTCCCGGGCGACCGAATGATGCCCACCCTTCTACAAATTTTTGAGGGGACCCAAAATGGCATCTGCCACGTTCGCCTGGGATGAGGAATGTCAGAAAGTGTTCACCAAGCTCAAGGAATTTTTGGCCTCGCCCCCGGTGCTGTCCAAGCCGGTCCAGTGTGAAGCTCTACACCTCTACCTCTCGGCGACCCCTTCCACAGTAAGCTCGGTCCTGGTCAGGAACGACGCGGGGGTCGAGAGACCGGTTTACAATACTGGCTGTAGACACCCAATTTTGGCCGATAATTTGAGCATTTTCTTTGTTCTCCTAGTTGATGCCCCAATTGATCTTTAATTGGTTGATTTTCTGGGATTTCTCCCCTTCTTGGCCCAACATTTCAATTCCATACCTTGGATCTCGTCTCAAGTTTGGTATCCCCGCGCTACCCGCTCTTATCGCTTTCTTACTCATAGCGCGTTGTGGATCTAATTGGAGCAGTTGTTATTTCTTGACATTTGATCGTTATAGCATCCATTTTGGATATTTTTCTCACTTAACATTTGATTAAATGGCTGCCCAGGATATTCCTCTCTTCTTTTTAATCATTTAATGGGCCTTTACTTGTCGCGCTATATCGTCATAGCGCGTTCTTCATGAACGCGCTATGGTTGTATAGCGCGTTATCAGCCAGAATCCCTTTCCAAACCGGACTCCCTTCTTTCGATCCAGAGTCCTTATCTGGTAAGTTGCTGACTGTGTTTCTTATCCAGGAAGGTTTCTAAACCTATCAGGAGTCTTTCCCTCTCATTAATCGGCAGGATTACCTCAGTTTGAGCCGCCAAATCTTTGAATTGAATCAAACTCCGACCTAGGGTTTGGGTTCGATCTTCCTCCTTTAAATTGAACCCTTTGGCCGTCGTTTGTGAGGGATGCAACTCAGGGAAGTGACGAGGAGAAGGATGCTCCTAGTTCCAGATCAATAACTCCTTGCTTCTCGCACATCTAAGGGAGTATTTAAGGGCTATGCTTGTGTTCTTCCCCGTTCTTCTTTTCTTCCTTAATTCATTGAGTTTAATCTCTGCATACATAGCATATTGATTTCAAAATTCTCATTTTGCAAAATACATGCATTCACACACATCACACCCATCTTTTGGCCCTAATATAGGGGTTTAAAACAACCCAAACCCCCAGGTAATCGAGCCCCCTTTTTACATGCTTTTGATTAAGAATAGGGGCAGATTCTACTCAAATCTCGATTTAATGGGCCTTCTGTTTGTTGTTTATGATTGTTTGCAGGCACTAGAGGATTGATACGTGGAGCCCTTGCACCTTGGCCGGCCCTGGAGCAAGGAAGGAATGAACCCAAATAAACCCCGCTACCTGTCTGATATCGCGCTATATGAAGATAGCGCGACCTGAAGAATGCGCTAGGACGATATAGCGCGTTAATCTCCAGGCCCACGGCTGCCCTTCATGAATTTCTGAGGTATGTAACATGCCCCTATCATAATCTCTTATTGTTCGGCATGTTTCTGGCCTCAGTGGCGATCACGGATCTTAATTGTTGCATATGAGCATCCCCTTTTGTATCATTAATTTAGTTCTATATCTTGCCCAAAATCTTCATTAATTATCAATTCGTGGGTGATTCATAATTGCACATGATCCTTAAGTAGGAAGAAGATAGGGCGATTATGAATGCGAAAAGAGGCATGATGCATGCAGGGCTAAAAATAAAAAGAAATCATCAAAACCAATGCTAAGAAAAGATAAAATATAAGATACTCAAGGATAATATTGCTAAATCAAACAGATTCAGGTCAAGAATTATCCGCAACCACAGCGTGCGAGATGAAGTCTATCGTCCCCAAATTTGTTTTGACCTAACGGCCTATCCGACGATTAACTGCATGTTTCTAAATCATCACTGTTTTTGGTAGAGGGGAACTCAAATCCCGAAACATACAGAGAACCAGCTGGTCCTTGAGATAATATAATAATATAAATAGCATATAGTAATGCAATAAAAGAAGGGACAAAGAAATACTTACCTGATGGCGTGCCATATGTTTCTTTTCTTTTCTGCAATCTCAATATTAAGCAAATTCAAGCAAATTCAGCATATGCAATCTCAATGTTAAGCAAATTCAAGCATCATATACAAACAAATGAACATAATCCACTCCCATCATATGTTCACATGTCATTCCTCCTCTCTTCCCCCCTTCCTTCTATTTTTATTTTTCCTTTACTTTGATTATCGCGCTATGTATACATAGCGCGACAGTGTCGCGCTATGAATATATAGCGCGTCATCTACCCGTAGGTTTTCAAAACCGCCCCCCCCTTTCTATTATTTCAAACTTGCTCTTTCCCTCTCCCTACTCCCTCTCTCGCCCTCTCGCCCTCTCGCCCTCTCACAGCCTAGCCCCGTCCATTTGCATCAGTCGGATGAAGGGAGACGCCCCCCGATGCTCCAAACGGCGCGCCACCCGCGGCCGCCAAAGATCAAACGTGGAAGAAGAACGGGCGCCCTCCCCCGTGGAAGAACATGTCGATTCGGAGGCCACGGTCTCGGCTAGGCTCGAAGGAGACGAAATGAACATCCCCGATGACGAGGCCCAGGAAGTTGAGGGTGCCCCGGCAGCCGAAGAAGCGGCGACAGAGCCGGTTGGAGGCGGGGCGGCCCGAAAGCGGCGAGTGGTAAGAAACCCGCCCTAATCTTGTTTTTCTTTTGATTTTCCTTATCTTTTCCTTTTAAATGGATGAAAACGGAAGGGGAGCCACCCCCCTAAATCAAAATGTAGGGCAAAATGCCCATGAATGGAAATTGGGGAATGAGGGGTCGCCCCCTACCTACAGAAGATGAACGCGCTATATTTTCATAGCGCGTTCTTGAAGAACGCGCTATGACGATATAGCGCGACATCTAACAGCAAACAAGTTTCTTCATTTTCTGATTTATCTTTTGTTTGATGATCACAGAAATTGATTATTTCTTCTTTTATGTGGTGTGCAGGGTGTGGAAGGTGCAGTCCGTGCCCGGATTTCTTGGACATTGGTCCGGGCCGCGTACCACGCACTACCGGAGTTTCAAAGGGCCCGTCTCCGCCATATGGGCTTCGGGGAATTTCTGGAGATAGAAGTGCTGAGAGTGGACGTGGGGCTGATCAGGGCTCTAAAAGCCAGATGGGACACGGGATGCAAGGCCTTCCTCTTCCCCTAGGGTCATATGATCCCGACCTTAGAGGACGTCACGTGCATCACCGGGCTGCGGGTGCACGGATCGGCAGTGACGGGCTACACTTACCCCGACTACCGGGAGATGGCGCGCAGGCTGCTGGGCTTGGAGCTAGAGGGTACCGGCTGGACCTCGCTAGTGTCGAGGATCGTCTTGCAGGAGAGTCTCGGCCTGTTCCACACGCAGAGGGAGGTGGGGGAGACTTCGACAGCTCATGAGAAGAGGTTAGAGACTGGAGCCAGGGAGAGTTTTACGACTCAGGCATGCCCACAGGCAGACATGGAGTTGAGGAGCTTCCTTATTCTGCTGATCGGCAAGCTGCTTCTAGCGACCCAGGGCGACGCAGTGAGCTGTCGATTTCTACCCTTACTGGAGGATCTAGACAGAGTCGGACGATATGCTTGGGGTGCGGCAGTCCTTGCCCACTTGTTTGACAGCTTCGGCATCTCCTCACTTCAGTCTTCACTCGGGGGGTTCTACCCTCTACTTCAGGTTTTCTCTCTAAGCCTTAAACTCCAATGATTAAGTTATGCACTTTCTTCTTATATTGATCACATGAGCTTCATTTCAGGTTTGGAGTTATCTATATCTTCCTACCCTCAGGCGCGCCTAGGAGATCGGGGAGATTTACTGCCCTTGGCCAGACGATGGACCGCTACACGAGATGGCCGGTCTCTGAAGGACCAGGTCGCCCATATCCAGGAGACGCTAGACATGATGCCCCACATAGAGGTAAGATTGAATTTTGAAATTGAATTGAATTGAATTATGTTGAATTATGAGTGGAATCGAGGGCAATGATAAATTGAATTATGCAGGTGGTCTGGACTCCCTATCAGAGGGACATCGGGGTGATGCCTTGGGTGGAGGCGGCCATCCCATACTTTGGGAGAGAGATCTGGTTACATGCCCTCAACCTGGTCGAGCCCCTATATCATAGACTGATCATGAGGACACTAGGGCTCCACCAGGAGGTAGTAGAGTTTCCGACCCAGGCGACGGACCCACGACCTGGGCGACGCTTTCGAGGCCTCAAGGGGACAGATGATTGGCGGCAGCGAGCTCGAGAGCAGTTGGCAGATTGGAAGAGGCGCCGCTGAGCAGTCCCTGCGGGAGCGGATTCATATGATGCCTATCTCCAGGCCTACTCCCAGGCATATGGCAGCCGAGTCTATCAGAGTGCTCGCGGACAGGTATGCTTTTAATTTATTTGCACTTCCATTATAAAACCTGGTTATTTGATATGTGATCAACATGTGTTTATTGCAGTTTGACACAGAGGGGAGACTGGCCCTGGTACAGGGACTCCTCGATTCCACAATCCGGTAGCGCGAGGATCTCCAGCACACCGTTGATGAGTTGGTAAGAACTTGTAATTCAGAATGATTTGGATTTGAATTGTAATTAATGATAATGCTCTCTTCTCAACGCGAGGAGCTGGAGGCAGTCCAATCCTCGCACGGCGCTTCATCCTCTACTCAGCCCGTCTGCGACCACACCGAGCTAGAGAGCCAGCTCGCCAGTGCAGTGGCTCGGGCGGAGGCAGCCGAGGCCTCCCTTCAGGAGAGAGTAAGCAATCTATTCTCTTAATCTTGGTTTTTGAAAAAAATTTATTATTATCAGTTATTTACCAAGATTTCGAATGCAGGAGCAGGAGCTGCGCGTGACAAAAGCAGAGCTGAGGCGACGCGATGCGGAGGAGCTTCCCCGAGATGTAGCAAAGCTGCGCCTTCTCCTCGGGGTGGAGAGGAGTGAGCGGCAGAGAGAGAGAGAGGATGGGGACAGAGAGAGGGAAAGATGGGAGAAAGAGAGAGTGGAGCGGGAGCTTGAGAGAGTGGAGCTACGTACTCGATTAGGGATCACCGAGCAGCAGGCGAAGGATGCGGAGGATCGCTACCGGCGTGGGCGTGAGCGGGCCCAAAGCGAGGGATACTCCCGAGCTTACTCGAGCATAGATTACTTAGTTACCTCCTCTGAGCACCAGAGGAGGGAAGATGCTGAGAGGGGAGCACAGGGTGACAGGGTTTCGGCTTCCCGGGTATAGATGGCTCCTCCTAGGTCTTCGCGGGGAGGACAGGAGGAGGCTGAGAGCTCACGTAGAGGGGGAGACCAGGAGGGTCGAGGTGAGAGCTGAGAGTTTGCTGTACCCATCTCATTTTGTACATTTGTGATATGTTATAGTGGAATGAGACAGTTCTTAGTACTTGTTGCAGCTTGTGTGATTGCTTTTCATTTTGCGTGCCTCTTCAAAAGGATGCCATCAGAAATAAATTTTTTTTGGAATTTTCAAAAATATGTAAATTTTTATGAGTTTTGAAAATATTTGAATTTTTATGTGGATTTTGAAAAATATTTGAAGATTTTTTATTTTTCCTTTTCTACAATGTTCAATTTTTTTGGAATTTTTGGCAATATTCAAATTTCTTTGGAATTTTTGGCAATATTCAAATTTCTTTGGAATTTTTGGAAATATTCAAATTTCTTTGGAATTTTTGGCAATATTCAAATTTCTTTAGAATTTTGGGTTTAGACATTGCTAATGCAGCATCAATGGATGTTTCAAACCACTGGCTAGGGGTTCTTGTTCCTTCCCCTTTTGCTTAAAACTGCCCACAGCTGGGCGTGCATTGAAGGGTGGTGCCCTATAACTGACTGCCCTTGATTAACGGTGCCCCTACCAAGGCCATACCCGAGAAACATTCGATCTTAGAGGGAGGAGAGAAGAATAATTGGAGATAAGCTTTATGCAGGATGGGAGATGTCGGGACTTGAATTCCTTCCAAGGTGTTTCCCCTCAAAGAGGTAGTCTGTTGTGCCGGGGCTTTGTGCCTTTGATTTTTAGACCCTTGACATGCATACGACCAGGGTTTCCCTGCGGGGACTTTGCCACTCTTGACATGCCATAATTCATAATTTAACATTTATCGAAATTTCGACTAGATTTTCATAGTAGCCCTTTTGGCGAGATATATATCATGAAAACTCATATGAAAACTCATATTAATTTTGGGTCAAGACTGCCCCTATTTGAGACTCCTCTCGTATTGGGGATTACCCTGATTGGGTCATCTCATCCGTCAATCTCTTGCCCCTGCATTCGGCCGAGTAAAGAAGTGAAAAAGACTTTCAGGAATTCTCATGGCATGGCCAAAGTAGCAACGGTGTTTTATCCAAAGGTGTCGGCTAAGGACGCCGTGAAGTGTGTGGAATGCCCAGCTAAGGGTTGCTCTTAACAAGTGAGGAGAGAATGTTGAATCCCCAGTGCGGGGTTCTTTTAACCAAAGTGCTGCATAGCAAGCCTAAAGACTCTTTTGAGAATGATTTAATTAAGATAAAGGTTTAAAACACCACTTTTGATCTTGTTAAGAAGCACTTTATTTTGAAAATCATGCGTGAAGCAATGAGATAATGATATCATGAAATGAGTACTAACGCCAATATGTTACCTTGCAACCTTTGTAGAAGCAGCTGTCAGAGACGAGGTTGATCATCGTGGGATAGTCCTCTTTGGCAGTCAAAAGAATTGGAAGTAAAGGGTTTTAAAGTGGCTTAACAAGAAGGAGTGGTGCCAAGACCAGACTCAGACGAATAAGGAAAAAAAGGGAGAGAGGCGAGGGCTAGAACTCCCTCACTAAGGCGCGGAGACCCTGATCACATGGAACAGTCTACAGAAGAAGCGAAGAATTAGAAGGAGGAGTGAGGACTAAAGCCTCGAAAGCAGTGAGAGAATGGGCAGATGCCCAAGGCAGTGGATGTGGAAGAAGTTGGGTCGGACCCATGATTAGGAGGAATTAGAAGAAGAAATTGATAGATGGAAAGAGGCGGATCCGGAGGGTCCGAAGGTTGTGGAGTAGAATCCTGATAGGAGGAATCAGAATCTGGAGGCTCCGGAGGGATAAGATGTCGAGGGACGCGATGCCCTGGGAAGAAATATGGAAAGAGATGATGGAAGAAGAGGAAGAAAATGAAGGACGTGATATCCCGGAGGAGCAGAAAGATGAATCGGAAGAAAGATGGAGGGTCCGGAGGTCCCGGAGGAAGCAAATGGAAAGGGGCGTCATGCCCTGGAAAAAGATAGAAAGAATAAGATGGAGAATCTGGAGGTTCCGGGGGAAGAAGATGAAAAGGGGCGTGATGCCCGAGGGATAAAGAGAGAAGTGAAAGATCCGGAGGTTCCAGAGGAATGAGGTGTAAAGGGATGTGATGCCCTAAGCAGAAGGAAAGAGAATTCGGAGGTTCCGGAGGAATGAGATGGAAAGGGGCGCGATGCCCAAGAAGGAAGTCTGGAAATTCCGGGAGAATGAGATGAAAAAGGGCGCGATGCCCTAGCAGGATAAAGGAGAAACCCGGAGGGTCCGGGTGCAGGAGTTGGAAAGGGGCGCGATGCCCTGAGAAGAGATTGGAAAGGGGACAATGCCCGAGCAATGAAGATGAATAGGATGGGAAATGCGGGATATCCGGAGGTGCCGGAAGGCGGGGAAGATACGGGTCCGGAAACCCGGGAAAGAAGAAGTGTAATTGCATGCAATAGGATGGATGCGATGAGTGCAGTGAATGCGTGAATGCAATGAGATGCAAAGAACGTGAAGAATGTGAAGGGCGAGAGGATGAGATCCTCTTCCTTACCCCTGGAGTGGCCCATGAAGAATTGGTGACAGACAATAATGTGAATGGCGTTGAATAGAAGGTGGATAGAACAGTGGAAGGCCCCTTAGCACCAAGATAACTGCCCCTCCACGGTAGTGAAAGTGTATAGCCAATCGGCCCAAAGAAAGAAGCTTCAATAATAAATGACAACCCCCTTGAAGAGTGGAGAGTAATAATGTGAGGGAGTTGGGACAGGAAGCATTGCCATGCCCATTGATTGCGGTATATAAAGAATGTTGACAAAATTGGGCATTCGCCCCTTGTATGGAAGAATGAATTCAGGATTTGTAAGTTGGAACAAGGGGTGCCCTGCCCTACCCTTGGGTGGCATTAACGTTTGGCATTCTGATGGGGACATTACCTCCCATGCCCACGTTCACAGCTCGTCTCCACACCCCGGTTACATCCGGCACACCCCGGTTACATCCGGCATGGTTTAGTCATTTAATTTTGAGTCCTATGTAATTTTATTTGAGTCATTTGATGTATTTTCCCTTTTATTTGAGTCATGTTCCTAGGTCTTGCATTTATTTTCCTAAGTTTGAGTGTCATTAGATTGTGTAATGTGCTATTGGGCCCAATTCTTCGGGCTTGGCCCATGAGCCCCCCCTACCCCTTCGGTTATTTGTTATTGAGTCTTTTGTAAGGGACTTTTGTAGAAATGTGGGTTTCCTATATATAGGACCACATTCCCCCCATTTCAACTTAATGAATGAATCAATGAAAAACTTGCCATTTTGAAAGTTCAAACCTCTTATCTAGTGGAGAGATTCCATTATTTGGGTGAGAAACCCTAGGGGAGAGATTCCCCACCCATTCCTCTCTTAATCTCTCTCTTTCACCCCTCTTTCTCTCTCCTCTACACCCAAATCCGAAAATCTTCTCTCTCCTCCCTTCCCAACCACCACTCTCCCACCTACCCCCATTAAAGACCACTCCCCTTCCCCACACATCCCATTACTCCACCCCCTAGTCCCAAGAGAGCTTCCACCAATCCTAGCTCCACCTCCCAACCCCCAACTACCCCACCCACTTCCCCAAGCACCCTTCCCACAACCCCAAGCACCCCTATTATGTTCCCCACACACCTCTTCCCATCCCCCAAGACCAAAATTTAATCCCACCCTTAAACCCATTTTCAAAGACCCTTTCCCTCTCACCCACCTTCCCAAATTCGTAGCTCCTCCTCCCACCACCTGTTAGACCCCCTTCCAGACCCCATTCATCCCTTCCCCCACCTTAGAACACCCCCTCCTAGACCCCCTCACAGCCCGGGCTTCCCCCACACTCATCCACCCCCATTTCCCCTCCCACATACCCCATTCCCCCCCATCATCTTCAACCTACAGCTCTCAACCAAAGATCTGCAGAAGAGCAGCAGCTTGCAGAGGCGACCACGGCTTCCCCCGGACGTTTCTGAAGGATCAATAGCCATTATTGGAAGCGTCTGCCTGTCCTCTTCGCAACGAAAGTGGGTTCATCCTCATCGCAGCTCGGTGCTGTCTGGGAGCCCCGTTCTCCCACGACTGCGCAGGTCGGCCACTGCAGAGTTCTAGAACCGGAGGAAACGCTTCACAACGACGAGCCCTGAAGGAATCAGGCTTCAGGGTCTTCTGCAAAGTTCTTCCTCGGCTTGTCTACTTTCAGAATCAGGAAGCGGAAGTCCATTCAGCATCTGAGAGCAGGAGTTACCAATTTTCTCCCACAATTGCGCGACTCTGCTTTCCACAGTCTGCACCGACCCCTCTTCACTCTTCTGGTTCCACAGATCATCTCCGGCACCTTTTGGGGTCTCCGTTTTATTTGATGCAAAGAGGACTCTCCCGCGGTTCTAACGGCGCTGACAGCACCTCATTCGGAGTTCAGGAGCGGTCGGGACAGCCTCGTCTTCCTACTGTTGGTGACCTGCTACTGCCAGTCTGAAAATCAGAGGCCTTGTTCGAGCTCCCGCCCCAACCGGCAGTGACTCCAGAAGAACTTAAGAAAATTCTGAGGCAATCCCCTTCCAGCTACGAAGGTTTTCCATTTGGTCTCGTCGTCAACAAAATTCCTGATCAAGATCTACAACAGCAACACCGACCCTCTGTCCTGACTCGCAGACAGTAAGCAGATTCGGCGTCCACCCTTATTCCTCGTTCTTTGCTATAGTTTCCCCACCCCGCTTGGCCGGCTGAAGGTCCCTCCCTGAGTGGAGGTAATATTGTCTGTAATTTCATTAACCCCCACCCCAAGATCCCCTTCCTGCGAGAGGTGTAGTGATGTACTTTGTTTGGGCAGGTCAAGCGACACCGCCGCGGCGTGTGGGGATCCACTCGCCTCCCCGCTCGCCCTCGTCTCCGACCGGGACCGGTTTCTTCAAACCGGTCGAGTAAGTGCTCAAACCTTCACTCCAGTTAGTGCTTGTCTTTCAATATTAGTTCTAATTCCGCTGGTTATGCGAGTGAGAGCCCGATCCTCAAGCCCCATTACCTTGAGTGATCACCGTGGGAAGAGTGCAACTGGTGCCTTCGGCACTTCGTCGGCCCCGTTGAATTGGACTTCCAAATCCATTGGGAATCAAATCTTGGCCTTGCTGGCCCTCTACCAGCAAGGGCCCAACCCCTCAACCTCACCTTGGCATTACAAAGTTACCCCGGGCTTGGGTGAGCGACGAGAGAGCGGTGGCCCAATTCGGCCCATTTGAATGCGATTGTGCTTGCTTGCATTAGGTCCGAGGTAGTATCACATCAATTGGTATCAGAGCAAGTTCTAGACTTGTCTCTACTAAGTCTTGTCCTAGGGCCATTGCATTTATCACTCGATCATCATGGCCACTTCCTACTTAGCTTACTCGTCTCGCTTGGACCCAATAGATGCCTTTGTGTTTGATGGAACCCACCCTAGTTTATATCTAGAATGGGAAAGCTCCATAGATCACCACTTTGGGAGGTTCACCCTGTCAGGGTCTATGCAAGTCAACTATGCCAAAAGTTTGCTATGGCGCCAAGCTAGGAATGAATGGCAAAACATTGTAGGCTTAAGGGAAGTTGGAAGGCAAGAGCCAATCGACTCTTGGGTTGAGATGAGAAATGAACTTAGGAAGATTTATGCCCATATGGACCCTCCTATCACCATAGAGGAAGCCCAAGCTCCCAACAATATAGAAGAAGAGCCTCAATCTTCCCCCACCCCTCATGGTCTGGATCCTCAAAGGCCATGCACCGTCACACATGGCACCCTCACCATAGATGAGTCCATACTCCAATGGCTCAAGCAATGTCCCACCCTCCCTAGCTCACCACCATTGGGATATAAATCCCAAATTGTTCCCACCCGACCTCCCTATGTCACTTATCAAAACTTCTACTCTGTGGAAGACTTGGGAGACCTTATGGATTGCCTACATTGGCAAGCCCACTTAACCGGCCTACTAGCCATGGGACCATTGGAGCCTAGCACCGTCAACTTTGTCCACCCATCCATTGGTTCCATCACCTCCCTTTGCACAAGTGGGCATTATACTAGTGATATCCTCCTATTTCTCCCCTTGGAGGAAGAACCCATCCCGGTCTACTCCCCACCCCTTGAGATCCCAAGTACCTTGAACGGTCAACCCACTAGAGACCTTGGACCAACTACTTGGGAGGAGGATGACTCACCACCTTGTAAGGACCTTGGGGACATAGAGTTCCTCTCTCTAGGTAGCCCTTACCATGATCCCTTTGACCCATTCCAATGGGAGTACGGATACCCATGTGGCCCAACCACCTTATACACCACCCACCTTCCCCTACTCCAACCCACCGTGATGGATCAAACCCACCCCTTCCTAGACTCGGGTTACACCTTGGGAGCCATGACCTTGGGCCATATATCCCTAGGTAATCAGGTTGTACCCCACCCCATGATGACTACCTTCTTAGATCCATTCGATCCTTTCCAATGGGAGTTCAAAGGTTGTCCCACACCTATACACATGGAAGTCACCTTTGGGAAAAGTATGCATGTGTCTAGGCTTACCATACCCCTTGGCATGAACACTATGTTGGGTCCATTCATTCATATCACCCACATGTCAAGTAGAAAGTATGAGTGGTCCACATTCGGATGTCATGGTCCTCCTTCATTCATCATGGATCTTAAGCATGTCAAAAGCATCTATGGATGTCCGGGTCCCCCCACATTCATCACCACTTTACATGATAGGTTCACCTACGGGTGCCCCGGCCCACCTAGGCCCACCAAAGTCTACATGACAACATTGCATGATAAGTCCACATATGGTTGCCCCGGCCCTCCAAAATCCATCAAAGTCTTCTTGGCATCAAAGCATGGTTGGTCTACTTTTGGTTGCCCAGGTCCACCCATCACCCCTAGAATGTCAACATTCACAAAATTACATGAAAGCCTTTGCAAGCACATAAGCAAAAAGAATGAGGCTTATAAGAGGAGGGCCGACTCTCATCGGCGTCACCAAGAATTCCATGAGGGTGACTTTGTGATGGTAAGGACGGAGAGGCTCTCCCCGGGAGCCAACTCTAAACTGAGGCCACGTGGGGCTGGTCCCTTCCAGGTCTTGAGGTGCATTGGTACAAATGCCTACGAGTTAGATCTCCCTGAGGAGTATGGAATAAGTCCCACATTCAATGTCGCCGACCTAGTGTCATATAAGGGACCCACGGTGGTACCTAGTGAGGAGATTGAGCCTACTTCTTCCCTTGAGAGAGCACCCACCCGTGAGGAGAGATCACCAGCCAGGAGAGCCCAGCGTGAACAAATTGAACAAATATTGGATGAACAAGTCACTACCACTGGGAGCAAGGTATACGAGCGCTATCTCGGCAGGTGGATGGATCGGTCTCGTTCGGAAGACTTGAGGGCAGTACCACTTCTACACCCTCCCAGGAGGGAAGGACACTTACTCTACGGAGTCGAGTTCTCCGCACCCCGGGAGTATGATGGGGACATCACCTCCCATGCCCACATTCACAGCTCGTCTCCTCACCCCGGTTGCATCCGGCATGGTTTAGTCATTTAATTTTGAGTCCTATGTAATTTTATTTGAGTCATTTGATGTATTTTCCCTTTTATTTGAGTCATGTTCCTAGGTCTTGCATTTATTTTCCTAAGTTTGAGTGTCATTAGATTGTGTAATGTGCTATTGGGCCCAATTCTTCGGGCTTGGCCCATGAGCCCCCCCTACCCCTTCGGTTATTTGTTATTGAGTCTTTTGTAAGGGACTTTTGTAGAAATGTGGGTTTCCTATATATAGGACCACATTCCCCCCATTTCAACTTAATGAATGAATCAATGAAAAACTTGCCATTTTGAAAGTTCAAACCTCTTATCTAGTGGAGAGATTCCATTATTTGGGTGAGAAACCCTAGGGGAGAGATTCCCTACCCATTCCTCTCTTAATCTCTCTCTTTCACCCCTCTTTCTCTCTCCTCTACACCCAAATCCGAAAATCTTCTCTCTCCTCCCTTCCCAACCACCACTCTCCCACCTACCCCCATTAAAGACCACTCCCCTTCCCCACACATCCCATTACTCCACCCCCTAGTCCCAAGAGAGCTTCCACCAATCCTAGCTCCACCTCCCAACCCCCAACTACCCCACCCACTTCCCCAAGCACCCTTCCCACAACCCCAAGCACCCCTATTATGTTCCCCACACACCTCTTCCCATCCCCCAAGACCAAAATTTAATCCCACCCTTAAACCCATTTTCAAAGACCCTTTCCCTCTCACCCACCTTCCCAAATTCGTAGCTCCTCCTCCCACCACCTGTTAGACCCCCTTCCAGACCCCATTCATCCCTTTCCCCACCTTAGAACACCCCCTCCTAGACCCCCTCACAGCCCGGGCTTCCCCCACACTCATCCACCCCCATTTCCCCTCCCACATACCCCATTCCCCCCCCCTCCATCATCTTCAACCTACAGCTCTCAACCGAAGATCTGCAGAAGAGCAGCAGCTTGCAGAGGCGACCACGGCTTCCCCCGGACGTTTCTGAAGGATCAAGAGCCATTATTGGAAGCGTCTGCCTGTACTCTTCGCAACGAAAGTGGGTTCGTCCTCATCGCAGCTCGGTGCTGCCTGGGAGCCCCGTTCTCCCACGACTGCGCAAGTCGGCCACTGCAGAGTTCCAGAACCGGAGGAAACGCTTCACCACGACGAGCCCTGAAGGAATCAGGCTGCAGGGTCTTCTGTAAAGTTCTTCCTCGGCTTGTCTACTTTCAGAATCAGGAAGCGGAAGTCCATTCAGCATCCGAGAGCAGGAGTTACCAATTTTCTCCCACAATTGCGCGACTCTGCTTTCCACAGTCTGCACCGACCCCTCTTCACTCTTCTGGTTCCATGTATCATCTCCGGCACCTTTTGGGGTCTCCGTTTTATTTTCTGCAAAGAGGACTCTGCCGCGGTTCTAACGGCGCTGACGGCACCTCATTCGGAGTTCAGGAGCGGTCGGGACAGCCTCGTCTTCCTACTATTGGTGACCTGCTACTGCCAGTCCGAAAATCAGAGGCCTTGTTCGAGCTCCCGCCCCGACCGGCAGCGACTCAAGAAGAAATTAAGAAAATTCTGAGGCAATCCCCTTCCAGCTACGAAGGTTTTCCATTTGGTCTCGTCATCAAAAAAATTCCTGATCAAGATCTACAACAGCAACACCGACCCTCTGTCCTGACTCGCAGACAGCAAGCAGATTCAGCGTCCACCCTTATTCCTCGTTCTTTGCTATAGTTTCCCCACCCCGCTTGGCCGGCTGAAGGTCCCTCCCTGCGTGGAGGTAATATTGTCTGTAATTTTATTAACCCCTACCCCAAGATCCCCCTCCTGCGAGAGGTGTAGTGATGTACTTTGTTTGGGCAGGTCAAGCGACACCGCCGCGGCGTGTGGGGATCCACTCGCCTCCCCGCTCGCCCTCGTCTCCGACCGGGACCGGTTTCTTCAAACCGGTCGAGTAAGTGCTCAAACCTTCACTCCAGTTAGTGCTTGTCTTTCAATATTAGTTCTAATTCCGCTGGTTATGCGAGTGAGAGCCCGATCCTCAAGCCCCATTGCCTTGAGTGATCACCGTGGGAAGAGTGCAACCGGTGCCTTCGGCACTTCGTCGGCCCCGTTGAATTGGACTTCCAAATCCATTGGGAATCAAATCTTGGCCTTGCTGGCCCTCTACCAGCAAGGGCCCAACCCCTCAACCTCACCTTGGCATTGCCAAGTTACCCCGGGCTTGGGTGAGCGACAAGAGAGCGGTGGCCCAATTCGGCCCATTTGAATGCGATTGTGGTTGCTTGCATTAGGTCCGAGGTAGTATCACATCACCTTCTTTTCTAGCGAGCAGTGGCAGCTTGCCCTCTTTAGCCGTGCTTGGCACAATAACCCGGATTGGCATCCGGCAAATGAACTCTTGCATCTTGAACTGCACGGCAGTGGCCAAATTCTTCTTTCGCGGTTCTTGATCATCCTCGGCACAAGTGTTTGTAGCAGCGCTCCCCTTCCGAGTAGTAAAGGGAGGTAAAGCGGAGGTGGGAGGCTTCGTGGATGGTGGGGGTGTAGTGGAAGGCGTTGGAGAAAGGATAAGTGGAGGCGGAGGTTCAAACACGTTGAGCTTCTCCCTTTGCTCGGAAGCAGTTTGGGTTGGCTCGAGTGCAAAAAAGGGTTGATCCTGCTCAGGATTAGCCACGGGTAATAGGTTAAGTGGTGGAGTAGGGGTAGTTAGGTTTGATGTTAAAGGTGTAATGGAGGGTTGAATTGGGGAAAGTTCGACGGTAGGCTCGGTGGAGGCCGATGGTACGGAGGCTGGCATAACTGGTGGAGGTGTAATTGGTGGAGGTTTGGTGCGGAGAAAACGCCGAACGGGGCGAGCGGTGTTAGGAGGAGGAGACTCAAGATGCGCCGGCGTGGGTGATTGAAGTACCGACCCATCATCGTAACACCAAGAAGTCTCGGAAACAGGGGTTGGATTAGGGACGGTGGCTTCGTCCTGAGCAGGGGGTTCATCAAATGATAGTGGGGGAAGTGGGAAGCGAAGGAAACTCGGAAGGGGTGCCTGCAAAGCTTCATCGTATGTTGCCTCGAATTCTCCAATTGCCGGTTCTTCATCATCAAACTCAAGTGGACACCGTAGTGGAGGCGTATATGTGGATGGAGGAATGTAATGGTATTGCAGATGATGTGGTGAATGCAAGTGTGAATGCGTAGGCGGAGGCGGAGGGCCATATGAATGAAGTGTGCGGACGGGTGGAGGGCGGACGATGTCCACTTGAGCATTGAAATCTGCTGGCTCTTGCTTGCTTGAACTGCCGATACCATAGTCATCCATCCTATCTTTCCAATCTTTCTCCATTTTTGTAATATCATTCAGAGCGGCATGAAGGGGATTGATTGGAGTAGGAGGAGCGGACCGTGAGCTCGTAACCCTCTTTAATTGTTCCTCCAAAGAAGTGACCTTGTCAAGAAGAGTTTGTTGGAGGGGTGTGACTTGAGCAACAGAGGGTCAGCAAGGCCCTGAAGGAGGGGTGGCATAAAAATGCCTGGGAGGGGAATTAATGGGCCATCCCGTAGAAGAACCCGGATGGGCGAGATTGCAAGGAATAAATGGGCCTTGGGGCCGTGGTGGAGGAGGGATAGAAGGAGGCGGATGTCGGACCACCCGAGGAGGAGGGTGAATAGAAGGAGATGGGTGATGGGCCACCCAATTAGGAACATGAGTAGGAGAGGGAGGTGGGTGATGGGCCGCCCGTGTAGGATTGGAAGGAGGATGAGAAGAATGCGATGAGTGAGATGTACCCTCAACAGCGGCCTTAAGGGCTTGGATTTGTTGAGGGGTGAGATGATCTAATGCATGCAAGATTTGAGAGACCTTCTCATCGTTGGGAGGAGACGGTCCCGAAGGAGTAGTGGCTCGCAATTGAGTAGGGGGGCCATAAGATTGGACATTGCCCATGGGCCGGGCATGACCATAAAAATGAGAATGTGGTCCCTTGAAGATATGGCGAGAATTTTGCTGAACATGTTGAGATTGAGGATTATAAGATGTGCACGGTTGTGCATCCTCATGAATTGAATTAAACATGTTGGTTTTCTTATCATGGTAAGCCATTATGCAATCAATGTTCAAAATAATTTGCAAGGAAACACACAAGTTGGAATGGTTACCGTTGATTTTTATTTGTTTTATCCTTGGTGAATTAAAGATTTTATGCAAATTGATATAATCACTCAAGGGGTGAACCTAGTTTCAAATGTGGTTTAACTCCGGTGCCAACTAGGAACACTCTCTCGCCATGTATGGCCAACTAAACCTGGTACTTCAAGGGTACAACCTGCCCGGCGTCCGTGAGGGAATCCACGGGTGCGGGGACTTACGGAGGCTTGGTTTAGGAATTTCCGGTCCAAAGAGACGGAATGCTCAATGGAGGGTCCTTCCTTCACCAAGAGGGTGTGTGGAATCCTAATGTAGAGAGGGAAGGTCTCCCAAACCAAATGCAAAGATGAATGCAATGCTATAGAAAAATATCTAAACTAGAACAATAAAAAGGATAATAGATGAAAGAAGTGAATATACAACAGGAAGTGTACAATGATGCAACCAGAGAAGATGGCAATCAGAACCCCGACAGAGGATGTAGGTGAAATATCCTCTGGTGATAGACGCGCTATATGTCCATAGCGCAATCTCTTAGAAAGCGCTATGGATAGATAGCGCGACCAATGACAGAGGTGGGGGAAACCCCAAAAGCCAAATAATCACACACACTTACGGATTGACAAGCAGGCAACTAGCAGAATGAACGTGGTGGCACAAAGCGTCCCACCGTGATCGCCAATTTGTGGATGGGCATAAATCCCACACAATCACAAGAGAATAATGATGTGAAAAACGTGGAGGATAATGATGATTAATGCATAAATAAGGGGAAGAAAAAGCTTGCACGTGGTGCAAATATGGAGATGTGATCGCCAGAGGGGTTACCTCAATAATAATAAAAGGGAGATCGCGAATACCTGGTGAAGATTGGAACGCGGGATGATGTGAAGTTCCTTCCTCCTTCTTCAATCGGCCGGCCGATGAGAAGGGTTATCCTTTTGATTACCTTGCAAAAAAGACAGTGAAACAACAAAGCAAAAGAGGGGATCAGCCAATGCAAGTAGTATCAATCCGAAGATGAAGTTAAGATGAGAAAAAGACCAAACATGCGCACCTTATTATTTTGGTTTTAAAACCCCTAAAGAGGAATTAGGGAGAGAGGAGATATGTGATAAATCTAATGCAAACGTGAAAAGGAGAAAAAGGAACAGGACTGATGATGGAATTGATTAATGCAAAACGTAAAAAGGAGCACAGTGGATGATCGATTGATGAAGACAAAACAAAACAAACGAAATAAAAGAGAACCCTGCTGTCCCTGTTGACAGTGAAGGGAACCAAGGATGGACGTGGTTGACCGGATGAGGAAGCAGAGGAAGCCGAAGTCTTCCTATCAAGCACACGACAGTAAGGAAGCAGAGGCTCTGAACCTTGAACCTCTGGAACGTCTGGAGCTTTTCTAATCTCTTCAACCTCTGGAGTCGTCAACCTCTGGAACGTCTGGAGCTTTTCTAATCTCTTCAACCTCTGGAGTCGTCAACCTCTGGAACATCTGGAGCTTTTCTAATCTCTTCAACCTCTGCCTCGATCGACCAGATCATGATTTTATAGGATTTCAGTGGGAGATAAGCTCGAGTTTGGTAAGATAAGGATAGGCAATGTTCAAAGAAGGCAGGACTCTACCTCCAATTCGAGCAAGGAGACTATTGGAGGCAGGACTCTATATAGGAAAGAGGAGTTAAAGCAGGACATGAAAGGTGAAACACGACCTTGCGAAGGGCGTCAAATCAAGAATTGAGGACCTACATAAAGACGTTACTCAAAACACGACCTCTACCAAGGGCGTCACTTCTTGGATTTAATTTTGGCAATAAAACTTACTTTATTTGAAAATTATGAGAACACGCCTATGATTGAGGCGTTAATTTAAAACACGCCCTGAGGAAGGACGTTAACCAATAATTAAATTGATTTTGAATTTACTTTAAAACCGGATAATACCAGGAATTGACGCCCTGACATTTAGTCGTCCTTTCTTGAGAAAACGCCCTAGATAAAGTCGCCATTTAAATAACGCCCCTCTTCAGGTCGCGAATCATAAAATGCAAAAATAAATCAAAATCACACACAAGAAAATAGAAAAACTTCATATTATGAATATATTGAAGTTCACTTGGGGCGTCATCATAGTGACATGAGATTTGATCAACATAGCGTCATTTTTGGCGTGTCTACACCGGCAAGGTGCTTAATGAGGCTAAAAGAAGCCTCGGGATGCCTCGTCAAATGGGCCATCATGCTCGGGGCCTACGATATCTCGTATCGTCCCCGCTCGGCCATCAAAGGATAGGCCCTTGCGGACTTCATCACCGAAAGCACGGTCCCGATTGAAGAAGCTCTTCCACCTACGCCCGGCCCCACTTGGGACCTGTTCGTTGACGGGTCCTCCAACTCAGCTGGATGAGACGCCGGTGTCCTTCTCAAGTCCCTCGAGGGAGAGGAGCTACGGTACGCCTTGAAGTTCAATTTCCAAGCGTCCAACAACGCCTCTCAGTACGAAACCCTTATCTTAGGGGCTAGGATGGATCGATGACTAGGGGCCGAGCGAGTCAGGATCCACACCAACTCCCAATTGGTCACTAGCCAGGTCAGCGGTGATTACGATGCTCGGGAAGGACAAATGATCAAGTACCTCCAGGTGGTCAAGAGGATGGCCCAACTCTTCGAGAGCTTTGAGGTAGTCCGGATATCCCAGGAGGAAAAATCTCGAGCGGACACCCTCTCTCGCCTGGCCTCCTCCCTCAACCTCGAAGGTACACGATCGGTCTTCCTCGAAGAGCTCGAGCGACTGAGCATCGAATCTGAGCTTATGACCATTGACCCGGCACCCCCGAGCGACTAGTGGACCCCCTACATATCCTAGCTTCGGGATTCTCAAGAGCCCCCCGACCCTCAGAGGCTCGAAAACTCAAGTACCAAGCTCGGCGTTTCGTCATGCTGGATGATGACTAGTATCGCAGATCTTTCTGTGGTCCCCTTCTCAAGTGCATCAGCACCGACAAAGCCGGTCGAGTGGTTCAGGAAGTACACAAAGGCATCTGCGGCGCACACCAAGGAGGAAGATCGCTCGCTAGGATCTTGCTACGGCAAGGTTACTAGTGGCCCACTCTCCAGCGCGACTGCACGACCTACGTACAGAAGTGCGACCAATGTCAGCGCTTCGACCATTTGATCCACCAACCTGCAGCGGAGCTCGTCACCCTTGTCGAGCCATACCCCTTTGCTTAGTGGGGAATCAACATCTTAGGTCCATTTCCTACGGCTCAGGCTCAAAAGAAGTTCATCATCGTCGCCATCGACTACTTCACCAAGTGGATCGAGGCCGAGGCCACCACCAGGATCACCGAATTAGTCGTATGGAGTTTCGTTTGGAGGTCGATCATTTATCGTTACGATGTCCCCCGAGTGATCATGAGTGAGAATGGTCGACAGTTTGATTCTCATTACTTCAGAGACAGATGTGCCGACCTAAACATTCGCAATCACTTCACTTCGGTAGCCCACCCTCAGGCTAACGGACTGGTCGAAAATGCCAACAAAACTATTTTAAAAGGCATCAAAACCAGGATCGGCAAGGCCAAGGGAAGCTGGCTCGAGGAATTACCGAGCGTACTATGGTCGCACCGAACTACTCCAAGAATGCCTACCGACGAAACACCCTTCCAGCTGGTGTATGGTAAGGAAGCCGTGATTCCATTAGAGGTCGGCAATCCCTATCTCCGAGTCATCCACTTCAAACCCGAGGTGAACGAGCAGAAACTGCTAGAAAACCTCGACCTAGTGGACGAGATCCGAGAGATTGCAAGTATCCGAGCAATGGAATGTCAACGGTGCGTCACTCGATACTACAACTCCAGAGTCCAAAATAGATAGTTCCAGCCAGGGGACTTCATCCTAAGAAAGGCCCAAGCCTCTCGACCAATGGAAGCGGCGGGGAAGCTAGCCCCTAACTGGGAAGGTCCCTACCGAGTGGTCGAGATGCTCAAGAAAGGAGCTTATCGATTGTCTACCATGGAAGGAACACCTATCCCCCGGATGTGGAACGCGACAACATTGCGAAAGTTCTATTTTTGAGCTTTTTCAACAGCATGTAAGCAACAAATGGTAAAACTTTTCCTTCCATTAATGATTCTCATAAAAATATAGCCGATGCATTACATGCCAAAAAACAAAAAATTACACCCACTGGTACTATGACGCGAGCAGATCGCTCGGCCTACTCGGTAAGCACTCCTGCGTCCAGCCACTGACTCTTCCTAGTGCAGAAACTGGATCGGATAAAGGATAGCCGACCCCGTTGGTTTGAGAAGCTCGGAGGAAAGGCGCCGAGGGATTGGAAGGACAACAAAAAAAAATAAAGAAAAAGAAGAGGAAGGAATACAAGTGAAGGCCTCCCCTCTGCCAACTCTTTGGAAGGCGGATAGTGCAAGCACCCTCCAAAGAGTGAAGAGGAGGGAGGGGGAGGCTAAACAAAAGGAGGGAGCTTAAAAAGCTCCCCCTCCCGATTAGGATGGCGTCGGCGGGACAGGGACAGGAAGGCGACATGTTCCCGCATGTCGAACCCTCTCCCAAACTGACCCCCGACTATCGAACCCTCTTCCAAACTGGAATAGCAAGAGCTCCCCTCCTACTGCCATCTGCATCATCATCTTCTAAAGTGCTCTCCATGCTCCGCTAATATCGACAGCACAACACTTCACGGAAAAGGAAGAAGGAGAAATCATCTGGGATGGCCTTAAGCGATGGAAGAAGGAGGAGACACCCCTCGGACCTTTTATAGGCCGAAGGGGGAGCTGATCGCCTTAAATGACTCTCCCCTTAAAAACACGCTAAAGGAGCCTTCCCTAAACTCGTTACCTCATTTCCCAACATCCCCCAGCGGGATGCGCGAAGCGGTAGGTCATTTACGGCGGCATGGAAAAGTGGAAAGGTGCCAGTGCCATATCAGTTATTTGACAGATCGGCACGTGCTATATCTGTAGAAAAAATCGGCGCCTTCCCCAAACGACTACAGATACGGCAGTCAAATCATGCCAAAAGCGGTAAGGAGCAGTCAAATCAATACTTAATGTTGTCGCCGCTATATTTTCCCAAAAAGTCTTACACAGCTACATGAAAGGAAAAAAAAGGAAAGAAATAGCTTATACATCAGGCCTCGGGCCCATCTCCAAGCTCGGTAGACAAGGCCCCCTCAGCATCAGATGATCTACCCCTAGTATTCTCGGCAACGGTCGACCTAGGCACTGACCCCACCTGGGTGGGAACTGTCTCGGTCGCGTGCCCTCCCGAGGCTGCTGGAGCCGGCGATCACTCAAGCGAGGTCGAGGCCGACCGACCCTTCTCTTCGCTTGACGTATAATGGGAAGAGTCGGTCGAACCCCAATCCGAGTAATAGCGTTGCCCGAAAGGAAAAATGAGCTCGGACGCTTGGGCCTCTGCCTCTATGATGGCTCGATCGAAGCCTTGGGAGAAGCCCTTCTGAAGGCCCCGATGGAAGCCCGACTCATAGTAAGGGAAGGCAGCTTGAAGAAGAGTAGCGTGGTAAGCCTCTAAGCATCTATATTGCTCGAGAGCTTCTAGCCTCGCTAGCTCTGCCTTCCTCTCGAGCTCGGCTATCCTCTGTTCTGACTCAGACCGCCTTCTCTCGGCCTTGGTCCGTGCATCCTCGGCCTCCCGGACTCGGCCTTCCAGCTCCTCTCACTCGGCCTTCCATTGATTGTCACGCTCGACCTAAATCTTGCGTTCTGCATCCTGGAGCTCATTCTTCCAATCGACCATACGACGGGCCTGGGCCAGCTGCTCCGTCAACGACCGAGCCTCCGCCTGGTTGGACTGCACCTGTACCCGGAGCAGGGCCACCTCCCGGCGAAGCTCCTTGAGATCAAGGGTCAAATGCTCAACCTTTCGATCAAGCGCACCACGGGCCCATGAAAGAGTCTCCCGCTCCGACTCCACCCGAGCATACGCGCCAACTGCCTCAGCTCCAAGCTGGGCCAAGACCAGGCCACCTTCCATAAGTTGCTCAAAAAGTGTCCCTCTAGAGTTTCTCTCGCTCGACTCCTGAAGTTATAGAGTGGCACCTCCGATACAGAGAGGCCCGGATGCTGAAGGCACTGGTCGAGGGAAGGGAAGTCCTCTCCAGAGCGGTCGGGATTGGGGCACCTCCCCCAGCGATCCCACCTTTGTGGCCCCACTGGTTGGCTCGAGATGAGCAGCCCCGCTGCATACCTCCCCAGGATTGGTCGGCTTTGATCGAGTCGCTTCAGCCTGCGACCTTCCAGCCTCGATCGGCTCAGACCGGGCTCCTCCGTCTAGCGCCCACTCTGCTTCGCTCGGCGTCCCGACATCGGCTGTGACCCCTTCATTGTCGGCCCCTTCTTGCTCTGTAGAGGGGAGAGCCGATAGGGAAACCTCTTTGGCCGGGAGGGCGACCTCTGCCTTCCTTGCCCGTTTTCTCTCGACAGACTGAGCCTGCATCGAAGACCTCAGCAACTTCTCCATGGGATCTTTACGCTTGACCCCCCGGCATTCAGAAGCGTCATCCTGGGTGACCCACTTGCCCTTATCTCAGGCACGGGAGGAGCCCTCCGAAGCGTGGAGATCGCTCAGAGCCAGCGTATCATCCTCGTCGACGATCCCCAACTCGGCTGGTGGTGCCTCATCCTCAATCGCTCGCCTCTGGTCTGAACGAAGAAGAGCAAATTAAAAGAAGAAAGGCACCTACTCGACAAGAAAGAGAACAAGTCCCTGAGATCCTTACCTGTCGACAGCAGTGCTCGAGAAAGGTACTCGTCGATGTTGGACGAGGTCACCAGCTCAGCAGTCGACCGGCGACTCTGTAGAAGGATGGCAGCATCTCTCTCCACCGCCGGGGAGACCTATGTTTGCTTCGGAGGAATGTTCGTGTAAAAGTTGGGCGCCGTCGGGAAATTCCAGACCACACCGACAACCGATGCGCCCACCTAGAAATATGGGGTCTTCCACCCCTTGTGAGATGAGTCCTTCACGGAAAGGGACACGCAACTCCTGTTCCACTTCGCCTGGATGAAGAAGAAGCCCTCCCCCACATGAAGATTATCCTTCAGCTTGAAAAAATTATGGAAGAGGTCCAGCGAGGTCCTCACCCCACACTGGCCACAAAGGAAAATGACAGAGAAGATGAAGGTATAAGAATTGGAGACCAGCTGGATGGGAGCCAGCCGGTAGAACCGAAGCAACTCAGCGACAAAGGAATGGAGGGGTAGGCGAAAGCCACACTTCCAGGCCTAGAGGAAGGAACAGAAGAGGCCAGAACGAGTGGCCAGGCTAGACTCATGAGGCCTAGGCGCGAAAAACTGGAATCACCAAGGCAGCTCATATTGGTTCTCCAGTCATTTCACCTCAACCTCCCCCAACTCGCTGCGGAGAGGCTCCGACTGTACCAAAAAAACCCTTGGGGTCTATTCTTTCTGCTGCCCCTCAGCCTCAAGACTTTGGTCCGCCATTGAACAGATGTAGGAACTGGAAGAAGAAGGGGAAAGCTCTAGGCTAGAGGACTCCGGAGGGGAAAGAACCTAACGGATAGCCGCCACAAAAAAATCTTCTTGCTCCGCAAAGGCCGCTACAATTCTCCGCTCTTTCGAACTACTCACACGGTGCCTGAGCCCCCCCATATAAATGCAAAGGAAGGCAAAGCCCTAAACCCTCGGAGATAAAGGGACGCAAACAACGCGTAATGCCTATAACCCCTAGCCGAGGCGGCGCGGCGATCCGATCTTTCAAGGAGGGGCCTTCTTTTATTCATCATGACGGGCATATTTTCAGGGCAAGCCGCATCATATGGCCCCTGCCAGAGAGAGATCTCCACCCAACTAGAGCCACGAAAAGTCCAGCCCAAAATGCTACTCGACCGAGCCTAATCTTGGCTTGGGAGTAGGAGGGGGACAAGTTCAGAGGGAAAATCTAGCTGCCGATACGGAGAGGCCAAACGAGGTCCGACCCGACCCAACGAGGCCCAGCTCCTTGAAGTGGTATCCCCTGAGCCCACTCAATATAAGCTCAATAACTCACTCAGAACAAGCGCTTCCTAGGCGACCTTCGGGTTGGGAAGTCCGAGCATCAGTTGATCGGGAGAGCTCCTCCGGAGCCCCATATTCCTTGCCCAAACCGTGCACTTATCGCTCGGGAGGCACCTCCTGGGTGAGCACCATATGCTCGGGCCAACTGATGGAAGCTTAGGCCGTTACGCGTCCCTTAAAAGCTGGGAGTTCAAGGGGATAGGGGAAATCAAGAATCTGTATGCTATAAAGAGCCCGCAAGGAGGACGTAACCCCCCCCCCCCCCCCCGAATCTCCTCTGCTTACAGGGATCATGCACTCAACGAGCCATTATTTAAGCCTGAAGAGCCCTATTGTGCGGAGGTAAGCCAAAAAAACCCTGAGCAGGAACCACTTCACCTTTCGGTGGAGAGGGATCTCGCGCTCCCATCTTCCTCCTAACTCCTTTTTTTTAATAGAAAAACCTAACCTAGGGGTCAATGGGAGAGTGCACCCCTTACCAGAGGTAAGGAGAAAGCCACTCCACCATCTGACCACTAGGAGGCGAATTTATTCCAATAATGATGAATAAAGAATTACATCAATCTGATACTAGGCAAGTCTAGTGAGTCCAGCCGAGTAGCACCTTTTATAATGCAAGGGAGCTCACTATAAGAATAAAAGGAATTACATTTGGTAGTGTAAGCGAGAGAAGCAAGAAGGTCTGCAGCAGTGTTGGCTTCTCTGAAAATATGAGATATAGAGTCATGCTGAGAAATGACACTCCATATTTCTCTGACATAGCTGAGGATGGTCCAAGGACATTTGGCTTCCTTTTTGATAATCCTGACAAGGATAAGAGAGTCACATTCAATAAGAGCTAGAATAGAAGCCACTGTCTTTAAATATTTGATACCATCAAGAAGTGCTCTGGCTTCAGCTATGAGGCTATCCGATTGACCATAGTAATGAGAGAAGGCAAGTATAGTCTTGCCTCTAGAATCCCTGATTATACCTCCTCCTAACTCCTCCCTTTGCACTTGTGCTCTACTACACTTGCTGACTTAAGCATCGGAGGGTTTGCCCTGGGGATCCATCCCTGGGCACCCCTGACATGTTTCCCCTCTTGCAGTTCATACTTCAAGGCTACGTGGTTATCCTCTTCCCCGCTCAAGAGTAGTGCGAGATCACCTCTCTTCAGTAAGAAACTGTTAGGGAACCTAGGAAGGCAGTCACAAGGGTAGGTTGGTTCCATGTGGACAAAGAAGTTGATATGGAGGCCAAAATGGTAGCATTGGCCAAAAGACTGGAGGCCTTAGAAATGCCAAAAATAGGGAAAACTTATGAAACTGTCAAAAATGTTGAGCCTTCTATGTGTGTGCTGTGCAATGGTTCGGATCACCTGGTCGAAAATTGCTCTGAAATCTAAACCTTTAGGGAAACTGGGGCACACGTCAATTCATATCAAAGACCTAACAACAATCTAGTGACACCTATAACCCAGGTTGCAGGAACTATCCCAACTTCTCTTGGAAGTCCCAACAGGCTCAGGCCCAAAACTCCCAAGCCCATAATTTTCAAAATAAGGCCCAATTTCCAAAATCAGGCCTTTAATAGAGGTCAACCTGCACACCCACTACCTACACAACCGCATCAACAATTTGTCCCACCCACTTATGGCCAATCATCTCAATCTCAGCCATCTAGGCAAAATGATGATAGGCTTTTACAACAAGTCCAACAACTTCTTTTGGGTCAACAACAATCCCTTACTACCCAAATTCAAGAAACTGTTGCTAGGATAGAGGCCCAGGTTGGCCAGATGGCTGAGGCCAATATGAGGAGAGAACCAGGCCCATTGCCTAGCCAACCCATAGCAAATCCTAGGAGCCACCCTCCTGGCTTTGATCCACAACCAACCTTGCAAGTACCACCCAAGAACCCTCACATTAAGAATGCCAAAACTATCACTACATTAAGAAGTGGAAAGATTCTTGAAGACCCATACGAAGAGGGAAGGGGTGAAGCCAGCTCAAGCCAACCCAAGATTTCAGACCATAAAGATACGGAGCCCATGCCTACTTCCACCACTACAGTGGGTCATGAGGGGAATAAGAAGGACAAAGGGAAAGCTCAAGTTGAGGATACCCCTGAGATTTATCAACCGAAAATCCATTTTCCATCAGCCCTAGGAACAAGAAAGGAGAAAAAGGAACAATAGGCTCAGGCCCGTAATGAACAAATGATGGATGTATTCAATCAAGTCCACATCAACATCCCATTTTTAGATGCCATCCAATATGTGCCTGCTTATGCTAAATTCCTCAAAGATCTGTGCACACAAAAGAGGGAGCCTAGGACACCCACTAGAAAAATTCTACTATCAGAGGATGTGAGTGCTATCTTGTTGAACCAACTCCCACAGAAATTCAAAGATCCTGGTGCACCACTCATCTCTTGTGTCATAGGGGGCATCACCTTCGAAAAAGCCCTATTGGACTTAGGGGCTAGCGTGAATTTATTACCAACGTCTATTTATCAAAAGTTTGGGATAAGAGAGCTTAGACCAACCCCGGTGATTCTCCAATTGGGAGATAAATCTGTTAGAACACCTAGGGGGCTGGTAGAGGATGTCCTTATCAGGATAGACACTTGCTACTTTCCTGTAGACTTTTTGATCCTTGACATGGAACCTAGTCATGATCAGGCAAAAAGTCCTATCATATTGGGTTGACCCTTCCTGGCCACTGCCAATGCTAATGTCAATTGTAAGTTGGGGCTTATGAATATCTCTTTTGGAGATCAAAAAATCACTTTAAATGTCTTCAAGGCCTCTAAACACATGGGGAATGAGGAGGACTGTTACACGGTTGATGTTATTGAGGACCTAGTTGAAATCTGTCCTCCCTTGGTCCATGATGAACTCTCTGATTTAGATGAGCTTGATAATAATGAATCTGATAGGTGCAGATGGTATGCTCTGATACCAAGTGATAGGATGCTATAGACGATCTAAAGGGGGGGTGAATAGATCAGTCTCCCAATAAAACCAACAACAACAACTTCAACTACGGAATTAAAACAAGCTACTGCTGGACGGCAGAAGGATAAACGAACACGATCTCAGAATACCAACTCTAGCCGGTCTGAACTTGAACGATCCTAAATATGCATCTACTGCAGATAGAGGAGATGAACGAGCTGCACACAAGCCACGCTACAATCACACAGATGCTTGGGATTTTTAAGGTGGTTCGATCTCAAACCCGAGATCTATGTCCACCCCACACTCCAAACCGGAATTTGGCTTCTACCGCTGATACACAGCTTTGCTGATCCACAGCTTCGGGGTCAAAACCCTACAGACTGCTGGGCATTACAGCTTGTGCCGTCCAGAGGAACCCTCCTCTGCAAACAGCTGAGCTTCACAGCTTGCTCCGCTGACACACAACTTTAAAACAAGGTTTCAGAAAACAAAGAAAGAAATAAACGAAAACCATGAAAGCCCCAAATAGAATGTAGCTCACAATGAGTAATCTCAGCTCTGGTATCTGAACCAAGAGACTGAGGAACAAACTATCACAGTAATTCTGTCAGACACCTCTCTCTCTCTCTCAACTCTCTCCTTCTCTTCTTCTTTCTTTCTTCTCTTTCTGGATTGTGCTAGCTCTCTCTCTGCTTCTGCACTTCTTAAGAATATTCATGATCATCATCCATCTGATGGAGAAGTCTCCCTTTTATATCAGCAGCAGATAGGTGGGCGTGTGTCTTCCACGAATTCCCGCCTTAGAGGCTGGCCCACATGGAAGCATTTCAGGTCGATGCATTACACGTGTCACGATCTCGGCACATCATCCATTCTTGGATCATGTGCCCTTCTTAAACTCCTCGAGCAGATGTCCTGCCAAGGTCAGACTTAATATCAGTTAGAAAGTAATGTGAGGGTAGTAGAAAGATGCACAGAGTTGGTTCGAGAATGTATAGACTTTCTAAGCCATCCAGGCAACCATGTGTAGACTTTAATATTCAGATGCACAAACTTTATGTAATTATGGAACAAAAGATGCACAGACATGGCACCAAAGAATGTACATACTTTGTTGTGTAAGATGCACACATGCACGGACTTGGTCGCGTGCAGTAATAAACGTTGCATCGACTTGAGGTATGCATGCACGAACTTAACCAAAAAAAAAGATGCACCGACTTTCTATATATGAGAGGCAGAGTACGACTATGAGAATGCATGAAATGCAAGACTTGCACTGACTCGGCATGATTGAGAAGAAAAACATGCACGGACTTTACCTGAGTGTGCTGCAGTGCATTGCACCGACTATGTCTCTTGATCATGCATGTGCCTAGATGTGCACTGACAAAACTTGCACTGACTTAGTGCTTGCCAAGACTACGTGCAGAGCATATATGGAAAGCATGGACCTTATGCACGATATGAACTAGACGAAACAATGGTGTTTGCTATCATCAAAATCAGTTTGCTATCATCAAAATCAAGGGGCATAACAATCTCCCCCTTTTTGATGATGGCAACACCACGCCAATGGATATGCATATGCAGACTAATGCAGCTATACAATGCTAATGCTGCCCCTTTTTACATGATCTCTTCCCTTAATTCTCCCTCTCCCTCGTGAACCTAAATTTCCCTTATTCATGAACCTAATTCTCCCCCTTTGACGTCAGCAAAAAGGAGGAAGGTGAGAGATAAGGAAACCAGGGAGGATGAATGAGATAACATTCCATGCAATGTTTCAAGAAATGAGAAAGTTATAAATCAACCCTTGGAATGTAAGATTCAACAATGTGTATGCTTGATTAAATCTAGGTTTAACAGTTATAGAAAGTGGAGTAAAGCAACTGACTTCCGGAAATAGGGATAAAGACTCCGTTTAGAGCAATAAACCTGAAACAGATAGTTATTATAAACTGAGTCGGGACAGTGCCCTACTGATTTCAGAAATAGTGAGTATCAAGGAAAGTCACTAGAATTTGTATTGAAGTTAAACATTTGACACTCAATGACTCTTGTTATCTGAGGGTTACATCAGTTTCTTTTTCACCTTTGATTTTTCTGATGCTGAACTTAGTGAACAGATCAGTGGCATTTATACCGTTGACATTAGGTGTACACCTTGATCAGAGGTAGGTACCCCCAGTTACTAGGCATAATCTACTAGATCTATTTCATGTCAAAAATTACAAAGATAGTTTGCACCTTTGACGTTAAGGGTACACCTTCATTAGAGGCCAGTACCCCTAGTTACTTAGTGAAACTACCCATGTAAATTTGATCAAGGATACAGAGTTAATCCGAATCACTTCATGACTTAAGGTATTCTCCATTTCTTTGATGGAGGCCTCAGTTTCTCAGTGTAATTCAGTCAGTGCTCTGTCTCTTTGTTCATTTCTTTTTCTTTTAAGATCTTATTTCTGCTGCCCTTATGCATTTTTAGAGTGACTGTTTAAAGACAATACACACTCTAGACCTCTGCATCTTGACTTCACTAAGTCTATTAGGTTAAGGTATAGTGAAGACCTTTTTATTTTAACCATGCAAAAATAAGGTTAAGAGCTATAAGCAGTTTCTAACACCTTATTTTCTGATGGATGGTCTCTGAACTCTCCAGTCTATTAAGGTTAAACCTTCAACTCAGTCAAGAAGCAATCATGATTCTTATAAAGGAAGAGTTGCAATAACTGTAGCTTACTGTAATGAACCAATAGCAAGATTGTTATCCAATCATAGTGATACCAAGTGGTAATGATGGCTAATGATAAAAGATGATAAAGGCGTATAGGAGCAACTCAACAAGGTTTACAATATTATTTGGACTTATATAAATGGACAAAAATATCTGAAAGGATAAAGGGATTGGAGAAGTTGAACAAGGATCAGACTCAATAGTACTCCCCCTGACATCATGAAGCATCAACACCAGTTACACCGACTCTGTATACAAATGGTATAAAGATGCACCGACCTACATGCTGTTGAAACACCAGATGCATCGACTTCATGCTGAAAGCTTATACACCTCGATGAAAAGTTGCATCGACTATGTGTAAAGCATGCATCGACATAAAGTCTATACCAGGCAATTGATAGACTCTATTCACAACCATGCATCGACTATATGCATAACAATGCACCGACTATGTCACGCCCCGAGCGCGGAAGATACCCGGAGATGCACGACGTGTCTATATCAATCATGTCAATCAGAGTGGTCGTGTATTCGACACAAAGACAGAGATGCGCAAAATAGCAAGATAACCCAATCCTTATTTCATAATGGATAGACTATTACAAATCCAATACTCTGTTTAACAAAAAGAAAAGTATATAGTTGACTCGAGAAAACTATAGAACCAACTAGACGACACTTGTAGAAGCTCTATCACTTTCACTCTTGACCATTCCCATCCGATTGACTTCCATCGTCGGCGGACTTACCTGAAAAGTACAAAGGGACAAACGGAATGAGCGAACGCTCAGTAGGAAATTATATCTCAAGTACTAGCGAGGAGTTTAAGTAATTACATTTTTATGAATGCAATAAAGCTATGCATGCTCGCATAAAACGACAGGATAGATAGAAAGTAGTATCAAGGAAATAAGATGAACTTATCATGAACTTTCAACAAGATAACAAGTTTATTCGAGATATTCAAGCAAGTACATTTAACAAATCATGTCAAGAACTTTGGCTATCATGTATCAAGCAAGCAAGTAAATTACCCTTTTTCGGGCCACGCATTTCATTTCATGTCAAGTACGAGTCAAGTACAAGATGTGTGTGGAATGTCCAATCAAGCAAGTCAAGTACTCGGTATAATGCCAGATACCTTATCATTTTAACTCCCATGGGCACAAGTACTTTCGGGTGCTCCTCCCAGGACCAGATCGGGCCCTATATGCGCAGGCATTTATCATGTGTTTTGACATCCACTCTTGTTTATATAGCCAATATAGGATTTCAATAATCAAGCTTGTAGATACGTATGACAATATTGATAGAATAGAGTCCAAAAATATGACAAAGGCCGTAGAATGGCGATAATAACGGTATAATCACGAGTTCGATAAAACTAAGTAGAATATGGTTCCCTTAACTTAGGTACCATGATAAATCGATATGGACATTCTTTATATAGAATTGAGGTCCACATGAACATAAGATCAAGCAAGATACCCTCATTCTTATCATAGAATTGGGGTTTACAAGAACGACATGATATGGCATGATATCATCATCCCATTAAGAATTTCTTATGATATACTCTTTGTATAATCATAAGGGCTGGTATACCATGTTTCTTTAGATTGACATGGCATCAATGGTGTAATGGGTTTTTACGGTACAACCAGCTCAGTCGGCCTTGAGGGAATCCAAGGCTACGAGGAGTCTTACGGAGGTCTCTATGACTAACTCGCTAGTCCAAAGGAACGGAATGTCCAATGGAGAGCTTGTATGTCAATGAGAGTTGAGTGTGATCGATAAATCAACGTGAAAAGTGGGACTATACTCACGGAGTGGAGAATAGTGCCGATATATGTATATAAATATATATTGAAACAATCGTTTAACAGTAACGGGTTAAAAACAGTTTACAGTAAAATAACGACTTAGGTCAAGTCGTTTCTCAAGTAATTAACGCCTAACAGAAGGGCGTTTACATATGTTTCTATTTTGCAGAATTTTCATTAGTTTAGTAATTTATCTAAAACACGCCTTGGTCAGGGTCGTTTCTTCAAGATCTGACGACTACACCAGAAGGCGTCTTATTGTTTACATATTTGACAGAATACAATTAATTTTCGGAAATTATCAAAAACGCGCCCTGGGCAGGGGCGTTACTATTTAATTCTATTTTTCAGAATATATAAATTTCAGGATTTTAACCGATACACGCCCTAGGAAGGGGCGTTACCTTTCAGATTCACGCCCTATGAGGGGGCGTTAATATGTGGAAAATGACTTTGTCCAAGTCGTTAATTCAAGTTCCTTCAGAAACTTTAAGGACAGTAACAATTTCAGGATAACAGAGGAACGACTGTAATATCATGACAGTAAAGTTAGCAGGTTGAAGACAGAGGATCATGCATTATTTTATAATCATGATTTCATAGATAATCAATTCTTAAGATGGGTGAGTAACGGTTTAAAGAAATTAACGCCTGAGTACGGGGCGTTAAACATGAAATTAACGACCTGGGAAGAGTCGTTTCATGTGAATTAGCGCCCTTGACAGGGGCGTCTCTTTCAAAATATTGCAGAAAACGCATGGAAACTATAATAACTGTATGCATGACATGCTTATATATATATATCTTGCATTAATTTCATTTGGGCTACAATAACTTGAGAAAACCTACTATAATAATGGATTTGAAGATGAACTCTGAAGGATTTGGTGAGAAGCCTAATACTCTGAAGCTTCAACTGCAACTCAATAACAGCCGTAGCAACAGCAAGAAGAAGAACATTCGTTCTTCAGAAATCTTCACTCTACCGTCAACCTGTAGAGGGAGAGAAAAGGAAGGAAGATGAAGATATTTAAATAATCTTCACAGATATAACCGAAGTTTTTAGGGAAAAGATAGAAGAACAGTATCTTGTTCTTCACGTTCGACAAGTAGACTTCCTACAAATAAGAGAAGATCAATTAATGTTCTTCACACGATCGTATAACAGAGAAAACGATGAGGAATAACCTTTGGTTCTATACATACTGTAGCAGCAGTCGACCAAATAGATTCTAGGGTTCGAGCAGAAGATTATTTATAGGGATTTAGGGGGTCCAATTAGGGTTAGAGTTCTAGTGGAAGTAATGCTTCCAATATAGAGTCATTACCACCTTTTAACTCTTTCTAATACTTATCCATTACCCTGGATAAGCTCTGGGACGAACGGTTCCCGAATGGAATTAACGACTTTGGTCAGGGCGTGTATTCTTTAATTAACGCCTTGCATAAGGGCGTTTCTTAAAAAGCGCCTTGAAAAAGGGCGTTTCGTGTTTTAAAACACGCCCAAGATAGGGGCGTTTCTTTTACTTACCCATTTGGTCGCGTGAGAACTGACGACCGTAGGTGTGGGCGTCCTTTCTTTATTCACGCCATGGATAGAGGCGTTTCTTTATAAATTAACGCCTTAATAAGAGGCGTTATTTTTAATTTGTTTTATTTCGTCCAATTAACCCTATTCCTTTTATATATATTACTTCTGTAATATATATGTTTTAATTCATTTCAATTATTCATTTATTAGGGTTGCTACACCCTCCCCCACTTAAAAAGAATTTGGTCCCCAAATTCAATATATATATAATTATACATGTGGAGAGTGTAGGACATATACCTCTTAGAATAACTCGGGAAATCGTTTCTTCATAGATTCCTCGGTCTCCCATGTCGCTTCGTGTTCAGGATTCTTATTACATTGCACCTTAAGCATGGGAATAACCTTATTCCTTAGAGCTCGTATTTCTCGATCTAATATCTTTAAAGGCCTCTGTTCATATGTGAGATCTTTCTGGATCACCAGATCTCCATGCTCAATAATATGTGACGGATCGTGCACATACTTCTTCAACATAGATATGTGAAATACATTGTGTACCTCGGACAACTGAGGAGGCAACGCGATGCGATAAGCAACCTCGCCAACTCTTTCGAGGACCTCAAATGGTCCGATGAATCTTGGCGTAAGCTTGCCCTTAACACCAAATCTTCGTATGCCACGTCCAGGGGATATTTTAAGAAATACATGATCTCCAACCTGGAATTCAAGATCTCTTCTCCTGGTATCAGCATAAGCCTTTTGCCTTGTCTGAGCAACTTGTAATCTTTCTCTGATTACCTGTATCTTCTCAGTTGTATCCCTTACCATGTCTGGACCTAATAGTTGTTTCTCTCCAACTTCGTTCCAACATATGGGAGATCGGCAACTCCTTCCGTATAAGGCTTCGAAAGGTGCCATTTGGATACTAGCTCGGTAGCTATTATTATATGCAAATTCAACTAAAGGTAAGTGGTCATGCCAGCTTCCTCCAAAGTCAATAATGCATGCTCTCAGCATATCTTCAACAACTTGATTAGTTCGCTCGGTCTGACCATCCGTTTGTGGGTGAAAAGCAGTACTAAAGTTGAGCCTTGTTCCCAACGAATGTTGTAATCCCTTCCAAAAATGAGAAGTAAAACGGGGATCTCTATCAGACACGATTGAGACAGGAATTCCATGTATCCTGACTATTTCTTTGATGTATAGTGCAGCTAGCACATCAATTGACCATCGGCTTTTGATTGGCAAGAAATGTGCCGATTTAGTCAATCGGTCAATGATAACCCAGATTCCATCATGTCCTCCTTTAGATTTAGACAAACCCATGATGAAGTCCATACCAATATCCTCCCATTTCCACTTAGGAATATCTAGAGGATGTAGTTTTCCCGCAGGCTTTTGGTGTTCCGCCTTGACCTGTTGGCATGTGAGACAGCGTGATACATAGTCCGCTATTTCTCTTTTCATATTAGGCCACCAAAAGTTCCTCTTTACATCTTGGTACATTTTGGTTGATCCTGGATGAATAGTGTACCTTGATCGGTGAGCTTCATCTAAGATCTTCTTCTTTAATTCCGGACAATCGGGTATACAAGTTCTATCTTTGAACGATAATCTTCCATCAGAAGTTAGTTGAAAATCAGATTGTCCTTCTAATCTGCCTTTGATTTCTACTAATATAGGATCATCATCCTGAAGTGTTTGTATCTCAGATAACAAATCTGACTGTATGCTTACATGAGATAGTGTGACAAATTTGGATTCCGTGTCCAAGCTTATATTGAGCTCGGAGAATTGTTCAAGTAACCTCCATTCTTGCATCATACAATTTGCTATCATTGCTCTCGGCTTTCGACTAAGGGCGTCAGCAACATAATTACCCTTTCCGGGATGGTATTGTATATTGAAGTCGAAGTCCTTGAGATATTCTAGCCAGCGTCTTTGTCTCATGTTTAGCTCCTTTTGTGAAAATAGATATTTGAGACTTTTGTGATCGGAGTATACAGTAAACTGTGCTCCATATAAGTAGTGTCCCCATATCTTTAGGGCAAATACTACCGCGGCCAGTTCTAAGTCATGGACGGGGTAATTCTCCTCATGCTTCTTCAGCTGACGTGAAGAGTATGCTATGACCTTTCCTTGTTACATTAGGACACATCCGAGGCCAATGCCAGAAGCATCAGTGTAGACCTCGAATTTCTCTCCTTCTATCGGTAGAGCTAAGACCGGAGCTGTGGTGAGACGATCCTTGAGAGTTTGAAAACTTCTTTCACATTCCTCACTCCATTCGTATCGGATCTCCTTGCGAGTTAACCTTGTAAGGGGCACGGCGATCTTAGAGAAATCTTTGATGAATCGCCGATAATAGCCTGCAAGACCTAAGAAACTTCTGATCTCGCTTGCATTAGTGGGTCTTTCCCAGTTTCTTACAGCTTCAACCTTTGACGGATCTACAGATAAACCGTCCTTGGATATCACATGTCCGAGAAAAGCCACTTCTTCAAGCCAGAATTCGCATTTGCTGAGCTTAGCATATAATTGATTTGTCCTCAAGATTTGTAATGAAATCTTCAAATGCTCTTCATGTTCTTCCTTAGTCTTGGAATATATCAATATATCATCAATGAAAACCACCACAAATTGATCTAGATAAGGCCTGAATATGCTATTCATCAACTGCATAAAGGCAGCAGGGGCATTTGTTAGTCCAAAAGGCATAACAACAAATTCATAGTGGCCATACCTGCTTCTGAACGCAGTTTTATGAATATCTTCGTCTTTAATCCTCAATTGATGATAACCAGACCTGAGATCAATCTTGGAGAAATGTTTGGATCCAGAAATCTGATCAAATAATTCATCGATTCTCGGCAGTGGATACTTGTTCTTGATAGTGAGATGATTCAACTGTCGATAGTCGATACACAATCTCATGGATCCATCCTTCTTCCTTACAAATAGGACTGGGGCTTCCCACGGGGAAGTACTTGGTCTAATGAACCCTTTTTGAATCAATTCCATCAATTGCTTCTTTAATTCTTTTAGTTCTGCAGGGGACATTCTATAGGGTGCCTTTGAAATAGGACCAGCACCAGGGGCTAAGTCGATGGTAAAGGCCACATCTCTTTGCGGGGGTAATCCCGGCAATTCTTCTGGAAATACGTCTGGAAATTCTCGCACTACCTGAATGTCCTCTATCTTGGTTTCTTTAGCTTCTTTAATAGTGACAAAAGCAAGGAAGGATACACATCCTTTCTTGACGAGCTTGCTTGCTCGAAGAGCCGAAATAAGAGGGGATTTGCTTCGACTCTTAGGACTAGTATAAGTCAGTTCCGAAAATTCCTTGAAAACAATCTTGCTATCACGGTAATCAACCGTTGCCTGGTATTTGGATAACCAATCTGCTCCTAGTATAACATCATACTCTTTTAGATCTAAGCAGATAAGATCAATAGGAAAATTCTTTCCTCGAACCAATACCTCACAGTTTTGATAATGATGTGTGATATCCGTCTCGTTTCCGAGAGGAGTAGACAATATTAACTTCATCCATTCTGGTTCTAGAGGTAATGGGTCAGCAAACTTCTTGGAAATAATGGAATGCGATGCACCCGTATCAAATAAGACATGTGCATATTTGGAACAAATTTTTAATGTACCTCCCACCAATCCGCCTTCTTCTTCTGGTTTGGTCTCTTGGATCGCATGAAGACGCGCGTTCCTTGTCACTGGGCGTTTACCCTCACCGTCTTGGTCATTCATTAATGGACAATCGGGAATCCGATGTTCACGACTCCCACAACGGAGACATGCTCCTAATTTCCTGCAGCATTCTTCTGTTTTGTGACCAGCCTTGTCACAATGCTTGCATACTACGTTTGAAGGTGTAGTGGTGATAGAGAAAGGCTTGGATTTCTTGTACTTCTGATCTTGAGAGGAAGAACCTCCATTATTGGGCCTCTTCTTAAAGTTGGGTTTAAAAGAACCCGAACTTGTGACTTGCTCCTTTTTGTCTTTCCCACGGATCCTATCAGATAGTTCCGTGGCATCTTCAAGCAACTGAGCTCGGCGCACTATTTCAGTATAAACTTGAATATCCATAGGCGCCAGTTGAGTAATGTAGTGGGGCCTAAGCCCATTAAGAAATCTACGGGCTTTCATCTTTTCCGTGCTAATTAAATGCTTAGCATATCTAGACAGTCTAGAGAACTGTGCTTCATAATCAGCCACCGATAAAGATCTTTGCTTTAATGCGGCAAATTCGGCGGCCTTCTTTTCCTGGACCCTATCAGAGAAATATTTGGCGTTGAAATATTCAACGAATTCACCCCATGTAACTTGAGTTGGGTCAATAGTAGCTTCAATCGATTCCCACCAGCATCTAGCATCCTTTTCTAACTGGAAAGTAGCTAATAAGACTTTGTCCTGATCCGTGCATTGCATAACACGGAATATACGTTCAATCTCCCGAACCCAATGCTCGGCATCGTCTGGATCGGTCGATCCCATGAACTTCGGGGGATTCATATTCTTGAATGCTTGGTGTAAGCTTCCAGCTCGTGGAGCACCACCTTGTGCTACCTGTTGTAGCACTTGGGTCATCCCTTGAAGGGTACGCTGCATGTTGCGCCATTGAGCACATTCGGCAGCCATTATCCTACAATTACAATAGCTATGTTAGTATTATATCACTATGATCTTATAAAGGACTCATTGATCATTTAACCCTTGGTTCTACCCACTCTCACTTGGTTAAAGGTTTTGAAACCTATCCTTGGACTTGGGTTTCCTAGGAATTGAATACCTTAGGCTCTGATACCACAAAGACTGTCACGCCCCGAGCGCGGAAGATACCCGGAGATGCGCGACGTGTCTATATCAATCATGTCAATCAGAGTGGTCGTGTATTCGACACAAAGACAGAGATGCGCAAAATAGCAAGATAACCCAATCCTTATTTCATAATGGATAGACTATTACAAATCCAATACTCTGTTTAACAAAAAGAAAAGTACATAGTTGACTCGAGAAAACTATAGAACCAACTAGACGACACTTGTAGAAGCTCTATCACTTTCACTCTTGACCATTCCCATCCGATTGACTTCCATCGTCGGCGGACTTACCTGAAAAGTACAAAGGGACAAACGGAATGAGCGAACGCTCAGTAGGAAATTATATCTCAAGTACTAGCGAGGAGTTTAAGTAATTACATTTTTATGAATGCAATAAAGCTATGCATGCTCGCATAAAACGACAGGATAGATAGAATGTAGTATCAAGGAAATAAGATGAACTTATCATGAACTTTCAACAAGATAACAAGTTTATTCGAGATATTCAAGCAAGTACATTTAACAAATCATGTCAAGAACTTTGGCTATCATGTATCAAGCAAGCAAGTAAATTACCCTTTTTCGGGCCACGCATTTCATTTCATGTCAAGTACGAGTCAAGTACAAGATGTGTATGGAATGTCCAATCAAGCAAGTCAAGTACTCGGTATAATGCCAGATACCTTATCATTTTAACTCCCATGGGCACAAGTACTTTCGGGTGCTCCTCCCAGGACCAGATCGGGCCCTATATGCACAGGCATTTATCATGTGTTTTGACATCCACTCTTGTTTATACACTACAAGAAAAATCGCGGATAGCGACCGACCTAGCGGTCGCTATTCAGTCGTAGATCGGTCGCAAATCTGCATTGCGACCGAACAGAGACTATCTAGCGACCGAACATGTCGGTCGCTATATACTAGTCGCTATATAGCGACCGACATAATTCGGTCGCAGTATCAGTCGTTACCAGAGACCGATTATAATCGGTCGCCTGATCGGTCGCTAATTAAGTCGGTCTCAATTCGGTCGCTATTCGGTCTCTAATTATGTTGTATTTTTAAAAATAAAATTAACCTATTGGATTTATTCGGTCTCAATTCGGTCGCTAGTCGGTCGCCAAGTATAATTATTTAATAAAAGAAATATAACGTATAGTCGCTATTCGGTCGCAATTCAGTCTCCATGCGGTCGCTAATTTTGCATTATTTTTTTTTTAAAAATTTATTTAAACTGATAAATAAATTACCTGATAAATAACAAATTCATAACATAAATATAAAATCAACTACACAGACAACAATATCGACAAATCTCAAATTCATCACATACAAGCACCTGATAAATAACAATTTCATAAAACAATAATAAATCAACTACACGGATCACAATCTCCACGAACCTCAAATTACACACAATTAAAATAAAATCACAAATTAATCATACATCCATAATAATAAAATGACAACATACACAACTAAAATAAAATCACAAATCCTCCACATATGTCTCATCCTGGTCGTCGTCTCGTCCAACATCATCCTGGTCGTCGTCTCGTCCAACATCTCGCGACGGATGATCCTGTATATCATTTAAAAAAATTATAATCAAATCCTTAATAAAGAAATCAAGCATTAACAAGACTTAATAAAGAAATCAAGCATTAACAAGAGTATGCCAATAGTTTAAGCCAGCTCATTTTCATATATATAAATACACACACACAATATAAGTTCAAATTTCATCTTGTATTTTAAAAATGAAGTTTGAGCGCCGAGCTCAAACCGGGCATCCGATTTGGATTCCGTCAGTTCTGACAAGTCACTTTCATCTCCCCGGTCGTATTGGAATGATCGGCACGGCCATCCGACCGGTATTTCGAATTTTAGACCCCCGGACCCGTCCTAACAGTTCATTTGAACTAAGTGTATTTTAAAAATGAAGTTTGAGCGCCGAGCTCAAACCGGGCATCCGATTTGGATTCCGTCAGTTCTGACAAGTCACTTTCATCTCCCCGGTCGTATTGGAATGATCGGCACGGCCATCCGACCGGTATTTCAGATTTTAGAACCAAATGCCCCGTCCTAACAGTTCATTTGAACTAAGTGTATTTTAAAAATGAAGTTTGAGCGCCGAGCTCAAACCGGGCATCCGATTTGGATTCCGTCAGTTCTGACAAGTCACTTTCATCTCCCCGGTCGTATTGGAATGATCGGCACGGCCATCCGACCGGTATTTCGAATTTTAGACCCCCGGACCCGTCCTAACAGTTCATTTGAACTAAGTGTATTTTAAAAATGAAGTTTGAGCGCCGAGCTCAAACCGGGCATCCGATTTGGATTCCGTCAGTTCTGACAAGTCACTTTCATCTCCCCGGTCGTATTGGAATGATCGGCACGGCCATCGGACCGGTATTTCAGATTTTAGAACCAAATGCCCCGTCCTAACAGTTCATTTGAACTAAGTGTATTTTAAAAATGAAGTTTGAGCGCCGAGCTCAAACCGGGCATCCGATTTGGATTCCGTCAGTTCTGACAAGTCACTTTCATCTCCCCGGTCGTATTGGAATGACCGGCACGGCCATCCGACCGGTATTTCAGATTTTAGACCCCCGGACCCGTCCTAACAGTTCATTTGAAATAAGTGTATTTTAAAAATGAAGTTTGAGCGCCGAGCTCAAACCGGGCATCCGATTTGGATTCCGTCAGTTCTGACAAGTCACTTTCATCTCCCCGGTCGTATTGGAATGACCGGCACGGCCATCCGACCGGTAACTTATGACCTATGCTCCTTTGTATGAACTGCCCTTCCTTTGCTTAGAGGTGCTGTTCCTGGCTTCCTGCCATGACAGTTACCAGACTTTGGGGAGATCTTTTCACCTAAATTGGCATATTTTATTCATGTCTACATGTTACTTTCCTTATATTATTCTAGCTTTATGAATATTTATAGATCTGTATCCTCCCCCACTCAAGTGAATAGAATTTATACATATCTTTTCACTTTCAGTTCTAACCAAAATCTCTATACACCTATGGAAAATCCTGCAGAACAGTCTGCCTGTTGATTCTAATATCCAGAGGATAGGTGTAAGATGATATTTAGAGTTAAGAAAATGATATTTTCCCCTCCTCAATCTAAATTCTTATATTTTGTAAGATGATATTTAGAGTTAACAAATAGAAAATCAATCAAATAAAATACTTACCGGAGGCTGCTGTGCAGGAGGTGCAGGAGGTGCTCTACTACTATCAATTCCCAAGGATGTGAGCATCTGGGAGACGGTCTGAGCGACGATGGTTGAGATATTCTGAGAGATATTCTGAGAGACGGTCTCGTTGACGATCTGCCTAAACATATCTGGAGTCATGGTCGGGGCGGCACTGGAAGAACCATCTGGGGCTGCTGGTGTGGTAAATGGAGAGGTCGCATGTGAGACCGAACTCGAGCATGATGATAACACCCTAGTCGTGCCCAAGCTATGTCCAAAACCATAAACATGTCCTTTCTTGGGTGCCCCAGATGCTGCAACCCAAATGGCAGGATCCAACTCTGGACGCTGACTGTCATCCCCGTACCTCTCATCCATTCGTCTACTATATGAGTCCTGCAAAAACCAAAAAAAAACAAAACCAAATTATTCTACAATTTAATCTTAAATGAAAACTATTAATGTATACACTTACCGCTACCTCCCGAGCTTTCTCACTAATGTAAGCATTTGTCCCTTTCTTCTTATGAGTTCGATCAAAAAGTTCATGAAATTGAGCTGGCCGCTTTAACTGTGCTTCCTGTTATTCAAATAAATCACAGTTTCATAATAGAAACAAAAAATTTATATATGTAGAAGTGTACTTACTAATCTCGCTTTATGATGACTCCAAAACTTCCTGCCAGGGTCTCCTCCACAAAATCAGATACAAAGTCAAAGAAATATGTCAGATTTCCTCACTACCCGAAGCCAATCAGGAACATATCAGAATTCTGGATGCTCTAGGAATTCAATTTGCTAAACCAAAGCAGCTTAGAGCTATAGCCATTAAATGGTTTTGCCCTCCTTGGCCTTCTTTAAAACTAAATACTGATGGAGCATCTAAAGCCAATGGTGAATCTGGTGGAGGTGGGGTCATAAGAGATCACCTTGGAAATGTCATCCTAGCTTTCAGCCACTACTATGGATTCTCAAATAGCATCATTGCTGAGGCCCCTGCCCTATTAGATGGAATGAAGTATATCAAAATCACTGGTTCCACAGCAGCAATAATTGAATGTGACTCTCAAACTATTGTCAATATTATCAAAAGGAAAGCCACCTGCCCTTGGTCGATATTGTCCTATGTCAGGGAGATATGGAGCCTCCTTAATCCTGCAGATACCATTAATCACATCTTTAGAGAAGGGAACACTGTGGCTGATTCCTTAGCTTCTTTAGCTTGTAAGTTGAAATGTAATGCATCCTATTCCTCCTCTGAGCTTCCTACTCTCATTAGAGGTGCTGTTAGGCTTGATAAACTGGGTATGCCCAGTGTCCGCTTGATGTAATTTATCTTTACAATTGCTTTTACTCAATAAAATACCCACTGGTGGTTAGGTGGTAGAGTTCTTCTCTCAACCTTTCCACTAGGCAGGGCTTTCACATAAAAAAAAAAGAAGATAGTGAAACCCTTCAGTTTCAGAATGCTATAGGCAGTCTCCATGCATGCATGTGGAAATGACAATGTCTATAAAGCAAATTAAACCTTAAGTCAAAGTTTTGAATTCTTCAGCTAAAATCAATATGTAACTTCTACAGTCCACTGATAGTTTGCAGAGAGTTGAGTTGTTTGAACAAAGATTTATTGTTTTATGAATTTGGCACGTAAACTGTCGGGAGACATGTAATCACCTCTGCACGTGGATTGTGCTAGCTTTCACAGAAAAATTCCACACCTAAGTACATAACCATGCATGACTATGCATAAATCTTTGAAGTCGATTCTGCTGGTTCGGGTGCCGGAGGGGGTGACACAGAGAGAGAGGGATCAGAGAGAGAGAGGGTGCCAGGTGGAACCTTTAATGTTGTAGTCGGCGAGGGTGCGGCCGTCCTCCAGATGCTTCCCGGCGAAGATGAGATGCTGCTGGTTCGGGGAAATGCCCTCCTTGCCCTGGATCTTAGCCTTCACGTTGTCGATCGTGTCCGAGGAGTCGACCTCCAAGGTGAACTGTGCTTTGACCGCAGGGGGAGGGGGGGCTCCGGCGGAGGGGGGCTCGGGCGGGAGGCCGCAGGGGGAGGGGGGCTCGGGCGGAGGTTGGCTCGGGCGGGAGGCCGCAGGGGGAGGGGGGGCTCCGGCGGAGGGGGGCTCGGGCGGGAGGCCGCAGGGGGAGGGGGGCTCGGGCGGGAGGCCGCAGGGGGAGGGGGGGCTCCGGCGGAGGGGGGCGGAGGCCGCAGGGGGAGGGGGGCTCGGGCGGGAGGCCGCAGGGGGAGGGGGGCTCCGGCGGAGGGGGGCGGAGGCCGCAGGGGGAGGGGGGGCTCCGGCGGAAGGGGGCTCGGGCGGGAGGCCGCAGGGGGAGGGGGGCTCTGGCGGGAGGCCGCAGGGGGAGGGGGGGCTCCGGCGGAGGGGGGCTCGGGCGGGAGGGGCGTGGGGGGGCTAGGGCGGAGAGGGGGCCGCAGGGGGAGGGGGCTCGGGCGGGGGCTCGGGCGGGAGGGCTCGGGCGGGAGGGGGGGCTCGGGCGGAGAGGGGCTCGGGCGGGCGGGGGCCGCAGTGGGGAGTATAACGGGATCAGCGACTGATTGGAGACCGAAGTAAATTCGGTCGCAAGAACAGCGACCGATTGGAGACCGAACTAAATTCGGTCGCCAAAACGGTCTCACATATGCGACCGATTATTTCGGTCGCCGAATTGGTCTCTATTTGGGACCGACTAGCGACCGATTTAATCGGTCTCTAAGTCGGTCGCTATAGCCACTTTTTCTTGTAGTGATATAGCCAATATAGAATTTCAATAATCAAGCTTGTAGATACGTATGACAACATTGATAGAATAGAGTCCAAAAATATGACAAAGGCCGTAGAATGGCGATAATAACGGTATAATCACGAGTTCGATAAAACTAGGTAGAATATGGTTCCCTTAACTTAGGTACCATGATAAATCGATATGGACATTCTTTATATAGAATTGAGGTCCACATGAACATAAGATCAAGCAAGATACCCTCATTCTTATCATAGAATTGGGGTTTACAAGAACGACATGATATGGCATGATATCATCATCCCATTAAGAATTTCTTATGATATACTCTTTGTATAATCATAAGGGCCGGTATACCATGTTTCTTTAGATTGACATGGCATCAATGGTGTAATGGGTTTTTAGGGTACAACCAGCTCAGTCGGCCTTGAGGGAATCCAAGGCTACGAGGAGTCTTACGTAGGTCTCTATGACTAACTCGCTAGTCCAAAGGAACGGAATGTCCAATGGAGAGCTTGTATGTCAATGAGAGTTGAGTGTGATCGATAAATCAACGTGAAAAGTGGGACTATACTCACGGAGTGGAGAATAGTGCCGATATATGTATATAAATATATATTGAAACAATCGTTTAACAGTAACGGGTTAAAAACAGTTTACAGTAAAATAACGACTTAGGTCAAGTCGTTTCTCAAGTAATTAACGCCTAACAGAAGGGCGTTTACATATGTTTCTATTTTGTAGAATTTTCATTAGTTTAGTAATTTATCTAAAACAAGCCTTGGTCAGGGTCGTTTCTTCAAGATCTGACGACTACACCAGAAGGCGTCTTATTGTTTACATATTTGACAGAATACAATTAATTTTCGGGAATTATCAAAAACGCGCCCTGGGCAGGGGCGTTACTATTTAATTCTATTTTTCAGAATATATAAATTTCAGGATTTTAACCGATACACGCCCTAGGAAGGGGCGTTACCTTTCAGATTCACGCCCTATGAGGGGGCGTTAATATGTGGAAAACGACTTTGTCCAAGTCGTTAATTCAAGTTCCTTCAGAAACTTTAAGGACAGTAACAATTTCAGGATAACAGAGGAACGAATGTAATATCATGACAGTAAAGTTAGCAGGTTGAAGACAGAGGATCATGCATTATTTTATAATCATGATTTCATAGATAATCAATTCTTAAGATGGGTGATTAACGGTTTAAAGAAATTAACGCCTGAGTACGGGGCGTTAAACATGAAATTAACGACCTGGGAAGAGTCGTTTCATGTGAATTAGCGCCCTTGACAGGGGCGTCTCTTTCAAAATATTACAGAAAACACATGGAAACTATAATAACTGTATGCATGACATGCTTATATATATATATCTTGCATTAATTTCATTTGGGCTACAATAACTTGAGAAAACCTACTATAATAATGGATTTGAAGATGAACTCTGAAGGATTTGGTGAGAAGCCTAATACTCTGAAGCTTCAACTGCAACTCAATAACAGCCGTAGCAACAGCAAGAAGAAGAACATTCGTTCTTCAGAAATCTTCACTCTACCGTCAACCTGTAGAGGGAGAGAAAAGGAAGGAAGATGAAGATATTTAAATAATCTTCACAGATATAACCGAAGTTTTTAGGGAAAAGATAGAAGAACAGTATCTTGTTCTTCACGTTCGACAAGCAGACTTCCTACAAATAAGAGAAGATCAATTAATGTTCTTCACACGATCGTATAACAGAGAAAACGATGAGGAATAACCTTTGGTTCTATACATACCGTAGCAGCAGTCGACCAAATAGATTCTAGGGTTCGAGCAGAAGATTATTTATAGGGATTTAGGGGGTCCAATTAGGGTTAGAGTTCTAGTGGAAGTAATGCTTCCAATATAGAGTCATTACCACCTTTTAACTCTTTCTAATACTTATCCATTACCCTGGATAAGCTCTGGGACGAACGGTTCCCGAATGGAATTAACGACTTTGGTCAGGGCGTGTATTCTTTAATTAACGCCTTGCATAAGGGCGTTTCTTAAAAAGCGCCTTGAAAAAGGGCGTTTCGTGTTTTAAAACACGCCCAAGATAGGGGCGTTTCTTTTACTTACCCATTTGGTCGCGTGAGAACTGACGACCGTAGGTGTGGGCGTCCTTTCTTTATTCACGCCATGGATAGAGGCGTTTCTTTATAAATTAACGCCTTAATAAGAGGCGTTATTTTTAATTTGTTTTATTTCGTCTAATTAACCCTATTCCTTTTATATATATTACTTCTGTAATATATATGTTTTAATTCATTTCAATTATTCATTTATTAGGGTTGCTACAGACTATATGCCTAACTATGCATCGACTTCAGAGATAATATGTGCAAGGCATGCAACAACTTTTATACTCAGTGCACAAGTAATTATTCTACCATCAAACACTTTTATTCACAAGACATAGTTATTTAAAGCACTCCAAAAGGCAATTCAAGAGAAAAGTTAGTCACTTTCCTGCTAAAATTTACAAAACCCCAGTTCTCTTCTTAGATACCTAAATCTTTCATTTCCGAGGGGTTTAGTAAAAATATCAGCAATTTGTTTTTCAATTTCAACAAAGACTAACTTAATTTAACTCTTGCTCACTGCATCTCTAAGAAAATGGTGTTTAATGTCAATGTGCTTAGTCCTAGAGTGGTGAACAGGATTTTTAGTAAGGTAGATGGCACTAGTGTTATCACATAGAAGTGGAATGCATCCTAGACTTATCTGATAATCTGATAACTGGTGTTTAATCCATAGTACATGGGTAGCACAGTTCCCTGCAGCAACATATTCTGCCTCAGCAGTGGAGAGTGCCACTGTGTGTTGCTTTTTAGATGCCCAAGATACTAGGCAACCACCTAGGAATTGGCAATAGCCACTAGTGCTCTTCATGTCTATCCGACACCCAGCATAGTCTGCATCAGTGTAGGCTAGAAGCTCTAACTCACACCTAGCAGGATACCAAAGACCAAGTTCTTGGGTGCCTGATAGATACCTAAAGATCCTTTTCACTGCACTAAAATGAGACTCCTTGGGACTAGCCTGAAATCTAGCATATAAACACACTGTAAATTGTATATCAGGCCTAGAAGCAGTGAGGTACAAAAGGGATCCGATCATACCTCTATACAGCTTTTGATCCACTGGGTTACCTTTAGTATCTTCATCAAGACTTGTGGAGGTACCCATTGGAGCTGCAATGTCCTTGAGGTTTTCAAGCTTGTATTTCTTCAAGAGGTTCCTAATGTATTTGGACTGGGTGATGAGGGTTCCATCCTTAGTTTGAGTCACTTGCAATCCAAGAAAGAGTTTCAGCTCACCCATTGAGCTCATTTCAAACTCTTGTGTCATTAAATCAGAAAATTCCATACACATCTTTGGGTTAGTTGAACCAAAAATAATGTCATCCACATAAATCTGAACAATAAGTATGTCAGGCTGACTTACCTTTGTGAACAACGTTTGGTCAATCTCACCTCTCGAGAACTTCTTTTCGGTAAGGAATTTGCTGAGCCTGTCATACCAAGCTCTAGGAGCTTGCTTCAAGCCATAAAGAGCCTTATTCAGTTTATAAACATGAGAGGGGAAATCTATGCATTCAAATCCAGGAGGTTGTCGTACATAGACATCCTCTTTTATTTCCCCGTTGAGGAAAGCAGATTTAACATCCATCTGCTGGAGAGTTATTCCTAATGAGCATGAATAAGTCAAACAAATTCTAATTACCTCTAACTTGGCTACAGGGGCAAAGGACTCCTCAAAGTCAATTCCAAATTCTTGGTTATACCCCTGAGCAACCAGTCTGGCCTTAGTCTTCACTACATTACCTAGCTCATCAGTTTTATTTCTAAAAATCCATTGGAGAGGGGGATTTCTGTAGCCCATCTAAGAGCAACCGAACTAGGTCCGTCAGGACCAAACGAGGCCCAGCTCATCCAAGTGACAGCCCCATAGGGCCCACTTAGGATAAAAAGCCCAATAAGATTACTTGGGGTCAAACCCTTCCTCGGCGGCACTTAGGCTCGGAAGGCCCGAACGTCGGTCAGAAAGGAGGAAGACCCATGCCCGAGTTATCCCTTCACCGGGATAGGGGCAAGTGCTCAGTGCCCACTCCGACCTACCTTCATCCGAGCTATGCCTATCGCCCGGACAGGGTTGGCACCCTTCTGATGTGACACCAAATGCAGCAGAGACTTTGATTCCTTGGACCTAATTCGCAATCACAATTACAAGGCGCCGAGAATATGTTAAAGCTACCAACGCACCGTGCGCACACGATTCCCGTGGTGACCCGGTGATGCCGAGTCGAGGTGATGCAGATAGCCCCTAACTGGTTAGAGGACCAGCACCACTTTAGTTAGCCCTCCTGAAGGTTTGAAAGCCCACAAACAAGGGGGCCGGATGCCTTAAGGGCACGGGGTCACTCGCTCACTTATAGCCACGGTGACCACACTGAAAGGTGGCACCGGGATCGGGCACTCGCTCTCCTACCGGCCGATATGTTTCGCAGATATTAAATAAACAAGTATAAGGAGGCAAGGGCAGGAGGCTCACCTGGTTGGTTTGAGGAAACCAACCCCGGTCGGAGACGAGGGCGAGCGGGGAAGTGTGGGTTCCCCGCACACTGCGCCGATGAAGCTTCGAACCTGTTTAAGAGTACACTCGCTACATCTCACGCAGGAGGGTGATCTCGGGGATGGGAATTGATGGATTACAACAAACACTACCTCCCGCAGGGAGGGGCGGTAAGCCGGCCAGGCAAGAGGAGGGAAATAAGCTAGTAGCCCACGAGGAGGGATCGCTTCCGAAGTGGACCGCTGGCTGTGGATGTTGATAGGCAGTCGGTGTAGTCCCTGTAGATCTCGGTCAAAAATTTCGCCGATGACAAGCCCAGGGGGGATCTTCTCGTAACAGGAACCCAAACGCCTCTGATTTATATCAATTTATTCTGTCGTCGGCGATGGCTGCAGTGGAGGTCTGAGCAGAGCAACAGATTCTGGGGCGGGTGGCTCCCTGTCTCTGTCTGCAACTTGCAGAAGTGGCTCCGATCCCTCCTGGACGCCGAATCACGAACAGTCGGAGCCGCTGGAACCGGGGATGAAGCCTCTACACAGAAAAACTGACGGAAACACCTTCTGAGGTACGGGTGGATAGGGGGATGCCGACGAGCGGGAACTGGTCGCAGCAGACTGCAGGAGGCAGACCCGCGCGACTGTGGGAGAAAATTCGGAACTCTGGCCCCCGGATGCCGAATGAGGTTCTGTCTCTTGATCCTGGTCGGGGACAGGGGAAGGAAGAACTTTGATGAAGAGCCTTCGGTCTGATTCCTTTGCCGTTGGTCGTGCAGTTGCTTCCAACCGGGATCAGGCTCTCTGCAGAGGATGTCTGGTGCAGTTGGGGAAGAACAGCTCTCCCAGTGGGCCACGAACTCGGAACGGGACGATTCCACCTCGCCTGCGTAGTGGACTGGACGACCTTTCCAGAAAGGTATGGTACGTCTTCAGATGACGCCGTTGGGCTCCGTGGCAGCTTCTGCAAGATGAACCTTCTTCTGCTACCTGCAGACTTGGCTAAGCAAAGGGGTGGTGGTGGAGCTTGGTTAAAGGGAATGGTGTTTTAACTATGGGGGAAGGCTGGTGGTGATGGTAGATGGGGGATGGGATGTGGGAGAATGATGAGAGGGGTGGAGGAGGGAAGGTGGAGGTCCAGGAGGGTGGAGGGTCCGCAGCTATCCAAAGGGGTGGTGGGGGTCGGCCAAGGGAATGGGGGGTGGGCTGGTGTGGTGGGTGCGCAACCAGCAGGGGTATGGGGGGGTTAATTTGCCCTAGGGATATGAATGGAGGGTGTGGGGAAGAGGGAGGGCTGCTTGGGGGAGAGGAAAGGCTGCCTTGGAGAATGAAGAGGTGTATGGGGAATGGGAAGAGTTGCCTAGGGTGGAGGAGGTAATGAAGGGAGTTATGAGTCTTGGGAATATGAAAGGGTGGAGGGATGAGGTGGCAGTTGAGGTGGCAGGGGGAGGGGGAGGTGAAAGGGCAGGTTCGCCCAAGGGAGAGAGAGAGAGGAGGAGGAAGAGAGAGAGAGGGGGTCGGCCCCCTTAGTGAGAGAGAGAGAAGGAGACAGTGAAGGCTAGAGAGAGAGAGAGAGGAGTGCACTTATGCTTGCAATATTCAAATCTTCATTAACCTCAAAAGAGGGGGGTTTGGGGTCCTATATATAGGAAAACCCAATTTACAAAAAGTCCTCATGGAATGGACAAATGACGAAAGACCAAGGGGTGGGGAGAGGGGCGCCCATGGGCCAGACCAAAGAAATGGCCCAATAAGAACTACTAGCCCCATTAGCCCACTAGCCTACATACAAGCATAAGTAAATAACATGATAACATAGTAACATGACTCAAAACATAGGCAAATACATCAAAATGACTCAAGAAAATAGGAAGATGTAATAGGATGATAAGCACCAATGTTCCTTCTGAAGAAGGGCTGCTTCCTAGCTGCCTCCGGGAGGGAGAGAAGTGCCAAGCCAAAGGGTATGTGGTGTGATGCCCTCATCACCTTCATGCTTGGATCGACCGACGATTGCTTATCCACGCTGCCGTTGAGAAACCCATCATGAGCAAGAGTTTAAGAGGATAAGGGACCCATGACTTCTCATGGCTATAAAGACCCCATGATGAGGATGTAAAGAGCCCATGTTGAGGACGTAACTCCCGTCTGAAACTCCTTAGCTTACGGGACTCATGAGGCCAGCGCACTATTTAAACCTGGGACTCCCTCCAGTGAAAGGTATGGGCCGACACACGCCTAAAATTCCCTGAGCAGGAATCACTTCACCATCTTGGTGTAGAGGGATCCGGTGCCTCTTTTCCTCCTCCCTTCATAGCTTCCACCATTGCTCTACTGACTTAGGCATCGGAGGGTTTTCCCCAGGGAACCATCCCTGGGCCCCTTGATCCGTTTCCCTCTCTTGCAGTTCACTATTCAGTGATCATCCCTCAGCTCAGGTCCAGCACGAAATTACGCCTCTTCATCTGGTGCCGTCTATGGGAAACGACCAAAGAGCCAGTATGGTGTGAAGAAGTTCAGGGAGGAGGTCCACCGACGATAGGGGAAAGGCCATGGTGGCGGCGGGTGAAGGCCCCTCTCAGGCCTCACAAAACCCTCCCTCCAACGCCAACACCCCAGCCGACGAACTACCCCCTCCTCCCGCGGCGGTTGGGCTACCACTCAACGGTGGCGCTGACGCTTTCCAAGCCCTCAACGTAAAATTGGACATTCTCGTGGAACTCATGAGGACCCAGGCGGCCAAGGATGGAAGGTTACGCGCCCCTCCGAAGAGCCCTCCCTGCGAGAACGCGTCCCAGCACACTGCTGGAGGCCGCTTCACCCTCAGGGGTCGGCAAATTATCCGTAACAGGTAAGGAGGACCTTCACAAGCCCCCCCTCCGGAGCAAGAAGCCTCCTCCATGCCGAAAAGGGGAAAGCCTGGGGCACGCCGTCTGAACCCAGAGATCGAAGTCCCTGGGGAAAGCCAAGACTGCCCCCCCCAGCCCCACGACGTAGCGACAGCAGGAGCTATCCCTCCGACTGTGAGAATTCGAGAGACGTTTCGCAGAACAGGAGCGCACCCTACGTGCCTTGCAGAAGGTCTCTCCGGCGAACGACGAGGAGAAATCTCCATTCTCCGATTACATCTTGAAGGCAGAGGTATCTCCCAGAACCTCTATTCCGACCTTCAAGTCCTACGACGGCCATGACGACCCGGCCGACCACTTCGACAGCTTCGACGCCCTGATGACCCTTCACGGAGCGTCCGATGCCATCAAGTGCCGAGCCTTTACGACCACCCTGGTCCAAGGTGCCCAAGCGTGGTTCCGGGCCCTCGCCCCCGGATCCATCAGAGATTTCAAGTAATTCAGGCGAGTATTCAAGGAGAGTTTCAACGGTAGCGGCCCCCCTCGGTCGGTAGCGGGGCTATTAGCTCTCAAACAGGCGCAAGGGGAGAAACTCCGGGCTTACATCAACTGATTCAAGTCGGAAGCCATGAGAATCCCCCTCCTGGATGTAGCCTCGGCCATAACCGCGCTGACCAGGGGCACCCGGGACGAGAACCTCCGCCGTGAACTTGTCCTCCACCCTCCCTCGACCCTTGCGGAGCTAGTGACTCTGGCTTTGCGCCACGTCGAGTGCAAAGAAGTACTCAGCGCTTGCCAAGGTGCAACCGGCTCGGGTCGGGAGGAGGACAAGAATCGAGCACTCGAGTCAAGCTCGGGCCATAGATAATAAATTTCAAACATGGGTATTTATTAATTTCTTGAAATTGACGACTCTTAGTTCGGGCGTCAAAACATGAATTAGCGCCCTGACATGGGTCACCTCTTTCCAAAATTTCACAGAAAACCTCTAAAACGCAGTAAAACTATATGCATGAATTATAGATGATATTATCATAAATTTTTATGCTAGTTTGGGCTACAATTCTTGAGAAAGCCTACCTTATGATGATCTGGGTGATGGAATGTGAAGGATGTGAAGAGAAAACGATACTCTGTTCTAAATAGAGTCTTCTGGGAAAACGACGTTGATGAAGAACCCACGTTCTTCAGCTAGACAAGAGAGTTACTACTTGCTGCAGGCAACCTACAGAAGAAGAAGATGAAGAACGATTAAAAATCTTCATATTCTCTGACTAAAGGCAGAGGAAGAAGAACAAACATGTTCTCATGCACGAGACAGCAGCAGCAGGCCTTCCTTCGACAAAATAGCTATTAGGGTTCGATTGGAAGGGGTATTTATAGGATTTCAGGAATCCATTAAGGTTAGAATTTGATTAGAACTCTAGTTTCCGTGATAGAGTCCTTACCATAATCAATCGAACACGTAACAATCCTAAAACTTACCCTGGATAGTCTCCTGGTTCGAATGGAACACAAATGCAATTAACGCCTTAGGTTAGGGCATGCATTTTAATTAACGTCTTGACCTGTACCGTTTCTTTTGTAATTCGCGCCCAAGGAGAGGGCGTTCTTTCCCTTTCCTTTTATTCATTTTGGACGTTTTGAAATTTTGACGACCTTTGGTATAGGCGTCACTTTTTGAATTAACGTCTCAGGTGAAGGCGTTTCTTATTTAAATCGCGCCTTGTTGAGAGGCGTTATTTTATATTTGACTTATTATTTATTCATTTTGGTTCTTATCATTTACTTACTTAATCGTTCTTGAAATCTTCCTTTTATTTTACCAGGGTTGCTACACCCTCCCCCACTTAAAAGAATTTGGTCCCCAAATTCCATCGCATATATATATGTGGAGAGTGTAGAGTATATACCTCTTAAAATAATTCTGGGAATCGCTTCCTCATGGATTCCTCGGTCTCCCATGTGGTTTTGTGTTCTGAACATTTACTCCATTGCACCTTAACCATGGGAATAACTTTATTCCTTAGGGTTCGTACCTCGCGATCGAGGATCTTCATAGGCCTTTGTTCATAAGTGAGATCCCTTTGAATCACCAGGTCTCCATGATCAATGATATGTGACGGATCATGCACATATTTCTTCAACATTGATATGTGGAATACATTATGAACTTCGGACAATTGAGGAGGTAAAGTGTCACGCACCGAGAGCGGAAGATACCCGGAGATGGGTGACGAGTTTATATCAATCATGTCAATCAGAGTAGAAGTGTATTCTACACAAAGACAGAGATGCGCAAAAATAAAGATAACTCAATCCATTTATTTCTTCATAATAAATAGTCTATTACAAACCCAATACTCTATTCAAAAAAAAGAAAAGTACACATTTGACTCAAGAAATGCATAAAGGACTAGATGACACTTGGAAAAGCTCTAGCTCTTTCACTCTTGATTCTCCCCATCCGATTGACTTTCCTCGTCGTCGGACTTACCTGAAAAGTAGGGACAACACGGAGTGAGCGAACGCTCAGTAGGAAATTATATCTCAGGAACTAGCAAAGGGGTTTAAGTAGTTACATCTTTCATGAATGCGTTATAGCTATGCATGCTCGCATAAAACGACAAGATAGAAATAGGATATTACAATAAGATAACAGGAAGGACTAGTCATGAACTTTCAAGAACTTATATCAAATGACCTCAAGATATTCAAGCAAGTACTTTATCATGTCAAGATGAAATTTGCCTATCACGTTCAAGTACGCAAGTAATTACCCTTTTTCGGGCCACGCAAGTCATGTAATATCAAGTCAAGTACAAGATTTATGGAATGTTCAATCAAGCTAGTCATGCACTTCGGTATAATGCCAATACCGTGATCAATCAACTCCCATGGGCACAAGTACTTTCGGGTGCTCCTCCTAGGACCAGATCGGGCCCTATATGCGCAGGCATTAGTCATGTATTTTTAACATCCACATTTTTGTGTATAGCCATCATGGAGTTTCAATAAGCAAGCTTGTAGTCATGTAAGACAACTTTGAGAGATTAGAGTTCAAAAATATGACTTTTGACACCAGTAGGCGATAATAACGGTACAATCGCACTTTCGATAAAACTAGGTGGAATTGGTTCCCTTAACTCGGGTACCATGATAAGTAAGTAGAGACACTCTTTTATATAGAATTGAGGTCCATATGAATAGCACCTCAATGGCAAGACGTCCTCATTCTTAATATAGAATTGAGGTTCACAAGAACATCAAGTTTGATATAGAATTGGGGTTTACAAGAACATCATAACAACGGCATATTCTTCCCCGTTCATTAAGATAATTCTCATATCATACTCATGGCATGACATGAGGGCCGGTATCACCATGTTTCTATAGAGGGACATGGCAAAGATTGTGTAATGGGTTTTTAGGGTACAACCAGCTCAGTCGGCCTTGAGGGAATCCAAGGCGGCGAGGAGTCTTACGGAGGTCTCTATGACTAACTCGCTAGTCCAAAGGAACGGAATGTCCAATGGAGAGCTTGTATGTCAATGAGAATTGAGGGGTAATGCGATAAATCATCGTAGAAAACATGGGACTATACTCACGGAGTGAAGTAATAGTGCCTATATATAAATATATGTAATGAATCCCTCGGATAACAGTAATCAGGAAAAATCAGTAATGTAGAAAGTAGCGACTTTGGTAAAGTCGTTTTTCATGTAATTAACGCCTTAATCAGGGGCGTTTATATTAGATTTGACGATGTGTATAGCAGTCGTCCTTTCAATATTTCTAGTTTTGTAGAATATTATAAATCTAGAAATTTTAATGAAACGCGCCCTGGACAGGGGCGTTAGTTTACAGAAGGCGCCCTGGTATGGGGCGTCAATTCAAGAAAAGACGACCTGGACAAGGTCGTTAATTCACAAGTTTACAAGTTTCGAGACAATGAAATTTAGGAAATATGATATATGGTCAGTACCATAAGAAATAGCAGGATTACAAGAGATTGACCATACATTAATTTAGAATCATGTTTGCATTGATATATAATTTTTAAACATGGTGTTTATTAATTAAGAGAAATTGACGTCCGTGTGCAGGGCGTCAAATATTAAATTGACGACCTAGTCGTGGTTGTGTCTTTTAATGTAGCATCCTTAATAAGGGCGTCTATTTCAAAACTCTTTAGAAACTAACCGAAACGCATGAAATCTATATGTAGGTATTAACGGATGATATTAATATGCTAGTTTGGGCTATAATCCCTGAGAAAATCCTACCTCTATGAAGATTTTGAACGGATGCAGGTTCTGGGAAGAAAATAACGATACTTTGTTTTATAAACAGAGTATTCTGAAGCTTTTGACTTCAATATCAGCAGCAAGGCAGAGGAGGCACGAACAGACACAGTCGTTTGTTGATGAAGAACCCACGTTCTTCAGTAGATTAAGAGCTCCTCAACCTGTAAGTGGAAGAAGATGAAGAAGATTTATTCTTCATACTATCCTATCGGAAGAGAAGGAAAACCAAAGGAAGAACCCACCTGTTCTTCACGGACGGCAGTCAGATTCCCTATAAACAAAAGAGAATGAAGAATCAATTCATGTTCTTCACATAATAGTAAACAGAGAAGGAAATAAGGAAGAACTGTTAGTTCTTCACCTACCGTAGCAAAGATGATCGACCAAATAGCTTTCTAGGGTTCGATCCATCAAGGTATTTATAGGATTCTGGAAATCCTAATAAGGTTAGTGTTCGATTGGAAGTAACACTTCCATGATAGAGTTATTACTACATTCGAACTCTTTCTCATAGTTATCAACTTACCCTGGATAAGTTCTCGGTTCGAATGAAACTGGAATGGAATTAACACCTTATTCTAGGGCGTCGAATTTTAAATTGACGCCTTGGCATGCGTCGTTTCTTGTGGAAACGCGTCCAAGAAAAGGGCGTTTCAAATACTTGCCTTTTTATGTAATTTTGGTTGTTTAAAGATTTGACGCCTTGAAATGTAGGCGTCCTTTCTCAAAAACACGCCTTAGGTGAGGGCGTTTCTTGTCAAGTAGCGCCTTGCTCCAAGGCGTTAATTTCATCAGGGCTTTGTTCTTCTTGTTTCAACCTTTTTCATTTGTTCACTTAATCTTTTAGTTTATTTCAATTTATCTAAATTTATTTCTTTTAATTTTATACGGGTTGCTACACCCTCCCCCACTTAAAAGAATTTGGTCCCCAAATTCATAACATATATTTACATATGGAGAGTGTAGAGTTCATACCTTCTAAAATAATTCTGGAAATCGCTTCCTCATAGATTCCTCGGTCTCCCATGTAGCTTCATGTTCTGAATTCTTATTCCATTGTACTTTTAGCATGGGAATAACCTTATTCCTTAGAGTTTGTATTTCTTGATCTAGTATTCTTATGGGCTTCTGCTCGTATGTGAGATCTTTCCGGATTACTAGATTTCCATGCTCAATAATATGTGATGGATCATGCACATACTTCTTCAACATAGATATGTGGAACACATCATGTACTTCGGACAGTTGAGGTGGCAATGCGATGCAATAAGAAACCTCGCCAACTCTTTCTAGTATCTCAAAAGGTCCGATAAATCTTGGTGTAAGCTTGCCCTTAACACCAAATCTTCGTATTCCACGTCCAGGCGATATCTTAAGAAATACATGATCTCCAACTTGGAATTCAAGATCTCTTCTTCTTGTGTCGGCATAAGCTTTTTGTCTAGACTGAGCAACTTGTAGTCTTTCTCTGATCAATTGTATCTTCTCGGTAGTGTCCCTTACCATGTCTGGACCTAACAGTTGTTTCTCTCCAACTTCGTCCCAGCATAAGGGTGATCGACAACTCCTTCCGTATAAGGCTTCAAAATGTGCCATTTGTATACTTGCCTGGTAGCTATTATTGTATGCAAATTCGACGAGAGGCAAGTGATCATGCCAGTTCCCACCAAAATCAGTAATGCATGCTCTTAGCATATCCTCGACTACTTGATTGGTTCTCTCGGTCTGACCATCCGTTTGAGGATGAAAGGCTGTACTAAAGCTAAGTCTCGTCCCCAACGACTGTTGTAGTCCTTTCCAAAAATGAGAAGTAAAACGGGGATCTCTGTCAGACACGATTGAAACAGGAATACCATGTAATCTGACTATTTCCTTAATGTATAGTGCAGCTAAGACATCAATTGACCATCGGCTCTTGATCGGCAAGAAATGCGCTGATTTAGTCAATCGATCAATAATAACCCATATTCCATCATGTCCTCTTTTTGATTTAGATAAACCCATGATGAAATCCATACCAATATCCTCCCACTTCCATTTAGGGATATCTAAAGGATGTAGTTTTCCAGCAGACTTTTGGTGTTCCGCCTTGACTTGTTGGCATGTGAGACAGCGTGATACGTAGTCCGCTATTTCTCTTTTCATATTGGGCCACCAAAAATTTCTTTTTACATCTTGGTACATTTTGGTAGATCCTGGATGAATCGCATACCTTGACCTATGAGCTTCATCTAAGATCTTCTTCTTTACCTCGGGACAATCCGGTATGCAAGTTCTATTCCTGAATATTAATCTTCCCTCATAAGTTATTTGAAAATCCGATTGTCCTTCCAGTTTGCCTTTGATCTCTACTAACATTGGGTCATTATCTTGAAGTGCTTGTATTTCAGTTAATAGGTCTGATTGTATGCTTATATGAGATAATGTGACACACCTAGGGTCTGTGTCCATGCTTATATTGAGTTCAGAGAATTGCTCCAGTAATTTCCATTCTTGAATCATACAATTGGCTAACAGTGCTCTCAGCTTTCGACTAAGGGCATCTGCTACATGATTACCCTTTTCGGGATGATATTGTATATTGAAGTCGAAGTCCTTGAGATATTCCAACCATCGTCTTTGCCTCATATTTAACTCCTTCTGTGAGAAAAGATATTTGAGACTCTTGTGATCGGAGTATACAGTAAACTGTACTCCATAAAGATAATGTCTCCATATTTTGAGTGCAAATACTACCGCGGCCAATTCTAAGTCATGGACGGGGTAGTTCTCTTCATGCTTCTTTAATTGACGAGAAGAGTAGGCTATAACCTTCCCTTGTTGCATTAGAACACATCCAAGGTCAATGCCAGAAGCATCAGTGTATACCTCGAACTTTTCTCCTTCAATTGGCAATGCTAAGATAGGAGCTGTAGTAAGATGATCCTTGAGAGTTTGGAAGCTTCTTTCACATTCCTCACTCCATTCATAACGGATCTCCTTGCGAGTTAACCTCGTAAGTGGCACGGCGATTTTAGAGAAATCCTTGATGAATCGCCTGTAATAGCCGGCAAGACATAAGAAACTTCGGATCTCGCTAGCATTGGTCGGTCTTTCCCAGTTCCTTACAGCTTCAACCTTTGATGGGTCTATAGACAAGCCATCCTTTGATATAACATGTCCGAGAAAAGTCACTTCTCAAGCCAGAATTCACACTTGCTAAGCTCTTCCTTGGTCTTGGAATAAATCAATATATCATCAATAAAGACCACCACGAATTGATCCAAATATGGCCTGAGTATACTATTCATTAACTGCATAAAGGCAGCATGGGCATTCGTTAGTCCGAAAGGCATAACAACAAATTCATAAGGGCCATACCTGCTTCTGAATGCGATTTTATGAATATCCTCGTCCTTGATTCTTAGTTGGTGATATCCTGACCTAAGATCAATTTTAGAAAAGTACTTGGATCCTGAAATTTGATCAAATAATTCATCGATTCTCGGCAGTGGATACTTGTTCTTGATAGTGAGATGATTCAACTGTCGATAGTCGATGCATAATCTCATGGATCCGTCTTTCTTCTTTACAAATAATACAGGCGCTCCCCACGGGGAAGTACTTGGTCTAATGAATCCTTTCTTAATGAGTTCCATCAATTGCTCTTTTAACTCCTTGAGTTCAGCAGGTGACATTCTATAAGGTGTCCTTGAAATCGGACCAGCACCAGGGACTAAGTCAATGGTGAAGGCCACTTCTCTTTACGGGGGTAATCCCGGCAAATCTTCTGAAAATACGTCCGGAAATTCCTGCACTACTGGAATGTCTTCTAGCTTAGCTTCCTTAGCTTCTTTAACTGTGACAAAGGCAAGGAAAGATGCACATCCTTTCCTGATGAGCTTGCTAGCTCGGAGAGCTGAAATAAGAGGGGATCTGCTCCGACCCTTGGGGCTAGTAAAGATTAGTTCTGGAAATTCCTTGAATGTAACCTTACTATTACCGTAATTAACCGTTGCCTGATACTTGGATAACCAATCTGCTCCTAGTATAACATCATACTCTTTCAGATCTAAACATATGAGATCAATAGGGAGATTTCTACCCTGAACCAATACTTCGCAGTTTTGGTAATGATGTGTAATATCAGTCTCATCACCCAGAGGAGTAGACAAAACTAACTTTATCCATTCCGGTTCTAGGGGTAATGGGTCAGCAAACTTCTTAGAAATAATAGAATGCGATGCACCAGTATCAATTAAGACATATGCATTCCTGGAACAAACTTTCAATGTACCTTCCACTAAGCCGCCTTCTTCTTCTTGCTCGGTCTCCTTGATTGCATGAAGACGAGCATTCTTGGTTACTGGGCGCTTTCCGTCATCGGCTTGGTTATTTAGTAGTGGGCAATCGGGAATCCGATGCTCATGACTCCCACAACGGAGACATGCTCCAAGTTTCCTCCAGCATTCTTCTGCTCTATGACCCGCTTTATCACAATGTTTGCACACTGTATTTGGAGAGGTAGTGGTGATAGAGAAGGGCTTGGTCTTCTTGAACTTTTGCTCTTGCGAGGAAATACCTCCATTGCTAGGCCTCTTCTTGAAGTTGGGTTTAAAGGAACCCGATCCTGTAACTTATTCCTTCTTATCGTTACCACGAATCCTATGAGACAGTTCCGTGGCATCTTCTAATAGTTGAGCTCGGCGTACTATCTCCGAGTAGACTTGAATGTCCATCGGCGCCAGTTGAGTAATAGCTTGGGGCCTAAGCCCATTAAGAAACCTCCTAGCTTTCATTTTCTCGGTGCTAACTAGATGCTTAGCATACCGAGACAATCTAGAGAATTGGGCCTCATACTCGGCCACTGACAAAGATCGTTGCTTTAATGCAGCAAATTCTGCAGCCTTCTTTTTCTGAACTCGGTCCGAGAAATATTTTGCGTTGAAGTGTTCAATGAATTCCTCCCACGTAACCTGATCTTGATTTGTAGTAACCTCTATTGATTCCCACCAGCATCTAGCATCCCTTTCTAACTGAAAAGTAGCTAATAAGACCTTATCTTGATCCGTGCATTGCATAACATGGAATATTTGTTCTGTTTCCCTAATCCAGTGTTCAGCGTCATCTGGATCAGTAGAACCCGTGAACTTGGGCGGGTTCATGTTCTTGAAAGTCTGGTGGAGACTTCCTGCTCGTTGTCCACCTCCTTATGCTACCTGTTGCAGTACTTGAGTCATGCCTTGAAGTGTACGCTGCATGTTGTGCCATTGAGCACGTTCGACAGCCATTATCCTACAATTATAATAACTAGATTAATACGTGATTTGTATTTTAAAGACTAGCATTCTATGTTAACGTTAACCCTTGGTTCTACCCAATCTCACTGGTTAAAGGGTTAAAACCTATCTTTGGACTTGGGTTTTCCTAGGAATTGAATACCCTAGGCTCTGATACCACAAAAACTGTCACGCCCCGAGAGCGGAAGATACCCGGAGATGCGTAACGAGTTTATATCAATCATGTCAATCAGAGTAGAAGTGTATTCTACACAAAGACAGAGATGCGCAAAAATAAAGATAACCCAATCCATTTATTTCTTCATAATAAATAGTCTATTACAAACCCAATACTCTATTCAAAAAAAAGAAAAGTACACATTTGACTCAAGAAATGCATAAAGGACTAGACGACACTTGGAAAAGCTCTAGCTCTTTCACTCTTGATTCTCCCCATCCGATTGACTTCCCTCGTCGTCGGACTTATTTGAAAAGTAGGGACAACACGGAGTGAGCGAACGCTCAGTAGGAAATTATATCTCAGGAACTAGCAAAGGGGTTTAAGTAGTTACATCTTTCATGAATGCGCTATAGCTATGCATGCTCGCATAAAACGACAAGATAGAAAGAGGATATAACAATAAGATAACAGGAAGGACTAGTCATGAACTTTCAAGAACTTATATCAAATGACCTCAAGATATTCAAGCAAGTACTTTATCATGTCAAGATGAAATTTACCTATCACGTTCAAGTACGCAAGTAATTACCCTTTTTCGGGCCACGCAAGTCATGTAATATCAAGTCAAGTACAAGATTTGTGGAATGTTCAATCAAGCTAGTCATGCACTTCGGTATAATGCCAATACCGTGATCAATCAACTCCCATGGGCACAAGTACTTTCGGGTGCTCCTCCCAGGACCAGATCGGGCCCTATATGCGCAGGCATTAGTCATGTATTTTTAACATCCACATTTTTGTGTATAGCCATCATGGAATTTCAATAAGCAAGCTTGTAGTCATGTAAGACAACTTTGAGAGATTAGAGTCCAAAAATATGACTTTTGACACCAGTAGGCGATAATAACGGTACAATCGCACTTTCGATAAAACTAGGTGGAATTGGTTCCCTTAACTCAGGTACCATGATAAGTAAGTAGAGACACTCTTTTATATAGAATTGAGGTCCATATGAATAGCACCTCAATGGCAAGACGTCCTCATTCTTAATATAGAATTGAGGTTCACAAGAACATCAAGTTTGATATAGAATTGGGGTTTACAAGAACATCATAACAACGGCATATTCTTCCCCGTTCATTACGATAATTCTCATATCATACTCATGGCATGACATGAGGGCCGGTATCACCATGTTTCTATAGAGGGACATGGCAAAGATTGTGTAATGGGTTTTTAGGGTACAACCAGCTCAGTCGGCCTTGAGGGAATCCAAGGCGGCGAGGAGTCTTACGGAGGTCTCTATGACTAACTCGCTAGTCCAAAGGAACGGAATGTTCAATGGAGAGCTTGTATGTCAATGAGAATTGAGGGGTAATGCGATAAATCATCGTAGAAAACATGGGACTATACTCACGGAGTGGAGTAATAGTGCCTATATATAAATATATGTAATGAATCCCTCGGATAACAGTAATCAGGAAAAATCAGTAATGCAGAAAGTAGCGACTTTGGTAAAGTCATTTTTCATGTAATTAACGCCTTAATCAGGGGCGTTTATATTAGATTTGACGACGTGTACAGCAGTCGTCCTTTCAATATTTCTAGTTTTGCAGAATATTATAAATCTGGAAATTTTAATGAAACGCGCCCTGGACAGGGGCGTTAGTTTACAGAAGGCGCCCTGGTATGGGGCGTCAGTTCAAGAAAAGACGACCTGGACAAGGTCGTTAATTCACAAGTTTACAAGTTTCGAGATAATGAAATTTCAGGAAATATGATATATGGTCAGTACCATAAGAAATAGCAGGATTACAAGAGATTGACCATACATTAATTTAGAATCATGTTTGCATTGATATATAATTTTTAAACATGGTGTTTATTAATTAAGAGAATTTGACGTCCGTGTGCAGGGCGTCAAATATTAAATTGACGACCTAGTCGTGGTCGTGTCTTTTAACGTAGCGTCCTTAATAGGGGCGTCTATTTCAAAACTCTTTAGAAACTAACCGAAACGCATGAAATCTATATGCAGGTATTAACGGATGATATTAATATGCTAGTTTGGGCTACAATCTCTGAGAAAATCCTACCTCTATGAAGATTTTGAACGGATGCAGGTTCTGGGAAGAAAAGAACGATACTCTATTTTATAAACAGAGTATTCTGAAGCTTTTGAATTCAATATCAGTAGCAAGGCAGAGGAGGCACGAACAGACACAGTCGTTTGTTGATGAAGAACCCACGTTCTTCAGTAGATTAAGAGCTCTTCAACCTGTAAGTGGAAGAAGATGAAGAAGATTTATTCTTCATACTATCCTATCGGAAGAGAAGGAAAACCAAAGGAAGAACCCACCTGTTCTTCACAGACGGTAGTCAAATTCCCTATAAACAAAAGAGGATGAAGAATCAATTCATGTTCTTCACATAATAGTAAACAGAGAAGGAAATAAGGAAGAACTGTTAGTTCTTCACCTACCGTAGCAGAGACGATCGACCAAATAGCTTTCTAGGGTTCGATCCATCAAGGTATTTATAGGATTCTAGAAATCCTAATAAGGTTAGTGTTCGATTGGAAGTAACACTTCCATGATAGAGTTATTACTACATTCGAACTCTTTCTCATAGTTATCAACTTACCCTGGATAAGTTCCCGGTTCGAACGAAACTGGAATGGAATTAACGCCTTATTCTAGGGCGTCGAATTTTAAATTGACGCCTTGGCATGCGTCATTTCTTGTGGAAACGCGTCCAAGAAAAGGGTGTTTCAAATACTTGCCTTTTATGTAATTTTGGTTGTTTAAAGATTTGACGCCTTGAAATGTGGGCGTCCTTTCTCAAAAACACGCCTTAGGTGAGGGCGTTTCTTGTCAAGTAGCGCCTTGCTCCAAGGCGTTAATTTCATCAGGGCTTTGTTCTTCTTGTTTCAACCTTTTTCATTTGTTCACTTAATCTTTTAGTTTATTTCAATTTATCTAAATTTATTTCTTTTAATTTTATACGGGTTGCTACATAAAGCGACGCGGTAAGCAACCTCGCCAACTCTTTCTAGTATTTCAAAAGGTCCGATAAATCTTGGTGTAAGCTTGCCCTTAACACCAAATCTCCTTATTCCACGTCCAGGTGATATCTTAAGAAAAACGTGATTTCTGACTTGGAATTCGAGATCTCACCTCCTTGTGTCCGCATAAGTCTTTTGTCTAGACTGAGCAACTTGAAGTCTTTCTCTAATCAACTGAATCTTTTCAGTGATATCCCTTACCACGTCTGGACCTAATAGTTGTTTTTCACCAACTTCGTCCCAGCACAAAGGCGATCGGCAACTCCTTCCGTATAAAGCTTCGAAAGGTGCCATTTGTATACTTGCCTGGTAGCTGTTGTTGTATGCAAATTCAACCAACGGCAAGTGATCATGCCAGCTTCCACTAAAATCAATGATGTAAGCTCTGAGCATATCTTCAACCACCTGATTAGTTCTCTTGGTCTGACCATCCGTTTGAGGATGAAAAGCTGTACATAAGTTAAGTCTCATCCCCAGTGAATGTTGTAAACCCTTCCAAAAGTGAGAAGTAAAATGGGGGTCTCTGTCAGACATGATTGAGACAGGTACTCCATGTAACCTGACTATCTCTTTAAGGTATAATGCAGCAAGAACATCAACTGACCATCGACTCTTGATTGGCAAGAAGTGTGCCGATTTGGTCAATCGGTCGATGATAACCCATATTCCGTCATATCCTCCCTTTGATTTGGACAGACCCATAATGAAGTCCATACCGATATCCTCCCACTTCCACTTGGGAATATTTAGAGGATGTAGCTTACCGGCAGGTTTTTGGTGTTCTGCCTTGATTTGTTGACATGTGAGACAACGAGACACAAAACCCGCTATTTCTCTTTTCATATTGGGCCACCAAAAGGTCCTTTTCAAATCTTGGTACATCTTAGTTGCTCCTGGATGAATCATGTACCTTGATCTGTGTGCTTTATCTAAGATTTCTTCTTTAGCTCTGGGCAATTCGGTATACATGTTTTATTTCTGAACATCAATCTTCCATCTGGTGATAATTTGAAATCAGGTTGTTCTTTCATTTTGCCCTTGATTTCCACTAGTACGGGGTCACTACCTTGAAGTCCTTGTATTTCGGATAGCAAGTCTGGCTGTAAGCTCATATGGGATAAGGTGACACACCCACTGTCCTGGTCCATGCTTATATTAAGTTTAGAGAATTGTTCTAGCAACTTCCACTCCTGAATCATATAATTGGCTAATAGTGCTCTCGGCTTTCGACTGAGGGCATCGGCTACAGGATTACCCTTTCCAGGATGATATTGTATAGTGAAGTCGAAGTCCTTAAGATATTCTAGCCAACGTCTTTGCCTCATATTCAATTCCTTCTGAGAGAAGAGATACTTAAGACTTTTATGGTCAGAGTATACAATAAACTGCACTCCGTACAGATAATGTCTCCATATTTTCAGTGCAAATACTACTGCAGCCAATTCTAAATCATGAACTGGGTAGTTCTCCTCGTGCTTCTTCAGCTCCTTGAGTTCGGCAGGGGACATCCTATATGGTGCCTTAGATACTGGTCCAGCACCAGGGACCAAGTTGATGGTGAAGGCCACTTCTCTTTGTGGGGGTAATCTAGGCAAATCCTCCAGAAACACGTCCGAAAATTCTTGCACAACAGGGATGTCTTCTAGCTTAGTCTCCTTAGTCTCCTTAATGGTGACAAATGCAAGGAAAGATACACATCCTTTCCTTATTAGCTTGCTAGCTCGGAGAGCCAAAATAAGAGGTGACTTGCTCCGACTCTTAGGGCTAAAATAGACTAGTTCTGGAAAGTCCTTGAAAGTAACTTTGCTGTTACGGCAATCCACAGTTGCCTGATACCTAGATAACCAGTCTGCTCCCAATATGACATCATATCCCTTTAGGTCTAAACATATGAGGTTGATAGGAAGATTTCTTCCTTTTACCAAGACTTCACAGTTTTGATAATGGTGAGTAATATCGGTTTCGTTTCCGAGAGGAGTAGATAAAAATATTTTCATCCATTCCGGTTCCATAGGTAGTGGGTCAGCAAACTTCTTGGAAATAAAAGAATGTGATGCACCCGTATCAAATAAGACATGCAGACTTGGAACAAACTTTCAGTGTACCTTCTACTAGTCCGCCTTCGTCTTGTTCCGCCTCCTTAATAGCTTGGAGACGAGCATTCTTTGTCACCGGGCGCTTTCCGTCACCGGCTTGATCATTGAGTAGGGGACAATCGGGAATCCGATGATCACGGCTCCCACAACGGAGACATGCTCCAAGTTTCCTCCAACATTCTTCGGCCTTGTGCCCGGCCTTATCACAGTGCTTACATACCACCTTAGAAGGTGTAGTGGTGATGGAGAAAGGTTTGGTCTTCTTGCACTTTTGCTCATGGGAGGGAGTACCTCCATTACTTGGCCTCTTCTTGAAATTAGGTTTGAAGGTGCCGGAGCTAGTAACATTCTCCTTCTTGTCTTTCCCACGGATCCTATCAGATAGTTCCATGGCATCTTCTAGTAATTGGGCTCGTCGAACCATCTCCGAATAGACTTGTATGTCCATCGGTGCCAGTTGTGTGATATATTGGGGCCTGAGCCCATTAAGGAATCTTCGAGCTTTCATCTTCTCAGTACTAACTAAGTGTTTAGCGTACCGAGATAGCCTTGAGAACTGCGTTTCATATTCAGCCACCGACAAAGATCGTTACTTAAGTGCGGCGAATTCAGCGGCTTTCTTCTCTTGAACTCGATCTAAGAAATATTTATGGTTGAAATGTTCAACAAACTCCTCCCAAGTAACTTGTCCTTGATCTAATGTGGCTTCTATCGACTCCCACCAGCATCGGGCGTCTCTTTCTAGTTGAAATGTGGCTAACAGGACCTTCTCTTGGTCCGAACATTGCATGACTCTAAAAACACGTTCCGTCTCTCGGATCCAGTGCTCGGCATCATCTGGATCAGTGGATCCCATGAACTTAGGAGGGTTCATGTTCTTGAAGCTTTGGTGGAGATTTCCTGCTTCAGGATGTGCACCTCCTTGTGCCACTTGTTGAAGTGCCTGGGTCATGCCTTGAAGAGTGCGTTGCATGTTGCGCCATTGAGCACGTTCGGCAGCCATTGTCCTACAATTACGATAGCTATATTAGTATGTGATTGCGTTAAAAGGCTTTTAATTCTATGTTGACTTTAACCCTTGGTTCTACCCAATCTCACTGGTTAGAGGTTCAGACTTATCCTTGGACTTGGGTTTCCTAGGAATTGAATACCCTAGGCTCTGATACCACAAAAACTGTCACGCCCCGAGCGCGGAAGATACCCGGAGACGCGTGACGAGTTTATATCGATCATGTCAATCAGAGTATTAGTGTATTCGACACCAAATCAGAGATGCGCAAGAATAAAGATAACCCAATCCTTTTATTCAATCACAACCTCAAAGTACTTCTATTACAATTCATTTAATGAAAGTGCTATGACCCAATAAAAAGAAAAGTACAATGGTTGACTTAAGAAATTTGAAAGATAAGACTAGTAGACGCTCGAATAGACGGAGAGCTCTACTCTCTTCACTCTTGACCTTCCCCATCCGATTGAGTCTCGTCGTCGGACTTACCTGAAAAGTAGGGAGAACACTAGGTGAGCGAACGCTCAGTAGGAAATTATATCTCAAGAACTAGCAATGGGTTTAAGTAATTACAATTTATCACATGTAAATGTAATATGGCTATGCATGTAGAAATAACTAATCAATAGATAACACGTCGTGTAAAACATCCAAGCGAGTCTTTAAACAAGAGATATTCATGAGAGACTTAGTAGATTATTGGCTATTTCACGCAAGTACTTTGCCTGTGTCGGGCCACGCTAGTAAAGTCACGCAAGTCAAGTCACGCACGCAAGAAAGAGAGAGTGGGTGTGTGGAACGCCAAAGATCAAGAGAAAGAGTACTTCGGTGCAATGCTAGACACCGTGATCATTACGACTCCCATGGGCACTAGTACTTTTGGGTGCTCCTCCCAGGACCAGATCGGGCCCTTATATGCACAGCATTAAAAATAGATCTAGACATCCACTTTATTTGTATAGCCAATATGGAATTTCAAGAAAAAGCTTTGTGGAAATTTTAAGATAGGGTAGAGTTCAAAATTGAACTTGATGTATAAGGACGATAATAACGATATAAACACGAGTATCGATAAAACTGGGTGGAGTTGGTTCCCTAATTGGGTACCATGACAATTAAGTGTCCATATATAGATGGTCATGTCATTTGATATAGAATTGAGGTCCACAAGAACATCATAATAACGGCATGATTTCCACATCCCATTAAGAATATTCTCAGGATATCCACCTAGCATATCATGAGGGCCGGTATACCATGTTTCTATATAGTGACATGGCAAAATAGTGTAAAGGGTTTTTATGGTACAACCCGCTCAGTCGGCCTTGAGGGAATCCAAGGCTACGAGGAGACTTACGGAGGTCCCAATGACTAACTCGCCAGTCCAAAGGAACGGAATGTCCAATGGAGGGCTTGTATGTCACCGAGAGTTAGTGGGTAATGCGATAAATCATCTTGAAACATGGGACTATATTCACAGAATGGAATATAGTGCCGATATATAGATATACATAAATAAAACCTTCGGTTCACAGAAACACAGTGGAAAAATAATTTATACAGGAAATTAGCGACTTAACCTAAGTCACTATTTAGTGAATTAACGCCCTTCACTGGGTCGTTTATTTACAGTTTGACGACTTCAGGAGCAGTCGTCCATTATAATTTTCTATTTTCTGACATTTTCTTAATTCTATATTTTTGATAAAACGCGCCTTATCCAGGAGCGTTATTTCACCAAGAAACGACTTGCACGGTGTCGTTATATATATATATATATATATATATATATATATTAGAATTTTAATAGCTTTCTAGTAATCTCAGGGAAATAACGACTTGTTCTAAGTCTTTAATTAAAAATAACGCCCTTGTGTGGGGCGTTACTTTCATAAAAGACGACCCACTGGAGGTCATTAATTCATTCTTTTCCAGGATTTATGATGAACAGTGGTAATTCCCAAGATAATAATTTTTCAGGAAACAATTACATGGTCAGGACAAGAAAAATATCAGGATTCGAGATATATGATCATGCATTAAATTAGATTATAGGTTTCATAGATAATAAATTTCAAACATGGGTATTTATTAATTTCTTGAAATTGACGACTCTTAGTTCGGGTGTCAAAACATGAATTAGCGCCATGACATGGGTCGTCTCTTTCCAAAATTTCACAGAAAACCTCTAAAACGCAGTAAAACTATATGCATGAATTACAGATGATATTATCATAAATTTTTATGCTAGTTTGGGCTACAATTCTTGAGAAAACCTACCCGATGATGATCTGGGTAAAGGAACGTAAAGGATGTGAAGAGAAAATGATACTCTGTTCTAAACAGAGTCTTCTGGGAAAACGATGTTGATGATGAACCCACGTTCTTCAGCTAGACAAGAGAGTTACTACTTGCTGTAGGCAACCTACAGAAGAAGAAGATGAAGAACGATTAAAAATCTTCATATTCTCTGACTGAAGGCAGAGGAAGAAGAACAAACATGTTCTTCACGCACGAGACAGCAGCAGCAGGCCTTCCTTCGACAAAATAACTATTAGGGTTCGATTGGAAGGGGTATTTATAGGATTTCAGGAATCCCTTAGGGTTAGAATTTGATTAGAACTCTAGTTTCCGTGATAGAGTCCTTACCATAATCAATCGAACACGTAACAATCCTAAAACATGCCCTGGATAGTCTCCTGGTTCGAATGGAACACAAATGCAATTAACGCCTTAGGTTAGGGCGTGCATTTTAATTGACGTCTTGACCTGTACCGTTTCTTTTGTAATTCGCGCCCAAGGAGAGGGCGTTTCTTTCTCTTTCCTTTTATTCGTTTTGGATGTTTTGAAATTTTGACGACCTTCGTCACTTTTTGAATTAACGTCTCAGGTGAAGGCGTTTCTTATTTAAATCGCGCCTTGTTGAGAGGCGTTATTTTATATTTGACTTATTATTTATTCATTTTGGTTCTTATCATTTACTTACTTAATCTTTCTTGAAATCTTCCTTTTATTTTACCAGGGTTGCTACAACTTCACTCCACCATCCAGCAGCGGGACGAGTACCGGACCGCCCTGGAGCTCCTGGTGAGACTCTAAACTTAAACTTAAATGATTATGATTATGATGCTTAATGTGATTAATCATGACTCCTAACCATGATTTCTAAATTCAGCGGGCCGAAAGAGCCCAACGCGCTAGACCGGATGCCCCATCGTCTTCCTCTCAGCCTGCGGGAGGCAGGGCAGAGCAGGACGCCGAGTTTGCTCGGGCGGTTGCCCGGGCCGAGGAGGCGGAGGCCACCCTCGCAGAGCGGATAAGATGCTAAAATGCTTATGCTCATGATGATCCAATTAAATGCCTTATGATTAACTATATGAAATGCAATCTACAGGCGAGAGAGGTAGCCGCAGCAGTGGCCGAGGCGAGGCAGGCTCGGTCGGAGGCAGAGCGTCTCCAGGCGGAGATAGAGAGGAGCCGGGCCGAGACGGAGAGAGCCCGAGCAGAAACAGAGCTTGTGCGGGCGGAGATGGCCAGATTGCGAGCGGAGACCCCGCGACGCCCGGATGACGGAGAGATGGAGCGACTCAGGGCTGACATCGCACGTGTAAGAGGCGAGTGAGATCAGTTCCGAGTGCAGACCTTCGAGATGAAGGGCACGATTGGGGCCTTGAAGGATGCACTCCGGCTTCTAGGGAAGAAGTCGGGGACGAGCAGCCGGAGCCAGAGCATGGCCCCTATCAGCAGAGTTCGCCCATTTTACCAGTTCTTCCGGCCATCGGAGGAACGAGGAGGCGGACCAGAGATGACAGCCAGAGGGTGAGCACAGCGCCATGGGACCAACAGCCAGGTAGCCCGAGGGTACCGGAGATAGTGATGGCGACCCGAGAGATAAGCCGGCCGAGTGATATATATTTTTTTTCTTTGCCTTTTGTTATCACTTGTACATGACTTATATAGAAAAATTTAGTGAAAAATGAAATTTCTTTTTGGTCTTTTGTTATTTTGTGCAGGAATGTGTGTTTGTGAAATGCCAAAAACAAATGAAGGATTGTATGTGATGATGAATGTGTAAGATGTGTGTATGAATGCATGTGTAGGAATGCATGTATGTGAAGAATGAAAACAGTTGTGCATGAGAATGTGTGGAGAAGGAGGTGCAAAATGTGAAAGACCGCCAGGTCTAGGCAAGGGCAGGAAGGAATAGCCTCAATTCAGCAGCAGAGAATGTAACGGTCCAGGTTCAGACCGTCATAATCAAATAACGCGCTGGATAAGGGCCGTTAACCATGACAGTGGTCAAATTGTAGCTGGGGCTGCAGGAAAAGTGACGGTCAACGGTAGGCGCGTCAAAGACAAATAACGGCCTAATGCTAGACCGTTGATCATGGCAGAGCGATGGTTTGCAGGGCAACTAGCAGGAAATGCGACGGCCCAAAGGAGACGCGTCGGGGTGAAGCAACGGTCTTGACCAAGATCGTCGGGAAATGTTTAGCCCAGATGCCAAGGAGCTGAACGGCTGAGGGTGTAACGGCTCAGGGTTCACGCGTTACGAAAGAACGACGGTAAAACGCTGGACCGTCAAACTTCACAGAACAGGATCGGGCGAACTTGAACCTATAGGAAATGCGACGGCCCCATTCCGGTGCGTCAGAGACAAATGACGGTCCCACGATAGACCGTTGGAGCCTGAGTTGTGTTTCGAGACGGATTGAGCCGTGAGAGCCTAAACCCGAGATTTATCCACTTAATCTCCCACTAGAACTTATCTAGATTGAAGATAAGGCCTCCTAACTCAAGTCTTATCCTTCCAAAACCAAAATCAAGCCTTTAAAACTTGGAAACTCAACCAAAAATCGTAGCTTTGCTGAAACCTCTGCTCTAGGGCAGAAAGACCACTCCTAAAGGCAGAAATCAAGATGAAGAGAAGCTTTGAGGTGATGATTATGGAGGAGAAGGTCTACATTGGACCTAAGGCTGCAAGAAAGGAACACGGAGAGCTTCAATAGCTAACCTTGATTCCCAAGCACCTAGGCTCTAATGCTCAAAGGGTGGTAAGTCCCAATAACCCAACCAAGTTCAGAATTTTCTGCACTTCAATTCCTTTCATGACTTCTTCTTCTTCTCCTTCTTAAGCCCCTTCCTGGCCCAACATGCTATTCAAATTTGAAGTGGGTGACTCCCATGGTAAAGGCACTCCCTATAGAAGTCACATCAATCCTTAAAGCATGGCACCTTCAACCTCTCTTGGTCTTAAGCAAAAACTTCCAGAAATTATCTTTAGATTGGCCAAGTATTTCAACTCTTGTAGAACTATGGCATCCACAAACTCATACCTTCATCTTCCCTTCCTTTGAAGCGACAGTCTTATTAGAAGAGGTAGAGACCTACCTAGCCCTTCCTAAGACTAAGGTGGGGGATGAAGACCGGGTTTGCTACACGGTTGAGCCTATTGACCCGTCCTTGATCTTGAGTGATTTTATCCATAATCCGAAGGACGTGAGGACCATGATCAGCCCACACCACATTCATTTGATACCCTTGGCACAATGGATAGTGTCCTATTGCAAGAACAAGTGGGAGAGACACGAAGCAATAGCCAAGGCGGTGGCGGTGTGCTTATGCGGAGTCTTCCTTTTCACCACAACCGACCACCTTTTAGACACAAAAAATCTCAGCATTATTAGTGGGTTGTGATGGGGAACGTCCATCTCTCAAGCGATCCTCTCATACCTCTATGAAGGACTAAGTTCAGCTTGCCTAGGAGGACCTTTGTTCGGCTCTATGATACTCCTTGAGTGCTGGATAGGAGTGAGAGTCAAATTCCAACCAAAGGAAGACATAACTTCAGCCAGCCGAATCTTCGGGAGCCAGCCTCTCTTCTTCATTGGAGGGACATTTGGATACTCTTCACAGGTTGAATGCAAGACGGCGGATAAGAGAACTCGGGATGAATGGCGCCTCTTCTTCAACACTTTGCCAATAGACAAGTTCAATATACGACCAAGAATCCTTCAAAGCACTCCTCTTAAAATACCGCGGCGTCAAGGCCTGGACCTCCAGCTAGTGGGGAATACGACAATGGCGATCTACAACCCGCACCGGTGCCATCTTCAGATCGGACTTCCAAGAACCCAAGCTCCTGCACTATCACACTACCCTCCCCTTCTATCTAGGAAGATGGGGACCGAGGAGGATGAAAGAGCGATCCGGAACGCGTTGACCATGTGGGAGATCAGCAAAGTGCGCCCGTGGCAAGAAGAAGTTGAAGAGAACGACGAAGCACGCCGAGGCTACGAGAAAGAGTTGAGGAAGATCCGCCCTCTTGCAGATAAAAAACTTAATGTAGCTTGATTTATTTTTTTATTTATGAGAGATGTTGCTTGTATGACAAAAAGTTGGAATTTTATGAATTCATTTTTCATTAAGCCTGATTGAATGAGATGAGATTGTCTCAGTTGAATGAGCAAGAGTTTTGTGGCTTGATCGTCTGGAATGATGTGAACAGGCAGAGCCTCTGGAGTATGTAACGGATGTGCACTGGGCCGTTATAATGAAACGACGGTCTGACGATAGGCCGTCAGAATGGAAGCACGAAGAACCCTATTCTCTGAGGGATGTAACGGTCAAGACTCAGGCCGTTAGAGTAAGTAACGGTCATAACCCTGGCCGTTAGAATGATGGCTGCTGAAAGAAAGAAAGCTTATGCAAGAAGAGGAGTGACGGTAACGATATGACCGTTGGATGACTATAGCGGCCTGGTGATGACGCGTTACAGCCTTTGAATCTGCATAATTGTGAGCTTCTCACTTTGATCTTGATCCTGTGTTCTGCGCACACTTTAAACATGAAACAAGTTAGATCTGTTCTTAGACTCAACCCCTTGCCTTGAAGCAAGTTAGATAATAACCGTTTCTTAATATTTGGTCAAGGGGTGGAGCCTTGTTAAATAGGTGGAAAACATAATAAAAATAATGCAATGCATGCAATGCATATGATGGTGTTTTTCGGGGGTTTTGGAGAATATCTGATTTTTGTGAGACTTTGAAAATATTTGATTTGTTTGGGTTTTGAAAATATTTGATGTTTTTGGATTTTGGAAATATTTTGATTTTTTTTTGGATTTTAGAAAATGTTTGATTTTGTTTGGATTTTGAAAATATTCAATTTGTTTGGATTTTGAAAATATTTGATTTTTTTGGATTTTGGAAAATATTTAGTTTGTTTGGATTTTGAAAATATTTGATTTTTTTTTTTGGATTTTGGAAAACCAGTGCTTCCCCAGCAGTGTGAGCCCTTCCTTGTTGATATCGAGTCCGGGGGTTGGTGTGAGAGAAGGTGACGACCCCTGGACAAGGTCCAATTGTCATGACGGTGTTTCTGCCAGGGCCATACCCAGGGTACTAATCTTGGTCCTAAAAAAAAATAGAATACGGGGGGGTAAGCTTTAGGCCAGATATAAAAGTTTTTTAAGACTTGATTTCCTTTCCGTACAACCCATTAGAGATTCGGTCTGCTGTGCCGGGACTTTGAGTCCGTCATCGAACCTTAATCCACCCTAGGCATGCATGCGACCGGGCTCATAACGTCCCGCGGGGAACTGTACTGCCACTCTTGTCATGCCTAGCTTTTCTTGCTTTGCCTTTCTGGAGCTTTGGAATTCATAATTCATACTATATCGACTTTGAGGTGATGCTTTTGATTTTGTCATAGAGATTGCCCCTTTGCTGTCTCTTTTGTTTCTTGTGACGTCAGGTCATAACGGACTGCCCCTATTTGAGACCTCCTCTCGTGAGGGTGTTTGGATCGGTTATCGCCTCCTTATTCACCTCTTGCCCCTGGTTTTAGCTGAAGGAAGAAACGGACAGGGACCTCGACTTTCCCCCAAAGCATGGCCAAGGAGAAACGTTGTCCTTTCTCAATGTGGAAAACCTGACCAGGGACGTCGTGTAGTGCGTGATTGCCTCACTCGGGACTCCTTTAGTGAAAGGAGGAACATCTTGCTGCCGGGGTAGCACATGGTTAGACTCTAACGAAAGAAACGCTTAAGATACAACCCATTCCACGGGTGAGAGAGCTCCTCACCTTCCGCGTTTACTAAACGATAAGCATTTCCCGGATAAGCTTCTTTCACGACAAACGGCCCTTCCCAGTTAGGTTGTAATTTAGACCTAGGACCTGCAGACCGAATGAATTTACGTTTCAAAACCATATCACCTGTTTGAAATTTGCGTTCGATTACCTTCTTTTGAAAATAACGCGAAACTCTCTTCTGATAAACGGATACATGATCGGCCGCATTCATCCTCTTCTCATCTAAGAGTTCCAACTGAACCAGCAACGCCTCTCGACGTTCATCGAGATTAAGTTCCTTATCAAGCTACACTCTAAGGGAAGGGATCAGGATCTCATATGGGAGCACCGCCTCCATCCTGTAGGTAAGAAAATAGGGAGTTTATCCCGTAGGGGTACGGACGGAGGTGCGGTAAGCCCACAGAGCTTCCACTAATCTTTCTGGCCAATCAGAAAACTTATGAGCTTCACATGTTTTCTTGATGATTTTAAGAAGGGTTTTATTAGTGGCCTCGGCTTGGCCGTTGCCTTGAGGATAATATGGAGATGAATGATGCAATGCAATCTTGAACTTCTTACATAGGTCCTTAAGCTCTTGGGAAACGAACTGGGGTCCGTTGTCGGTGATGATGCTGCTTGGCACTCCGAACCGCGAGATGATATTCTTCATAATAAAGCGGCACACCATTGTAGCTTTGATCTCTGCGTACGCCTCGGCTTCGGCCCACTTGGTGAAGTACTCAGTGGCGGTAAGGATAAAGGATTTCTGCTTGATCTGGGAATTAGGATCACCGAGCGGGCCGACAACGTCAAAGGCCCACATAGAGAATGGCCAAGGAGCGGTCATAGGATGGAGAGATGAAGCTGGAGAATGAATTTTATCAGCGTGGAGTTGGCACTTAAGATACCTCCGGACATATAGGGAGCAATCTTCCTCTAGAGTGGGCCAATAGTAGCCCTGCCTTAGGATCTTCTTCGCTAGAGCCTGGCCATTGACATGACCCCCACACTCACTAGAATGGGCTGCTTCAGCCACCTTCCAAGCTTCAACATCATCTAAGCATCTCATGAGCATCCCATTAGTAGCGCGCCTGTACAGTTCTCCTGCAACAACGGTGTACCATGCGGCGGCTCTTCTGATTGACTTGCGTTGCTCAGCATTTGCCCCTTCTGGGAACAATCCCTCCTTACAAAACAACTCGATTTCATGATACCAAGGCAATTCTTCTTCGTCCAGAATCTCTTCTAGCTCGGTTAAAGATACTTCCTTAAGATCTTCCTTCTCAGCTCTTGCCTCTACAGATTTCCTAAGATTGATGTACCAAGGATCCTGAAGAGAGGGTGCGTCCAATCTCTGAATGATGATAGTCTCAGTGCTCCGGCTGAGAGGGAAAGATAGGGAAGAAGCAAGGGATGCCAGAGCATCAGCTAGAATGTTCTGAGAACGGGGAGTATGGATATAGAACAGCTTACGGAATTGCCTGGCAAGGAGCGTGACCAGATCTTGATAAGGCTTGAGCTTGGGGTCACGAGTACGGTAAGTGGTCAGAACTTGCCGTAGGACGAGCTGAGAATCTCCTATAATGTTTAAATAACGCGCACCTAAGAGGTAGGCGTGCTTTAGTCCAGCCAGGAGAGCCTCTTACTCAGCGATGTTGTTGGTAGCAGGAAACCGAAGTTGATAAGCAAAGGGGATGGTCACCCCCTCTGGAGTAAGCAGAACAGCACCGATCCCTCGGCCTTGAGAATTGAGTGCACCGTCGAAGTGCAGAGACCAGAAGGGGTGATGAGAGATAACAGAAAGATGCTCATCAGGGAAATCGTCCTGGATGGAATCGGTGTGAGGAATGGGGAGATGAGCGAGATGCTCAGCAATGGCATATCCTTTGACCGCCTTCTAAACAACAAAGTGATGTCGAACTGAGAGAGGAAGCTCTGCCAGCGAGCCAACCTACTAGAAAGGATAGGCTTTTCTAAGAGATAACGGATCGGGTCCATTCTAGAGATCAACCTAACTGGGTGGGCAAGAAAATAGTGTTTCAACTTCTGAGCTACCCACACTAAGGCGGCACAAGTCTTCTCTATAGCGGTGTATCTGGATTCAGCTGAATTAAACAACCGAGAGAGATAGTATGCAGCCCGCTCTTTTCCTTCATCATCCACTTGTGCTAAGACCGCCCCTAGGGAGTCCTCAATGACCGAGATATATAGGATTAGGGGTTTCCCAGGGACAGGAGGTTGCAAAACTGGGGGATTGGATAGATATTCCTTTAAGTCCTCATAGGCCTTCTGACAGTCTTGATTCCATTCAAATTCGACCCCTGCCTTAAGCAATTCATAAAACAGACGGCACCTTTGGGAATGCTGGGATATGAATCTTCTGATGAATTGTAATCTACCAATCAATCCTTGAAGTTCTGTAATATTCTTTGGCGGAGGCATGTCCATGACGGCCTGTGCCTTGTTAGGATCAATCTGGATCCCCCGTTTGCTCACTATAAAGCCTAGCAGCTTCCCTGAGGAGACTCCGAATACACACTTCTTCGGATTCATCTTGAGCTTGTAGTCCCTGGCTCTCTGCAGTACCTTGGCCAGGATATAGGGGTGTTCTTCCTTAGTTCTTGATTTCACCAGAATGTCATCCACGTAAGCTTCCATATAGATGTGCATCATGTAGTGGAAGATGGCCATCATCGCCCTTTGATAGGTGGCGCCCGCGTTCTTCAGACCAAATGGCATAACCACATAACAGTACGTGCCCCAGGGCGTGGTGAAGGAAGTTTTCTCTTGATCTTTGGGAGCGAGACGGATTTGATTATAGCCCGAATATCCTTCCATGAATGATAGAGCTTCATACCCGGCGGTGTTGTCTACTAGGACGTCTATATGAGATAGCGGGAAATCATCCTTAGGACAGGCTTTGTTAAGATCCCTGAAATCGATGCAAATACGCACTTTTCCATCCTTCTTGATAACAAGGACTATGTTTGCCACCCACTGAGGATATAGACCAACTCTGATGAATCTGGCCTTATATAACTTGTCGACTTCTTCCTTGATCCTCAAGGCCATGTGGGGGTGAAATCTACTTGACCGTTGTTTGACAGGTGTTGCCCCTGGTTTAAGCACAAGTCGATGTTCCACTAAAGAGGGGTCAAGACCTGGCATGTCCTCGTAAGACCAGGCGAAGGAATCGCTATACTCCCTTAAAACTTTGATTAAATCCTCTTCTACTTGTGGAGGGAGGTTAGCAGCAATAATGATAGGCCTTGGATCTTCTTCAGTTCCCAAGTCGATTTCCTTTGTAGGTTCGTCCACTGCCGTCGACGACTCGTCGAATCTCTTCAGTCCTTGTGCATACAGATCGACAGTGTCATCTACATTGCTGTCTTCATTAATCGGATCCTTCTCGTCCAAAATCTCATAGACGCCTAATCCGTCGTCGCTCCACACCCCTTCTATTTCCTCATCATCTTCTATCACGATGGCCGTAGCAACGAATTCCAGGCACTTCAACAGAGCATGGCAACGCTGAGCTAAATCTTGCAAGAACCTATCAGGAACTGATCGGGAAGCATGCGCAAGCGGGTGCGGATCAGAGGAGGAAGGGTTGGATGACCTAGAACAAGACCCTACTTCTCTAGACCTAACTGACTCTACTTCCCTAGACTCGACGGACCCTAATTCTAACCTAGGAGAGAGGAGGCCTAGTGGAAGGGAAGGAGCAGGGGACTCGTGCCCCTGGGAGGAGGATGGAGACAGGATAGCGTAATCTTCCACTGAAATCCCTGTTTCAAATTGGACGTTTTTTTTTGGAGATCAGCGGAGACTACACAGCAAGATGGAGGAGGTGGGAGCTGCATGGGGAACAGCTCGGGGAAAATGTAGTCGAAGAAAGGATCGGAAGAGGAGAACCACATCTCGTGGAGTTGAGCATTGGGAGGAGGAGGAGTGAAGAGAGTGGATAGATCAATGCGCGGGCACTGCCCGCAAGCACAAGGAATAAAGAGAATCTCAGGTGGATCAATGAAAGACGGATTTACCATGATAGGAGGAAGATGGGGTATGTAGTCCCCTTGCTGAAAAATAGATTGAAAGCGTGAGGGAGACCAAGAAAAGACAACTGGAGAGCTCCCTCTTTCCTGTAGACCATCAACTGGCCGCTCCTTCGGCCTCCACTGAACAAGCCGAACTTCTTGTTGCTTTCGGCGTTCTTCTTCATGAAAGAGCCCCTGAAAGGCCCGGCTATAGTCAAGCATGTCATCATCTAACCCTCCTGGCAACGGGGGCGGACTGGCAATCGGACAAACCGTATCTCTTTCCAGCTGAACTGATTTTGAAGTTAGTGTGTCGGGCTGGAGAGGTCCTCTAACAAAATGTTGGCGATAATCCCAGGTGAGCAGCCCAGAATCACCCATCATTGATAATGCAGTTTCTCGGTAGCCGAGACCTCTCCTGCCCATCTTCCTTCCCTTCGGTATGGGCTTGGTCGTTCCTTGTAATTGTGCACCAAGGCCCCTCCCTAGTTGATAGCCTAGTTTCAGTATGATATTCCAGCCCTTGGAATCTCGAATCTGAGGCTTCACTTTGATGTTAACTGGAGTAGTGACAGGCCTAGGAGGTGTATAAGCCCAAGGGAAGTTTAAGTCCAACACTGAAATGACGGGCCAGCTGCTTGGCCAAAGTGTAGGAAGAATCTGTTCTGAAACGGCCTTAACTGACTGCACTGTGGACAAGCTTTTAACTTTGACGACCCTCCCTTGGAAAGGGAATTTAACGCACTGATGTGCGGTGGAGGGTACGGCGCCGAGTGTATCAATCCACGGACGACCCAAGATAGCCTTGAACATAGGGTCAATGTCCAGCACGTAGAATTCTACGGCCATTGTAAGAGGTCCGAGCTCGGCTTGGATAGTGACTACCCTGTGACATGCTCGTCTTGAGTTGTCATATGCTGCTATAGTGGTCGGGGTAGGTCGTAATAACTCTTTGGATATATTGCAAGCTCGTAGAGTGCTGAGTGGGCATACATTGATTGAAGCCACTGTGTCAACTAGCGCTGCTTCAATGCTGACTTTGTTCAGAGTGATTGTAATGTAGAGTGGCATCTGCCGTGCTTCCGGAGGTGCTAGCTCAGTTTCTGAAAATGTAATTGCCGGCCCCTTTGAGATAGTAGCCAGTGCGGTCGGTAAACTATCGACTGCCATGTCTTCGCTGACCACTACCTTATGTAAGAAATCTCTCAGTGCATCCTGATGAAGGGTCGACCTTTTGATCAGCTCCAGCACAGATATTTTAGCGGGCACTCGATCCAGATGATGTAGCAAGTCATATTGAGTACCCGGCAAAGGTTCAGTTTCTTCCTGCTCGACCGTCGGCTGAGAATACTGGGGATTAGAAGTAGTAGGGTAGTTCTGATGGAACATCTTCCCGCTTCTTAAAGCACAACTTGAAGTGGCCGCGGTATCAGTGGATAGCATGATGGGCCCTGCGGGGTGGATGGGCGGTGTAAGCTGTGTGGGGGAGATGATTTGGTGGGTGTAAGGTTGGTGATGGTGGTGAGTGGTGGTGAGCGGATGATGGGTGAAGGATTGGTGGAAGGCGGGATGGTGATGGTGGATGGTACGGATGGAGGGAGTGTTGGTGGAGGCGGCAAGACAGGTGATGGGTTAGGCGATGGTGTGATGATGGTAGCAGAGGTAAGTGGCGAAGGGTATGACGGAGTGGTGGGTGGTAGTGAATTTGTTGGAGCGGGTGTAAATGGGAGGACAAGTGGAGAGGGTATTGAGTGTGAGGGAAGGACGAAGGAGGGGGTAAGAGGATTGCGGTGGTTGTGGTGGAGGGCCATGACTTGCGGTGTGGCGCCATCGTCATCAAAAGACCACTCGGCATTAGGGGTCGGGGGTTGAACTATGTTCACTTGAGCCGGTGCCGGCGGCTGAGGTTGCTGTGGAGCAGGTGGATGATTTGGCATCGGATTTTGATGGATCCCCAGATCCTGAGCCTGTTGTAGTTGCTGTTGTGGTGGTAGCTGTTGTGGCTGCGGTGCTTGTTGCTACTGCACTTGCTGCCTCGGCTGCTGCCCTCTCTTCTCTTTAATCTCAACAATGGCCCGATGCATCGCGGCCCAATCGATTCTCTGTCCCTCATGAAGATCATAGACTAGATCTCGGAACTGGAAACATCCTTCAATGGTGTGGCCTGGCTGCCTATGGAACATGCAATATTTTGTCTGATCAACGGTCGGGTTCCAATTGGGCCATTCTGGAGGAAGTTGGATTGCATTCACTGACATAAGGGTAGAGAAGATATCTGTAAGTGTCTCTGGCAATGGGGGGTATTGAGCTCTCCTGGGAGCCGGGAGCTTGCTGTTTGGGTTGTTGTTGTAGCCGTTGGGTGGGGGGACGTTATGGTATTGCGGAGGTGGTGGTGGTTGTTGTGGAGCGACGAAGGCATTTTGTGGAGTGGTGAAGGTAGGCGGAGGGTTTTGCGGAGTGGCTTGAAAGTTTTGTGGAGCGGGATTCTGTGAATTGCCGGGGTTTGGGGGGAAGCGGAAAGGTGCGGTTTGAAATGGAAAGGCAACGGCTTGTACTTGTTCGTTTATCTGGACTCCCTCGGTAACTGGCCCTTGTGGTTTCTTGTGATATTTGGGCTTTTGGTTTTCAAACAGGGAATGTATGGGGGAATCCTTAAACTGGGTTTGTATGAAGCGCGCCCGGCTGTAGAGCTGGTGCATGTTGGCTATGTCATTCATTGCCAGGATGTTCCGGAAGGTCGGAGTAGCATTTGAAATCAATAGCTTGACCTTCTCTTCCTCCGGAATGTGGCCAGGCACTCTAGCAGCCATCTGTCTCCACCTGTCTGCATAAGTGGCGAACTCCTCATCTGGCTTCATCTTCTCGGCCACCAGATCTGTGAACGAGTATTCTGGGCCGACCCTGTCTTAGAACCGCTGGATGAATTTGTCCTTTACTACCTTGAAACTTTCAGCTTCTTCTAGCGGCAAAGAGTAGAACCACTCCAGAGCAACACCATCCAAAGATCGGCGGAATAAGTACGCCATAAGGCGATCATCATATTGGAGCTGCGCCGACTCATATAGAAAATCCCTCACATGAATGAAGGGATTGTCGTTCCCGTCGTACTTCCGATAGCTGGGGAGCTCTGATTGCAGAGGGAACCGAATGTTCTGGAAGCTCGGGACAGGAACATCTGCCAAAGATTGTGGGCCAACCCGCTTCTGGAGGACATCGAGTTGTTGCTGCATGGTGGCCCATTAATCAAGCAAGTCCTGCTCTCGGGAGGGAGCAGGGGTACTGAAGGACGCTGATTGAATTTGAGGAGCAGATGGAACGATTGTGGCAGAAGGTGGAAGCCCATAGGTAGGAGTGGAGGGATAAACAGTAGAGATGGGGGGGCCATAAGAAGGATATTGGGCCTGAGATTGGCCCAGATTAGAATGGGCTTGAGCCACCCCTTACTGAGGGCGCAAGAAATCTGAAGGGCCCATGAGAACTTGCGGAGCTATCGGGCCCGATGTATGATGATCCACCTGAGCAAAGGAAGGGACTGGTGACTTCCCTTTATCAAAAGATTGATAGGCTGAGTTGGAAGATTGGCCCGTCTCCATGCCTGTGAAAGTGATGGTCCGGGGTTGGACCGGGGTGAGATCAATCGGAGTGGGCTGGACAAAGGGCCCACCAATTCTAGATGGATCGATAGGAGGGTTGGATTTAGAAGGAGATGTGTTGGACCCTTGCATGGCCTGATAAAGAACTTGAAGTTGGGTCAGATCTAATTGGGCCATCATCTGAAGGATGGAGCCCGCGGAAGGAGTGGAGAGAGAAGGGGTAGCTTGACCACCTTCTATAGAAGTGGAGGATGGAAGAGGGGTAGTCCCCTCTCCGGAAGAAAAGGTGATAACCCTAGGAGGGTTTTCAAGGAGCCCTTGAGGAAGAGAGTCCTCTTGGGAATGGGGAGGATTGAATGATGCCATGGCGGACTTGAAGAGAGGATTGGAATAGAACGTGAAGAAGGAATTGACTTGAGGAGATGGTTCGGACGGACGAAAACAACTCCACATGCAACGGACAACCTTGACGATGCAAACAATCAACACAAACAATCACACAATGAGTAACCAAACTCAGATGTTTTAACAAAAGATGTAAATGATAAAAGATGAAGACACCCCAAGTCAACCAAGTTGTTTAAGATGATGCAGCAAGATTCTTGTGATTTCTCCTTCGGAACTTTAGTGAATTGATTGAAATGTGCTCTCAACAATGGGTTCCTAACAGGAGATGGGTATGGTGACGCGGGACGGGGACCGACACGGACTAAGACTCACGAAAGACTCTAACTGAGGCCGGCAGTAGCACGCTCAAGGGTCGCCAAGTGGCTGACCACCGTGATATCCCACAGAATGAGGGACGTCTCTCAACAGAAACTCCGACCTCGGCCGTCCCAAGGAGGGAAGCGCACGTGTCTAGGCGTATAGTCGACCTCCAAAGACAAGGGGAGTCGAGTCCTAGCTCGGTGCTCGACTAGTGCTAGGGATGGATGCTCTCACTCACGATCCGCGGTGATGGCAATAAGTGGCTAGGCACCTACCCTCTCTCACGCGGCATAATCAATCACATACTAAAAGAGCAAGCAAAAGGAGGGGAGTCGGAGCGCGTACCTCCACGCCTAGGCGTGGGGAAGGAACCCCGGCCGTGAACCAACAACCCCGTTACACCAGAGGTCAATAAAATACAACCCAATAACGGCCCACTCCTCGCAGGGAGGTAAAAGGCTACAACCAATACGTTCGGGGCTGCCGGACACGGGTTGACGGGCCGCACTCGGTGACGGGTTGGCCGCGAGGAGGTTCGGGTGCAACGCTGCCGAAACCGGTGTCGCGCGCGCCTGAGCGGAGGGGGTCTCACGGGCTGATACGACGCCCGTTTGAAGCACCGTCAGAGAGGACGCGTCGCTGACTGATGGAGGAACGCTCCGGCCAAAGGGGGCGCGCTGGATCCGCCGGTGGTGACCGTGGGCGCTGCTGAAAGTCAGATCAGGTTCTGTGGACACAGAACTGCGCACGCCGTCGGTAAAATCTGGAAATCGGCCTTCTGGTGCCCGAACAAGTCCGGGCCGGTTGGTGGTGACAGCTGATTGGCAGAGGTCGCCCTCGGCCAAATGGCGCTGGCAGACGACGCCGGTGCGAGCCGCAGGAGTCGTTGAAAGTCAGGACTGGTTCGCTGGGCGGACTGGGCAGACACGCTGGCGCAACCCCACGAGATCGACCGCCACGGACGGTGACGATGTCGAAACGCAACGCCGTCGGCGGCGTTGGAAAGTTAACTCGGAGATCCACGAACCCTGAAGAAACCAGCGCAAAAGACGCAGCGTGGAGGCCTGGGGAAAATTCGCAATCAGGGCCTCCCCGCTGGGTGAGCAGAGAAAGTGGTGCTGGCGCAGGTCGGCGGAGAAAATCGGTACGGGCAGTGCCGATCCCCGATTGATGCAAAACCGGCGCCGACGCGAAGCTGATCCGCAGACGTATCTCCAGAAAATAGATCGTGGCAAAACTCGTCCAAGAAGGGGGCGCGAGCTCTGCTACAAGTCGGGGCAGAAATTTGGAATCACGCACACGAACCGTTGAGGAAGAAGATGAGGATAAGAGGGAACCCCGGAGTCCACCGAGGGCTGAGGCGTCACACCCCGCCGTTCTCCCGTCGCAGGAGAAGAAAGAGAGAGAGAGAGAGAAGGGCGCAAAAAGCTTTGCACAATACTCACTTGTATTCAAAATCATGTGTAAACTGTAATCGGTACAATGTGAGAACTACTTATAGGGGATGGGAAAACCCTAATCTAACTAGAAGGGGAGGGGTGCGCCCAGCTCCAAGGAGAGAAAGGCGGCCCATAATTCAGCAAGCTTAGAAAATAGGAAAGGATTCTAAGTGGGATAAGGAAGGGGTGGAGTTGGGGAAAGGAGGAGAGGGGGAAAGGGGAAGGGAGAGGGGAGCGCCCCCCACCTTCCCTAGTAGAACTAGGAAGGGGGGGGGGCGGCTGCCTCCTCCTCCTCTAGCTGGGGAGGGGGCCGCCCCCTAACCCTAATGGGCCCTTTTTTAGTGGGCTTCAAACCCCAATAAGCCCCTGACCCCATAACACGATCCATTACCCCATAAAGCAACCCAATTGGCCACTATATGGCCCAATAAGTGCCCAAACAATAAGATGTCCACGCAGGGACCAAAAGACAAGGCCCACAAGGCCTGAGCAAGTCCAGACTGAGGCCCAACATGGCCTAAACATGATGAAAAGATAACTAGAAGGTGCCGCCGTCGCCGAGCCACAAGGAGGTAGCGGTGTGCCGGGTGCTCCGTCGAGGATAGCGCCGTGTGTCCTCACCAATTCTCCCCGGGTGGGAAGAACTCGACCCCGTCGAGTAAGGGTCACGGTCGCTGAGGTACCGCTCCAGCAGGTCCGAATCGATCCGCTCCAGCTCTCCACGTGTAATCTAGGTGTTGTCCGACTCGGGGCGCCCTCTCCAACGCACTAAGAAGCGTTGGTAGGCTCCGCTCCTGGTAGTAGTCACCTGCTCATCCAGTATGCAATCTATATGCTCGCGTTTTTGTAATGGGGCTGGAGGAGGTGGACTCTCAGTAGGTGTATCACTCACAACAGGAGGGTCAGGCCCAAATAACTCACTGGGTATCACCGCGGGATCCCGATAAGCTACCAGATCAGAGACATTGAACGTCGAACTGATCCCGTAGTCGTCTGGTAGCTCGATCTCATACGCGTTCGACCCAATACGCCTCAACACTCTGAATGGTCCTGCACCGCGGTCTTGGAGCTTCTTTACGGCTCCCGAAGGAAACCGTTCCGGTCTAACCCGGACCATGACGTACTCTCCCTCGCGGAACTCACGTGTGCGTCTGTGCGCGTCAGCTAACTCCTTGTAACGTGCGTTGCTGGCCTCAAGGTGGTGATGATGCAGACTCCGAACTAGCTGTGTTGACTCATACCTATGTGAATGCAGTGGGGGTCCTGGACATCCAAACACAGACCTAGCATGCCTATGACTCCTACATGATTGGACAACACGGGGAGGACCAGGACAACCAAAGTTGTATCTATCATGCATGGGTGTCCTACGGAATGTGGTAGACTCATGGGGACTAAATTGCCCAAACTCACTCATGACATTCCCTATATGAGACAAACCCCTATATGATGGTGGACATGAAGAAACATGGGGAAGAGACATGTGTCCCTGGCCTCCTAAGCTCGGGCATCTGGATGCCGATAAGGTGAGGTGTTGACTAGAAGGCCTAGGTGGTGTCTGATAGAGGACCTCCTCGACAAGGTGGGGAAAAGAATATGGGTCGAGAGGCTCACCAGGGAGGGGATCGAAAGGGTCAAAGAAATGATGACCCCTCCCGACAGGTCCCTTCACTATACTTGCCCATGTGCGACATTCGCCCAGGTGCAGATAATCACCTTCGGGCACTCTCATGTATGGGGCAAGAGGCTCATGAGGAAGGCAAGGAAGGCAAGGTTCCTCCCTCGGGACCGTGAAACCATAAGCGGGGACAAAATCAACCTCCACGGGTATGGGAAATAATAAAAGGACCTCGGATGTGATATGTCCTATGGTGTAGACCGAGGTAATAGACCCCAAAGCAGGGAGTGTAAAGCTATGACTATAGGGTTGGTCAGACCCTAAGGTCAACATATAGGTCAACTCCCATTGATAATCTAAACTCCTAAGGAAGTCCTTCACATTTTCAAGAAAGCAGAAGGACCGAAAAGTGGTGTGAAAGGAGTTAAGGGGTATTATTGGGAGGGCTGGTCCCATGGGTGTATAGCAAGGAATGGCGACATCTAGAAGTGGACCCTCCCTTAGCCAGCTAGCTAAAGACTCTCCAATGACCAGTTCACCCTCGGAAGGTAAGAATGTCTCTATATGAGGGTCTAAGGGTGAAGCCTCTCTCTCGGGAGTGGAAACTGAGTCCTCTATGATGTGGGGGGGGTCACTCCCTAACTCCTCAACCTCAGTTAGGTACTCCTCCATCAACTCCTGTTCAGCCTCGTAACTCACTGGAACAAACCCAGGTGATGACATGGAGGTGGTCGGCGTAACGCCGTCATGGAAGACAAACTCACCGGGAAGGTGAGATGGGTGTAGGGTGCAGGTCCTCCTATCCAGGTCGATGGTCGCACTTCTTTCCTCCAACCAAGTTCGCCCTAAAATGATGCATGGACCAGCAAGTGTGCTGATCTTGCACCAAGCGCCATCGAAATATTTAACGGGGCCAAACCACCGTTGAAACTCGATAAAAGCTAAACCATCACGGAGAACAATCTCCCCAGTCTTAGAGAGTGACTCAACAATGTCTTGTGAGACACAGTTAGATGACACCCTACTGATGAAATCGATCTCCGTATGCATCCCATTAGGTAGGACGGCAGTGGACATGACAGGGCGCTGGAATGACTCGGTCATCGGTATAGGGATCGGGTCTCCCGACGACTGAGTGGTAGGGGCGACACTTAGGGGTCGTACCATAAGAGCATCGAATCGGGCCAATAGGGATGACTAATCTGACATGTGGTCTCGAGGAACCACCATGGGGTTGGCGCGGAGCTGGACATGCAAGACTCCACGAGACAAGGACAAAACTCTAACTAGACACAAACCTAACATTACAATGCAATGGTGGGTTACCTAGATGAACTAAGAGACTCAATGCAACCTAGATAACTCTAAGGCCTCAATTGCACCCTAGACAACCTAAAGACTCGAATGACCTAAGACCCCAATTTGTTAGAACAAACTGGTTCCCTAAGCTCTGATACCATATTTGACGCGGGACGGGGACCGACACGGACTAAGACTCACGAAAGACTCTAACTGAGGCCGGCAGTAGCACGCTCAAGGGTCGCCAAGTGGCTGACCACCGTGATATCCCACAGAATGAGGGACGTCTCTCAACAGAAACTCCGACCTCGGCCGTCCCAAGGAGGGAAGCGCACGTGTCTAGGCGTATAGTCGACCTCCAAAGACAAGGGGAGTCGAGTCCTAGCTCGGTGCTCGACTAGTGCTAGGGATGGATGCTCTCACTCACGATCCGCGGTGATGGCAATAAGTGGCTAGGCACCTACCCTCTCTCACGCGGCATAATCAATCACATACTAAAAGAGCAAGCAAAAGGAGGGGAGTCGGAGCGCGTACCTCCACGCCTAGGCGTGGGGAAGGAACCCCGGCCGTGAACCAACAACCCCGTTACACCAGAGGTCAATAAAATACAACCCAATAACGGCCCACTCCTCGCAGGGAGGTAAAAGGCTACAACCAATACGTTCGGGGCTGCCGGACACGGGTTGACGGGCCGCACTCGGTGACGGGTTGGCCGCGAGGAGGTTCGGGTGCAACGCTGCCGAAACCGGTGTCGCGCGCGCCTGAGCGGAGGGGGTCTCACGGGCTGATACGACGCCCGTTTGAAGCACCGTCAGAGAGGACGCGTTGCTGACTGATGGAGGAACGCTCCGGCCAAAGGGGGCGCGCTGGATCCGCCGGTGGTGACCGTGGGCGCTGCTGAAAGTCAGATCAGGTTCTGTGGACACAGAACTGCGCACGCCGTCGGTAAAATCTGGAAATCGGCCTTCTGGTGCCCGAACAAGTCCGGGCCGGTTGGTGGTGACAGCTGATTGGCAGAGGTCGCCCTCGGCCAAATGGCGCTGGCAGACGACGCCGGTGCGAGCCGCAGGAGTCGTTGAAAGTCAGGACTGGTTCGCTGGGCGGACTGGGCAGACACGCTGGCGCAACCCCACGAGATCGACCGCCACGGACGGTGACGATGTCGAAACGCAACACCGTCGGCGGCGTTGGAAAGTTAACTCGGAGATCCACGAACCCTGAAGAAACCAGCGCAAAAGACGCAGCGTGGAGGCCTGGGGAAAATTCACAATCAGGGCCTCCCCGCTGGGCGAGCAGAGAAAGTGGTGCTGGCGCAGGTCGGCGGAGAAAATCGGTACGGGCAGTGCCGATCCCCGATTGATGTAAAACCGGCGCCGACGCGAAGCTGATCCGCAGACGTATCTCCAGAAAATAGATCGTGGCAAAACTCGTCCAAGAAGGGGACGCGAGCTCTGCTACAAGTCGGGGCAGAAATCTGGAATCACGCACACGAACCGTTGAGGAAGAAGATGAGGATAAGAGGGAACCCCGGAGTCCACCGAGGGCTGAGGCGTCACACCCCGCCGTTCTCCCGTCGCAGGAGAAGAAAGAGAGAGAGAGAGAAGGGCGCAAAAAGCTTTGCACAATACTCACTTGTATTCAAAATCATGTGTAAACTGTAATCGGTACAATGTGAGAACTACTTATAGGGGATGGGAAAACCCTAATCTAACTAGAAGGGGAGGGGTGCGCCCAGCTCCAAGGAGAGAAAGGCGGCCCATAATTCAGCAAGCTTAGAAAATAGGAAAGGATTCTAAGTGGGATAAGGAAGGGGTGGAGTTGGGGAAAGGAGGAGAGGGGGAAAGGGGAAGGGAGAGGGGAGCGCCCCCCACCTTCCCTAGTAGAACTAGGAAGGGGGGGGGGGCGGCTGCCTCCTCCTCCTCTAGCTGGGGAGGGGGCCGCCCCCTAACCCTAATGGGCCCTTTTTTAGTGGGCTTCAAACCCCAATAAGCCCCTGACCCCATAACACGATCCATTACCCCACAAAGCAACCCAATTGGCCACTATATGGCCCAATAAGTGCCCAAACAATAAGATGTCCACGCAGGGACCAAAAGACAAGGCCCACAAGGCCTGAGCAAGTCCAGACTGAGGCCCAACATGGCCTAAACATGATGAAAAGATAACTAGAAGGTGCCGCCGTCGCCGAGCCACAAGGAGGTAGCGGTGTGCCGGGTGCTCCGTCGAGGATAGCGCCGTGTGTCCTCACCATATGGGACTTGGTTTGACTCTAAGTGTAATCACTCCTTCACTTATGCAACCCTAGACACAGGGTGGGAAAGGTACAACCAGCCCGGTGTCCGTGTGGAAATCCACGGCTCGCGGGGACTTATGGAGGTCCCTGGTGTGATTTCCTAGTCGGCCCCAAGGAATATGGAGATGAGAGGTTCGCACACCAAGGTAGGAAAATGCAATCTAGGATATGAAAAGATGAATGGTCCTATGTGCACCGGAGTGCATGCAAAGCCTAGCCTAAAATCTAGCAATCAATGAGGCACACAATGATACGGAGATATGAAACAAAGCAAGGAGGAAGTCAAGTATCACCCAAGCAAAGAGTCACAGCAGAAACTGCGGAAATAAATGCACCTCGGATGCGTACCTGTCTGGAGTATAACGGTAGAGGAACCCTGCGTCAGAATAAAATAACGGTCGAAAACCAGACCGCCAGAAATAATATAACGCAGGGAGGTAGGACCGTCAAATGAGCCAGAGAGCCAAAATCAACCAGAAGTAACAGGAAAAAACCGTGAAAACTCTCGCAGCAGAACAGATGTGGCGGTCTAATGACCCTGCGTCAGAGGACTCTAACGCAGGGACACAGGGCCGTCAGAGCACTCAGAAAACCAGGATCAACAGGAAATAAGAGGAAAACGGGAGGGGAACAACACAAGAGATGATGGCAGGTTTAACAGGAATCAAAAGTACGATTGGCACAAGTTGTCCCACCGTGATCGCCAAAAAATTATCTGTTGATTTGTTTTGCCAATCTTCTCTTCTTGGGTTTTTGTGTGAACGTGATAAGATGACAAACAAGTAATCAAAGACCTTCTCTTAACCAATGAACATGTGACCATGAACCTAGGCAATCAAAGCTAGCTCTAGCATGGGCATGCTATCTCAATCAAACTAAGCCAAGGAAATAAAGAAAAGCACACGCCGGGGCGTGGAGCAAGGAATAAATAAAAACACACCGCGAGGGTGGAACAAGCAAGAAAATAGAAGATATGAGATGCGAGAGAGAAAGCTAATGCCCAATACTAAGAAAGACGTGATCGCCACCAAAGTAAAAACAAGTCAAAGACCTGAAAATACCTCGACAATAGGTGGATGAAACACCCGCCCACGAGAGAGAAACCCAAAGAAGACCTACAGGTCAGCTGAAAGTAACGGCCAGAACCCTGTGCGTCACTTGGAAGTGACGGTCGCTCGATAGACCGCTGGAAGAATTTGACGCGCCTGCACGAGACCGTCAAATAACCTGCAGTAGCAAAGCGTGAATCCTTTTAACTCCAACTCTTCCAACCAGCTAGAAGACTTGGGCCTCGTGCTGGTGGACCTGTAAACCTGCCAAAGACATGGAAAGCAATAGAAAACAACCCAAATTAGCCCTTTAGACAATATAGCATCAATTCTTTAATAAACACAATATCATCAAAAGGAAAGGAAAATACCGGGAGGTTTTGGTTTTTTAACCCCTCTGGGCGTTTTTAAAGATTGGGAGGAAGTTTAGATGATGAAAACTAGTGAAAAACGTGGAGAAAGGAGAGAAATAATGCTTATGATGAAAGGGAGATGGAAAAGGAATTCAATATGCAAATATGAACTTTGGAACCAAGAGGAACAGATACTCCCTTCACCAGGCAGCAAACGAATGTGAGAAGCACTTCTCCTTGATCAATCGTGGCTCTAAAATGCGGCAGCACTTCGTCGCAAAAACTAGAATTTCCTCCTTAGGACCATGAAGTCAAGGGTTCTATTTATAGACCCTCAAACCCTCAGGTCGAGCAGAGGAAAATCCAGCAAGATAAAGGGATAACTCTTAGCAAATCTTTGAAGATAATATCACCAAGAGTCCATAGAATCAAACAGAAGGTCCTGAGGATTAGATTTGGAAGAGATATCGTCAATCCAAGTTCTTATCTCGACCACGGAGTAGCAGAGAAAAGGCCTGAATTGTCAGGACTCTCTGAAGGAAGTAACGGCTGCACGACAGACCGTCACAGTGAAATAACGCATCAAGGAACATCCGTTACTTTCAACCTTATCCCCAAAGAGATAAGATTAACAGGAAGAAGATCAAAACAATAGGACTCTGTAAAGAAAGCAACGGCCAAGGCATAGGGCGTCAGAATGAAACAACGGCTGCACGACAGACCGTTATATTCAACATATAGGCCAAAGGATAAGCTTTGGAACAAGACCTTAAGCTTCAGGACTCTTCAAGGAGCAACGGCCTAGGACCCATCCGTTAGAAGGAATAAACGCGCCTGGGACAGACCGTTATTATCAATGGAGTTCAAAAGAAGGAATGAAGGTTTTGCTAAGCTTTAGTCAAAATGAAATGCCACAAAGAGCCACATCCGATCAAGGAGTCAAGACCCAAGAAATGATCTTCAACTAAACAAAGAGACTCGATGAAGAGTGAATAACTCGGAGCATCATATATAATGAATAAAGAGATGATCCGACTTATTGGTCATAAAACGGGTGTCAACAATCATGAGAAGGGTTATTAATAACCTCACTAACACAAGCAGCTAGGAGCTGCAGAGCAGTGTTCATACTATCAGTGTGCAAGTGTTTTGAGATTGGTCCCCCATCAAACCAGCTATCTCTGAAAAAATCAACCGCAGAGCCATTGCCAATGAACCATCTTGAATTCTTAAGGATGAGGTTACGTGCTTGCATATAGTTGTTAAGCCCCATGCCTGCTGGGAAGGGTTTGTTGATATCAGCAAGGTGGGTGTTAAGAAATCTTTTTTTGGCATAACGAGACCATAATGAAGACCCATTAGTAATGTTCCAAAGAGACTTTGTAGCCAGGGAGACCTGGATAAGCTGTAAGCTCCGGATGCCCAGGCCTCCTTCCTCAATGGGCTTCTGGATCACATTCCATGCCACCCAATGCCTGCACTTGCTCCCAGGAGAGCCACCCCAGAAGAAGTCCGCACAAAGTTTGTCTATAGCATACATGACTATTTTTGGGATAGAGATAGCCGAAGCCAGATAAATGGGAATGCTTCGAATAACAATTTGGATAAGAACACGCCTACCAACCTGAGACAGAAGTTTCGATTTCCAACCTTCCAACTTATTTTGCACTGTGTCAATAAGATAGCTGAAATCCGAAACCTTGTATCTGCCCATTTGAGAGGCACCCCGAGATAAGAGAACCCTTCAACGTGATGTTTAAACCCAGTAATAGCATGGATGCTAAGAATCCGGCTACGAGGAGCTTTGGGGCTAATGATGAAGCTGCTCTTCATGTAATTAACTTTCTGGCCAGAGCTCATTTCATATTGTTGAAGGAAGTGGAGAAGAGTTTTGATGTTACGAAGGCCAGCATTAAGAAAAATGAGTGTATCATCAGCATAGAGAAGATGGGAAATCCGATTGCAATTTCGAGGGCCACTGTATGCTGTTAAAGCTCCTGAAGAGAAAAGTCTAGAGAGCTGTCTGCTGAGAACCTCAGATGCAATAATAAATATATAAGGGGCCAATGGATCACCTTGCCGGATTCCCCTGGAGGATTTGAAAAAGCTGGCCGGGGATCCATTAAAGTTAACAGAGAACCAACAGTTAGAAAGCAACATGCTAATATAAGAAATAAAGCGGCTGTTAAACCCAAACCTCTTCAACACCTCCATGATGAAATCCCATTACATACGATCGTAAGCTTTAGCCATGTCTAATTTAAAATCGCATTATTCCCTTTAACTTTCCTGCCAATGTCTCGCATGAGCTACCTTGCCAGAGTCACATTATCAAGAATGGAACGGCCTTTGAGAAAATCTCCTTGCTCCTCTGAAATGATTGAAGGCAAGATTGGGAGGAGCCTGTCACAGAGGATGCGAGATATAATCTTGAAGGAGAAGTTGTAGAGACTTATCGGTCGGAAGTCATGAAAAGTGCGAGTCTCCCGCACCTTAGGAACTAGGGTGATTAGCGTAGAGGAGATCCCCCTAGGAATAGCAAACCCCTGGAAGAAGGATCGGACAGCTTGGACTACATCTTCCCCAATGATACTCCAAGCAGCAGTGTAAAAGGCTCCGGAGAAGCCATCCGGCCCAGGTGCACTGGCGCCATTCATGGACCACACTGCCCGCCGCACTTCCTCCGCTTCCGGGATGGAGCAAAGGGACGAGTTTTGATCCCCCGAGATAAGAGAGGGAATGCAGTCCAACAGAGAAGGATCAACATTGTGGGCATCAGAAGAAATGAAGAGCTAATGAAATGAAAACACAAGTCTTGGCTTGGCTTTTAGACAACTTTCAAAAGCAACATTCCAGAATCCAAGGTTCAAGAACAAAAAGTCATATGCTTAACCAAGGTGTCTTAACCAAGGTGTGATCATCATGATTCCAAATATGTCAAACTATCAAGTTCAGACCTTCATGTGTAAAATGCAGAAAAAGATGAAGCATGTAATCCAAGGTAAGCCCGAATTTCATCGATCTACCAATCAAGCCATTCATAAGCAATGTTCTAGAATAAATGCAACAGATGAAGTGTCGACACCCAGTGTCGACACTGTTTCAAGAGAATTCGAGTTCTTAAAAAGCCAAATCATATATTCAAGGTGGTTCGAGTACTTAACAAACCAAATCATTTGAAAGCACACTTAAATGCACAGTTTTCCTGATGAACAATATGCATGAGCCACAATCATTATATTGAAGAACTAGTGAAAATAAGCTCATGAAAGTCTCATGCAATTCTATCCTGTAAAGCAACTTGCAAAACAAGATATTAACATATAAGCTAACTCTACACGCGCAACGTACACAATATTTTGTTATCATCAAAACCATTATCAAAGATAAAGATGGAGCGCAACGAACCCAACACTTTCCTTCACAAAATTTCATGTCTACATTGTTCTATTGTTATAAAGGACAATGTCATTTAAGTTGGGGGGAAGAGAATTCATGTTCAAAATTACTTACAACCTATTTTTCAAAAAAAAAAAGAGAGAAAAATGGTTCAACTAAAATCCCAACTGAGTTTTTCATGATTCATGTTCTCATAAAAGAAAATCTGGATTGGAAAAGACTATGGAGAAGGACGATGGAATATTTTGAATAAATAGCCATTGAACTGATTTAGAATCTTCTAAAAGTCCTTTAGCACTTAAAAAAAATTAAATCACTTGCGCGCTAATGAAACAAGCGGGACAAGCCTTCTGTTATTTTGGAGTGGTGTTTGATACTCTGTATTTCTTGGAGATGAGATCTTTTTGATAAAGCTATATGCCAAAGTTATCCATCAAATAAGTGCAAAAGCACATTGTCAAAATAATAATAATAATAATAAAACACTATGAAAAAGATCTCTGATCTTAGTAACCGGACCTACTTCTCCTAAGGTAAGAGTTGACGTTTGCGTCAAACGATGAAGGGTTGTGCAGCATCATGTGTGTGTGAAAAAAAAAAGAGTTGTGAAGAGGGCAGACAAAAGCTCCCATACTCAATGCTCTGATCTTGAAGGTGCAGAGTTGAAGGATACCTATCTAGAATGACAAATGAGGGGTGCAATTACCTACGCTGTGGATTTGTATTACATATGCACAAGTGCTATTGAACTTTGGGTTGTATTCTTAGTCATGTATCTAAATTTTTGATCTAAGGCTAGTATGTTTTAATGATTCCAAAAATCCTAATCCTTGGTTGATTTCATGAAAGAGAATCTTGATGTGAGGCATGAAACTTTTAAACTCTTGTTGGTCCATAATTATTAATTTATTTGCATTGCTAAGGGACCAACAATGAGTAAGTTGGGGGTGTGATAAGTGCGTATTTTGTATATTTATTCATGTCACACTCATTATTTATGGGCCTAAATATAATTAATTATGCAAGTTTTTCATAGTAATCTCAGTCCTACATAAAATTTAGATCTTTCGATAATTAATTAAAATAATCTATGGGACGTGAGATATATAGAAATAGCATGGTTAATATTCATATGTTGGAGGGACTTAATTATATTTTTTTTTACATTTAAACAAACTTTGATCAAAGTCTTTCTTTTGTGAACAGTGCCCGTCCTTCATTACGCCAGGGGGCTGACCTTCGCCTGCTCACGGGAGAGCCCCATGGCAGCGACCGACTGGGCTATGGAGGAAGACTATGGCACGTGTAGGAGGGTCGATGGCCATGTTTGTGTGTCGAACGGCCGGAGAGCAAGAAGAAGCCGACATGGGCCTCACCGTGTCCGCCGCTGCTCATGCACACCCCCTCGCCGTGGTCACATCCCACCTTGCATGCTTCTCTCTCTAACCCACTTCTCACATGCACACCCATTGCATGCCTCTCCCACCATCTCTTCTTCACCGTCCAGCACCCTCTGTCCCTTCCCCTCTCACTTTCTCTCTCTAGCCCACAGCCACCATGCCCACCACCCTCTCCCCTCACACACACAACCCCTCCCACCACTCTCTCTCTCCTCCCATGCAACACTCTCCCTCCATCTCTCACCAACGCCACCGGCCGCATCTCCCTTGCACACCATCATCGTGGCCTCCTCCCCATAGCCTCTCCCCACCACAGCCACCATCTCCCATGCACAACACACACACCCCTGCATGCTTTCCCACGAGCACGCCCCTCACTCCCCCATGCCCATGCATACCTTTCCCATGCACTACACACACTAAACTCATCTCTCCCCTTCATACTCACCAGTCACCATGCACTCACCCTCCTCCATGCACTCACATGCACACACTCACCTCACTGCACCTCTCCCTCTCTCTCGAACCCACGTCCACACTACCGTCAACCTCTCCTTCTCTTTCTCTCTCTCTCTCTCTCTCATTCTCTCTCTAACCCACCGTTCTTCTCCCTCTGCCTTCACCCTCACCGCGTCCCACACATAACCTCACTCCCCCATTCCCATGAACGTACCCTCCACCTCTCCCCTTCATACTCACCATGCACTCACCCTCCTCCATGCACTCACATGCACACACTTACCTTACTGCACCTCTCTCTCTCTCTCTAACCCACTTCTCACATGCACACCCCATGCATGCCTCTCCCACCATCTCGTCTTCAGCGTCCAGCACCCTCTGTCCCTTTCTCTCTCTTTCTCTCTCTTTTTTTTGATCGGTAAAATGGTAAGATCTATATAGTTATAAGAGAGTGAACAATGTGGGGGCAATGTCTAGACAAACCAAGACTGATTGCTCCTAAGAAGTCCATGACCACACAATGCGTGGACTATGGTTAAGGAAGAAACAAAAGAAAATAGCAAGAGCTAGAGCTAGAGCTAGAGCAAAGGTATCATACCATCCAAATTTGGTCCTCCATGACACTCAAGTGAAATTAGTGAACCTGAAATAAATCAAGCAAATGGTGTGTATAAGAGAGACCCTTGACCAGGCTTAAGGGAGGCTGAAGTTAAAATGCTGTAGGAGCTATCGCTCCCTGGAGGTGAGCTGATCAAAATTTAGTTTATTTTCCAAGCAACATCTGACTTCATACTATATTTCAATTAATAGCCTGCCATTACATTTTTCCTTATTCTTGAAAATGCGAATGCATCTTTCCCTCCAGATCCACCAGATCGTGCATCGGAGTAATAGCTTAAGCAGCTTAGTGAGAGTACCTGTGGTGGGGAAGTTTGCCTGAAGTGATTGAAGCTCATTTAAAAGTGAGTTTCTTGGATGTCTGTGGATGTCAAATCTCTGTAAAAAATCAGTCCAAATCTTTTTGGAGTAACTGCAAGAGAAGAATAGATGGTCCACGCTCTCTTCAGCCCCATTACAAAGAATACACTTATTAGCAAGAGAATATCCTTTTTTCTGAAGCATATCCAAAGTGGGCAGTTTGTAGTGAAGTGCCTGCCAACAGCATAATGAATGTTTTGGGCATATAGGTCTATCCCAGACCCAACTCTCTGGATGCCAAATCTGATGTCTTTGTCTGAGTTGATTCCATGCAGAGGTACAAGAAAATATTTCTTTGTCCTGAATCCAAATCAATTGGTCATTGAGATCATTTGCCAGAGGAATAGCAGAAATAATTGGCCAAAGTTCAAACATGTCAGGAGAGATAGGAGTTGGAAGGTTCCAAGTGCCATTACAAGTGAAGTCAGAAATAGTGTTGTTCATGTTTGCTCCCAGATCCTGCCTGATCTTATCTCCATATTTCTAGAAAATACTCGTCCCAAGAACCCAAGGGTCATACCACATGCTCAAAGAGCTACCATTGGAAATAGAGAATTTGATTTGTGTGATTAGCCAGGCTCTCATGTTAAGAATTCCTTTCCAAGCTGCAGAGTGATAAGACATGGCCTTAATATGCCAAAAGTTACATTTGGAGATGTATTTACCATGAATCCATTTTATCCACAAAGTGTCCTTCTTGTGCAAAATATCCCAGCAGTGTTTCACCAAACAAGCTTTATTCCAATCAGCTAACCTTCTCAAATTTAAACCACCTTCATTCTTTGGTCTGCAGATAGTATCCCATTTGATCATATGAGGAACCTTTTTATCTCTTGTCCCTAGCCAAAAGAAATTAGCCAGTAGTTTTTCAATCTCCTGAATTAGTCCTGAAGGTAGAAGAAATGCCGTAGACCAATAGATGGAATAGGTGGACAAGATATATCTAATCAATTCCAATCGCCCACTCTTAGAGAGAAGTTTCATTCTCCAAGCGCTAATTCTATTTTTAATTTTTTCAATGATTGGTTGGCAATGATTCTTCTTCATACCAGTGGAGATTAGTGGAAGGCCTAAATAGGGAACAAGCAGATTACCTTCATCCACCCTCAAAGCACTGGTAATTGCAATTTTGTCTTGAAGCATTGCACCGATGTATGCCTTGCTTTTTGAGTGGTTCAGTTTCATCCCATACCATTTACCGAATTTTTCAAGAATGTTTGCAAGGTATTGGACTGAATCAATGTCATTTTTAAGAAAGATAATTAAGTCAGCTGCAAAAGTAATATGAGAAACATGGACTTCAGCACTCTTAGGAACCTTGATGTGACCTTGGCTCACCCCTACCTCCAACAGACAAGTGATACCTTCCATAGCAATAGTAAAAAGGTAAGGGGACATTGGATCTCCTTGCCTGATTCCATTAGAGCTTTTAAAGTAACCTGCAAGAGAACCGTTGAAGAGAATAGAGAACATACAACAGTCAATGCAGCTTCGAATCCACTGGATCCACTTGGCAGAAAACCCAATTCTCATGAGCATGTGGTAAATAAAGCGCCTGTCAACGGAGTCAAAAGCCTTCCTCGAGTCAGCTTTAAGGCAAATTATCTTTCCCTTGTGCTTGGAATGCAAGTCTTTGGTCAAATCATTAGCAAGAAGGATGTTGTGGGTGATGCTTCTACCTTTAATGAATGCAGTCTGCTGAGGACTAATGATCTTTGATATCACCTTCTCAATTCTATTAGCCATAAGCTTGGAAATCACTTTGTAGATAAAATTACATAATGAAATTGGTCTGAATTTTTCCAAGTTATTAGCCCCCACCACTTTAGGAATCAGTGCTATAATAGTGTTATTGAATTGTTTGTAAAGTTGCCCCGTTTTAAAAAAGTGAAGGCAAGTTTTGATCACATCATTACCAATAATTTGCCAAGTTGATTGGTAGAATTCAGCTGGTAAGCCATCAAGGCTTGGGCTCTTATTTTTTGGAGAGTGGAAAACAACATTCCTAATCTCATCTGCAGTGAAATCGTCATTAAGAGATCGGTTGTCTTCTTCAGAGAGGTGCAAGGTAGGCTTGATGTCGGGAACTTCCTGTATCTGAGGTTGATTCAACAGTTGAAAATAGAAGTCTATAGTGTGTTCCTTCACCTGATGACTATCATTAATAGTATCGCCATTCTGATCTTTAAAGTGGCTGATTTGGTTAATAGTTCTTCTTGCCGCCATGGAAGCATAAAAAAATTTGGTATTCGAATCACCCAATGTTAGCCAGTTCTGTCTAGACTTCTGTCTGAGAAAGTTTTCCTCTTGCTCTAAAGCCAGTAGGTAATTTGTTCTTGCCTCCTTTTCTTGTTGAATGAGAGCATCGTCAAGTGGGCAATCATGAAGATTATTCCAAGCTTGGTGAAGGTTCCTCTTAGAATCGGCCACCTTATTCTGAACATTACCAAAAATGTTTCTATTCCAATCCTTAAGAGCATGCTTGTATGCCTTTAGCTTCATGCAAAGTACATGGGGAGGAGACCCTTGGACTAGAGTTTCCGATGCTGATTTGATAACGTCAAGAAATGCAGGATGAGAGACCCACATGTTGTAGAACCTGAAGGGGAGCTTGCCCTTTGGCATACTTTTACATGAGTTAATAAGCATGATTGTATGATCAGAAAAATATTCATTCCCGTACTCTAGCCAACTGTCTAGGTAGGAAGTAGTCTAGTGTTTGTTGATGAGGCCTCTATCCAATCTGGCCATAATTTTACGGTGAGCTTCCCCTCTATTGGTCCAGGAAAACTTATTGCCGCAGCAGGTGATATCCTCAAGATCCGAGTGTTGAATGCACAAATTAAATTCCTCCAATATGGAGTCAGTGACGAAACGACCGCCTAGCTTCTCATGTGGATATCTAATAGTGTTGAAATCACCAGTTACCAACCAAAGGGTATTGATACTGTTGGAAAGACAGATGATGTCCTTCCATAAGCTGCTCCTGTCAGCCGCACAGTTGGAAGCATATACACCAGTAATCATGAATTCCCCAAGGTGCAACTTATTCCTGCATCGCACATGAAGGAATTGACTGCTACTCGCAGCCAAATGAGCATCAATGAGGTTATGATTCCAAAGGATCCAAACTCTCCCTTTGCCACCGTACTGGTCATTAGTAATAACTTCAGCTTCGGGCCAAATTAAGGTTTTGTAATGCATAGCATGGGCAGAGTTAATTTTTGTTTCAACTAGTATAACCAAATCATAAGCATTGGCTCTAATTAGTGTATTTAACTCTCTACATTTCTCCCTCTTATTGAGGCCTCTAACATTCCAGGCAATAATCTTCATAACAAATTAGCAGAGGAAAGAGGATCTAAAATTAGTTGCTTTTGGGCACTAGAGCCCGCCCTTCGGCATCTATGCTCTTCGGTCTTGATGTTATTCTGTCCATCTCGTCCATAGCCTGCAGATTTCTAAATGAGGAATGAAGGCGTTTATCTTGGTTGATGAAAGTGTGACGGTGTGGCACAGCTTGTGCGTGCCCAATAATATTGCCAGCATGTGGTCCCGAGTGCTTGTCCCCTCTAAGAGAAGTTGATGCTGCTCCATAAGTGACAAGGTGCTTGGCTGGTGCTTCCTTGGAGTGCGCCTCAACGAGCTTGGCTGGATGCGCTTCAAGATGAGAGGAGGTGGGGTGTGTGACAAAGTCTAAAGCAATTGCTTTGTCAGCAGCTAGGTCACGAGCAGCAAAGGCATTGCCTAAAACGAGGGATGTAGGAGGAGGACCGTTGCATGCGCCAAGTCCACCAGCAGTGGCAGGCAAGGCATCAATGAATGGTCTAGAGTAAATAGCAAAACTACCAGCGGGGGTCTCCACTAAGCCATCAGCCAAGGCTGCACCATCATCAAAGCTACGAATAGGATGGCCAAAGCGCTGCACATTCACATGCACATTGTTGTGTTTCTTGGATGGTGGGGTAATGTCTAAAGCAAGAGTACCATCAGCAAAGCAACCAATAGCTTGGTCAATATGCTGCACATTCACATGCGCATGGCTGCAAACCTTTGGTGGTGGGGCAATGTCTAAAGCAAGTTCACGTGAATGTCCACCGCGCGCGCCAAGGCCATCAGAAGTGGTTGGAAGAGGAACTGCAGCACCATCCGTGCAAGCAGAAAAACCTTTCGAGGGGGCCTCCACTAAGCCAACAAGGGCGGGGGCCTCCACTAAGCTATCATGCAAATCGACACCATCGGTGATAAAAGCACAAACCGGCTGGGCATTCACACAAACAGGTTGCGGGTCCGAGTCTGAGGCGCCAGCTGCTACAAGGAGAGTTTGGCCATGACGCTGTGCATTCACATGCGCCGGGTTGTGCTGCACATGTTCATGCTCCTTGGCTAAAGAAGAAAGTGGGCCCCTATGTTGATAGCTGCCATTAGAGTGATGAGAATTATGAATACCTTCCAAAGAATGCACCTGCATGGATGTGGTAACCTGGCTGGCCTCAGGCTAAGTCACGAGCTCAGTCCTCTGAGACCTCTGAATCGCTAGGGCTTTGGGAGGCTGAGAGATCTTAGCTGCTGTAACACCAAGACCATCCAGAGCACCATAGTCCGCCGACTTCAGAACCTCAAAGGAGTTGTTAGTGTGCACACAAACATTGGAAGGATTGAAGCGATCCTTAGGTTTGAAAACCTATACATGCGCTTGTTTAGGTTGAAGGATTGGTTTACAAGCTCCATCCGCGTGACCAAAGGAACAGCACAATGAACAACGTCTTGGCCTCCATTGATAGGTTACTTTAATCTTCTTGATGCTACTGTCAAGATCTTTATAATGAACGAAGTCAGGCAGGTCTTCCACCGATGAGATCATGATGCAAGCCCTCGCATAAGTCTCTTGCGCTCAGCCGTTAGCTTATCCAGATACAAAGGTTCGCCCAGGATGGAAGAGATCTTCGCAATAAAATCTCAAGTCCAAAGGTGAAGCGGGAGTCCGTGGAAGGCCACCCACAAGGGAATACTCGTGAGACTATCCAGTTCCATACGTAGATCAGGGCTCCATCTACGCAGTATCATAGGATGACCTTTAATGGTCCAAAACCCCTCAAGAGCCCGGCGTAAATCCTCTTCAGAATCAAATTTGCAAACAAAAAAGCCATTCTGTAGAAGATGGAGTTCAAAAGCATTTGTTCCCCATCGGGACTTAATGAATGAATGGAGAGGGCTGAATGATAGGTGCAGGCCTACCGCGTACCCTACCAAAGTAGTGGACCATGTTGCTAAGAGATCCTCAGAATCAGCCTTCTCATAAGCGGCGATCTTGACTCCATTATTAGTTTCGGGAGGAACAAAGTGTAGATCTAGATCTTGAGATCACACAGTCCCATCTCCTCTTCCTCGCCACTGGCAACCACCGTCCGTACAATTCTCACTACCCCTCTCCCCCTTGCATGCCCTCTCCCCCCTTTAGACGCACTGCACCTCCGGCCGCCGCCTTCTAACACCCCAGCCATGTCGACCCCCCTCTCTTCTACACACGCACCACAAGCCCATGCACATGGCAGGCCCCTTGGCGGCTTCAAAGCATGCAGGTGCTCTCTCCTTGGTCTCCAACCCAGACACGCAGCCGCAACACCCTCGTAGTCTGTCCCATGTGAACAAAGCGGGCAGAGTGTCTTCAACATGGCCTTGGCAAAGGCCCCTTCACGCCAAGCCTTCCCATGCAACGAACGCGACATCAACGTGGGCTTCGCCCTCCTTTACGGCCGGCCCTCCACGCCAGTGCATTTCTTCGTACAGCCAGCCAAGCCCATTTGTGCCTCCTCTCTCTCGCGATCATCACGTGGGCGCACGCCCTCCATGCGGACGGAGCAACAACCGCGAGCCTCTTCACGTGGACAGGCCCCTTCATAACAAAGATAGAGAGAGAGATGAAGACGGTGGTTGGCATGGGTTTTACATGGCAGCTTCAATGCTTGATTAAATGAGCAAACAAATGTGGTTGGAGGTCTTAATTTGTTGGTCACAAGGGGAAAGTAACATGTCTAATGGGTAAGTTTGGCCCTATAAAAGGGGCTTAAGGTGGCAGAGATGGGGGTTGTTAATTTTTGGGTTGTTGTTGTTTTTGAGTATTTTTTAGAGTGGGATTGAGTTGTTTTGCGAGTTTGGGGAAGAGCTTTGAGGGAGTTGATTTTGTTTAGTTTCATTTGGGTTTTGTCGGAGTGCTTGAGTTGCAGGAGCTTGTAGACACGCCATTCCTGACGTCTCCTGAGAAAGTCTCATATTACTATACGACGCCCCGCGACGGCTTACGCATTTCGAATCACTTGAGTACTTCCTTTTCTTGAGTCTTCTTCCGCCCTTTTCGGCATCCGGAATCGTCTCATCACGGCATTCGGACGGCATCAACACCAGTCAGACGCATCAAAAGGTTCCGGAACCAAGAAGGGTGTCTGCCGGGCGCCCGCCGACGCCTGATCTAAGGACCCGGGTGGGTCTTAATGGGGGCGTCCAGGCCCCTGGACGCCCCCATATTTTTAATTTATTTTATTTATTTTCTCAGGGCTTAAACTAAATAAAAAAATATATAAATTAATGGAGGCGTCCAGGACCCTGGACGCCTCCATAAAAACAAAAAAATAAAAAATAAGTATAAAATGCCAGTTGGCATACAAAAACAAAAAAATAAATAAAAATATACATATATTAATGGAGGCGTCCAGGCCCCTGGACGCCTCCATAAAAACAAAAAAATAAAAAATAAGTATAAAATGCCAGTTGGCATACAAAAATAAATAAATAAATAAATATATATATATATATTAATAGAGGCGTCCAGGCCTCTGGACGCCTCCATAAAAACAAATAAAAAATTAAAAATGCCAGCCCTATCATAAAACGACAAGAAAACCAATAAAACAATATATTTTTGGAGGCGTCCAGGCCTCTGGACGCCTCCATCAACTCCCTCACGGGCGCCGGCCACCGAACGACGGTTTGTCATGTGTGAAAAAATCCAAAATATAGAGACGTCCGGTCAGCTGGACGCGCCCATTTCTGAATCACGAGGCGCCGCTCACAAAACCACGCGTTGTGCCGAACCGCGTGCGGCCGTCGTCGATTTTCGGTGGACCTACTTGAGGCGTCCGGGACCCTGGACGCCCCCACAAAAGTATTCCAAAAAAATCAATAAAAATAGAATAAAATATTATTTCGGCCCTGATGGAGGTGTCTAGGGTCCTGGACGCCTCCACCTTCCGGAGCTCTATAAATAGAGGCCCACCCCCTCAGTTCTAGGGGAGCTAAGCAGTGATCCGATAGGCTGCCGGAGCCCAGAGGCTACGGAGTCATTCTTCTAACCCGTGGGGTCTTTTGTAGGTGGAGGTTCTGCCGGCTTCTCGGGTGCCCACGCTCGCGAGAGGAAGGTCGTCTTCATCCACCGCGCTTCTACGTCGTCCCCACGCTGCCGGAGCTCCGCCGAATTTCACCACCGACACATCCAATAAGCCAACTCTTTCCTTTTCTTCGTAGTTCTTTGCATTCATCATCTCGCATCCATCATCTCATTTTCCTCCTACTCGAGTCCGAGAGGGGTTTAAAAGATAACACCAACCAGGTGTGTGTCTTCCCGTTATTTCGTCATTTTTATTGCAAGGATATGAATACTACACATTCATCTTTCTAAGCCACTTGTCATTTGTTTGTCGTTGTTTTACAAGGGTAGCCGAGGAAAGCCCTCTCCGTCGGCCGGCCGGAAGGAGAGGAAGAAGCAACCCGTCATCTCCCGCTCTTGAGGTAGGCGCGATCACTTTCTTATTTTGGGGTCTTTCGGCCCCTGGCGATCACATCTTTTCATCGAGGCCGCGGCGAGTCACTTCCCCAATGGCCGTTTAAATTTCTGTTCTCATATTCTCTTTATATCCTGTTATATTTCGTTCATATCATCGAGGCCGCGGCGAGTCACTTCCCCAATGGCCGTTTAAATTTCTGTTCTCATATTCTCTTTATATCCTGTTATATTCTGCTCATATCATCGAGGCCGCGGCGAGTCACTTCCCCAATGGCCGTTTAAATTTCCGTTCTTACATTCTCTCTATATTCTGTTATATTCTGCTCATATCATCGAGGCCGCGGCGAGTCACTTCCCCAATGGCCGTTTAAATTTCCGTTCTTATACTCTCTCTATATTCTGTTATATTCTGCTCATATTCTCGAGGCCGCGGCGAGTCACTTCCCCAATGGCCGTTTAAATCTCTGTTCTTATATTCTCTTTTATATTCTGCTATATTCTGCTCATATTCTCGAGGCCGCGGCGAGTCACTTCCCCAATGGCCGTTTCAATTTTTGTTATTTAATTTCTGCACCATTCCCGTCCCCCCGAGGTCGCGGCGAGTCACTTCCCGCTATGGCCGTTTGAACCTCATATCTTGCTATATTATACTTGTCCCGCTCGCCCCGCCGGAGCAATCTCCCGTGGTGGCCCCTTCTCTCTCTTCTCTCATCTCTGTGTTGCAGCAAACAGCAAAACAAACAAAAAGAAGAGCCCACGCGCTCTCCGCATCCTCTTCCCCGCACCATCGAACTCCGAACCGCGTGACGTCGCTCACAGATTGGCGATCACGGTGGGACCTCTACTGCTTCCTGCCGGCTACCCTTGCAAGTTCGGCACCACCCGTGCCTCTTCACCTTGGCGCCCACGCGCGCCCCCGTTGTGCTCACGGCAGCACCGTCAGTTCTGATTGGTTCTTTGTTTATTACATGTTTATTATTTCTGTTGTTTTCCCACTCCATATATCTGTCAGCATTCCATTGCATACATCCATTCCTCTTTTCTATCCTTTTTTTCATTTTTTTTGAGGATCACCCTTTCCCGGTGAAGGAAGGACTCTCCGTTTGGGAATTCCTCTCAACGGACTAGAATCTCCTACACTGGGACCTCCGTAAGTCCCCGACATCGAAGAATCTCCTCTTCGTTCACTGGGCTGGTTGTACCATTGAAGTTCCCCGAAGTTAGTCATTTCATTCGTGGTGAGACGAGAGACCCTAGCTGACACGGCGGTGAAACAAAAATAAACTAGGGTCCCTATCTTGTGTGAACTTCGGATCTCGCTAAAAACACACAAAAAAAATCATCAAAATCAAAACAAAAAAAAGGGCGTAAAGGCATCCACTTGTTTGATAATCTCTGCTACCTACTTGCTAGTGTATGTTTTTGCGTTCTGGGAGAACTGTGAGCATGTCTCACGAGTCTTCCGAGGAGAACCACCCTAGCCGTGGTTTGACAGCCGACCCGCGAGTCTATGCTATGGACTCGGGTCCTTCTCATGACCCCTCGCATGAGGTGCAGGTTATTGCCGGGGACACGTCCCCGCCACAGGATATCACTTTCTTACTGGGCGTCCTCGCCAACACGGAGCTTACCTCTGAACAGCTCCGGGCCTTCCAGGCCATTCTAAAGGGGAAATCTGTTTCCCCCACGCCCCAGGAGTCAACTCCGGCTATCACACCTCTCCACGAGTCCGTGCAGGCCATTCCATCTCCTTCATTGGCGCAAGCCATCCAGTCTCCCTCGCTTCAAGGACAAGCGAGCCAACAACCTCCCTCATTCCAATTCCCGTCACAATCTCAAACTCCCGGTGTTCCTCACACACCGTTTCAGCCAGGGCCAACTGTCGGTGGTCCGACAGTTCCCTCTCATTCCGGGTTTCCCCCTCAAGTCTCCGGGAGACAGTTTCTCCCCCAATGGCAAGTGCCACCTTCACCCCCAGAGGAGCTCGCCCAATCGCTCCTCAATAGGTTCAATCGCATGGACGAGCAGTTTCAAAATCTGAGAAGAATGGTGGACGTGAAAGCCACCCCGGAGGTTGCTTTGCCAATCCTCCCCGTCATTCATCTTCCTCCCTCCGAAATGCCCACGTACCGCAGATACAATGGTACCGGCAACCCCTTCATTCACCTCAAGGATTTCATGTATGAGTCCTCCTATTGGCAAAACGATCAGATGTCCCTGGCATACCTCTTTCGGAGATCATTGGATGGTCCCGCGCTTGAGTGGTTCTATTCTCTGGAGCCCCGCGAGGCCGAGAATTTTGAAATAGTGCAGAGAAGGTTCTTGCAGAAATATAGGGATAGGGTCGGTCCCTCACTCTCCATTACCGACCTAGTGGCCGAAAAGATGAAACCCGACGAGGATTTTGTCCGATATGCTGATAGATGGAGGTCTCTGGCGGAAAGAATAAGGGATACCCTCTCCGAGCCCGAACAAGTGAAAATGATTGTGTCTAATGCAACCCCGCAGTTCAGACACGTCCTCGCCATGAATAAACTTACTACAATGGAGGAACTCTATGAAAGGGCCCGATACATCCAAACCCAGCTAAAAGACTCCCCCATCATGAACATGTTTGAGTCGCCGAAGCCCAAAGTGGTCAGAAAGACAGGCGCTGGTGTCCCGGGCGGAGCCACAGAAGGGGTCGTGACAAATGAGCAAGTCAGTGCGGTCAACAATGCCAACTATGCAGTCAACCCAAGGCCTCAACAAATGCCCCGACTACCCCTTCAATCAGGTCCTTTCCCTCTCCGTCCTCCACCCCAAAATAATCCACCCCAGGATAATATGCCTCCATTACGCCAACCCCAGCAACAACAACCACAACCTCAGCAACAACAAGCACCCCTTCAGTACAACCAAGTTCCACCCCCGGGGAACTATGGTCCCCAACAGCAACAAAGGAGGCCGCTCGGTCCTAAGAGAGCCTACTATCCACCATTGCCAGAAACCTTAGCAGATATTTTTAATGCCCTCATGGCATCAAACCAACTCGCCCTACCCAGAGAAAGGCCCGCCTGGCCCCCCAATGTTGATACCTCCAAATACTGCGTCTACCACAGGCAGCCGGGACACACAGTGGATTACTGCTTCCATTTCAAAGATTACATCCATGATATGAATGATGAACATCAAATAGATTGGGATGAGATGAGACGGTACGTCGCGGCTCTCAAGGCTAGGAGACCTCCTCAGAGGCCACAGCAGCAGTTACAACAGCAGCAGCAGCAGCAACCACAACAACAACAACAGCCTCAGCAGGCCCCACAACAACAGCCCGACATGGGCATAATCCAGAATCCACTACCGGAGCACCAACAGCCCAATCATCAGGTTAACCCCATCTCCTCCTTCCCGGAAGCCGGGAGAGAGCAGGTGTGGCACCAGGAAAGTACCTCCATTCTTTATACCTCCAACCCTATCGTCATGCAACCCCCTCACTTTGCCCGGGTAGCACCTCTCTCTCATCAACCCGCATCGGTATCGCCTTCACCATTTCCACTACCATTACGCCCTCTCATCCGCACCCCGACCTCCTATCAACCGACACTTTCTACTACGCCTTCACACCCTCTCACCTTCTCCCACTCCCCCACTTTACCATCCACCTCTACCACATTTACCCCTACGCCTTCTAAACCCCTTATCATCCATCCACCATACATAACCCCATCTTTCTCCACCACATCACCATTAATGCCTTCAAAACCACTCATCACCCACCATCCGCCTCAAAACCTTTACCCGTTTCAAACCTTACCTCCACCTCCACCTTCCAAACCCCTTATCCTTCATAATCCGCGCGATATCCCCTCTACCTCCGCCATGCCTCCACCTAACAAACCCCTCATCAGAATCCCTACTCCCGTCATCACCCCTCCTTCATCAACCATTCCTCCACTACTACCCCTCAAACCCCTGTTAAAATCCACTGCTACCCCCACAGAGGTACAAAAGCCGCAGGCAATGGTGCTCCGGAGTGGAAGGATTTTCCACAGAGTTTTCCCCCACAATAGTCAGAATCCCGAGCAATCTCAGCCAGAGAAGGATGATGCAGAACAACCAGAAAGAGCTATCCCTGGAACACAGTATGATCTACTGAAACACTTGGACAAGACGCCTGCCCGGATCTCCATCCTAGAGCTACTTCAAAGATCCACATCCCACCAGGCGGCCTTGATGGAATATCTTCAAAAGGTCATGGTTAATGAAGACCTCCCCGTAGAGAAGATTTCGACCGTCCTAACCCCAACAGACACACAACCAGCCATCATGTTTCACAACTACGAGCTCGCTCCCAAGGAATCTCGGAAATATGCATTGTGCATTTCAATAAAAATTAATGGGGTATCCATAAACCTGTGTCTTGTCGACACGGGTGCGTCCATAAATGTGATCTCCATGAGCACTCTTCAGTTGTGTGGGGTTGACGAGGAACAAATAAGACCTTCCTCGATCACGGTCACGGCTTATGACAATAGCAAAAGGCCGCCGCAGGGGATGATTATTCTGAAGGCAGAACTAGGCCCCATGGCAATCCCCACGGAATTCCATGTCCTCGACATGGACCCCACATTTAAGGCTATACTGGGTCGCCCTTACATCGAAGCCATGGACGCTGTGCCATCCACCAACCATCAGTGCCTGAAGTTTCCTTACAATGGGAGAATTATTAAAGTGGTCAGTACACCTGTCCTTCACACAGTGGATGCTATCAACACCTCTCTGCCTTCTGTTTGGCCATCTCATCGGCCCATATTGTCACTGCTGGACGTACGTGATCCATCTCATGTTCCACTAGCACCAAAGGAGCCGGTCAGGGCAACCGCAACATCCTGTCTCCCTTTTCACTCCAAAGGTTGGGAGATTATGAGGAACATCGGCTATCAACAGGGAAAAGGTCTGGGCGCACAGTTACAGGGTATGCTCAAGCCGCCAAAAGAAATTAGGCCGAACCGTAGGTTTGGCCTAGGCTTCAAAGGACCGTTCAAGGCAGATTGGAAGCCCCTCACGTGGACTCTATCAAACCACTTCAACAGAGGGCCCGTTGTTCAGATGGGAGATCACCCACGAGAAGCATATGGAGGATCACATGCTGTATATTTGGCTGAAAAATGTCCGAGGATCACCAAAAGAGGCAAGATCAAAGATCCGGAATGCGAGTGGGACAAATGGTTCGACATATGGGACATTTCCGTTGCACTGGAAAGGATGTTCTCATCTCCACAGCTTGAAGGACCACCATTGATCTCCGAAATACCAGAGAATATTACCACTCTTGCCAAGGTTCCAAACTATCCTCGTCCTCGCCAGAAGGACTCTGTCATCGACGGATCTTCATCCGTCCTCAACATTGCCGTCGACGGCTCATTAGCCGCCATCCTCTCCATCCACTCGTCTCAGCCTTTGCTGATATCTTCTTCCTGGGCCAGACAATTGTCTGATGATCTTCCCAGGTCCCCTTCTTTGCTTACATACCTACGCGGGCTTTTCAACCCGCGCCAGGTCTTCAACCATGATCTGCTCTACGAGCCCCACAATCCTCTAGCCATAACCACTTTCCTCTCTCCTCCAATCTCTTTTCACTGCTTTGTCATTAAAAATGAAAACGAAAAAAAAAACGTCAATTTTCAAACTCTCCAACAACACATCTTCGTTGAGGAAACCTCCTACATCTCCCATGGGTGCGTACCGCCTTGCGGACCACCCGTCCAAGGTCCGATGAGCGACCTTCTCTACCCCTCCTCTGAGGGGTCTTCTCCTGTACATTCTACACCATCCTCCTCATCTTCCTCTTCTTCTGTAAATATTGTCAGTCAATCTAGGAATGATAGGCCAAGGGTAGTACCTAGGAAGAAATCCAAGGGTAGGCAGATCCCTCGTCGATTCCTTCTGGATTTGGCCGCCAGGTGTCAGGCCCTTCTTGCCATCCCCCAGTTGTTAGAAAATCCCATCCAGCTACCCGAAATAGAATGCGAGGGCGACTGTGCATCTGATGAAGGGTATGGAGTCTACGAGATCACGAATGAAGAATGCCCCACTGAAGATGAGGGTGAAGAATATGAGGATGCGGCGGGCGCATACGCTAGCGGAATGAGGAGATTCGACGAGCCGTCAACCGCCGTAGAAGAATCCACCAAAGAAGTCAACTTGGGGACTGAGGAAGACCCTAGGATCATCCTCATAAGTGACAACCTACCACACTCTGAAGAAGAGGCATTAATTGAGGTCCTCAAGGAATATAAGGACACGTTTGCATGGAGCTACGAGGATATGCCGGGTTTGGATTCAACCTTGGTCGAACACTGTTTAACCCTAAAACCAGGGTCCATCTCGGTAAAACAAAGGTTAAGGCGTTTCCACCCTCAGATGGCTTTGAAAATGAAAGAAGAGGTCGATAAGCTCCACAAAGCCAGGTTCATTAGAGTCGTTCTTTATCCTCAATGGGTGGCGAACATTGTCCCGGTCATGAAGAAAGATGGGAAAGTCAGGATTTGCATCGACTTCCGGGACCTTAACCGCGCGTGTCCAAAGGATGATTTTCCCTTACCTCACATTGATGTGTTGATTGATAACACGGCAGGTTTTGAAACCCTCTCTTTCATGGATGGATTTTCAGGATATAATCAAATTCATTTGGCAGAAGAGGATCAGGAAAAGACGTCATTCACTACCCCTTGGGGAACATATTGTTACGTGGTCATGCCGTTTGGGTTAAAGAATGCTGGAGCTACTTACCAAAGAGCGATGATGGCCATATTTCATGACATGATGCACATATATCTGGAAGTGTATGTGGATGACTTATTGGTGAAATCAAGGACCAGGATGGAACATCCAGAAGTTTTGGCTAAGGTCTTGCAAAGGTCAAGAGAATTCCAATTGAAAATGAACCCGAAAAAGTGTGTGTTTGGTGTGTCGTCAGGTAAATTGCTGGGGTTCATTGTGAGTAAAAGAGGGATTGAGATAGATCCCGACAAAGCCAAGGCTATCAGGGATATGCCGCCTCCCAAGAATTTGAGGGAAGTCCGAGGTTTAATCGGCAGGCTGCAGTTTATTCGTCGGTTTGTGTCTCAACATTCACAAAGGTGTAGACCTCTCTACGAGTTGACCAAGCCAGGAGTAGAATTCCACTGGAATTCTAAATGTCAGAAAGCTTTTGAAGGGTTGAAGGAATATCTGGCTAGTCCACCCGTTCTCATTCCACCTAAACCAGAAAAACCTCTGATCCTTTACATCTCAGTCTTGGATGACTCCGTGGGAGCCGTCCTCGCACAAGCTGATGAAGAAGGCAAGGAACGGGCAACCTATTACTTGTCCAAACTTCTCAATCCCTGTGAGCAGAAGTACACCGGCATGGAGAAAACCTGTGCTGCCCTCGTTTGGGTAGTGCAGAAATTGAAGCACTACTTCTTGGCTCACGAAGTCCACTTGATTGCTCGAATGAATCCTATCAAATTCCTTCTGGAGAAAGCCGTCCTTACGGATAGGCTAGCACGCTGGCAAAGTTTTCTCTCTCAGTTCGACATCACCTACATCCAGCAAAAGGCGATTAAAGGTTATGCCATAGCCGAGCATCTCGCTCACCATCCTCTTCCCAAGTTCGATCCCGTCCAATCAGAGTTTCCAGATGAGGAACTAATGTCCATCAACCAATCAGATGAGTCAATGTGGACGCTATATTTTGATGGAGCTCTGAATTCTCAAGGGAGAGGAATCGGCATCGCCCTCCTGTCGCCGGAAGGCCTCACATTCCCATTGGCATACCAGCTCAAATTTCCAGTCACCAACAATATAGCCGAATATGAAGCTCTTCTAGCTGTCCTAGGACTCGCTCATTCTTTTCGTATCACTGAGTTGCGAGTCGTAGGTGATAGTCAACTCATCCTTCGCCAGGTACTCACTAAGTATCGCACTCGCGATCCCAAACTCAAGCCATACCAAGAACTCACTGCTGCCTTCGCCAAACTGTTCACAAAACTGATCTTTGTTCATATCCCTCGTCATCAGAATATTCTCGCCGATGCCCTCGCCTCATTGGCATCATCCATAAGGTTCCCTCTAGGAAGATGGTTTAAGTCCATTTCCATCTATAAACTTCATGCTCCTGCAATCGATGATGCTTCCTACGTAAACATCAAAGATAGGATAGCAAGGAAGATCCTGCAGGAAGATATCCTTGAAAAGAGGGAGATCATATTGGCAGAGGCCGAAGAAGAACTCTCTGATGAAGAGAAACCATGGTTCTATGAAATTGTCAAATATTGCCAAAATCAGTCTTATCCTGAAGGGGCCACCACAGAGGACAAGAAAGCCATAAGAAGGGTGGCTCAGAAATACACATTGATTGGAGGTCTACTCTATAGGAGGAGCCTTACTGGTATTCTGTTAAGATGTCTTGGTGACGATGAGGTTTGGAAATGTGTAGAAGAGACGCACTCGGGTGTGTGCGGTGGCCACGTGAATAGTCAGATGCTCGCCAAGAAGATCATTCGTCAAGGCTTTTATTGGCCCACTATGGAAGAGGATTGTGCTGTCTATGTCCGTAGGTGTGTCAAGTGTCAACTTCACGCCGATAAAATCCATTCACCATCTTCCTCACTTCATCCAATATCCTCCCCATGGCCTTTCTCCATGTGGGCATTCGACATCATTGGTCCCCTAGGTGATCCCAATTCCCTCACCAAGCAGAAATCTTTCATCCTTACTGCGACGGAATACTTCACCAAATGGGCCAAAGCCGAAGCTTACGCGGAAATCAAGGCGTCAACAGTCTGCAAGTTCATCATGAAGAACATTCTCGTCAGATTCGGCGTCCCAAGCACGATCGTCACCGACAATGGGTCACAATTCATTTCTCAGGACCTACAGGACCTCTGCAAAAGGTACGCAATTGCATTGCATCATTCATCGCCTTATTACCCACAAGGTAACGGCCAAGCGGAGGCCACCAATAAAACATTGCTCAAAATCATCAAAAAAACCTGCGAGTCTAGTAAGTTTTCAGACTGGCCAGAAAAGCTTATCGAAGCCCTATGGGCCTATCGCACCTCAATCCGTACCCCCACCGGGCAGACTCCATTTGCCCTCACTTATGGTATGGAAGCGGTAGTCCCGTACGAGACTCTGATCCCTTCTCTCAGGGTACAATTGGATGAGGAATTTCCCCTCGACGATCGTCGTAATTCACTCCTCGCCCAGTTGGAACTCTTGGATGAGAAGCGGCTGGCCGCCGCCGAACACGCGCGTGTGTATCAAAATAGACTCGCTCGCTTTTACCAAAAGAAAGTCGTTGAGAGAAAATTCAAAGTCGGTGAGATGGTCGTAAAAAGAATTTTTGTCAAACCTGGAGGGCCGCGTTCTAAGCTCCAACCCAATTGGGAAGGACCATTTGTAATTCAAGCCGTGTACCCTGGCAACGCCTACAAGCTAATCAACGCCGAAGGGACCGAGTTATCCCACCCTTGGAATGGGCTTTATCTTAAGAAATACTACCCTTAGCACAAAACAAAAAAAATGATGATGAAAAGATAAAAAACATCAAAAACAAGGAAATATTGAAAACCACTAAAAATATGGAAAATTCAAAATGCCGATGCCTGGCAGGCACCATGTAGTTAAGTCCCTGCATCTAACCTTCATGTTAGGATAGGGCCCATTAAGGCTTGGTAGGCACCGGGTCTTGGTTTGCCAGAACCGTGGAGACCCCTGTCCGGCCACGTCGGCCTATGCTCGCTCGAAGGAAGCTAACATGTGTTCACTTATGTATTTTATTCAAAAAAGTTGGTAGCATCACCTACGGTAGGGCCACACCTAGAAGATCTCCGGAAGCTGTAATCTTTATTCTTTTCTCTTCGACCAAATGAGACAGTCGGCGCCCTTAAAACGCTGAGCATGAGAAACCGAAACTCAAACCCCAAAGGCAAGAGTAGGACCCATTTCCTCGAGCATCGATCAGAGCACGAGAAGAGGGCAGTGTCCCCGCAGGCATACGAAGAGGGAGCCCACCAACGTCAAACGACTATATCTCCCTCACAGAAAGAAATACAAAATCAAAATCAAGAGAAAAGCCTGGTCGTGACCGTGCCTGGTACGATAAACGGAACCCCTCAAAGCAAAAGTCTGAATCCACAAAGGGGGGCCGTGGAATGTAAATGCTCGAGATTTGGTCCGAAGTTGTCCGAAAGGAAAGAGTTAATGGGCCCTTATTCGCTCGCCGGGTTAACGGCTTTGCCGGTCCTCTCAGGAGGTTTATCCCCTACGCTCTTCCTTCTCCCTCTAAAGATGAAGGTTCGATGGAGTTTCTGAAAGGTGAAAACTGCCCAGGGTCTGCGACCTTATTTTAATATACACATTTTGGTTGCCTACTTTGAAAAGCAAAAGCTATCGCTGCGAAGGAGTCTCTGTGTTTCTGGCTGGTCAAGACCCCTGTTTACCACCTTGATGTCTTCTTGTTTAACCTCGGGCTTAGGCCAATGCAAGCGCGTCACCTATGGGTGCGACGGCGTCTGATTCCGGGTCAGCGTCGCGCGGTTGGTCGTTAGGGTTCCAGGGTGTTCCATCTTATACCATCTAGAGTTGTGAGGAAACAGACCCGGGTCGGGCAAATCATCTACCTCAAACACCTTTTGGGTGAATCCCTGTGGTCGGAAGCAACTGGGAGCCTAAGCATGGCATGACGGTATTGTCATCAGGGTAAGTCTTAGCCGGCGGGATCGTCATTCGAGGGGTCTAGAGGCCCAAATCAACCTAGATGTGCACTTAAGATACCTGGGAGGTTAGTAAGAAACCCCTGTCTCACGTAGGTTAGGTGCCATTTGGGTGCTTGCCGGGCGTTAGCAATAAAAAAAATTGAAATGATAAAAGCACAAAAAAATGGAAAAGAGAAATGTACATATTTGCAAACAAAAAAAATCTTTTTATGATGAAACAAAAAAAAATATCAAATATAAAAAAAAGAAAACAAATCAATTTTGCATGATTACATTTGCGTGCAGCATCTCACTTTTTAATATCGCTTGCATTCGTGTGCTTGCCTGTCGCATTTATCATCACCGCATCTTTCCCTTGCCTTCGTTAAATAAAGGCTTGGCCCCTTGACCAGTTATCAAGGACAGTCACAGTGACCATTTGCTTATTGAGCAAGGGGCCAAGTCAGAACAGAAATTCTGATTTGTTTGTTTCAGTGATATGTGCAGGGATTCAGGTAACTGAAGCAAAGGTGAAAAACAAACAAACCAAACCTTGTGTTTTATTCCAAAAAAAACCAAAAAATTTACATCAAGTTCCGCCCTCTCTCTCTGCATTACTCGTCCCACTACTCTCCGGGCAAAACACTCTCAAAGGTGCTACCCAACTACGAAAAGCGGTACTCCTGCCGCTCTGTACTCCTCTTCCTATTCCCACATCCCGGCGTTGATCCACGAAAGCAGCAGAGAAGCTACCAACACGAAAGCCACGCTCTCGTGCTTTTCGGTAGCGCTCCTCACCATCTCTCAGCCACTGTTCAGCAAGACCAAGGCCGATTCGGAGTTCGAATAGTTGGGCCTCCATGGCCCTTCGCTCCTCCCTTTCAGCCAAACTGTTGGCTCTTTCTCTCTCTGCGTTTCTTTCCCTCTCTGCCCGTTCTCTCTCACGGTCTTCCCTCTCTAACTGGAGAGTGATCCTCAGTTCCATAGCATCCCTGGATGAGTCGTCATCAGGATGACGCCGCAGTTCCCTCTCCAGTTCTGCTATCCTAGCCTCCTTATGCGCAGCTTGGGCAAGCGCTTCTTCCGTCTCCTTTTCCTGCCGAGTGTACCATCTCAGATACGCGATAAGGCGTAAACAAAGAGAACTCAACGCTGAAACTTTTACCTGTATACGGAGCATTCCTTCTGCCTCCGCAGCACGCTGCGTGGCGTGAGCAAGTTGCTCATGAAGCGAGTCAAGTTCTGAGGTGGGAATCCACAAGCTGGAAGAGGCACCACCTACTCCCATCGCTGGGGAGGCTGCGCCAATCTGGGCATGCTGCGACCATGTGAATTAGCAGCCAACATCTGGAATCTGGGGTTTTAACTAGGAACGTACTGTACACCTACCAAGGCGCTCGTAGCTCCGCGGGCATCGCCCAACTGTTGTTCCATCTCTGCCAAGCGAGTTCGTAAATTCGCTATCATGGCATCCCGGACATCCTGCAGCCTTACAAGTCAGCATTTTTACCAAAAAAACCAAGAAAAGGAGAAAGAAGAGAAGAGAAAAAGGGGAAACCTACCTCCACAAGTCCCCGGGGTTGGAACCGTTCTGCGTACTTTGTCCTATATAGACGCAAGTAGTCCTCGCTGTCCCGCGCCTGTGATTCTACAATCGTGCCACCCCGTTGCCAGTCCTCATACTGTTCGGGGAATCGCACGCGCCAGTCAATGCAAGTCGCCGGTCCCCGCGTCTTTCTCCCGACACGAGGTGGCGCAGCTGAATCCACCCATTCTTGAGCCAGTCCTAAAGTCCTCATAACTAATCGTAGCCGAAGCGGCTCGATTTCATTCAGGCAGTGCATCCATAGTTCCCGTCCGAACCGGGCACGACTTGCTAGAACCCACGGCTGGTTGGCATCGACCATGTCTGAGTAGGGTCTCCAGTTTACCATCGCCGTAGGGAACTCCTGTAGCTCCCGCCTTAACACCATCAGTTGGTAGGTTAGGGGTGCCGCACTCATGACGGGTTCCCACCGCCTGGCTAGCGGCACCATCACGGGTCGCCAATGTCGAGCTCTCCCCATAGGGAGGTAATAATAGCTCCATAACTGCTCGGCGCAGGTCATCAGCACCTTGCGAAAACAACAAAAAAAAATACAAAACAAGCAAAACCAAAAAAATACCTGGATGAATGGTGTGAAACCACTCACAGTCATCTCACGATCCGTTTCTTGGAATAGGCCTGCAAACAAGTGTGCCAGCATGGCGGCTCCCCAGGCATAATACCCTACTCTTTCAAGGTCTGACAGCAGCTCCAGGAAGCAACATTGGATACCATCCCCTTTCGAGCTCAGTACCAATCTCCCCAAAAGGAAGAGGAGAAATCTCCTCAAATCTATGTTACATCTTTCCCAGTTGCCGAAATCTGTGCAGTACACGGCACGGCATCCTATTTCCATCCTTTCCATGAACTCTTCTGAGGATTCGTCGTCCCGCCGACGAGTGTCGGTGAGCCCTAATGCATCCATGAGGGACGCCCTAGCTACCGACCTGTTCTTCCGACCATCTAGGTCCAAACCCAGTAACTTCTGGGCACCTTCTCTGTAGTCCGCGTAAGTGACTCCGGTCACTGCCTCGCCTTCTACCTTCAGGCTTGTGATCCGGACCACATCCTCCAAGCTGGGCACCATGTGCCCCCAGGGCATCAGGAATGCCCGGCTCACTGGGTCCCATCTCTCACACAAGGCTTGGATCAGGACTAGGTCAAGCTGGATCGGCTCGATCCGAAGGAAGGTACCAAATCCCATCACGTCTAGCCTCGCCTTCTGAAAATCTGGGAGGCCCCTGTACGCTGCTACTACCAACTCCCATAAGATTTGTGATTTCATCACAACCTACACATACAAGGAATGGGGGTGAGGTTTGGTCAGAAGAAAGGAAGAAAAAATGAGAAAAGGGCAAGAAAACTTGGCTTACGAGTTGTGATTGGGCCCTTTCGCTGAAGTGCCCTTCAAAGTCTGAAAGCCTCCTGGAACTACTACCACTGGACCTGCTTCTCTTCGAGGAATGGGAAGATTCGCCCTCCATCCAACTCTCAGAATTTTGAACTCCTCCTCTCCCGTGAGAACTTGTGCTCCTCGAGTTATTCCTCGATATACCTGGGAAGATAAAAGGGACAAGAATTTATAGAAATGGAAGGAGTGCGGGCCAAGATTGCCTCCATCACCTGTCGATGATAGCCCTCGCAATAAGACACCGACCAAGCGGCCCCATGTGTCGCTTCACCGCTCGCACAGGGTGATTGACTGGACGAAGAATAGGACGAATAGCCCCTATGTTGTCTAGGGATACCCTATCATGTTTTGGAGGACGCCCGCAAAATTTGGCACAACATCCGGGAAAAGGAACTAGGGCCGTCAGTATTACTTCGACGGCAGATTCCCGTGGAAAATGGTCACAACAAGACGTGATTCTCCGCTCGAGGCGGAGTCTCGACAGATCCGTCACATGGGAACAGTGCAAAGGAGAAGAAGTGTAGGGAAGAAGGAACGCACAAGAGGACAAACAAGCATCAGAAAATCAAATCACTCCATTCATAATTCTACATAAGCTGTCAAAAACATCATAAACATAAAGAGGTGACGGGTCCACTAGCCCGCCAATCCTCACCATCACTCATCTCTCCGGGCACTCTCCTCCTCTCCCCCGAGGTGAGGGTCCCTCAGAAGCCTCCGGGATCCCCGTGCAGTAGCACCTGCCTCGCCTCTGGGCGCCTGCTCCGCAGCAGTGACTCGCTGCTCCTCCCCTGGCGTGGCGAAGAAGCCACTGGCGGCAAAGCGACCGGACTGGCGGAGTCGCTCCCCGAACTCTCGCGCTCTCTCGTAGCGCGTCTCCATCCCTCCTAGCCTCTGCACGACGGCCTGAAGGCCCAGCTGGAGCTCCCTCACTTGGGCCTCCAAGGCCCTCCTCTCGGTCAGATCCCGCTGTCGCTCGGACCTTCTCTCGGCTTTCTCTCTCTCTACCTCTCTCCTCATCATCTGCAGAAGAACCCTTAACTCCAGGATGTCTGGAGAAGGTCTCTCCTCACCACGATGCCGCAGCTCCGCTACAGTCGCCACCCAGGCGTCACGCTCCTCTTCCGCCCGGGTCGCACGGGCCACCGCACCAGCAAGTTGCTCCCGGAGGGAAGCAATCTCGAGAAAAGGGGCCGAGGAGCTGAAGATCTGCCAGCCGCTCCCACCGTCGCTGTCTGCTGGGCACGCTGGAACAAAATAAACAACGGCCGTCAGTGAAACTCCAAAATCTGAAGTTAAAAGGGCGGCACGTAACTTACCAGGAGCGACAGCTCATGTTGAGCGACGGCCAGTTGCCGCCTAGTCTCTGACAGCTGGGCGCGCGAGCCGCCGATGCCACGCGTGTCCCCAGCTTGGGGAAGCCCCGCGTAACTCTCTCTCTGCCGCCGCAGGAAGTCGGCACTGTCCTGCACCAGTACACCCCCTTGCTGTCCAGGGAGACGTACGGGCCAGTCCTCGAGCCTCGCCTTGCCGCGACTCTCCCTCCTGACGCGGCTCGGCTCGTCCGCACTCGCCCACTCATCGGCCAGGCCCAGGGTCCTTGCCATGTCCTGCACCAAGAAAGGGGTCCCATATCAGTCAAAAGGAACGCGTCCCCTGTCTAGGACGCGTCCATCATTTGAGTGCAACACTCGCCGAACCCTTTCCTCCTCGCCGGCTCGCTTCAAAACCCAAAATGAATTAAAAGAGGAAGAGATCGGAGGACCTACCGGACCGTGTTCACCTCCTCCCACGCCCTCGGGCCCCTCGGGTCCCTCGGGGGCCCGAAGCGGCCCTTCCTCCTCCATGGACGCCGTTCCGTGCTCGGGCGCGTCCCTCCTTGGGCGAGGATTTCCTCGTCCCTCTCCACCTTCACCACGGTCGGGCCCACCGAACTCCATCGATCAAAAGAGGAGGAAGACGAAAAAGGGGCAAGCGCGTTTCGGCGGAAGGCGGGCTCGTTTGCGGGTAAGGCACGGGAGAAGAAAGGACCACCCGTCGCTTTAAATTTAAAATCAAGGATTAAGACGCGTCCTCGCGCCTGGACGCGCCCAAAAGGGGGAAAAGGAAACAAAATCCCCCCGTGCAAAGCATAGTTCCCCGCTGTTCAGGGCAAGGTCTCGCGGAGCGTGCCTCAAGGGACAACTCAGTGCAAAAAAAGAAAGTGTGGGAGAGAGAAAAGTACACACAACACAAAAGCCATTTCCATTTCATATAATAGCCGAAAGTACATCATACAGTGAGAAGGGTGACGTACAAGCAACTCTCTAACTCTCACCGTCACCCTCCTGGTCATCTCCTTCCTCCCTCCTCTGACGGAGATCCCTAGGGGGCCTCCGCGACCTCTGTGAACCCTGAGAAGCCGTGCTCGCCTCGCCCTGCGGTGGCACTCCAGCCTCGAAGGCGCGACGACGCTCCTCGGCCGAAGAAACCAGATAGCTGCCCATGGAAAAAGAACCAGACTGACGAAGTCGCGCCCCGCGTTCCTTCGCCCTCTGGTACCGCTCCTCGCTCTCCCGAAGCCTCCCCTCCGCCGTGCCAAGACTCAATCGGAGCTCCAGCAGCTGGGCCTCCAGAGCCCTCCTCTCGGTCTGATCCCGCTGTCGCTCCTCCCTCTCTCTCTCCCTCTCCTCTCTCTCTCTCACTGCCTCCCTCCTCGACAACTCGAGGGCGATCCGCAGATCCAGCACGTCACGAGGGAGCTCCTCAGCCTCTCGTCGACGCTCCTCCTCCAGCTCCACAATCCGGGCGTCACGCTCCGCAATCCGGGCGTCACGCTCCGCCACCCGAGCGTCGCGCTCCTGCTCGGCACGAACAGCACGCGCCAGGGCCTCTCGGATCTCGGCCACCTGTCAAGGCACGCATGCACCGTAAGAGAACAGTGATAGAAGGAAAGTAGCTAGAAAAGGGTCGCGGCCAAGCAAGCACTCACTCGAGCCTCGCGGTCACGCTCGGCCTCCTCAGCCCGAGCCACCGCGTACGCCAGCTGCTCTGGAGGGCAGAAACCTCCGGAGGAGGGCCCCGCGAACTGGAACCCGCTCCACCAGCCATCCCGGCTGCCGCTGTCTGGTGGGCCCGCTGAAACACGGGGCAAACGTCAGTCAAAGGCTAAGCATCAAAAATCCAGGTCACAAAAAAATGCATTGCATAAACTCACCAGGATCTCCAACTCCTGTCGGATGGCCACCAACTGTCGCCTGGCGTCCGCCAACTGGGCCCGCAGGTCGGCGATCATGGTATCACGAGCATCCTGCATTACACATAAGTTAGTATCCCATGCATATACATATAGAAAGGTGGAGCAGTTTCATTTCACTTACCCCTGCCATACCACCCAAGGAGAGGCGGTCCCCGTACGTAGCTCGGTACCGTCTCATGTAGTCTGTGCTGTCCTGTACGTGGGACACTACTGGGACCCCGCCCTGCTGCCAGTCCTGGTACTGTGCTGGGAAGCGCGTGCGCCAGTCCACGATCTTCGCCTTCCCCTTGGTCTTCCGCCCAATGCGGGCCGGCGCATCTACGTCTACCCACTCCTGGGCCAGCCCCAACGTCCTCATGACCAGTCTAAGCCGCAGCGGCTCAATCTCGTTCAGGCAATGGACCCACACGTCCCGCCTGAAGCGAGGAAGACCCGCTACAACCCAGGGCTGGCCAGCATCGCCCATGCCCAGGTAGGGCCTCCACACCACCTGCATCACCATACATACATCATGTTAGTTACCATTCAGTCACATGCATAAACACAAAAAAATCATACGCATCATACCATGGCCTCGGGATACTCGCTCAGCTCCCGACGAAGTGACGCCAGCTGGTAGCCGTGGGGTGCTGCAACCACGACCGGCCTCCACTGCCGCGCCAGAGGCACGGCCCTCCTGTTCCCATGCCTAGCCCTCCCCATCGGGAAATAGTAATAGCTCCACACCTGCATCCATCATACATCATTAGTACAATAATTGCATATTTAACTGTGGGAATGCATAAATAAAATGTTTACCTGGAGGAAAGGTGCGAAGCCGCTGACTGTCGTCTCCTTCTCCGAAGTCTGGGAGAGATCGGCAATCAGATGGGCAAGCAGAGCCGCTCCCCACGCATAGTGCCCCACTCTGTCCAGATCCGCCAAGATCCCGAGGAAACGGCAGTGGATGCCATCCCCCTTCGTCCCCAGCAGAAGGCGGCCCAGGAAGAAGAAAAGAAACCTCCGAAGGTCTAGATCCACCAGCTCCCTCTCGCTCGGATCCTGGGTGAAAGCTGCACGAGCATCCCCCTCCAGTCGAGCCAAGAACTCCGCTCCAGTCTCGCTAACCCGCTGGCGCGGGTCGACGAATCCGAGCGCCTCCATGATCTCCACTCGGCCGACTACCCTGCTGTCTCTATCAGTCACGCTCGTCTCTAACCACAGCAGGTCCAGGGCACTCTCTCGGTAGTCGGGGTAGGTCACCCCGCTGACTGCCTCTCCGTCAACTCGTAGCCCGGTGATCCGAGCCACGTCCTCCAGCGTCGGCACCATATGCCCCCAGGGCATCAGAAACGCCCGGCTCGGTGCGTGCCACCGCTCCCTCAGTGCCTGGATAAGAGGAAGGTCGAGCCGGAAGGGCTCGATCCTAAGGAAAGCTCCAAAGCCCATGGCGTCCACACGCGCCCTCTGAAAATCCGGCAGCCCACGGTATGCTGCCACCACCAAGGACCAGCTGATCCGGCCCTTCATCACGCCCTGCAAACCACAAAACCAACAAAGAACACATCAGCATCATGAACAGTCATAAAACAATAACACTGTATATACTACTTATTCTTTTATTTTATTTTTTATATTTTTAAAAATATTTATATTTTCTTGTGGAGGCGTCCAGGCCCCTGGACGCCTCCTCTTTTTTTCCTTTATTTTGTTTTTTTAAAAAAAAAAACAAAGCCAAAACAAGAAAAATATATTAAAAATATATATATTATCATGGAGGCGTCCTGGAGCCAGGACGCCTCCTTATTTTTATTATATTTCTATTACTTTTCGTAAATAAATAAATAAATAAAAAGAAAAAGAAAAAAGTGGAGGCGTCCAGGCCCCTGGACGCCTCCTTCTCTCACTACCCGCCTTTCTCTCACAGCCTCTCGCACACCCGTTTTAGCCTATTGAACCACAAAGTGAGAATTCCGAGGTACTTACCGGGTCGTGATCGTCCTCTCCCGCGTCACCAGCATCCGCAGCGGCCTCCGCGGCCAGGAGAGGCACCTCCATCCCCTCCTCCGCAACAATCTCCTCTGCTGCAGCCTCTTCGGCATCATCCCTCAACCTCCTCGCACGACGAGCCAGTCGTTTTCGCTTCTCTGGACCCTGGCTCGATCCTCCTCGCTCCATGGGGACTAAGAATGGGTCGTCTAGGGTGACTGGGTCGTCAGATTGAACAGTAAATGAGCAAAAGGGGGGGGCAGCCCCTATATATAGAGTTACCTTTCTTTGGGGCGTCCAGGCGCCTGGACGCCCCCATAATTTTTATTTTTTTCAAAATTCAAAAAATTTTGGGGCGTCCAGGCGCCTGGACGCCCCCAAAACAAAAAAATCAAACAAAATAAAAAAAATAAAAGTTGGGGCGTCCGGGACCTTGGACGCTCCCAAAACAAAAAATAAAATAAAAATTAGGGGCGTCCAGACCCCTGGACGCCCCCATAATAAAAAATTTTCAAAAAAAAATATTTATATATAATAAAAGTAAAAAAAGATAAGAATATGTATATAATCCAAACAAAATAAAAAACACAAAGAAAAAGAAAAACCATAAAAAAAGATAATAATTAATGGGACGGGGGTCCGAAACATCCATGCCAGATTTTATTCCATCAGAAAAACAGAGTGAACTACATCAGGGGCTTAGGCGCTTTAGGCCTTAACTTCCCCAGTTCGGTTACATAAGCCCTCCACGGCTCGCATTCTTCCACCACGTGCGCTGAGGCTTTTCCCGCAACACTTGTCTTCCAGGGAGCTTTAATGGCCTTCGCTTCCTTCGCGTCCGCTTCAGTGCCCAACTCCCTTTTCTTCAAAGGAACAATGTCAGTCGGTGGCGGGAACGAATGGCGTGGGATGCCAATCTGGAGGCAGCACCGATGCGCGTTGTAAAGAACAAACTCGGTCGCGCCGATCAGTTGAAGATCAACTTCGGGAGAAGGCCTCATGAGGAGATCAAGCGAAAGCAAACATGCCGGTGCGCAAGTGAAGAAGCCTTGTGTCACGGTGCGGAAGTGAGACCGCCAGTCTTCACGTTTCTTCAGCCACGGAACGCGGTTCACTACAGTACCACCAAAGCCTAACACGTCGGCTATGTGGTGAAGCGGGCTTTGTTGGAAGAGCTTCGAAGCAGTTGGCATTCCCTCGCGGTGGTCGAATTTGAAATGCAAATCCAGCCAGCAATTCAAGACAAGTGCACAACCAAATGGAGGCTTACCCATGCTCGAGGCAGTAAGGCCACTATACAGGTAGGCGAGGACAGCGGGTCCCACCCTCTTTCCACGCCAAATCCCGCAGATAGCACTCAGTTGGTCTTCCTCCACTATGTTGTCGGTATAAGGAAACAAGAGAGCACCCGCCAGACAGATAGTGAACCCCTTCATGATTCCCTCCAAATAGTCATCGTCTGGTGACCCTCTCAGGGCGTTCATGACCCACTCCGCAAGCTTTTGGAGATCGATCCCCTTCTGAGTACGGACCTTTCTAGCTGCGTCGGGCGGCATGAAGCTTCCAAGGACGCTTTCAGAAGTCCCCCGTGTCAGCATCCGCATAGCCTTCACCTTCCCGTCACTCTTGAATTTCTTCAATCCGAGCAGAAGTTCCACCTCCTCGAGGAGGATGGTCACCTCGAAGGTCGGGAAGATAAAAGTGTGGGTCTGGGGATGCCAGACCTCCACTAGCGCGCCCATAGCCGCCCAGTCCATACGAATCTTCTCGTAATGCTTGGCGTGAATAAGGAGCCCCTGCAGATGCCACTTCGAGAGTATGGCCCTCATGCCAATGGAGATATTGGAAGTCAGCTTTGAAAGCCATGGCAGCTTGGAAAACTTCCTCGGGCCTGGGAAGAGTGGATATGGCTGGAGAAAGAAGAAGAAATGAAGGAAGTAAGAAGAAGGTTCACGTGCAGAAATTTGAAAAGAGTCAGCTTACCATATGCGACATGATCGTCCCACTCAGATGACCCTCGAGGTCGGAAAGTCGCCTAATCTCGCTGCTAGGCTTGCTCCTCTTCATAACACGGGAAGACTCTCCTTCCATCCTGAAGATCTCTAGATTCTCCTCTCCTTCCTCTCCTGAGCTTCCAAAACCCACCTTGGTGCATTTGAATGAACTAGCCTAAGGGGAGTTCTTATAGGAAGGGAAGGGTGCTACAGGACAGAACATGTCACATCAGTGGTCATTGTCAAGATTTTGTCTGGATCTCCTTTGAACTGTGGTGCGATTCTGCTACCTTTTGATGTTGCTAACCTTTGCTGGCCTGTGCAGGTTTTACTAACGGACGTCTTTGTCCTATCTCCTGTCCCACCTTTCATTGGTTGGTCCCACCATGTCATGCATCATAGTATATGATACCTACGCTACTAGAACATGTCAAGGACCTTGCGGCCCGAACGAATCTGGGATTGGAGTTCCCCTTCAACAAAAACGGTGATGATCCCGGAAGAGTTTGGGTTGTACGGATAGGCCGTCAATTTGTGATAGAATGGGGACGACGGTTCCGTTCAGTGAGTTGGTGCGTGGATAAACGGGCCCCAGCCCAGTATCAGCTCACCGGATCGGTATCCTGACCCGTTCTTCACAAGTTGGCAATATTATCCTTGGCTATTTTCTATTTTAGTTTGTTTTGATTTTTTCTTTAAACCCAGCATGCATTCATATAGGGCTTTGATTTATTGCGGAAGATCATTCAAGTGATTCGATTATGAAAGCTGTTGTGTTTCAATTCCCACAAATATGAGATATTCCACTCCGAATGAAATACTGAGTTCCTTGAGACAGCCCTACGCTGCTCTTCCAAAGGAGACCCTTGTTTGGACAGACCCTCAGATATTCCTTTACCTTTTTTTGACCCACCTTGGCCGCAGCACTTCCACATTGGCTGGTAACCGCTCCCCAAAGGTGAAACCTCCGGTTTACGACCCAGGTACTTCCACACCGAGAAGTTGGTCTCCTTTTGTTTCGTGCCTGAGCGCACATCTCACCCTCCCTTATTTGATCTCCGTCCAAGCAATCGTCAATATTTGAAAGACCTTCTTCAAGGTCGCCTCATTGAAACTCCAGGAAAGATTCCAAACAGTAACGTCAAAAGCGTGTCTCATCACACCTTGGCATCGACTTATCAGTCCGCTCCCACTCTTCACTCCACTCGATCCATTCCACTACGTATCGCTCCCTTGCAAAGCAGACGCCAAGGCGGGGCAGCTGTAGACACGCCATTCCTGACGTCTCCTGAGAAAGTCTCATATTACTATACGACGCCCCGCGACGGCTTACGCATTTCGAATCACTTGAGTACTTCCTTTTCTTGAGTCTTCTTCCGCCCTTTTCGGCATCCGGAATCGTCTCATCACGGCATTCGGACGGCATCAACACCAGTCAGACGCATCAAAAGGTTCCGGAACCAAGAAGGGTGTCTGCCGGGCGCCCGCCGACGCCTGATCTAAGGACCCGGGTGGGTCTTAATGGGGGCGTCCAGGCCCCTGGACGCCCCCATATTTTTAATTTATTTTATTTATTTTCTCAGGGCTTAAACTAAATAAAAAATATATAAATTAATGGAGGCGTCCAGGACCCTGGACGCCTCCATAAAAACAAAAAAATAAAAAATAAGTATAAAATGCCAGTTGGCATACAAAAACAAAAAAATAAATAAAAATATACATATATTAATGGAGGCGTCCAGGCCCCTGGACGCCTCCATAAAAACAAAAAAATAAAAAATAAGTATAAAATGCCAGTTGGCATACAAAAACAAAAAAATAAATAAAAATATATATATTAATAGAGGCGTCCAGGCCTCTGGACGCCTCCATAAAAACAAATAAAAAAATTAAAAATGCCAGCCCTATCATAAAAAGACAAGAAAACCAATAAAATAATATATTTTTGGAGGCGTCCAGGCCTCTGGACGCCTCCATCAACTCCCTCACGGGCGCCGGCCACCGAACGACGGTTTGTCGTGTGTGAAAAAATCCAAAATATAGAGACGTCCGGTCAGCTGGACGCGCCCATTTCTGAATCACGAGGTGCCGCTCACAAAACCACGCGTTGTGCCGAACCGCGTGCGGCCGTCGTCGGTTTTCGGTGGACCTACTTGAGGCGTCCGGGACCCTGGACGCCCCCACAAAAGTATTCCAAAAAAATCAATAAAAATAGAATAAAATATTATTTCGGCCCTGATGGAGGTGTCCAGGGTCCTGGACGCCTCCACCTTCCGGAGCTCTATAAATAGAGGCCCACCCCCTCAGTTCTAGGGGAGCTAAGCAGTGATCCGATAGGCTGCCGGAGCCCAGAGGCTACGGAGTCATTCTTCTAACCCGTGGGGTCTTTTGTAGGTGGAGGTTCTGCCGGCTTCTCGGGTGCCCACGCTCGCGAGAGGAAGGTCGTCTTCATCCACCGCGCTTCTACGTCGTCCCCACGCTGCCGGAGCTCCGCCGAATTTCACCACCGGCACATCCAATAAGCCAACTCTTTCCTTTTCTTCGTAGTTCTTTGCATTCATCATCTCGCATCCATCATCTCATTTTCCTCCTACTCGAGTCCGAGAGGGGTTTAAAAGATAACACCAACCAGGTGTGTGTCTTCCCGTTATTTCGTCATTTTTATTGCAAGGATATGAATACTACACATTCATCTTTCTAAGCCACTTGTCATTTGTTTGTCGTTGTTTTGCAAGGGTAGCCGAGGAAAGCCCTCTCCGTCGGCCGGCCGGAAGGAGAGGAAGAAGCAACCCGCCATCTCCCGCTCTTGAGGTAGGCGCGATCACTTTCTTATTTTGGGGTCTTTCGGCCCCTGGCGATCACATCTTTTCATCGAGGCCGCGGCGAGTCACTTCCCCAATGGCCGTTTAAATTTCTGTTCTCATATTCTCTTTATATCCTGTTATATTTCGTTCATATCATCGAGGCCGCGGCGAGTCACTTCCCCAATGGCCGTTTAAATTTCTGTTCTCATATTCTCTTTATATCCTGTTATATTCTGCTCATATCATCGAGGCCGCGGCGAGTCACTTCCCCAATGGCCGTTTAAATTTCCGTTCTTACATTCTCTCTATATTCTGTTATATTCTGCTCATATCATCGAGGCCGCGGCGAGTCACTTCCCCAATGGCCGTTTAAATTTCCGTTCTTATACTCTCTCTATATTCTGTTATATTCTGCTCATATTCTCGAGGCCGCGGCGAGTCACTTCCCCAATGGCCGTTTAAATCTCTGTTCTTATATTCTCTTTTATATTCTGCTATATTCTGCTCATATTCTCGAGGCCGCGGCGAGTCACTTCCCCAATGGCCGTTTCAATTTTTGTTATTTAATTTCTGCACCATTCCCGTCCCCCCGAGGTCGCGGCGAGTCACTTCCCGCTATGGCCGTTTGAACCCCATATCTTGCTATATTATACTTGTCCCGCTCGCCCCGCCGGAGCAATCTCTCGTGGTGGCCCCTTCTCTCTCTTCTCTCATCTCTGTGTTGCAGCAAACAGTAAAACAAACAAAAAGAAGAGCCCGCGCGCTCTCCGCATCCTCTTCCCCGCACCATCGAACTCCGAACCGCGTGACGTCGCTCACAGAGCTGTGAGAAATTTATGCTTATATTATTTTGAGTTATTTTTCTGGTGTCTGTGATAAGGAAATGAAGGGAGAGAGGGGCTGAGGCTAGTTCATGTTGCAACTGTTTTCATTCTTATAGTTCTTGTAATTTCTCTGGTTTTAGTGGATTGCCTCAGTCATTTCATCTTGATAGTCTTTGATTTAATTGCAACGCATTTCGTAAGTTTGTCTTTTAAATTTAGTTGAGTTGATATTGTCCTTCTTGTTCATTACTTTAGTTAATCTCTTTATTTGTCTCTTCAAAATTCAGAGATTGTGGTAATTTTGTCGTTTTCCTTTCACATGTCTCTTGAATTTTCTAAGCCTACATTTTAATCGTTCCTTCACTTTGTTTAATTAATTTTAATTTCTCAATTTCAAAATAAACTTTTCAACCAAACTCTCATGGTTTCCAATCTTAAAATCTCAAGGTTTTCAACTCTAAAACCTAAACTTCTCTGTGGATTCGACTCGGTCTGACCACTTAACTACTTATTTAATTTGTGGGCCGAATATTTAAATTTGGTAGCGGGTGTTGTAGCATCCCTGAATTTTTCCTAAATTTATAAAAAAAATTTCAATTTAAATACAATTATTTAAGTCAAGTTACAGATAATGGGCTATTTAATGACAATAGAATTATTTAATAATTATGTAAAGGCCTAGGTATTATGTTCGGTTTAAATCTACCTAAATAGGCCCAAAAGACTTAAAACTTAAACTTTTAGTCCCAAGCCCAATTCTAGAAACGTAATTGGAATTAAAAAAGGGATAAATAGGACAACTAAGGGACAAATAGTTGATAAATTCAAAAATCCAAAAATTTTGGAATTAATGCCTAAACGCGGTTGTTGTACCTAGACAGTTTCCCAACAAAATATTAAGGAATGAGGGTTTGGGAATTTCCCTGAACACCTTTAAGGGATGGACTACCCAGCCCCTCCTACAACTTTCCTGGCCCCACCAATGGTCCCAACCAGCTAGCCGTGACATACGGCGACATCAACAATTGATTGGGATTACTCCCGATTGCTCAGTGGCAGGCTTTTCCGCATTCTACATGGCCACCCGGGCCAACCCAGGGGCGCCTAAACTACAAGTTGTGCCATGTGGCACCCAGCAACAAGGTCGAGGCCTACCCCAAGATGCCTTCTTCCACCCCTCCAGGGTCAAGGGGAGACCTAACTAAGTCAACCACAGGCTTTGGAGGCCCGCAACACGTGTATACGGCTCACACACGTGTGTCAGGCATTTCCCCCAACACCTTGTGGGCCCATGGATCCCAACCCTTCTACAGCAAACCGTGGGCCGACCTGCGGCTCCAACATACCAACCGGGTTCTACAACAACCCTCCAGCAAGTCGGGGCCACCCCCGACCCTCAGACACGTGACAATGCGCCGCTTATCCTTAGCTCTCGGGCCAACCTGGGGCTACCTTGCTAACCTGCCATGCAACGTGGCACACACCACGAGGCTGGGCCCACGAACCCAAAGTGCCTCTTCCCAGCTCCATGAGCTCATACCCTCATCCCCGGGCTAAATCCAAGGCCCACCAGTCACCTACCCGAGCCGTTCGACAACTCAAGGTGTATCGGGCATTTACCCAAACACCTTGCGAGCAGCAGCTACTACTCGACAACAACAGCCCCCACGGGCTAATCCCAGCATCCCATAGCCCTTTGTCCTTTAAAGGACACCCCCGAATGATGAAAGGAGACCCTCGAGGGCCATCCCTCGGGGCCGCGGCTCGCCCGGGGGGGAGTTCACCCCGGGCATGGTCGCACCCCGAGGAGGGCGAACCCTCATAGGGAGCGCGCCCTCCTCCCAGCCTAGTGGCCCCACGGCCATCTCCCAATTCCAGTTGCTCCCGGTTCATGCTGTTCGTGCGAGGTTGACTGGCGTACCGTGCGTGAAAGAATTTGACGACGACGACAAGTCACCCGTAGTCACACGTCGGGTCCACACGCGCAGGCAATATCAATCCCAGTATCCTCCAGTATCCAGTATTCTTTTGTCCTCTTACTCTTGGTCAAATTAGGATAAAAATAGGAGAAAAAACCAATTTTTAGAGAGTGGGGACCGCCTCCTCTCTCTCTCCCTTTGATCCGCCTAAACCCCCATTAAACAGAAAAAACCCAGCCCCAGCCCCGGTCCGCGCCAACCCTTAGGGGTTTAGGAGGACCAACCCAGCCCTTGGAGTTGGTCCGCCTAAACCCATCCAAAACCAAAAAAAAAAAGGTTTTTCACCACCTAAATTCCCCCCCCCCCCTTACGCGGACCAGACCAGCCGCCTAGTCTGGTCCGCCTAAACCCTCCCTCCCCCACTCCGTGAACAAAAAAAAAGTGTTTTCAAAGGTTTACCTGGACCAAGTTTAACCCTTAACTCGGTCCGCCTAAACCCTTCCCTGACCCTTCACCTCCCCTATAAAAGCCCCTTAGAAGCTCAACGGGTGGGACAATGTGAGGCTTTCAATCCAACATGTACAAGATCACTCGGACGTAGGCATACTCGCCTCCAGCAAGCAAGGATGGACGCAAGGAGCTTAGTGTCCACTGACTTGTAAAACGACTTATACACGCCGAGGGTATGTCATTCATACTCCCCTCACACGACGTTTAGCCATGTCGCACAAGTCCACTCCCGCTACACACAAGGCGTTATGACCACGGCAAATACACCTGCCTCCCGGGTCTCCCCGCGTATGACAACCTATGACAGCCACACATATGCCATGATGCCGCATCTCCCTCCGTCACGAGGTCGTGTCCGACTACTCGATCCGAGCTGCGCCCGGCCCTCGCCCAGTTACTAGCCGACACCTCCTCCGGCCACCCAGTGCAGTCCTCCCTCGATGAATCGGGCATGGCCCTTGCCTCGAGGAGAGCCTCTATAACACACGCGAATATCCGCCTTATCATGCATTGACTCGGGGACTGGCTCACATGTCAGGATTGTCCCGCGGCTTGCACTAGTTGTAATTTGGCCACTGCGGCCCACCTGTAAAGCCCACGCGGCTCTCATAAAATATATTATCACTCGAATGCATGTCTCCGCATCCATATTCTGGTCCCAGCCTCTCTCGCACCATTTGGTGTGTGTGTCCAATATCCCTAACCCAGGCAAATACCTCCCAGTCGAACATAAGCCCATAGCTGTGGAAAGCTCCCGGCCCTCCACCCATGGCTTCAGATACTTACAAGCTCCTCTTCAGCATGGAACGAAGGTGTTCAGATTCAATCCAATGTAAATAAACTCCGACTGCTTGCTGTCGGTGGGGAAAGACGTCCAGTACATGACTCCCCACAATCGCATGCGCACTCACACTCGCACCTATGGAACCTCCCCTCTCTCCATGTGTCACCCGTTTCCTGAGCCCACGTGCCGTGTCCTGGCGATGCTCCCCAATCAAACCTTGGCTCCATAGGTGATTGTCGAGAAATCGATTGGCACGCCCACATCCCAACCTCGTTTCCCCAAGTCCCGAAAACCTCCCGTGCCATTCGAGTCCCCCTCAGCTCTCCGTAGAAGGTGAGTTCCTGGTACCGCCCTGAGAGGCCTACGGTCATGAATGAGGATACCCGAGATACATAAAACTCCCATATTTTCCTCTCTCGCCGTGTTCCTTCCCTCATCCTGGTCACCGGCATAAAAAACCCCCGACGCGACACCACGCGACAAAGGATGGCATGCCCGGTGGGACGTCTCCTGCATTCCTTCTTTTTGCTGAAGAGAAGCCTGTACCAGCCCTGAAGCCGTGCTACCCTTTTCCTGTCCTTGCAGGAGAGGCAGAAGAGGGTACTCACGCGCATTTCCCAGCAGCTCCCAGCTCATGTTCCGATTGTCGGACCGCACCCGGCGACCGTCAACAATCGTCGCCTCCACAGCACCCAGCACTCCAGCAACTATGGCGTCTGTCACCTACGGTCCCATCGTCATCGCCACCCAGGCGCGGGTGGGCTACTTGGCAACGCCGATTGTTTTCAACAGCTTCGCCCCAGTTGTCGGATCACCCTACTTCTTGGGTGTGGTCCCGGTGGCTGTTCCACAGCTACTCTCAGCCTCCGCTCCTGCCAGTGTGGTGGATAGGCCACGCCGATCTTCGGCATCAGTGGCCTGCTCGAGCGTCAGACTTGGGCCGTCCATCATCGACCCCCATGGGGGTCCCAGATCATCCCCTGCCAGGGCGAGCTTTGCCCCCTGGGCCCAGTCTCGGCCGACCTCAAGTGCGGGGCTTGTGCCCCAAGCTTCGGCCGCCACTACAGCATCCCGCTCGGGCCTCCAACCCTGAGCCTCAGCCAAGCCTGCATCTGACACATGTTTCTACCCCCAGGTGCCTGGCTTCCTAGTACCCTATTCGGGCCTTCAGACCCAAGCCCCAGTCAAGCTAGCTTCCCACACGGGTTTCCCAACCCGGGGTCAGGGCTTCCCAGTACTCTGCTTTGGTCTTTCGACTCGAACCCCAAAAGAGCCATCGTCCGGCACGGGTTCTCAACCCCGAGTTCAAGGCTCCTCAGCCTCCAGACCGTGCACACAACCTTGAGATTTCTCAAGATCGGTCCCTGGTGTGGACTCTCCACGTCGGGCCCGGGGCCTCTCAGCTCCGCTACGGGCTTCTTCGCCTTACCATCCAGTAGCAATTCCCATGTCGGTCGTGGGTCCTTTGTCCAACACTCCAGCTCCTCCAGCGCTCGGTACAGGTTCACAACCTCGGGTCGCCGGCACCTCAACACCTTCTACGACATTGCTTCTCGATGCAAGTGTGTCATCTCAAGCATCGAAAACACTTCTATCAGCTCAGGCGAGAGCTTACACCCGAGCCGCCCAGCCATTGGCTCCCGATACAGGTCTCGTACCCTGGGGGCCGATCCCAGTACTTTCAACTGACAGCCCTATGCTGCCAGCAACCGTAGGCCGGGTCTTCTCGGTCTATCACCTCGGGGGAAGGTCTTCCTCAGCTCCCCAGAAAAAGCGTCGCCACGGCCGTAAAGGCAGGCGACCCGCCGCTGCAACTAGGAACTTTGGCAAGACTATTCTTGTCGGTGACTTGTGGATTCACCTCAACGGGGGTGAACAAATCATACCCCAGGAACGGACCGTGCCTACGGTTCCCACCTCCAACCGTTTCGACCTCCTGCGGCAAACGTGAGAGGACAAGGTAGAACTCAGAGGAGCGGGCGCCCCGGTAGTAGCCCTGGGGCACCCACACCAGCCCGATATACGAGCTCCCAAGTCTCGTCAAAGTCACAATGACAAGGGAGACCAGCAACCCAACTTGAGAAGAATCTGGGTCACCCCGGAAGAACCTCAAGTCGTTTGGAGGGCGCGCCTTAGAAACCCCCTGCGAGCGCTCAGACGTGGCATCAGGCAAGACACGGCTAATTCCACAACAGCATTGTCTGATGACACCCATCCATCCAATGTCTCTCACCCAAGTAAGCGAAGGCAAAGATGGGCCCGTCCCGGGGCCCGCCAGCAACCGGTCCCAAGTTCCCCTCAGGCCGACATCGGGATGGAGGCTCCACTGCAACGCACCTCGGTCTTCGACAGACTGGGGGCACCCGTCCGCCCTCAGGAACATCCCCGGAGGAAGCGGATGACCTGATTCATCAACGACGCGGTTAAGGTGTTCACATGCTATGCCACTGGACACCAACCTGACACCCAGTCTGACGATCTGAACCAGCCTCTGGCCCATTTCAGGAGGCCACGTCATCAGACTCAGCCTCCGGCCCCGATAGGTCACATTGGCACTTCCGCCAGACCGTAGGCATCGGAACGTGCTGAAGAAGTTCTAGCCGAGGACCGTGACGCTCATGTCAACGCAGAACTGGTCAACAATGATCCACCCGCGAACAAGGTTCGAGAGGTGACCCTCGAGACTCTCGTGAAGGAGAATCAACATTTGAAGGCCCTCCTGCAAGGTCTCCTTCAGGAACGGGACCTTCATCCTCGGCCACCTGCTCGGCCTCCGGCCGAAGCACCAGCCCCGCCTGGTGGGCATAATGGGGCCAATGCCTCAACTGCAGCTGCCCGAACCTTGACAGTAGTCATGTTCGGCATGCCCCCAGTCGAAGCTCAACCATGAGCATCCAACACGCCAGTGCCAAAAAATCTCATGGCACAGCGCCAGATGATCCAGCGAATTGTCGAAACAAAGCTCGCCCAATATGGCGAAGGGGTTGCCACTATAGATCTCTATAGTGTGCCCTACCCGCTTCACCACCAGTTGAAAAAGCTCCCTCCAGAGTACTCCAAGCCCCCGAAGCTACAGAAGTTCGATGGGCAAGGGTCTCCACATGAGCACTTGGCCTACTACGTTACGGCCATGGGCGAGCTAGCGTTGGATGAGTCATATCTCCTCTACTACTTCGTCACTTCACTTATGGGAACGGCCTTCCAATGGTATTCCCGCCTGAAGCCCAACTCAGTCATCGACTGGGCGGATCTCCAGAAGAAGTTCCTGGACCATTTCCAAACGGCCGAGCGAAAGATCTCCCTATCCGAGCTCTGCACTCTCCGACAGAAGAAGGATGAGAGCGCCCTCGACTTCATCAAGAAATGGTGAGACCTCAGCATGAGGTGTATCAACCCGCCATTCCAAGAGGATGCCATCACCATATGCCGTCGAGACGTGGCATCTGAGGTCAGCGAAAAGCTCCTCGGCACCAACAGCAAAGGCTTCGACCAGCTCAATTCGACAGTCGTCGAAATAGAGATGTTCTTCACCAATAACCCGAGCTATACTTCAACGAACGGTAAACACATGCGAGAACACCAGCCTGGTAAGGAGCTGAATATCATCGAGTTCACCCCTTCCGCCAAAGCCTGTAAAGGGGCCGAACCAAGCGGCCCTGACAAAAATCCAGCGGACAAGTCGGCCACTCCTTCTTTCTCGGAGCGTATGAAGACACCCTTCTCCTTCAAGAAGGAACATACGAAGATGCTCTTCGACCTCTGCATGGCCCAGAAGATTGTCGAGCTGCCAGAAATCCGCAAGCCAGACGAGGCCCAGAAGACCGACGATCCCAGCTATTGCCCATACCATCGCATGCTGGGCCATCCAATTGAAGATTGCTACGTCTTCAAGACTCAGGCGCAGAAGCTGATCTGAGACGGCCTCATCCAAATGAAGAGTGGTCTCGTCGATCCCCTGTAGCCACATATGTGGTCCAGGTAGGCTAAGGTAGCGCGTGTGGTCCACTACTCAGCCAACGTGATCCATATGATGGCTGCATTCTCTCTTTCTGACGTCGAAGCAGAGGAGCCCAGCACCAGTCAAGGCGAGCGTTCGCTCTGGTATCCGGGGTGGAGGCCTTGGCATGACCGCATACCTATCTCCTTTCCTAAGGAGAGGACCCGGCGAATCTTCGATGTCCTCGTCGAGAGGGGGTAAATCCTTCCCCGCGACCCATCGACAGACTACATGTCACGTCCCGAGCGCGGAAGGAATCCAGTATGCGTGACGAGTTTATATCATTCATGTCAATCAGAGCATAAGGAATTCAACCTTATAGACAGAGATGTGCAAATTACAAGATAACCAAATCCAATTTATTCAAAATAACCATTAAGGTAAATCTATTACATAATCTCCTTTTTAGAAAAGAGTAGTAAGGGACATTCTAGACTCAATAAAAGAAAATTATAATGATAGACTCAAGAAATAGAAAAAGACATGACTAGATAGAAGCTTCTATGATTGGATGGCTCTATGCTCTTTACTCGTTCCTGTTCCCATCCGATTGATTCTCGTCATCGGAAGTACCTGAAAAATAGGGGGAAACACTAGGTGAGCGAACGCTCAGTAGGAATTATATCTCAAGTACAAGCTTACTTTAAGTAAATTACATGTTACATGAATGCAAGTCTAGCTATGCATGTACGCATGACAATGTCGAGAGCGGAATAACAAGAAGTAATGTAGATGGACTAACAAGATTTCAAGACAATCATGTGATGTATATCAAGATAGTCAAGCATGTAATAACAAGTCATGAGAATTGACTATTATAATATCAAGCAAGTAAATACCCATTCCGGGCTATGCAAGTCATGTCATGTCATGTCAAGTACGAGTCAAGCACGAGTCGTGAATGTCAAATCTAGCAAGTCATGCACTTTGGTGCAATGTCACACCGTGATCAATCAACTCCCAAGGGCACAAGTACTTTCGGGTGCTCCTCCCAATACCAGATCGGGCCCTATATGCACAAGCATTGAGTCATGTATATTTTAGACATCCACTATAGTTTTAGTCAATATAGAGTTCCAAAGGAATAAACCATGGTAGGATGATAAGGTAGATTTCATGAATGAAGGAGTTCAAAGGTAGAACTTTAACAAGTATGACTCATCATTAAACCTTCATGAAAACCAAGACATGTCATAAAATTGGGTAATTGGTGCCCACTCAGTCGCCATCAATTACAGAAATAGAGCCCACTATCTGGTCGCTAATTCTTGTGAATAGTACATGCATGATGAAATAGCGCCCAGGCTCAGGTTGCCAAATCAGGGAAATAACGCCAACATCCAGGTTGCCAATTCCTTCTGGCACCGAAGTCATGGTTGCTAATTACTGACAGAACAGACTTATCACCAGAGGCCAGAAACAACGCTCTTATGAGGGCTAATGCATCACGTTTCTTCAGAGTGACGTGACAAGTAAGGGTTCCAGGGTTTTTAGGGTACAACCTGCTCGGCTGCCTTGAGAGAATCCAAGGCTAGCGTAGACTTACGGAGGTCTCCATGATGAAATCACCAGTCCGAAGGAAGGAATGTCCCGTGGAGGGTTCAAACATCACCGAGAGTTAGTGTGTAAGCGATAGAATCAAAAATAGAAACCCCATCTACGGATATGAGATGAGAGTGTCAATAGACACGCGATATAGGCTAGAAAACGCGTTAAAACTGAGAGAAAAGAATTGGTGCCTTATCAGAGATCGCTATATCTAGAAATAGCGACTTTCTGAGAGGTCGTTCAATTCTTAATTTATAACAGAATTTCGAAGAAAATAATGAGAATCAACGACACTGTATACGGGCATTAGTTCTAGAATTTTTCAAAAATTAATATTCACAATTATAAAAAGCGACTGTGTATGATGGCGTTCATTCTTTAATTGACGTCATGATCTCGGTTGCACATTCATGAATTTCAATATAAATTCTACTTATTGGATTTTTTTTTTTACAATATAGCGCCACCGTATAGGGGCGCCCATTCTTTAAATAGCGACTAGGTGGCTGTCGCCCATTCTTTGTTTGATGCTATGCATCGGGTAGGTACAATCTTAGACACATAACACTATTCATAAACTTGGAGTTCACATAATAAGGAAAGTAAAGACATGGATAGACAGAGAAAAATATCAGGAATCTAGGAACATGCTCATGCAATAATTTTAACATCAGGTTACATAGATATTTAATTTTTAGCATGTGGTATTTATTAAATACACTAGAGAATTAGCGGATTGGGAAAATGTCGCTCATTAAACTAAGCCCTGGACACTGTCTCTATTTCAGAAGAATTGGCGACAGCTCCCTCAGGCGTTCATTCAATAAGCGCCCTTGATCTGGCCCCTACTTATTGAAACTCAGTAAAATTTCATAAAACTCAAACAATTGTCATGGAATCACTGCTATATGACCAATATGCATGAATTTACTTTGATTATCATGTTCGGCTTTGATGGTTCCAAAATGTGTATCATTTAAACACAATGGCTGTCAATCTAAATTTTGAACTTGCAATGAAATAAAATCATAATATCGTGGTAAGTTCGGGTCGAATCCACGGAGAGGTTTAGATTTTAAGATTGAAAACTTTGTATTTTGAAAGAAAATTATGGAATGATTTTTTTCTTTCTCATCTTTTTTAAAAAATTAAAATTACATAAAAGTAAATCTACCTAAAGAAATTTAGAGGGTTTAGATAGAGAAATATAGAGGAAAGAAGAAAATGCAAGAGACAATGAGAATAACAGTAAACTAATTTTGTTGCTCCAAACGTTAAACGTTTACAAGCTGACAAGAAAATAGAAAATTACAATCCCAAACAAATTCTAACTAAATGAAACATGAAGACATAGGGTGAAGAAATAGCCGTCGAGAACTGCCGTCGTCCACGCCCTTGGACCTTGGAGAGCCGCCCAGCTTGGAATAGACGCTGCCGTGGGTGGGTTTTAGATAGAGAAATTTAGAGAGTGTAATAGGAAAGTGAAATAAAAAGGGGAGAGGTAAATAGGTGGATGCGAGAATGAGATAATAATAATAATAATAATAAGAAAAAGTGTGTGTTATTGTGTGAGGAGAGAGAGAGATAGAAAGGAGAGAGGGATGGCGAGAAGAGAGAGAATGGGAAGGGGGTCAATCCTGTGCAGAGGGGGGGGTCGACCCTACGACCTGTGTGTGGCCGGCGGAGTGTGTAGGTGTGTGGAGCAGTGGGAGAGGCCAACGGCGGAGGGTGTAGAGTATGGTGGCGGTGTGCGGAGTGTGCAGGAGGGAGCTCCGCGGTGTAGCATGCATGAGTGAAGAAGACAGAAAGAGGAAGAAAGAGAGAGGGAACAGAGAGAGGAGGTACGCAGCCGGTGGAGGGGCAAGCAGGAGAAGAAGATGGACGAGGGCAGCGAGGTGTGAGTGTAGCAGAGAGGATGAGAAAAGTGTGTGCAATGTGTGTATGGAGAGGCGGAAAATCTACCGCCCGAGAGCACGGCCCAACTAGGTCCAATTCGACCAAACCAGGCCCAGCTCCCCAAAGTGACAGCCCCATTCTGGGCCCACTTACTTCAAGCCCAAAACTCACTCGGAACAGCACTTCCTAGGCGGCCCTTAGGTCCGAAAGTCTGAGCGACAGATCGGTCAAGAGATCCCCTGCGGGGACCCGACACGGCCTACCCGAGCTATAAACTTATCGCTCAGGATAAAACCCTGAGCAAGCACCTCTGGCAAGGATCGACTATCGGAAGCTTATCCAATAATCTGTTACGCATCCAACAAGAGCAGGGAACTCCAAGGGATAAGGGAGAGCAAGAGTCCTTATAAAGAGCCCACTACAAGGACGTAACCTCCCCGAAATCCCCTCAGCTCCCTGGACTAGTACGTTAAATGGACTTCTATATAAACTCCAGGGAGACCCTCCGAGAAGGTAAGCAATGATCCTGAGAGAAAACCATCACACCTCTTGGTGGAGAATAATCTCGCGCCCTCTCTTTCTCCTACCCTCTCTCTTCATATCCATGCTCTATCACACTTGCTGACTTAAGCATCGGAGGGTTTTCCCCAGGGACTCCTCCCTGGGCACCTCTGATCCATTTCCTACCTTGCAGTTCATACAGACGTCTCCCTGGATCTCATGGCTCAGGATCAGCGCGAGATTACGCCTCTTCATCTGGCGGCGTCTGTGAGAAACGAACAAAGAGCCATCATGGTGTGAAGAAATTCTGGTAGGAAGATTGCCTGCGGTAGGGGAAAGACCGTAGTGGGGGATGGGGAACCTGCACCCTCCCACCCCGTGGAAAACCTCCCCTCCGATGACAACAATCAAGCCGAGGAGCTGCCTCCACCACCCGCGGAGGTGCAACCCCCTAACGGGAGTTCTGACGTTCTCCAAACCCTTAACGCAAAACTGGATATCCTCGTAGAATTAATGAGGACCTAGGCGGCTAGGGAGGAGAAGTCATGACTCCCACCGGAGAGCCCCCCCCCGTGGAGAAGCTTCCCAGCGAACGGCCGGAGGCCGCTTCACCCTCCAGGGATGACGGCTTATACGCAACAGGTTAGGGGGACCTTCGCATGCCCCCCCTCAAGAAAAAGAAGCCTCCTCCACCCCGATGAGAGAAAGAATCAAGACGCACCGGTAGTTCCCAGAAACTGATCCCCCCGAGGGACGACGCGGTAGCCTACAGGGACTCCCCCACAGCCCCTCGGTTCAGCGGCAACCGGAGTTATCCCTCCAGTTGCAGGACTTCGAGCGACGATTTGTGGAACAAGAGCGTGCCCTCCGCGCCCTGCAGAAAATTTCCACCAAGGAAGATAAGGAGCAATCTCCATTCTCCGACCATATCTTGAAGGTCGAGATCTCCCCCAGAATCTTGCTGCCAACCTTCAAGTCGTATGATGGCCAGGGAGACCCGGCCGACCACTATGACAGCTTCGACGCCCTGATGACCTTACACGGGGCCTCTGACGTTGTCAAATGCCGAGCGTTCGTGACCACCTTGGTCCAACGCGCTCAAGCCTGGTTCCGAGCACTCGCCCCCAGCAGCATTCACGACTTCAGACAATTCGGGTGAGTATTCAAGGAAAGCTTCACCGGCAGCGGCCCTCCAAGGTCAGTAGTAGGGTTGTTGGCACTAAAGCAGGCACAGGGGGAGAAACTCTGGGCCTACATCAACCGATTTAAATCAGAAGCCCTGCGTATCCCCTGCTTGGATGTCGCCTCAGCCATCACCGCGCTGACCGGAGGCACCCGCGATGAGAACCTCCGGCGAGAACTGGTCCTCCATCCCCCCACCTCCCTCGCCGATCTGGTGACCCTAGCCCTGCGCCACGCGGAGTGCGAAGAAGTCCTCAGCGCTTGCCGCGGCCCAACGGGCTCGAGTCGGTAGGGGGATAAGAACCGACCATCCGAGCAAGGCTCAAGCCAAGGAAAACGGTAGAATCAAGACAGAGACCGAAGGGAACCCCCTCAGAAATACAAGTGGTACACTCCTCTATCTGCTCCCGTCTATGAGATATACGAACACATCAAGGGCTCGGGCATTCTCCGCCAACCCGAGCCTATGAAGGCCAAGCGCCGCAACCGCCGCAAACATTACCAGTTCCACAACGACCACGGGCACCATACCGAATATTGTCACCAGCTCAAGGATGAAATCGAGCGTCTTGTCCGCCAGGGAGACTTATCTCGGTACGTGTCCGAGCACCAGAAGGAGGACCGTGGCATTCCATAAGAGATTGACAATCAACCCCGCGGGGTCCACATCAATGTCATTTCTGGCGGCGCAGCATCAGGAGGAGACAATAACCGAGGAAGGAAGCGTCACGCTAAATGGGAGAGCAAGGCCTCTGAGCCCCCCAAAGCCCCACCGACCAAGACCTGGAAGGGTTATCTACCCCGCACGATGACGCTCTTGTAGTATCGGCTACTATAAACCATTGTAACGTAGATAGGATACCGGTTGACAATGGTAGTGCCCCTGATGTACTTTCATATGAATGCTTCCTTAAGATGAGTGAAAACCCCTCCAAGCTCAACCCAATTTGAACCCCCCTTTGTGGGTTCAACGGCCAGGCAACCTATCCCGAGAGAGCCCTAAGCTTGCCGGTCACCATCGGCACCCCTCCCAAAACCGTTACTGTTATGGCTGACTTTATTGTGATCAAGGGGATGTCGGCCTATAATGCCATCTTCGGCCGAGGTATCCTCAGTCGGACAAAGGTAGTGCCCTCCACCTATCACCAAAAAATGAAGTTTCCCACCAAATGTGGTATCGGGGAAGTCCGAGGTAACCAGGCAATAGCTCGAAGGTGCTACATAATCTCGGTCGAAGCCGTAAGGCTAGAGGGAAAAAAGCAAAAGGGAGAGGGAGTCGAGGATGAACCAACAACATCCGAGCCTGGTGGCGAATTGTTGACGGTCTTCCTCAAAGACGACTCGGCTCTAGGAGTAAAAATTGGAGCTGATTTACCATCTGACGTACAAAAGCAATACAGAGATTTTCTTTCGGAGTATATTCAAGTCCTTGCATGGTCTGATGAGCATCTTCCCGGGATCCCTGGGGAGAAGGTGGTACACAAGCTCAACCTTGACCCATCGGTGAAACCCGTCCAACAACGCAGAAGAAAGCAAGTCCCAGAAAAGTAAACGATCATCAAAGAGCAAATTCTTAAGGGGAAGAAAACCGGCCTATTTCAACCGGTCCTTTACCCGACATGGCTCGCTAATATCGTCTTAGTACTAAAAGCTTCGGACAAATGGTGAATGTGCGTGGACTTCACCGACCTCAACAAAGTCACTTCGAAAGACTGGTATCCACTGCCGAGCATCGACCAGCTAGTCGACTCGACCTCCGACAATGAATTGCTCAGCTTCTTGGATGCCTACTCCGGCTACCATTAGATCCTAATGGATCCTGAAGACATCGAGAAGACAGCCTTCATCACCGACTTCGGCGTATACTGCTACACCCAAATGCCTTTCAGGCTGAAGAACGCTGGGGCAACATATCAAAGACTGATCAATAACATTTTCGAAGGACAAATTGGTCAGAACATCAAAGCCTACATCGACGACATGCTCGTCAAGACACCCAAGGCCGAGGACCACTTCACCGACCTAGCGGAAACCTTCGACACTCACCTAAGGTACAACATGAAGCTCAACCCTGCTAAATGTGCCTTTGGGGTTCGATCCGAAAAGTTCATGGGTTTTCTAGTCACTTAGCGTGGGATCGAGGCCAACCCCGACAAAGTTCAGGCCATCTTGAACATGCAGTCACCCGTTTGCGTCAAAGACGTCCAACGGCTGACAGGACGAATTGTTGTGCTCAACCGTTTCTTGTCCCGAGTGGCCGAACAATGCCTGCCTTTCTTCAAATTGTTGAGAGGGCCCAAATTGGCATCCGCTACGTTCACCTTGGATGAGGAATGTTAGAAGGCTTTTGCAGAGCTAAAGGAATTTTTGGCCTCGCCCCTGGTGTTATCAAAGCCGGTCTCGGGCGAAATGTTGAACCTTTACCTCTCGTCGACTCCTTCCACAGTGAGCTCCGTCCTAGTTCGAGATGATGCAGGAGTGCAGAGACCAGTATATTACACCAGCAAGGTGCTCAACGAGGCCGAACGACGGTACCCCCCAACCGAGAAACTCGTGCTAGCATTGGTAACCTCGGCCAAGCGCCTCCGGCCCTACTTCCAAGGGCACTCCATCGTCGTGTTGACCAATGAGCCCCTGAAGAGGATCCTTGCTCACCGTGAAGCTTCGGGTCACCTCGTCAAGTGGGCTATAATGCTCGGGGCGCTCGGGGCTTACAATATCTCCTATCGCCCCCGCTCGGCCATCAAGGGACAGGCACTCGTAGATTTCATCGCAGATAGTACTGTCCCGACCAAGGAAGTCCATCCGCTGATGTCTAGGCCCACCTGGGATCTTTTCGTCGACGGATCCTCCAACTCCGCCGGCAGTGGCACCGGCGTTCTTCTCTGATCCCCGGAAGGAGCAGAACTGCAATACGCCTTGAAGTTCAACTTCTCGGCATCCAACAACGTCTCCAAGTATGAGGCTCTCATCTCGGGAGCCAGGATGGCACGACGACTGGGGGCCGAACGAGTTAGAATCCACACTGACTCCCAATTGGTCGCCAGCCAGGTCAACGGTGACTACGAAGCTCGGGAAACACCGATGATTAAATACCTTCAACTGGTAATAGGAATAGCCCCACTATTCGAGAGTTTTCAGGTTATCCGGATAACTCGGGAGGGGAACTCCCGGGCGGACGCCCTCTCTAGGCTGGCTTCCTTCGCTGATGTAGAAGGCACTCGATCGGTATTCCTTGAAGAGCTAGAGCGACCGAGCATAGAAGTGGAGCTCATGACCATTGATCAGGCATCATCAAGTGACTGGCGGACCCCATATATATCTTGGCTCTGAGATTCTTGAGAGCCCTCTAACCCTGGGGATGCTTGAAGACTGAAGTATCAAGCTCGGTGCTTCGTCACCTTAGATGACGCTTTGTACCGAAGGTCTTTTTCTGGTCCCCTCCTCAAGTGCCGCGGTATCGAGGAGGCCGACCGAGCAATTCAAGAGGTCCACGAAGGTGTCTGCGGCGCACATCAAGGAGGAAGAGCGCTCGCCAGGATCTTGCTGCGACAAGGCTACTGGTGGCCCACTCTCCAACGTGATTGCTCGACCTACGTACAAAGGTGCGACCGATACCAACGTTTCGATCATCTGGTCCATCAGCCTGCCTCAGAGCTCGTCACCCTTACCAAGCCATACCCTTTTGCTCGGTGGGGGATCGACATCCTGGGGCCGTTTCCCATGGCCCAAGCCCAGAAGAAGTTCATCATCATCGCCATCGATTATTTCACCAAATGGATTGAAGCCGAAGCCACCGCTAGGATTACCGAGTCGGTCGTATGGAGCTTCATTTGGAAATCGATCATCTGTCATTTTGGTATACCCTGAGTGATTGTGAGCGATAATGGTTGGCAATTTGATTCTCATTACTTTAGGAACAAATTTTCTGACCTTTACATTCGCAACCACTTCACTTTGGTATCCCACCCTCAGGCTAACGGACTGGTCGAAAATGCCAATAAAACTATATTAAAAGGCATTAAGGCGAGGCTCGGTAAGGCCAAGGGTAGCTAGGTCGAGAAATTGCCAAGCGTACTATGGTCGCACCGAACTACTCCAAGAACCGCCACCGGTGAGACTCCTTTCTAGTTGGTGTACGGCACGGACGCTATGATTCCTTTGGAAGTCAACAGCTCATCTCTCCGAGTCATCAACTTCTCGCCCGAGGCAAATGAGCAAAAACTGCTAGAAAACCTCGATATGGCAAGCAAAATAATAGAGATCACGAGCATCCGAGCCACGGAATATCAGCAGTGCTTTACTCGATATTACAACGCCAAAGTCCGAGACATACATTTCCATCCAGGAGACTTCATCCTGGGAAAAGTCGAAGCCTCTCGACCACTGGAGGTGGTGGGGAAGCTGGCCCCTAATTGGGAAGGCCCCTACCGAGTGGTCGAGACGCTCGGGAAGGGGGCATATCGATTATCTACCAAGGAAGGAACGTCTATCCCCCGGACATGGAATGCAACAACATTACGACAGTTCTATTTTTGAGCTTTTCACAGACATGTAAGCAACAAATGGCGATAATTTTTCTTTCATTAATGTTTCTTCATACATTAGATAGGCCACAGCCAATACAGTGTGTATCAAAAATGAAAATACTACATCCACTGGTACTACAACACGACCTGATTACTAGGCGCGGACGCGGCTAGCACCCCCAGGCCGAGCCACTGACTCTACCCAGTGTAGAAACTAGCTCGGATAATGGGGCAACTGACCTTGTTTGCTCGGGAAACTCAGAAAAAAGGTATTAAAGGAAGAAAAGGAAGGAAAGCAAGTGAGGGCCTCCTTTGCCAACTCCTTGGAAGGAGGCCGGAAGCCGAACATAAAGCAAGCACCTCCAAGTGGTGCGAGCAAGGATAAAGGCATCCTCCAAAGAGTGAAAGAAGAGGGAAGAAGTTGGTGGAAGAGCAGAAGAGGGAGAAAGACCGAACACCCCCTCGAAGAGGTGAGAGGGGCGACGAAAAACGAAGACAAATGATGCTGTGTCGTCAACCCTTCACGTATGGGGCGGCAGCCCGGAGAGTAAGAGAGAGCCTACGGCCATGAACCTTCCTTCTTGTGCACCACCTAGCGGTGGTCCAGAAGTTGGAACGGTGCTCGTCTCGAGTCCTCCTTCCTCCTCCTATGCTGTCCGTCCCGTCCTCCTTCCTTCTCCTATGCTGTCCCCCCGTCCTTTTTCCTTCTCCTACGCCAGAGCAGCACGAACGCCTTTGGCGGCCGCCAAGATTATTGTCTTCCGAATCACCCTCCACGTTTCGCTGATAACTCCCCAGCACAGAGATAGGTGCCTCACGAGAAGGGAGAAAGAGGAAGAACTGCAAGAAAAGCCTTAAGCGTTGAAGAGAGGTGAAGGCGCCCTTCGGGACATTTTATAGGCCGAAAGGGGAACCCTCGCCTTAATTAATTTTCCCCTCGAAAAAATGCGAAAGGCAGGAACCCTTCCCTAGGGGCAGTTACTTCATTTCCCTCAATAGCCCTTCCATAGGGACGTGTAAAATGGCAAGTCATTCAAAGCATGGAAAATCGGAAAGGCGCCAGTGCCGCGACAATCGCCGCACGTGAGGTATCCACAAATAAAATCCCCACCTTTTTAGCAACTGCAGATACTATGGTCAAATCATGCCAAAGGAGGTAAGAAACAGTCAACTCAGTGCTAAATATTACTCTCATTACATATCGAAAGGGCCAACCTTACATGGCAACAAAAAAAAGAGAAATGAGAAAGGAGCTGGCGCGTTGAACTCATTTTCCTCCTAGTCAATGGAAATAGGGGGACTCCGAGAGGCCCACGGCCTTTCTTGAGGTTCGGCAATCGGAGGATCCTCAGCGCCAAGGGATCTGCCCCCGGTACCCTCGGTGACGGCCGGTCCAGACACTGACCCCACTTATGTGGGAACTGCCTTGACCACGTGCCCTCTAGAGGTGACCGGAGTTGGCGATCCCTCTACCGAGCTGTAGGCATCCCCACTCCCTCCTTCGCTCGACGTCGAAGAGGGAGAATCTGTAGTATCCGCGTCCGAGTCATAGCATTGCCCAGAAGGAAAGACAAGCTCATCGGTCACCTATTGTTGGGCCTTAAAGACCGCTTGATGGTAACCTTGGGCGAATCCCTTCCGTAGCCCCCGACGGTAGCCTGGCTTATAATACGAGAAGGCGACCTTCTAGAGAGCTACGTGATAGCCCTCCGAGCTCCTGTATCATTCGATCGCCTCTTCCTCAGCTCGCTCAACTTCCTTCTCAAGCTTGGCTATTCTCTACTCGGCCTCGAGCAACTTCCTCTCGGTCTCGGACAGCTTCGCCTCAGCCTCAGTCCGTGCGACCTCGGCTTCCTCCCGCACTAGCTCGGCCCCTCGGACCTGGTTGCTGAGCTCCTCCCACTCCGCCTTCCACTGCTCGGAGTGCTCAACCTGAGATTGACCCTCCTCTTCTAGAAGTTCACCCTTCAGGTCGGCCATATAGCGGGCCTGGGCCAGCTGATCGGCTAGTGTCCGAGCCTCCTCCTGGCTCAACTGAAACTGGGCTCAAAACGAAGTTGCCTCCCGCAGAGAGACTTCGAGCTCGGAAGTCAACTGATTGATCCTCCGATCAGACTCAGCGCGAACCCAAGAGAGGGACCTCTCTTCACTGTCTAGTCGAGCGAAGAAATCTGTTATCTCGGTCCCCAGCTGGGCCATGATCAAGCCGCCCTCCATAACCCTCTCGAAGAGTAAGGAGGGGGGACTGCGTCTGATCTCTTCCAGATTCAGCAAAAGCACCAAGGATCGGCACTGTTGATATAAAGAAGGCCGAATAATGGGTGCACCAATCGAGGGAGGGGGAATCCTCTCTGGAAGAGCCGGGACCGGAGCATCTCCCCCGAGCATCCCCACTTTCGGGACGACAACGGTCGGCACGGACTGGGATGTCGCTTCGTCTTTTGCCCCACCAACTTCGGTCGGGAATTTGGAGGCCATCGCCTCAGTCTGTGGTCTGGCAGGTTCGGTAACGGCTCCCCCTCCAGCAGCAGCTGTCTCTGGCTCGATGGACGGGAGATCCTGGTGGCAGACTTCCTCAGCTGAACGCTCCTCGACCGGGCGGACACGCCCCTCGATCGGGCGAGCATGCATCTCGGCCGGACGGGAGACCCCTACCTTCTTTAACCGCTTCTTCTTGGCGGTCCGAGCCTTCATTAAAGACAAAAGTAGCCGCTCCCAGAGATCTTTGCGCTTTGTCCCGCAACGCTCGGGAGCATCTCCCAGAGCAATCTGCTTGCCCCGGTCTCAAGAGTAGGAAGGGCCCTCGGAAGCTTGGGGTTCACTCGGAGGAGGCGTCTCCTCCAGATCAACAATCTTCTGCTCCGACGGCTGTTCCACCTTGTCATTCGTTCGCCTAGAATCTGAGCAGCAAAAGTCAGAACGTCAGAAGAGAGCCTACCTGCTCGACCCGGAAGTAGCGACGTGGTACCTTAGGGTTCTTACCTTGAGACGGCACCGCGTGGGAGGGATAATCTTCAATATTGACCATAGTCATCAACTCGGTGGTCGACCGACGATTCTCTTGGAGAACCCTAATCTCCTCCTCCAGCTCCGAAGAAACCGTCGCTTGCTTCGGGGGGATGGATAGATGGAAATTGACCACCGTCGGGAAATCCCAGGAGGCGCCTTCTGCGGATGAGCCCACACAAAAAAATTGGGTCTTCCACCCTTTCTCAGAGGAATCTTTGGCAGAAAGGGACACACAGCTCCTTCCCCTCCTCGCCTGGAGATAGAAGAAGCCCTTACCCGCGTGGGTCTACTCCTTCAACTCAAAGAAGGAATTGAAAAGCTCCAATGAAGTGTGAAGCCCACACGAGCGACAAAGAAAGATTAAGGAAAAAATAAAGGTGTACGAGTTGGAAACCAATTGGACAGGAGCCAATCGGTAAAATTGAAGCAACTACACGACAAAGGGGTGGAGGGGCAGACGAAACCCACACTTCCAAGCCAAAAGGAAAGTATAGAATAGGCCCGGATGAGTATTCAGACTAGACTCGTGAGGCTTAGACGGAGAAAAGTAGTATTGTCGTGGCAGCCCGTAACGTCTCTCATTCCTCTTTACTTCGGTGATGAGGACATCAAGAGCTTATGGGTTGTATTGTGTGTATTGGCTTGTATGAGATTGTAATTGTGTAATTTCTTTCATTTGGGATCCTTGTAAGGCTTATAACAAGTCATTGGGCCATTTGTAATGTATAGTCCATGGCTAGGTTGCCATTAGTAGAGTCCATTAGGAGCTTATTCCATATTGGGTCTTAAGGCCATCATTATGGACCTTAATAGCCACTTAGGCCCAAATAGGCTTCTCCCTCTCATGGGCCACCAAGGGTGGAAGAGTCTAGCATGGTTAGTGGGCTTGTTACATGGCCTTTAACCATACTTGGCCCAAGGGAGGCCCATGAAGGGGGCGCCCTCTTCCTTTGGCCTTATTAGGCTTGGTTGGTGAAAATTAGGTAGGTTTGAATAGAATTGGTCTAAGTTAGATTAAAATAGATATTAAGTGTTTTGACCACATGGGAGAAATATTTAGGAACTCCCTGATATGCCCTTCAAAACCCCAGATCTATGGGCATTTAGTGTCTTTTTACATTTATTATATATAGCTTGTATTTTCCAATTGATTGAATTAATGAAAAATCAGAATTTTTGTGTGTAAGCAAGGAGCTTGGTTCGCCCCTCTCTCCTCCCCTGATGTTCTTCCCTCCCCAACCCCAGATCTAGAGTGTTTCAACCTCCTATCCCCTCCCCTCTATCTCCGGTGATCGTCTGTGCCGCCGCCGCCACCGTTCGTGCCGCCTTTGAGCCGCCGCGAAACCGTTCTCGGTGTTCTGTCCATCCTGGATAGAGGCTTCTTGTCCGAATATCTGCTCTCCACCACATGAAGATCTCAAGTTACAATTTTTATGGTGTGTTCGTCCCTTGTATCCCAAGCTCCACCTAAATTTTCATGCCCAAATTCCATCGTTTAGTATTTTCCCATTTTTGTGCATCTTTCATTCCTAGTTCTATTTTGTCTCTGTCTACAGTGACAGTAGCCTTGTGTCTCCCACCTCCGGCCATCTTTTTGATTTGTCCAAACCCTCTCAATTTTACTGGGAGTTTTGTCCATCACCCCCTACATCCACAAATTTTCTTACTTTTTTATCAGCCTTCTATCTATTTTTAGAAATTCGTGTTCTTCCTCAGCTACAGTGTTGTCAGTCAGATCTCAGATCCGAGCACCCTCCACTTCCAAAATCAGAAAAAATCACCACCATCTCTAAATCCAGATCCAAAAAAACTCCTGGTTTCCTTACATGATTTCCTACAACTTTCATGAACAAGTCGAAGTCTGAATCCGAGGTCTTCATATTAGTCAAAGGTAATCCATAGGAAAGTTCTCTGCTGACCTGAGATTTCAGGAACTGTACAACAACAACCTTCAAAATTCGCCAATCAGAAGTACAGGCTTGATTATTTTTCTGTAATCACCTTGGGTTGAACCTCTTCAGAGCATCTTTCCAACGGCGCCAGTTTTGTCACATTCCGACATCGGGGCTGATCGCAGCGTCCGTTCTCGCTGGAGCGCGCGCCAAAAAATAGAACCGGCAGGTCCGTGGCCGGTCATTCCGACCGGTGCCGAACGGAGCCGCCCGGCCACCGGCCTGCGAACCAGCGTGCCGCCAGCCCAGGGAACACTTCCACAAGTGTCCCCACCACAGTGGTGACACCGGGTCCCACACGGTCCCTCCGAACAGCACGTGGGTCCCACCGTCACTAGTTCGGGTGCTGCCGAAGAGACGCGAGAAGCCACCCGTCAACCCGAATTCGGTCCTCCCGGGCCCGTTTGTGTAGCCCTTTACCTCCCTGCGTGGAGTGGGAAGTAATTCATTTGCTGTAATATGGTGTATTAATTGTCCCGGGAGTACGAGTTTCGGCCGGGTCCGTCTTCCCCACGCCGAGCGCGTGGAGGTATCGTTTTCGCTCCCTTCTCGACATTTTGCTTACTTCATATATATTTGTTTATGCCGCTACTAGAGAGCATGTGTAAGGATATCTAGCTCACTTTATCTATTCATTACCGCTGCTGCGAGAGAGTGCGAGACCGTCCCGTGACCCGATCCGGGCACACGAGAGAGCCGACCACCCTAGCTCACTGCCGGTTTCTCAACCGCGCACGTCCGACGCTTCCCTCGTTAAGGGACAACCGCGAGCTTGTCGTGTCCGTGGTCCCGTCCCGCATCAATTTGGTATCAGAGCAAGTTGAGTCTAGGGTGTCAAAAAAAAAGTGTCATTCATTAGTCATTTACGTCTAAGTCATGTTTAGGGTCATCATTGTTTTAAAACAAAAAAAAAGTGTCTTTTTGCATTACATCCCAATAACCCGGTATATAAAAAGGTGTTGTCCGAACGTTAGGCTATGCCTATCGGGAAGGCCGCACACTTGCGCGAGTGATCTTCGGATCGATTAACTCCGCCACGTACCGAGTCTTGGTGTCTTGTCCTTAGTGTGCATGCATCCCAAACCGTGCATAGTCGGTCTAGTGTCTTGTCTAAATGGCCTTGCATACCCATTCCTAGGGATCCATTCCCATCTTTTCGGCACCAATGGCCAACCCATGTCGACCCGTCCAAGGTGATAGGTCCGTGTCCGAGTACATCCGAGACTATGATAAGTACCGGTTGGAATATGGCTTGGGAGAGGAGAGCACCACGACCGCATTTCAGTTCCGGAGAGGTTTGCGGTTTCACTTCCAACTTGAATGTCTTGTCCGCGACGCGTTCTCGCTGGCGCAATCTTATAAGGTCGCTCTAGAGGTCGAGCCCTTTGAGTCTCATTTTTCTCGCTCTAGAGGTAGAACCCTTTGGCAAACATCTACCTCCCACCCAAGTCCCGAGCCGATCGGACTACCTACGCCATTGCCTTCACCACCCGTGAGTGCTCCGTTACCACCCTTACCTTCCGATCCACATTCGGAACCATTATGCTTGGAGCCGTCTCACCCCGAGCCACCCGTGTTTCTTACGGGAACGCTATACATCGCCGAGCCGCTTCTTCGTTGGCTCAAGGATGGCTTGGTCCCACCTCCCTTCCCATCCATGGACCCCATCCTATCTCTAGTGCCCGTCAACTCCTACCACACAACTTTTCGGTCTAGTCACCATGTCGATACTTTGGATGACCTTATTATGGGATTAGATTCACAATGGAAGTTGACGCATCTATTGGCCCGAGGCTTTGACCAACCCACTAGTCTTAGCCTCACTCATCCGGCCTTAGGGTCTATTACCTCCGAGTGCACCGTGGGTTGTGTCACTACGGAGGTCCTCTTACTCCTTCCCTTACCGGCCGAGCCCGAATTCATTCCCTTTTGCCCAAGGGAGGAGTCCTATTTTCTACACATGTCCGTCGTCCCACCGATCCTAATGTATGGCGGTGACTATGAATTCCAAACTTGGGACCATGTCATGTTGGAACCCACTTCATGGGGTCACACCTTCTTCGACCCTTTTGACCCCTTCACTAGTGAACCTCCCGAGTTTTCATACTCACTACCCTTCTTCCGCGGAGTTCACTATCCCACCTTTTCCACTCGGGCCAAGCAAACTCCACATAGCCATAGGTCCGAACCATCATTCGGGGGTAAGGAAGACTTTGGTTTCCCCGATCCCTCTAAACCACCCGCACCTCCCAGACTTCCCGCATCCAAGCCCAATGTCCATGATTGGTGCATCGTAGGATGTCTAGGAGTTCCCCATGACGTCAACCTCCGGTTACGTCAAATGCATGCATGGCACACATTCGGGTGTCCTGGTCCGCCGTCATCAATGTACGGGTCGGACTAACATTAGGTGTGTCTAGGGTCATAGTTGAGTCAATGTGCTTTTTCTTTGTGTGGTTTGTTTGCATGGTTAGTGTGTCGTTTGTTTGTCTGCATGTGTCTTGTGCGAGCTCGTTGTCATTCTCTTATGAGTAAGAGGCGAGTGGACTCACTTGATGAGTATGGGATCGGTTCCACATCTATACCCGGATCAGTCACCTAAAGGGACTCAGCGGTGATTCCTAGTGAGTCTTCGAGCTGCTTCCTTCCCTTTTGAGAGTGCCCCACTCGAAGTGTCCACCTTTAGCCCATAGCAGTCGCGCATATCAAGTATATATGGAATGAGCAGGTGACGATCATTTGGAGTGGAGCGTACCCGCGTTACTTGGAACGGTGACGGGTCCGCCAGAGTATTCGAGCATCCCTACCCCTACTCGACGGGGTCGAGTTCCTCCCACCCGGGGAGAATTGATGAGGAAATCAAGAGCTTATGGGTTGTATTGTGTGTATTGGCTTGTATGAGATTGTAATTATGTAATTTCTTTCATTTGGGCTCCTTATAAGGCTTATAACAAGTCATTGGGCCATTTGTAATGTATAGTCCATGGCTAGGTTGCCATTAGTAGAGTCCATTAGGAGCTTATTCCTTATTGGGTCTTAAGGCCATCATTATGGACCTTAATAGCCACTTAGGCCCAAATAGGCTTCTCCCTCTCATGGGCCACCAAGGGTGGAAGAGTCTAGCATGGTTAGTGAGCTTGTTACATGGCCTTTAACCATACTTGGCCCAAGGGAGGCCCATGAAGGGGGCGCCCTCTTCCTTTGGCCTTATTAGACTTGGTTGGTGAAAATTAGGTAGGTTTGAATAGAATTGGTCTAAGTTAGATTAAAATAGATATTAAGTGTTTTGACCACATAGGAGAAATATTTAGGAACTCCCTGATATGCCCTTCAAAACCCCATATCTATGAGCATTTAGTGTCTTTTTACATTTATTATATATAGCTTGTATTTTTCAATTGATTGAATTAATGAAAAATCAAAATTTTTGTGTGTAAGCAAGGAGCTTGGTGCGCCCCTCTCTCCTCCCCTGCTGTTCTTCCCTCCCAAACCCCAGATCTAGAGTGTTTCAACCTCCTATCCCCTCCCCTCTATCTCCGGTGATCGTCTGTGCCACCGCCGCCGCCGTTCGTGCCGCCTTCGAGCCACCGCGAAACCGTTCTCGGTGTTCTGTCCATCCTGGATAGAGGCTTCTTGTCCGAATATCTGCTCTCCACCACGTGAAGATCTCAAATTACAATTTTTATGGTGTGTTCTTCCCTTATACCCCAAGCTCCACCTAAATTTTCATGCCCAAATTCCATTGTTTACTATTTTCCCATTTTCGTGCATCTTTCATTCCTAGTTCTGTTTTGTCTCTGTCTACAGTGACAGTAGCCTTGTGTCTCCCACCTCCGGCCATCTTTTTGATTTGTCCAAACCCTCCCAATTTTACTGGGAGTTCTGTCCATCACCCCCTATATCCATAAATGTTCTTAATTTTTTATCAGCCTTCTATCTATTTTTAGAAATTCGTGTTCTTCCTCAGCTACAGTGTTGTCAGTCAGATCCCAGATCCGACCACCCTCCACTTCCAAAATCAAAATAAATCACCACCACCTCCAAATATAGATCCAAAAAAAGTCCTGGTTTCCTTACGTGATTTCCTACAACTTTCATGAAAAAGTCGAAGTCTGAATCCGAGGTCTTCATATCGGTCAAAGGCAATCCACAGGAAAGTTCTCTGCTGACCTGAGATTTCAGGAACTGTACAACAGCAACCTTAAAAATTCGCCAATTAGAAGTACAGGCTTGATTATTTTTCTGTAATCAACTTGGGTTGAAGCCCTTCGAAGCATCTTTCCAACGGCGCCAGTTTCGTCGCATTCCGACGTCGGGGCTGATCGCAGCGTCCGTTCTCGCCGGAGCGCGCGTCGAAAAACAGAACCGGCAGGTCCGTGGCCGGTCATTCTGACCGGTGCCGAACGGAGCCGCCCGGCCTCCGGCCGGCGAACCAGCGTGCCGCCAGCCCAGGGAACACTTCCACAAGTGTCCCCACCACAGTGGTGACACCGGGTCCCGCACGGTCCCTCCGGACAGCACGTGGGTCCCACCGTCACTAGTTCGGGTGCTGCCGAAGAGACGCGAGAAGCCACCCGTCAACCCGAATTCGGTCCTCCCGGGCCCGTTTGTGTAGCCCTTTACCTCCCTGCGTGGAGTGGGCAGTAATTCATTTGCTGTAATATGGTGTATTAATTGTCCCGGGAGTACGAGTTTCGGCCGGGTCCGTCTTCCCCACGCCGAGCGCGTGGAGGTATCGTTTTCGCTCCCTTCTCGGCATTTTGCTTACTTCATATATATTTGTTTATGCCGCTGCTAGAGAGCATGTGTAGGGATATCTAGTTCGCTTTATCTATTCATTACCGCTGCTGCGAGAGAGTGCGAGACCGTCCCGTGACCCGATCCGGGCATACGAGAGAGCCGACCACCCTAGCTCACTGCCGGTTTATCAACCGCGCACGTCCGACGCTTCCCTCGTTAAGGGACAACCGTGAGCTTGTCGTGTCCGTGGTCCCGTCCCGCATCATTCGGCTTCGCCCAGCTCGCTGTGCATGGGATGCTCAGGCTACGGCACCAAACTTCCCATTCCTTGCCTGGCTTCCCGCGTCTCGGTCGAAGGATGTTACTCCGCCATGGAAGAAAGAGAGGAACGGGAAGAGGAGGGAAAGAACGTCGAATCAGACGATTCAGGAGGAGGTGAAAGCTGGTGAATCGCCGCCGCCGTAAACTCCGCTAGCTCTGCAAAGGCCTCTGCAAGTTGTTGCTCTTCCTGATCACTCTCGCTGCGCATGAGCCCTTCCGAAATATCGGTGCGGTAAAAAAAGAAAACCCTAAACGAAGGCGGTTTGGAACGCAAGCACGCGCAATATCTATCTCCCCATGAACTTGGCGGGAAATGGCGCGACGTTCCGAACCCCAAGAAGGCGGCTCCTCGCAACGACTCAAAAGAGTCATCATTACGGGCGTACTCCCAGGACAGCCGCATTAAGTGGCCCCTGTCGGAGATAATTCCCCACCCAAACCGAGCCCCCAACGTCATCCCCATAACTACTACTCATCCGAGCCCAATCTTGGGTCGGGAGTAGGAGGGGGACAAGTAGAGAGTGGGAAAATCTACCGCCTGAGAGCACGACCCAACTAGATCCAATCAGTGACAGCCCCATTCCGGGCCCACTTACTTTAAGCCCAAAACTCACTCGGAGCAGCACTTCTTAGGAGGCCCTCAAGTCCGAAAGTCCGAGTGACAAATTGGTCGAGAGATCCCCTACGGGGACCCGACATGGCCTACCCGAGCTATACACTTATCGCTCAGGATAAAACCCCGAGCAAGCGCCTCTTACTCAGACAGATTATCGGAAGCTTATCCAAGCATCCGTTACGCATCCAGCAGTAGCAGGGAACTCCAAGGGATAAGGGAGAGCAAGAGTCCTTATGCCATAAAGAGCCCACTACAAGGACGTAACCTCCCCGAAATTCCCTCAGCTCCCTGGACTAGTACACTTAATGGACTGCTATATAAACTCCAGGGATACCCTCCGAGAAGGTAAGCAATGATCCTGAGACAAAACCACCATACCTCTTGGTGGAGAATAATCTCGTGCCCTCTCTTTCTCCTACCCTCTCCCTTCATATCCATGCTCTATCACACTTGCTGACTTAAGCATCGGAGGATTTTCCCCAGAGACTCCTCCCTGGGCACCTCTGATCCGTTTCCTGCCTTGCAGTTCATACAGACGTGGTGACCGTTGTTGACACCCGTTTTTTGCCGATAAGTTGAGTCATTTCTCTTACTCCCATTTGTTGATGCCTCGACTTAACCGTTACTCGCTGGGCTATTTTCTAGCACGTTCTGGGCCAATTTTATGGGTAGCCTCCCTCCCTAGCTAAGTTTGCTTCAATTTAGGGCTTAATGGGCCTTGATTTTGGTTAGTCAAGCATTTTCATGGATTTCAAGTGTCCAGCGACATGTACGGTTCATACCTGGCCGCTCAACGATGTGCGGTTGTCTATAAACCGTCCATACAGTTATGGAATATTTTGGTTAATTTTTTGAATTTCCACCGACATGCTTTTGTGCGGTCTCATATTAGCCGTTCAAAATGATGGACGGGATAATTGTAGCCGTTCTTCCCCCAGAGTCCTACGTTTCATTGTCTTCTCAGATAATTATCCAATTAATCTATTTATCACCGATAGGGCTAGAACGGTCGGGCCGCTCTTATTCTTGAACGGTCCAATCCTAGCCGTTCATCTGTAAGAGTCCAACGGTGAGGTTCTCGGTTGGTTTAATGGATAAATGGTTGGATAATTCCTCTATATTTGAGTTTCCACCGACAGGTATGGACGGTTTAGTGGTAGCCGCTCAACACGGTGAGCGGTCTATCGTAAGACCATTTAACTGCTCGCATCCTGAAGAATTAAGAGATTTTCTCTTTCCATTCGTGGATTTATCCCCCAACTTCGCCCAGCCATTTCTCCGCGAATATTGAGTCTGTTTTGGTGCCTTTTCTTCTAGTTGAAAGATAATTCAATTATCTTTAACTTCCCTGTTATTATCTTGACCTGAAAATGGCTAGAAACCCTAATTTTGAGCTAGGACTTTAGGTGCTGTATAAATAGACCCTAAAGCCAAGTTTCGAAAGGGGGGGAGATTTTGGTTGACGGCGAAGCCCTGCCGAATCTTTGAGTGACCTACGACCAGGGAGGGAGGCCTTCTACATCCACACAGGCCTCCGGTTTAAGGGAGTATCTCATTATTTGTGTCTTTAGTTCATTAATACGTCGTTCTCTCTTGTTTGCATGCATCATCTTCTCCACGTTTCTTCCATGATTTTCTCATTCTCATGCATCATTCACACATCCTCCTATGTTTTTGACGCCCCCCAGTGGTTTAAAAATCCCCAGGTATCCCCCATTTCATTTAGTCATATTCATTTCTTTCCATTTTAGCATTTGCTACACTCTCTAGTTCTAATTTGGTTTTCCTTTTGTGTTCTACACGTTATTTTGCAGGTCATCAACACACTAACGCGAGGCCCATCCTTTCTAGCCGGCCGGAAAGGGTGGAGGTTGGACTCTTACAACTTCTGGCGTGGTGGCCTTGCGCGGCTCCCAGATGTCCGTTCAAGGAGACGTGCGGTGATATCTGGACCGTTCTTCTTCTCACTGCGGTTGGGTCGGAGCCGTTCATCTGCCAGAAGTTCTTTATCCCGCGTCCTCTGCAGCGCCTTTAGACGGCCTGTCGTGTGGCTGCTCATCTTTACAGATGGTTCATCCTGAGCCGTACATCCTCTCAGCGCTGCTCTTAAGGCGAGTACCTCTTCCCTTTTCCAAGATACGGCGTGTTCATCACGTTCGACATCTTGGTGGCGATCACACACACTCATTCCCTGACCCCTTCCCCCTGTTATTTAATTATTGCTTAGTTCTTCACACTAGTAAAGAAGGGGTTGGAAGGGTTATCAAAAGGGGAAGAGTAGGAAAAACATGTCAACAACCGTGACCAAAGATTCTCCTTGGATCTCATGGCTCAGGATCAGCGCGAGATTACGTCTCTTCAGTATGCATGCGAGAGAGGTGAGAACGGAGAGAGAGTGGGGAGAAGTGGGCAAAGCTATGTGAAGTATGTGCGGTGGTGAGATGGAGGAGGAGGTGGACAGACGCGACAGAGAGGGTGTAGGCGTGTCTGTGTGTGGTCTAAGTAAGTGAGGTTTATAGGAGAAGAGTGAGGTGGTGAGGTGTGTGTGTGTAGAGAAGGGGGAGAGGGAACTACGTAAAGGAGAGGGGGAGAGTTGGTGTGAGTTGTTTATGAGGGAGAAAGTTCAAAGAGAGGGGGACTGTGTGTTAAACAGAGAGGGTGAGAGGGAAAGAAAGGTGAGAAGAGAAGAGTTAGAGAGAGAAAGAGAGAGGGAGTGGGGAGAGAGAACGGCCGGCAGAGGCGGTGCCCACGCGCTTGTGTATGGGGAAGGGACTGCCGCAGTGCTACGGTGTGTGCAGTGGAGAGAGAAGTGAAAGAGGGTGAGAGAGGGAGATAAAGAGGGTGGTGTCCGGTGAATGCTGAGCAAGATGTGGGGAGAAGTGGGCAAAGCTATGTGAAGTATGTGCGGTGGTGAGATGGAGGGGGAGGTGGACAGACGCGATAGAGAGGGTGTAGGCGTGTCTGTGTGTGGTGTAAGTAAGTGAGGTTTGTAGGAGAAGAGTGAGGTGGTGAGGTGTGTGTGTGTAGAGAAGGGGGACGTGCATGCATGTGGTGGTCACGGATGGCAGAGAATAGAGAGAGGTGAGAGAGGGCCGCGGTGAGAAGTGGGGGTCCGATGAGCGCTCACAGTCGGTGGAGGCGGTCCGCAGGGTAGAGGAGAGGTGCAGTTGTCCTGCGGTGCAGGTAGGAAAGAGAAGGGGTGAGGTCCGAGAGAGAGAGAAATGTAGGCGGACGTAGAGAGAGGAGAGGTGGGGGTGAGGAGAAGCTACACCGGTGGGAGCCGATTGGCGGTGCAAGGGGTGTGTGAGTAAAGTGGCAAGGAGGAGAGGGAAGGCTGCGGGGAGGTGTGCGTGCAAGAAGATGTCGGCAGCAGGGACACAGGCAGGTGAGTGAACGTGTAAAAGAGAGAGAGGGAGATGGGAAGGGGAGGCCGGTGGTTGCGAATGCGTGGTGTGTGCACAGGCAAGGTTGAACGGCTACAGGTGAAGAGAGAATATGAGAGGGAGCGGTCGTGAGTGTGTGGGTGCAACGTGGGTGAGAAAGAGAGAGGTAGAAGGAACCCGATGCCCTGTGTGTGCAGTGAAGAGAGGGTGCAGGTGCGGTGGTACAGGCTATGTGTGTGTGTGAAAAGGAAGAGGAAGAGAGGGCCAGAGGGGTGCGGAGGCAGAGAGAGGAGAAGTGTGGGGGGTGAAGGAGAAGCCGTGTCTGGCGGGGTGCAGTGGCTAGAGAGAGAGAGAGGGAACAGGATATTAGAAGAGAGATATCGTGAGCGGGATATGGTGCAGTGTGTCGGTGGTGTACGAAGGTGAAGGAGATGCCGGTGGAAAGCCAACGCGAGTGGCAGACGGACGTGAGAGAGAGAGGGCGAGGGTGACGCGCGGAGGGCCATGGCGGTTTATTGGGACGGCGGTCGCGAGGGGCTGCCGCGGCTATGCAGAGAGTGCCGAGAGATGGAGGGAGGTGCAGCGGGGTATGTGAGTGTAGCAGACAAAAGAGAGAGAGGGAGAGAGAGGAACGCCAGAGAAGGGGGGTGGCGGTGCAGGAATAGAGAGAAGGAGAAAGAGAGTGACGAAGAGAGGAGTTCTAAAGAGAGGGAGAGAGAGAGGGTGCGAGAGTGGGAAAAAAGAGGAGTGGGGGAGTCAGTCCGAGCGTCCACGGGATAGAAGAGATCTATGTTTTTATAGGGGTCAAAGGGTGGGGCTGCGCCAGCAGCTGCCTATGACCTGCACGCCTCCTATCTGCGCCGCTGCCAACTGCCTATATGTCTGCTATGTCGCTAGCGTCGGCCCATTTACTGCTCGCTGTCTCCCTATGTGATTTGCTGCGCCCTCTATGTGATCAATCTGTTGTCATGATTGACTTGATACGCTGATGTTCCAGGCATGCCTGTAACGTGGGGGACCTCATGTGAATTGTTCACAAGATTGTGGTATTATATAAAAAAATATTACGGGAAGGTCCCTCAAATAAGAGAATTCAAATTTATGTCAAACCCCTTCATCACACAATATGTTTTATCATTTATTCTTCCATTTAGTTCATTCAAAAATGAATTTTGTAAAAACCAACCTTATAAAAATTACTTATGCAATCCTCTTTAAAATGCCTCAAGTCCCATTATTTTTAGAAAATTCTCTATTTTGCGTGACATCGAGATTAGCACATAAAATTACATGATTAAATTCATTAAAGCTCAGAAAAAGACGTGTGTGATATGACTAAATATATACACATGAACATTTATCACATCCCAACTTACCCATTACTAGTCCTTAGTAATGCAAACAAGTTAAGATTAGGGACCAACAAGAGTTAAAAAGTTTCATGTCTCATATCAAGAACCTCTTTCATGGAATCGACTACAGATTAGGAATTTAGAATTATTAAAGCATACTAGCCAAAGGATTAGAACATGATGCTCAAACTTTCTTAGAAAACTTCCAATGTCTCATAGAATTTGTGCTCATGAAATCTAAATCCACGGTTTGGACAATTGCATCCTTCAAATTGTCATTTTAACTGGGTGTCTTTCAACTCTACCTCCCAGATTAGAGCTTTGCTCACAGTATCCTTCACTTTTTTTTTCAACACATGGTGCTGCACAACCCATCACCATTTGACACGAATCTCAACTCTTGCCTTAGGAGAAGCAGACCCAGTTACTCAGATCAAGAGCATTTTCCATAATTTTTTTTTCAGATCTGACTCTTCACTAGGGAGGGCAGAGTACCAAGCCAAATGACAGAAGACTTGTCCTTCCTGTTTCATTTGTGTGCAAGTTATTATTATTTTTTGAATGCTAAGAGACCTTAGGAGATTCTAAATCAGCCTCCATGACTAGACACAAAAAACCATTCCATCATCCATGTAGCACCCCATATAAAAATATAATAATAATGTTATTATTATTATTAGTATAATTATTATTTTAACTATATACATATATAACTTATAAAAATTTTATAGAAAACTTAATTAAGTGGAAGTAGAAACATAGAGTAATCATATGCAAAGAGTATCCACTTATTAATTGATTTCCTAGAGTAGTTGGTTAAGTGTCTTATCCTTCACCTTGAGGTCTAATGTTCAAAACCCACGGTCCACACATATCCTCATGCGAATATTTTGTCCATTTCACCTTAACTAATCCATCTTAGACTAATTAACCCTAATCAATTTAGAAATAAACCTAATTAATTAGGGAAATGGCTAGATGGTGTACCCAGCCTGGCATCGCACCTAATACTATCCTATAGGCTGGAAGATCATGGGCTGAGGTGGACATTGTCCCTTTGTTCCCCGTAGAATTAAATCCAGTAGCCTTTAATACCCACCTAGGGGCTAGACCTCCCTTCCACCTGCTGTTGAAGGGCTGGATCGTGAGGTTTGCAGAAGGGCTGTGGCTCCTGTGTTCGTTGCAGAGTTTTCTTCTTCTTCTTTTGTCTAAAACCAACAGGAACAAGTAGGTGTTCTCAATCTCCTAGCTAAATTAATAGTTAGTAAATTGTTCATCTCCATACGTTGTTTTCTACATATATTGGCATGTATTAAACTTAATTGAGTAAAATACATCATGTAGTATCCTCATATTAGATCATAACCAAGCCTTAATTCCATCCGTTAACATGCATCTAAAATATTTAACTTTAAACTTAAACTTTATTATGTTAATTTAAAGTTGCAGTTGATGTAAGGATCATTAAGATTTTTTATATACCCTGTTAATAACGTACATATCTTATTAATGTTAGCATTAAAATTAGTGATTTGTGGTTTATAAAAGTACCTGTAGCAAAACCTGAGAGGAGTTTAATCAGCATGTTTTGTTTAAAAGTTAAACTTTATTATGCTGATATCTTATTAATGTCAGCATTAAAATTAGTGATTTGTGGTTTGTAAAAGCACCTGTAGCAAAACCTGAGAGGAGTTTAATCAGCATGTTTTGGTTAAAAGTTAAACTTTATTATGCTGATTTAAAGTGGGTGTATGTGTTATTAATGAAAGGATCATGATAATGTGTTAATAATGTATAGATCTTATTAATAATCTTGTGTTTTATGGCTGATAGAATAGCTGGTAGCAGAACTGTAAGTGGGGTGTTGATATTGTTAAGCAAGCAGTATACAGTTTATGTTTTGAACAAAATTAACTATGTACAGGGTTGTGTTAATTTTGTTATTAACAATATTATCAACTGAACTAATACAATACTTTTTAAACAACAGTAAGTGTAAACGTTTTAAACTTGATCTATCTAAATCCTTAACTTGCTGATCTGTACTGGTCGACCCCTGGTCGACCAGTTTCTGGGAAGATTAGGCCTGGTCGACCAGGGGTCGACCAGGGTCACAGCGAAGGTTTAAGTGTTTATGTATTTGTTTCAAAGTGTTAATACATATTATTTTAAGTACTTGAAAAATGTTAACACATCTTCATATGCTTCATTAGTGAGATAAACCTTTCTTTGGTGGCAAATAATGTTAAATACAATATGATTAACATTGTTAAAATAAGTGTTAACAGCATTAAAACAGTGTGTCAATATCATAGAAATGCTTAAAAAAAAGTATATAGATCCAAATATAGATTTTTCCTAAAAATACTCAAGAAGACAAAAATGTTCTATAAATACTGATGTATCATTTTCTTATTTTTATACATTTTTGTAAGATAGTAAAATTTCTACGTGAATAGTGTTTTCCGAAGTGAATAGTGATTTAAGTCATGCTTAAAAAAAAGGTATATAGATCCAATTATAGATTTTTTCTAAAAATACTCAAGAAGACAAAAGTGTTCTATAAATACTGATGTATCATTTTCTTATTTTTCTACATTTTTTTGTAAGATAGTAAAATTTCTACGTGAATAGTGTTTTCCGAAGTGAATAGTGATTTAAGTCATGCTTAAAACACTGATTTGGTCTTGTAAACAATTTTATTAGGAATAATCATAGAAGACAAAAGTGATCACCAATATGTTAGCAATTTAATTACTAATTTTATAAATTTTTTCAAAATTTTTGTTAAACAAGAATATAACAATATTTTCATTAGTATATTAATGTCGTTAACATTGTTTAATATGGTTTAACAGTATCATACATGTTCATTACAGCATTATAATACGCTCATTAAGTATAGTAATCTTGTCAATATAAATCTTTTAAACGCTTTATTAGTAATATTTTCACTAGCACTCTAACATTAACCCTTTAAGTATGTTATGGTGATTAATATTTTTATGAAGCATAATGGCACTGTCAATTAATATGAAGCGTTTTAACAATGTTAATAATATTTTTGATCCTTTAAAAACACCTTAATACAAATTTTAGTTGGGTTGTGGTTAAAAGAGGAGGCAGCGTCTGGCCCTTCTATTGGGTTGCTGGAAGACCCTTCTATTGGGCTTGCTGGATGGCTCTTCTATTGGGCTTGCTGGATGGCTCTTCCATTGGGCTTGCTGGATGGCCCTTCTTTTGGCTTGCTGGAAGGCCCTTCCTTTGGCTTGCTAGATGGCCTATTTCTGCTTAAATTGTAAATGATCAGCAGGCAGTGGCATGTTAAATCCCGGTTTAATGCATACATAATATTGATATTGTACACGAGTTAGTTAATGTTCACATACTGATATTGTACACAAGTTAATTATTGTTTACAGCTAATTAAGCACGGTATACATGTCTAAAACCTAACATAATATTGTACACCATTTAATCATGTGCAACATACATATTTAATCTGACGAATGTATATGCATGATTAATATATATATATATATATATATATATAACCCATCTTACCAATGTTTAAATTACTGATGTTATAACTGCGTTTAACAAGGTTTAATATGTTTTTAGTAGCATTTCATTTATTGTAACAGTGTATAAATGAACACTGTCACCATCGAGCTTGTAACGGGTACTCCTGACCAGGGTGCCACCTTCTATCAACCCCTATATACTCCAAGAAAAAGGATGACAGCAACAGTGTAATAAAAGGGGACGTAATGGAACTCATTAACTTAGTAAATCTGCACTAGTTAGAATGGATAACTAATCATACAAATATCAATTCCCAGCATTGGTTTTACTTTATCTGTACCTTTGGATTCCAAATCTACCTTATAATCCTACCGGTCACACCTTGAATTCTATATTGGCTATAAAGAGTGAATGTCGCAAAAATATGTCTAATAATGCTGGCAAATAAGGGCCCGGTCTGGTCCTGGGAGGAGCGCCCAAAACCCGAGGGAAGATCTCTTTCTAGCGGTGTCTCGCATTGCACCGAACCACATTCTAGATTAAAGACATTCCATCACTCTCTCTCTCTTTACTTGACTTACTTGACTTGCGTGACCCGAATGGGTAATTACTTGAATGAATTGATTGATTTATGTGTATAGCCAATTCTAATTGCTGCTTGAACTTACTTGTTTATTGTGCTATCATGATTATTATTCCAGTTATTCACTGCTTGATATCAATTGCTATTCCTATGTGGAATTGATCTATAATCTCACTTTTACTCCAGTCGATTCCTTGTTGTCTACCTGTCTGCATGCATATACATATTTTTCTTTTACATTAAATGAATGTGTAATTCACTTATAGTATGTTAGAAATTGAGATGTAAATCCCACTGGGCGATTCGCTCATACAGTTGCTTTCTAACCTTTTCAGGAAATGTGGAAATCGATCAGGACTCAGTTGGGGATGAGACGGAGTGATGTAGTTTTTTGTCTTAGATTTAAACCCTTTAGTTCATTTGTCATCGTCTGGTTTTGTAATAAGGGCTTGTAGCCTAATGGTAAAGAATGACTTGGACCAGTTGTAATCATCGGTGTTATCATTTTATGGAATTTTAGCAAATATTGAATTAAATTGCGCACTCTATTCATGGTTCGATGGTAGGATCTCGAACGGTTAGATTAGCTCGCTTTGGTTCTATATAAAGGACTGTCGCGCCTCGGGTATACTTCCGCGCTCGGGACGTGACAGATCTTTCTTAGTATCAGAGCCTTAGGTTTCAAACCTAGGGAACTAGTAGAAATGAAAACCTGAGTCCAAGGATAGAAAAAGGTCTAAGGATTGGTTGATTACTATTTAAAATCCTACCTACTAAGTGGGGTAGAGCCAAGGGTTAAAGGAATAACGATAATTGACCCTTAACATTAACTCAAACTCCATATTCATTACACCTTGATTCTTTTGTAGGAAATGGCCGCTGAAAGAGCACAATGGCGCGAGATGCAGCGCACCGTGCAAGGACTTACCCAGGCGCTACAACAAGTGGCACAAGGTGGTGCTGGCGGTGCTCACCGCGGAGCTGGTGACCTTCATCGAGATTTTCGCAACATGAATCCACCAAGGTTCGCGGGATCAGTGGACCCCGATGACGCAGAGCATTGGTTGAAGGAGATCGAAAGGATTTTTCGCGTGATGCAGTGCGCGGATGATGAAAAAGTTTTACTAGCAACATTTCAATTGGAGCGGGACGCTCGATGCTGGTGGGAGTCCGTGGAAGCAACATTACCCGACAACCATATCACTTGGGCGGAATTTGTTGAGCACTTCAACAATAAATATTTCTCGGATCGGGTACAAGTGAGGAAAGCTGCGGAATTTGCCGCGTTAAAACAATGGACCCGAAAAGTGGCCGAATATGAGTCCCAGTTTTCAAGACTTTCCCGTTATGCACCACATTTGGTGTGTACGGAAAAGATGAAGGCGAGGAGATTTCTCAACGGGTTACGACCCCAATATATCACCCAGCTAGCATCGATGGACATCCAGGTCTACTCAGAGATGGTGCGGCGCGCTCAATTGCTAGAAGATGCCACGGAATTCTCAGATAAGATCCGAGGGAAGGACAAGAAGGCACATGTTACAAGTCCGGGAAGCTTCAAACCGTCATTCGGTAAGAAGCGATCTTTTAACGGAGGGGAATCTTCCAAGGAGAAGAAATTTCAGAAAAATAACAAGCCCTTCTTCTCTAACAACAACAAGGCTTTAGCAATCACTGGACCTTCCAAGGACATTTGCAAATATTGTGATAAGACTGGTCATAAGACCGAGGATTGTTGGAGGAAGCTGGGAGCGTGTCTCCGATGCGGGAGTCGAGAGCATCGAATTCCCGATTGCCCTTTGATGAAGGAACACTCCAACCTGGACGAGAAGCGTCCGGTCAAGAAGCAAGGCCGACTGCAAGCACTGCAAGGGACAGAACCTATGGAAGGAGGAATCGTGGAAGGTACATTATCTATTTGCTCTAAACCTGCTAAAGTTCTATTTGACACTGGAGCAACTCATTCATTTATTTCCAAGAAGTTTACTGCATCATTTATTAAGGAACCTGAACGGTTAGACTAAGTCATTTCTACACCTCTTGGAAAGAAATCAGACATCATGCATCACTACCCAGATTGTGAGGTTAAGGTACATGGTAATAATCTACCAGCCGACTTGATATGCCTTGACATGGAATATTATGATGTCATATTGGGAGCTGACTGGTTATCAATCCACCAAGCAACAGTAGATTGCCGACATGGCAAGGTAATTTTTGTGGATTATCCCGAGTTAGTTTATAGCGGACCTCGGAATAAATCTCCACTCATCTCAGCTCTCCGAGCTAGTAAACTGGTGAATAGGGGATGTATGGCTTTCTTGGCTTTCGTGACTACCACGGAAGTCGATAAAATAAAAGTCGAAGACATTCGGGTGGTTCGGGACTACCCCGACGTATTCCCAGAAGAATTGCCTGGTTTACCACCGGAAAGGGAAGTGTCGTTTTCCATCGACATTATTCCTGGTGCTGGCCCTGTTTCTAAAGCACCCTACAGGATGTCTCCTGCTGAATTGAAGGAGCCGAAGGAACAGTTGATGGATTTACTAAAGAAGGGTTTCATCAGGCCGAGTACTTCCCCTTGGGGAGCACCCGTGCTGTTTGTCAAAAAGAAGGATGGAACGATGAGGCTATGTATCGACTATTGGCAGCTAAATCACCTCACAATCAAGAACAAATACCCGCTGCCGAGGATCGACGATCTATTTGATCAATTATCTGGAGCCTCTTATTTTTCCAAGATTGATCTTCGTTCTAGCTACCACCAATTGAGGATCAAAGAAGAAGACATTCATAAAACTGCATTCCGGAGCAGGTACGGGCATTACGAATTTACTGTTATGCCTTTCGGACTAACAAATGCCCCTGCAGCCTTTATGCAGTTAATGAACAGTATTTTCAGGCCCTATTTAGACCAATTTATTGTGGTCTTTATTGATGATATTCTGATCTACTCTAAGACTGAAGAAGATCATGAAGAACATCTCAGGAAGGCCCTACAAATATTAAGGGACAACAAGTTGTATGCCAAATTTAGCAAATGCGAGTTCTGGCTTGAGGAAGTAGCCTTCCTGGGTCATATTATTTCAAAGAATGGAATTGCAGTTGATCCGTCAAAGGTTGAAGCTGTGAAGAACTGGGATCAACCCACTAATGCAACAGAGGTGCGAAGCTTCATGGGTCTAGCTGGTTATTACCGGCGTTTCATCAAGGACTTCTCCAAGATTGCGGTACCTCTAACCAGGCTAACCCGCAAAGGAGTGCCATATGAGTGGAATGGTGACTGTGAAAAGAGTTTCCAAACCCTTAAGGATCTCTTAACCACTGCTCCAGTCTTGTCACTGCCAATTGAAGGAGAAAAATACGAGGTATATACCGATGCTTCTGGTATTGGCCTCGGATGTGTATTAATGCAGAATGGGAAAGTTATTGCATATTCTTCACGTCAATTGAAGAAGCATGAGGAGAATTACCCGGTTCATGACTTGGAACTGGCCGCGGTAGTTTTTGCTCTGAAGGTCTGGAGACACTATCTCTATGGAGAACAATTCACTGTGTACTCTGATCATAAGAGCCTCAAATATCTATTTTCCCAAAAGGAGTTGAACATGAGGTAAAGGCGTTGGCTTGAATATCTCAAGGATTTCGACTTCATTATACAATACCATCCTGGTAAGGGTAACTCTGTAGCAGATGCCCTCAGTCGAAAGCCAAAGGTAATTTTGGCCAACTGTATGATACAAGAATGGAAGCTGTTAGAGAAACTTGCAAAGCTTGACATCAACACAAACGGGAAGAATACATGTATTATTCTCTCTCATGTAAGTCTACATCTCGACTTACTACCTGAAATTACAAAGCTACAAGAAGAAGATCCTATGCTAGTAGAGATAAAAAGTAAGCTGGATGAGAAGCCTGATTTCGAGATGGTATCAGATGGAAGACTGCTATTTCATAAACGGACATGCGTCCCCGATTGTCCGGAATTGAAAAGAAAAATCCTAGAAGAAGCTCACCGATCGAGGTACACGATCCACCCTGGAGCTACTAAAATGTACCAAGATTTGAAAAGAACTTTCTGGTGGCCGAACATGAAAAGGGAGGTAGCAGATTTTGTATCTCGTTGCCTCACATGCCAACAAGTGAAGGCGGAACATCAGAAGCCTGCTGGAAAGCTACATCCACTGGATATCCCAAAATGGAAGTGGGAAGACATTGGCATGGACTTTATTATGGGATTGCCCAAGTCTAGGAGCGGATATGATGGTATTTGGGTAATTATCGATCGACTAACAAAATCGGCCCATTTCTTACCAATTAAAAGCCGATGGTCAGTCGACGTACTGACTGCCTTATATATGAAGGAGATTGTTAGATTGCATGGCATTCCCGTCTCGATCGTATCAGACCGAGATCCCCGTTTCACCTCTCATTTTTGGAAGAGTCTACAACACTCTCTGGGAACGAAGCTCAACTTCAGTACGGCTTTCCACCCCCAGACAGATGGACAGACAGAAAGAACAAACCAAGTTGTGGAAGACATGTTGAGAGCAAGCATTATAGACTTCGGCGGAAGCTGGCAAGACCACTTACCCCTGGCAGAATTTGCATATAATAACAGCTACCAATCCAGTATACAAATGGCCCCTTTTGAGGCATTGTATGGCAGGAGTTGTCGATCTCCCATATGCTGGAATGAAATTGGTGAAAAATAGCTTCTGGGTCCCGACATAGTAAGGGAATCCACGGAGAAGATTTACCTAATTAGAGAAAGGTTGAAGATGGCACAGTCCAGACAAAAATCATATGCTGATAACAGAAGGAGAGATCTAGAATTCCAAGTTGGAGACCATGTTTTTCTCAAGGTAGCTCCCGGTCGAAGTATCAGAAGATTCGGTGTTAAGGGCAAGCTTACACCAAGGTTTATCGGTCCATTTGAAATATTGGAGAGAGTAGGCGAGGTGGCTTACCGTATTGCCTTGCCCCCTCAACTCTCGGAAGTGCATAATGTATTTCATATATCGATGCTGAAGAAATATGTGCATGACCCTTCTCACATCATCAATTATGCTGAATTGGAGATTCGGAAAGATCTTACTTATGACCAAGGACCGGTGCGGATTCTAGACCGTGAAGTTCGAGTTCTAAGAGCAAGGCGATCCCTATGGTGAAAATCCAATGGAATCGATGCTCGGAGCAAGAAGCAACTTGGGAGACCGAGGAATCTATGAGGAGAAGATACCCAGAGTTATTTTAAATTGTAAGTATGGTATACACCCTGTGTTATCCTTACACAGTAAAAATTCATCCTCATGTAAGGGAATTTGGGGACCAAATTCTTTTAAGTAGGGGAGGGTGTAGCACCCCATATAAAAATATAATAATAATGTTATTATTATTATTAGTACAATTATTATTTTAACTATATACATATATAACTTATAAAAATTTTATAGAAAACTTAATTAAGTGGAAGTAGAAACATAGAGTAATCATATGCAAAGAGTATCCACTTATCAATTGATTTCCTAGAGTAGTTGGTTAAGTGTCTTATCCTTCACCTTGAGGTCTAGTGTTCAAAACCCACGGTCCACACATATCCTCGTGCGAATATTTTGCCCATTTCACCTTAACTAATCCATCTTAGACTAATTAACCCTAATCAACTTAGAAATAAACCTAATTAATTAGGGAAATGGCTAGATGGTGTACCCAGCCTGGCATCGCACCTAATACTATCCTACAGGCTGGAAGATCATGGGCTGAGGTGGACATTGTCCCTTTGTTCCCCGTAGAATTAAATCCAGTAGCCTTTAATACCCACCTAGGGGCTAGACCTCCCTTCCACCTGCTGTTGAAGGGCTGGATCGTGAGGTTTGCAGAAGGGCTGTGGCTCCTGTGTTCGTTGCAGAGTTTTCTTCTTCTTCTTTTGTCTAAAACCAACAGGAACAAGTAGGTGTTCTCAATCTCCTAGCTAAATTAATAGTTAGTAAATTGTTCATCTCCATACGTTGTTTTCTACATATATTGGCATGTATTAAACTTAATTGAGTAAAATACATCATGTAGTATCCTCATATTAGATCATAACCAAGCCTTAATTCCATCCGTTAACATGCATCTAAAATATTTAACTTTAAACTTAAACTTTATTATGTTAATTTAAAGTTGCAGTTGATGTAAGGATCATTAAGATTTTTTATATACCCTGTTAATAACGTACATATCTTATTAATGTTAGCATTAAAATTAGTGATTTGTGGTTTATAAAAGCACCTGTAGCAAAACCTGAGAGGAGTTTAATCAGCATGTTTTGTTTAAAAGTTAAACTTTATTATGCTGATATCTTATTAATGTCAGCATTAAAATTAGTGATTTGTGGTTTGTAAAAGCACCTGTAGCAAAACCTGAGAGGAGTTTAATCAGCATGTTTTGGTTAAAAGTTAAACTTTATTATGCTGATTTAAAGTGGGTGTATGTGTTATTAATGAAAGGATCATGATAATGTGTTAATAATGTATAGATCTTATTAATAATCTTGTGTTTTATGGCTGATAGAATAGCTGGTAGCAGAACTGTAAGTGGGGTGTTGATATTGTTAAGCAAGCAGTATACAGTTTATGTTTTGAACAAAATTAACTATGTACAGGGTTGTGTTAATTTTGTTATTAACAATATTAACAACTGAACTAATACAATACTTTTTAAACAACAGTAAGTGTAAACGTTTTAAACTTGATCTATCTAAATCCTTAACTTGCTGATCTGTACTGGTCGACCCCTGGTCGACCAGTTTCTGGGAAGATTAGGCCTGGTCGACCAGGGGTCGACCAGGGTCACAGCGAAGGTTTAAGTGTTTATGTATTTGTTTCAAAGTGTTAATACATATTATTTTAAGTACTTGAAAAATGTTAACACATCTTCATATGCTTCATTAGTGAGATAAACCTTTCTTTGGTGGCAAATAATGTTAAATACAATATGATTAACATTGTTAAAATAAGTGTTAACAGCATTAAAACAGTGTGTCAATATCATAGAAATGCTTAAAAAAAAGTATATAGATCCAAATATAGATTTTTCCTAAAAATACTCAAGAAGACAAAAATGTTCTATAAATATTGATGTATCATTTTCTTATTTTTATACATTTTTGTAAGATAGTAAAATTTCTACGTGAATAGTGTTTTCCGAAGTGAATAGTGATTTAAGTCATGCTTAAAAAAAGGTATATAGATCCAATTATAGATTTTTCTAAAAATACTCAAGAAGACAAAAGTGTTCTATAAATACTGATGTATCATTTTCTTATTTTTCTACATTTTTTTGTAAGATAGTAAAATTTCTACGTGAATAGTGTTTTCCGAAGTGAATAGTGATTTAAGTCATGCTTAAAACACTGATTTGGTCTTGTAAACAATTTTATTAGGAATAATCATAGAAGACAAAAGTGATCACCAATATGTTAGTAATTTAATTACTATTTTTATATTTTTTTTCAAAATTTTTGTTAAACAAGAATATAACAATATTTTCATTAGTATATTAATGTCGTTAACATTGTTTAATATGGTTTAACAGTATCATACATGTTCATTACAGCATTATAATACGCTCATTAAGTATAGTAATCTTGTCAATATAAATCTTTTAAACGCTTTATTAGTAATATTTTCACTAGCACTCTAACATTAACCCTTTAAGTATGTTATGGTGATTAATATTTTTATGAAGCATAATGGCACTGTCAATTAATATGAAGCGTTTTAACAATGTTAATAATATTTTTGATCCTTTAAAAACACCTTAATACAAATTTTAGTTGGGTTGTGGTTAAAAGAGGAGGCAGCGTCTGGCCCTTCTATTGGGTTGCTGGAAGACCCTTCTATTGGGCTTGCTGGATGGCTCTTCCATTGGGCTTGCTGGATGGCCTTCTTTTGGGCTTGCTGGATGGCCCTTCTTTTGGCTTGCTGGAAGGCCCTTCCTTTGGCTTGCTAGATGGCCTATTTCTGCTTAAATTGTAAATGATCAGCAGGCAGTGGCATGTTAAATCCCGGTTTAATGCATACATAATATTGATATTGTACACGAGTTAGTTAATGTTCACATACTGATATTGTACACAAGTTAATTATTGTTTACAGCTAATTAAGCACGGTATACATGTCTAAAACCTAACATAATATTGTACACCATTTAATCATGTGCAACATACATATTTAATCTGACGAATGTATATGCATGATTAATATATATATATATATATATATATATATATATATAACCCATCTTACCAATGTTTAAATTACTGATGTTATAACTGCGTTTAACAAGGTTTAATATGTTTTTAGTAGTATTTCATTTATTGTAACAGTGTATAAATGAACACTGTCACCATCGAGCTTGTAACGGGTACTCCTGACCAGGGTGCCACCTTCTATCAACCCCTATATACTCCAAGAAAAAGGATGACAGCAACAGTGTAATAAAAGGGGACGTAATGGAACTCATTAACTTAGTAAATCTGCACTAGTTAGAATGGATAACTAATCATACAAATATCAATTCCCAGCATTGGTTTTACTTTATCTGTACCTTTGGATTCCAAATCTACCTTATAATCCTACCGGTCACACCTTGAATTCTATATTGGCTATAAAGAGTGAATGTCGCAAAAATATGTCTAATAATGCTGGCAAATAAGGGCCCGGTCTGGTCCTGGGAGGAGCGCCCAAAACCCGAGGGAAGATCTCTTTCTAGCGGTGTCTCGCATTGCACCGAACCACATTCTAGATTAAAGACATTCCATCACTCTCTCTCTCTTTACTTGACTTACTTGACTTGCGTGACCCGAATGGGTAATTACTTGAATGAATTGATTGATTTATGTGTATAGCCAATTCTAATTGCTGCTTGAACTTACTTGTTTATTGTGCTATCATGATTATTATTCCAGTTATTCACTGCTTGATATCAATTGCTATTCCTATGTGGAATTGATCTATAATCTCACTTTTACTCCAGTCGATTCCTTGTTGTCTACCTGTCTGCATGCATATACATATTTTTCTTTTACATTAAATGAATGTGTAATTCACTTATAGTATGTTAGAAATTGAGATATAAATCCTACTGGGCGATTCGCTCATACAGTTGCTTTCTAACCTTTTCAGGAAATGTGGAAATCGATCAGGACTCAGTTGGGGATGAGACGGAGTGATGTAGTTTTATGTCTTAGATTTAAACCCTTTAGTTCATTTGTCATCGTCTGGTTTTGTAATAAGGGCTTGTAGCCTAATGGTAAAGAATGACTTGGACCAGTTGTAATCATCGGTGTTATCATTTTATGGAATTTTAGCAAATTTTGAATTAAATTGCGCACTCTATTCATGGTTCGATGGTAGGATCTCGAACGGTTAGATTAGCTCGCTTTGGTTCTATATAAAGGACTGTCGCGCCTCGGGTATACTTCCGCGCTCGGGACGTGACAATCCATCCCCATAGTCTTTTCATTCTAGTGTCTCTTTTATGAAAGCATGAATCATGAAAACTCAGTTGATGCTTCCCCTTTTTTTGTTGTTTATTTTTTTTTATTTTTATTTTTAACAATATGAGACAGCAATTCGCGTGAGATTTTTACAAGACAACAGGTTCCATGAGATTTTTACAATGATTATCCTTACCCCCCAACTTAAATGGCACCGTCTCTGATGATATGAACAATATATGAATATGACAATGCACACATGAATGCTTGGGAAGGAAAGGTATAACCTGGGGTGAGCAGACGTGGCTCTTTAACATGCGGCCTTGCGAATGACTTCATCGTGCTCCTACATACACAATTGAAAATAACTTACTAGATTATTAAAGGAGAAATGGTTGGGTTGCCTCCCAACAAGCGCTAAGTTTAACGTCTTCAGCCAGACGAGCCTCTTTCATTGATCATGGGTCACCCAGTGACATTGATTCTTTTGGTGATAGTTGTGTGTTCTAGGGTTTGAGATGTTGACCATTGACAGTGAAAGTTTGAGCATTTTTAGGATCTAGGATTTTGACAGCACCTTGAGCAAAGACTTTGACCACAACAAATGATCCATCCCATCTAGATTTTAATTTTCTCGGGAATAAGCGCAGCCTTGAATTAAAGAGCTAGACTTTTTGATTGGGTTGAAAAGATTTTCTCACAATGTGTTTATCATGGAAAGCTTTGGTCTTGGCTTTATAAATCTTAGCATTTTCATAGGCTTCATTTCGCAATTCCTCCAACTCACTTAATTGTAAGGCCCTATGAGACCCGGCTTGGGCTAAGTCAAAATTGAACTGCTTAATAGCCCAATAGGCCCTATGCTCAAGCTCAACGGGTAGGTGACAAGCTTTTCTAAAGATTAACCTATATGGAGACATGTCAATCGAAGTCTTGTATGCCGTCCGATAGGCCCACAGAGCGTCATCCAATCTGTTGGACCAATCATTTCTATCGAGCCTTGATGAGTGATCATTTTTACACATTAATTTATGATATACACACTTTTTATGAGCTTTGATAAAAATAAATATGCACTTGTCACACTTAAATCACATTTTTTGATCAAAATGCCAAGTTTGATAAAATTCATTAACTTTTGAGCAACAAACTATGTTTTTGGCAGGTACTCGATTGAAGAGGAAGATGGCCAGAGATGTACACAAATTCACAAACAAGAGGCCAAAGTTTATTAGCACGAAAAGAAAGAAAGGAAAAAAGAAAAAAAGAAAAGAGAAAAGCAAATATACACAAGTGGGCCGAAGGCCCATTAGCCTTCACATGAAACCCAGCAACGCATAGCCCTTTGCAAGCCTTCAAGCCCCACCATCCACGCACGTGGGCGACCTTGGTCCATCTTCACCCAACCACACAGTGGCCCCTCTTTGCTGCCCATCTCCCTCTGCTCCTTCGCATCCACAGCCATGCCAAAAGCTTCACAACCGTGGGCCCCCCTTCATGCGCATCAACGACAGGTGCTCCACGCAGGAGGCCCTTGGCGGCTTCAATGACAGTGGCTGCCTCTCTGCGGCCACCGCCTCTCTCATGCAACCGCAACCCCCTTCACACGGTTCGACGCTACCATACATGCATGCATGCAGTTTCTTCACACCAACGCCACCTTCCTTCACGTGGCCTCTTCCTCATGTACGTGGGCCTTCATGCAAACAGTCCAACCGCCCCCCATGCAGTTTCTTCATGTAAGCGAGGCCCCCCTTCAAACCTTCCCAACAACCTCACGCGGCCAAAAGACACTCATGCAAGCCCCTTTACAAGCCAGCCTCTTCAAAGTCTTCAATGGCAGTGATGCGGGACGGATGACGACCGGGCTAAGACGTACGACCGACTCGTTGTGCGGCCAGCACTAGCATACTAAGGCAAGCCGGGCGGCTGACCACCGTGGTATTCTCCGGGTGGAGACGTCTCTCAACAGCGACTCTCTTGAGCCCGACGATCGTCCCATGCGAGGGAAACGTGGGGATCGCGGCGATTAAGAAACCACCGTCGCCTAGGGTGCTAATTCGCGCTCGGTGCTCGATTGGAGCCACGGAACGGGCGCTCACAACTCACAATTGCGGTGAATTTGAAATTAGCTATCGGCCCTATTCTCACAAACGCAGCAATATAGAAAGCATACTAAACAGCAATGTGAGTGGGGAACGAATCACGTACCTCCACGACAAGGCATGGGGAAGACACCCCGGCCGATTTCCGAACAACCCTAATACACAATTGAATTAAATTTTACAAATTCAGAAGCTTGGCCCACTCCACACAGGGAGGTATCGGGCTACAATCGATAAATTTGGGGTTGCTGGAACCCGGGTTGACGGGCAACACTCTTCGGAGCCGAGGGAGGCGAGTCGGGGCCGATCGGGTATGCCGAGGGTGAACGACCCGGTTCTGTCCACGCTGGTCACCCTGCGCAGCGAACTTGCGGAGGCCGGTACGGCCAGATCTGATGCCCGATCGAAGCGTCGTTTGTTGGAAAACGACGGCGACAGGATGTAGTTTATCCACTCTGAAGGGCGCAATCATATCCTTTCAGATCTGGGTGCAGTAACGTTTCTTCTCAGCTTCTAGTTTTGAGCTCCCAGAACGACGCAGCGACACGGTAAAATGATGGAAAAATAGCTGTCGGTGTCGGATTGAGACGTTCTTTGTGGGAGATTGTTGGAGACGTCAAGAGAAAGACGTACTCCGAAGATCCCTCACAGATCTTCACCGGATGAGTCGGGGAGGACTCTGGAAGTCGGCTCTGGTTTGGGGCCGGATCTGCTCAGATCTCTTGAGCGATCTCACGAGAATCGCCTCCACGGACAGCACGGTGATCGGATTGAGGCGAGATCAGCGGCAACGTGAAGAGGACTTGAAATCCTACGATCTCTCTTTAGGAACCAGCTTCCGATGGCGTAGGGGTTGGGCTGGAGAAATTAAAACACAGTCATCTCCAGATCTGGACAGCAATCAGGGACCAATCTGTGCGCCTCCACGAAACGAATTACTGCCGTCGCTCACGAACTCCGATTGACGTGAAACCAGCACTGAAATTTCTCTAACTTGCAAAGGTATCACTGGGATTTTTTGTGGAAGAAGAAGATAAGAAGAAGAGGGGGATACGAGGTCGAGTCACACGACCCAATTCTGTCCAGTCACAGGACAGAACCAAGGGAGTCACACCCAAGGGAACACAAAGAGATTCACTCTCTAATGCAAATTTCTTTCAACAAACTTTCATTAACTTCATACAAACACTATACATGGCCTTAAATAGGCAAATGCTAGGGGTAGGGGGAGGGGACATACGTGGGATACAAGGGGAATGGGGTTGGGTGCGCATGGATCATGAAAGGGGAAAGAAGGGGGGGACAAGGGGACATTGTCTTCACCTACCTTCACCAACCTTTGAAATTCAAAGGGGAGCGGTAGGTGGCAGCCATATTTGGTCATTGACCAGCAGCCTTTTAATGCGCCCATGTGGTAAATGGGATGGGAAGAAGAAAAATCAACATTTTCTAGCCTAATACATCAAAAACATGGTGCGCCCCTAGCTTGGGCCCTTCTTGGGCCAAGTTGGCTCAAGTCCAACTAAGGCCATTCACAAGCCCATTCCACTCCAACCTAGATGGCCCATGTGGAAGGGAAGCTTAATGGGGCCTTAAGTGACTTAAGATCCAATATGAAGTTTAATGAAGCCTCATAGCCCAATATGACAATCAACCCTTAATGGACTCTAAAAGACTTACCCAATTGGCTTATTAAATGCCTTACAATAAGCCCAATATGAAAAACCCAAGTAGAATGTTCATTACAAGCCCAATCTCAATGCAAAAAGAGTCCAAATTGAAGCCACATTGTCCCTAATTTGAAGGGAAGCCGAAGTAGTCCACTTGGTGCTCCGCGTATGGCACCGTCGGTTCGCTGACGTGTCACTTGATCATCTTGGTGTTCGCACCAATTCTCTCCGGGTGGGAGGAACTCGACTCCGTCGAGTAAGGGTCCCGAAGTTTGAGCACTCCGCATGTGATCAAGACGTTGATCATCGTGGGGCATCCTCGTCAATGCACTATGAAGTGGTGGTATGCTCCATTCCTGGTGGTGATCACCTGCTCATCCAGTATACAATCTATATGCGTGCATTGAGGCTGGAAGAGGTGGACTCTCGGGTGAGGGGTCACTCCCAATAAAAAGATAAAGCTCAAAACTCACTAGGGATCACCGCGGGTTCCGATATGCTACCAGACTAGAAACATGGAACGTCGAACTGACACCATAGTCATACGGTAGTTCAATAACATACGCATTTGAACCCACTTGTTTCATGACTCAGGAAGGGCGGGTATCGCTGGCCTAGAGTTGCTTTACGGCCCCAAGAGGAACCATTCAGGTATGACCCTGATCATGACGTACTCTCCTTTTGAATCCACAGATATGTAGCATGCATCGGCTACCTCCTTATACGTGCTTGACTGGCCTTTTATTGACACGACTTAATGCAAAACATATGTATGAAAGAAAACAACTAGAGAGACAAACAAACACACACATATGACCTTAGACATACATAGACAAAGACAAAGACACAAACACAAGGGACATATGGAAGAAGACCCGCTAAGGATGATGGTCGTCGTCTTCATACACTAAGTGTAAAGAAGGACTAGCCCACAACCGGATGTCATGAGTTTCATCCCTCGTCAACCATCTCCGATTCGAGAAGACTCGTCCCCGGATATGAAAGAGTGGGAGGATCAGAGAATGGGTGACGGGAATATAATCCGGACGTCTAGTGTGAAGCACGACAAGAATGAAGTCCGGATATTGTCTCTCGTACGCATGGCAGAAACCCAACCATACCGTGTCAACATAAGGTGTCGACAATGGTACGGTAGTCACTAGCGGCTACGCTACCGTAGGAGAGACGGGTAGGAGTGGAATGGTGGGGTCCTCTATTGGGTCATTCTTGAACCCCAAAACATCAGTGAGATACTCCTCGGCCAATTCTTGATCAGCCTCGTAACTCACTATAATAGGCCCGGGTGAGGCATCCTCCGACTGGTTGTCCTCTAAGGTAGGAGAATGTGAAGGACACGGGTCGGAGAAATGGTTAACCCCAGTATAGGGGACCACATGGGTGGGCTTCGGGAGTGGTGGTGGGTGTGAGTCCAGAGGTGGAACGGACCGGTGGAGTTGGGTGGTTGGAGACATGGAGGTAGTCGGGTGTATGCCATCGTGGAAGACGAACTCGCCGGGTAGGTGAGGTGGGTATAAAGTGCAAGTCCTCCTATCCCGGTCGAAGGTTGCTCTCCTCTCTTCCAACCACTCTTGCCCTAAAATGATGCATGGGCCAGCAATTGTGCCGACCTTGCACCATGCTCCATCGAAATAAAGAGCGGTGCCGAACCTCCATTGGAACTCTACAAATGCTAAACCACCATTGAGAACAATCTCTCCGGTCTTAGAGAGCGATTCAACTATGTCGTGTGAGACACAGTTAGACGACACCCTATTGATGAAGTCGATCTCCATATGCAACCCATTAGGTAAGATGGCAATGGACATGATAGGTCGCTGGAACGACTCGGTTGTTGACTTAGGGTCCGGGCATCGGGCCATGAAAGCATTGCGTTCGGCCACCAAGGGTGACCAATCGGACCCATGGTCTCGGGTGATGGCCATGGTAGTGGCGGGTAGTGGACATGCAGACACACACTACGATGATGCGCCTAGACCTAAACCAAGACTCGGTACGTGGCGGAGCTAATCAACCCGAAGATAACTCGCGCAAGTGTGCGGCCTTCCCGATAGGCGTAGCCTAACGTTCGGACAACACCTTTTGATATACCGAGTAGAGGAATGCAAATGCAATCTTGGACTTAAATGACCCTAGACTTAAACGATTCTTTGATACCAAACTGTCATGAATACCCTAGACTCGACCACGGACGCTCTGATACCAAACTGATGCGGGACGGATGATGACCGGGCTAAGACGTACGACCGACTCGTTGTGCGGCCAGCACTAGCACACTAAGGCAAGCCGGGCGGCTGACCACCGTGGTATTCTCCGGGTGGAGATGTCTCTCAACAGTGACTCTCTTGAGCCCGACGATCGTCCCTTGCGAGGGAAACGTGGGGATCGCGGCGATTAAGAAACCACCGTCGCCTAGGGTGCTAATTCGCGCTCGGTGCTCGATTGGAGCCACGGAACGGGCGCTCACAACTCACAATCGCGGTGAATTTAAAATTAGCTATCGGCCCTATTCTCACAAACGCAGCAATATAGAAAGTATACTAAACAGCAATGTCAATGGGGAACGAATCACGTACCTCCACGACAAGGCGTGGGGAAGACACCCCGGTCGATTTCTGAACAACCCCAATACACAATTGAATTAAATTTTACAAATTCAGAAGCTTGGCCCACTCCACACAGGGAGGTATCGGGCTACAATCGATAAATTTGGAGTTGCTGGAACCCGGGTTGACGGGCAGCACTCTTCGGAGCCGAGGGAGGCGAGTCGGGGCCGATCGGGTATGCCGAGGGTGAACCGACCCGGTTCTATCCACGTTGGTCACCCTGCGCAGCGAACTTGCGGAGGCCGGTACGGCCAGATCTGATGCCCGATCGAAGCGCCGTTTGTTGGAGAATGACGGCGACAAGATGTAGTTTATCCACTCTGAAGGGTGCAATCAGATCTTTTCAGATCTGGGCGCAGTAACGTTTCTTCTCAGCTTCTGGTTTTGAGCTCCCAGAACGACGCAGCGATACAGTAAAATGATGGAAAAATAGCTGCCGGTGTCGGATTGAGACGTTCTTTATGGGAGATTGTTGACGACGTCAAGAGAAAGACGTACTCCGAAGATCCCTCACAGATCTCGATCGGATGAGTCGGGCAGGACTCTGGAAGTTGGATCTGGTTTGGGGCCGGATCTGCTCAGATCTCTTGCGCGATCTCACGAGAATCGCCTACACGGACAGCACGGTGATCGGATTGAGGCGAGATCAGCGGCAACGCGAAGAGGACTCGAAATCCTACGATCTCTCTTCAAGAACCAGCTTCCGATGGCGTAGGGGTTGGGCTGGAGAAATTAAAACACAGTCATCTCCAGATCTGGGCAGCAATCAGGGACCGATCTGCGCGCCTCCACAAAACGAATTACTGCTGTCGCTCACGAACTCCGATTGAAGCGAAACCAGCGCTGAAATTTTTCTAACTTGCAAACGTATCACTGGGATTTTTTGTGGAAGAAGATGATAAGAAGAACAGGGGGATACGAGGTCGAGTCACACGACCTAATTCTGTCCAGTCACAAGACAGAACCAAGGGAGTCACACCCAAGGGAACACAAAGAGATTCACTCTCTAATGCAAATTTCTTTCAACAAACTTTCATCAACTTCATACAAACACTATACATGACCTTAAATAGGCAAATGCAAGGGGTAGGGGGAGGGGATATACATGAGATACAAGGGGAATGGGGTTGGGTGCGCATAGATCATGAAAGGGGAAAGAAGGGGGGGACAAGGGGACATTGTCTTCACCTACCTTCACCAACCTTTGAAATTCAAAGGGGAGGGGTAGGTGGCAGCCATATTTGGTCATTGACCAGCAGCCTTTTAATGCTCCCATGTGGTAAATGGGATGGGAAGAAGAAAAATCAACATTTTCTAGCCTAATACATCCAAAATATGGTGCGCCCCTAGCTTGGGCCCTTCTTGGGCCAAGTTGGCTCAAGTCCAACTAAGCCCATTCACAAGCCCATTCCACTCCAACCTAGATGGCCCATGTGGAAGGGAAGCTTAATGGGGCCTTAAGTGGCTTAAGATCCAAAATGAAGCTTAATGAAGCCTCATAGCCCAATATGACAATCAACCCTTAATGGACTCTAAAAGACTTACCCAATTGGCTTATTAAATGCCTTACAATAAGCCCAATATGAAAAACCCAAGTAGAATGTTCATTACAAGCCCAATCTCAATGCAAAAAGAGTCCAAATTGAAGCCACATTGTCCCTAATTTGAAGGGAAGCCGAAGTAGTCCACTTGGTGCTCCGCGTATGGCACCGTCGGTTCACCGACGTATCACTTGATCGTCCTGGTGTCCGCACCAGGCAGCCACCCACCCTCCTCATTAGAAGCTCTTCATGCTGGCAACTTCACGCGGCCAGCCACATCGGTCAGCAGGTGATGGCGGGCTTCAATCCACACAGGCGACGTCGGTAGTTGGCAGGCTAGCTTCAAGTCAATGAGGCTAGCAGCGGCCTTTTCACGCCGCAGCGGGCTCCCTCCCGCTTCTCCCTTGGTCGAATACGGGCCACATGCAACCGTCGCAACCCCCCTCATCCTCCTACGTCCTCCTTTGCGGCCAAGGCCTTCTGCACGGTAGGCGGGCCACTTCCGCACAACACGGCAGCAACGCGGGTCTTAAGGTGGGTGGACTTCCTCTTCATACGGCGGATGACGGGTTCCTTTCGGCGTCAACAACTGCCCACCTTCCTTCGCAGTGCACTCATTGCAGCATTTTTCAAGTAGGTGGCCAAGCTCCCTTCAACCCCCGACCCTACACACCAGCACATCTTCAACAAGAGCGGCCAAAGACCGCTATTCATGCAGGCCCCCATTCACACGCAAGAAAGAGAGAGAAGTACATTGAAGACTCGTGTTAGCCCAATAAAAGGGGCTCCGGTTGGCAAGAATGGAGGTTGGGTTGGTTGGGTTTTGGAGGGTTTTTGGTGGAGAGGTTCCGGTGGATAGTTTTTAAGGTTGAGTTGTTATTGTTTTAAGAGTGCCATTGGGTTCCGGTGGATAGTCTTTTCTGGTGGATAGTTTTGAGAGTTCTTTGTGTTTATGTTGTTTTTGGGGTGGTTTTCCTTTTGGGGAGAGAGTTCGGTGGGTGCTATTTTGAGTTCTTGAGAAAGTGTATTTGGGTTCTGTTCTTTGGAGTTTGGAGAAAGAGAGCTTTAGTTTTGGAGAGTTGGTTTTGTTTAGTTCCATTGGGTTACGTGGGAGAGTTTTTGAGAGCTCTATGGGGCTTTCTTTTGTTTCTTTTTGGGTGATATGCCATATTGAGAGGAAGTGAAAGGCGAAGCTCCCTGATGCGGGATGAATGAGGGACCCGACGCCAAATGATGCGAACCTTGGACTCTAAGTGACGACGCAACCATCGACACACAAACAATAGAGCTACCTCGGCTCGACACTAAGAGCTCCTTTGGGACATATGCCTTAAATAGAAATGAGAGCTCACTTGTCGTCCCAAGAGAGGGAAACGCGGATCTGCGCGATTGAGAAACCGGCAGAGTGAAGGGTGGTCAACTCACTTCCGTGCTCGGGTCGAGTCACGGGACGGGTTCACTCTCTTTCTCACAGCGGTCATTAAAATTGAATTAGCAAGCTAGAATTCTAAAGCCCTCATGCAATGGCATATAGTCATATACTAGGTAAGCAAATGCCAAGAAAGTAGAGACTGTTACCTCCACGCTCCGGGCATGGGGAAGATAACCCCGGCCAAAATCGTACTCCTGGTTAACAATTATCAATAATTATAGAATTAAACCCACTCCATGCAGGGAGGTAATAGGTAACATGTGGAACCCGAGAGGATTGAAATTGGGTTGACGGGCAGCATTTTGAACTGCTCCGTCAGTGCCGACAGGCTGCTACTTGTTGCTATCCGGACGGTGCGGGCTGACGGTTGTGGGGTCCACGACCTACTCGGACGGCCGACTGAGGCGGGGTTGGTCCTACTGCGAAGGGAAACCCTGGAGGGACGATCCCTGTGAGGCGGCTGCACTGGTTCGCCTTGTGGAAGGCGAGGCAGCCGGACTTGAGAGCCTTGCTGCTTGCTATCCATGGATCTGTGCTGCTGTTTCAAGCTTGCGCGACCCGGCAACAAAAAATTGCTGCGACCAGCTCCGACCTCGGAACGTCACAAAACTGGCACCGATGCAAAGCTAACTCGGAGAGCTTCAACCCTCTGGTGTTATAGGAATTTTGCTAGGGCCTTATTTTTCATGGGTGATTTTTTAACAGGAAAGGTTCCTGTCTCAAATCTGGCCGGGCAGACTAAGATCTGCCTGAGAAAGGGCGTTGACCGCAACTGAAACATCGGATCTGGGTGATAAGATTTTTATGGAAGCTAGAGGAAGAAGTAAGGAAGACGGGGTTAATTTTTTGTAATTTTTGGTGGAGGTTTGATATGGGAAATAGATTTTCTAGCAGAGATGGGTCGGATCTGGACTGCAGGGGCAGATCAGAGTTTTGGGAAATAGGAAAGTTTTTTTGAATGTGAAAAAATTCCTAAAATCACAAAAAAAATTATGGACGATGGCTTAGGTGGACAGAACTCCCAATTCAAATTTCAGATCATTCTGAAATCAAAAAGGGGGGCTCATGGGAGAAATGTTTGGTTGCTGGAACACAAGACTGCACAGGGGCAGATCTAGTGGGCTGTGGGAATCTAAATGGGAAAATAGGAAAACGAAGTGGGAAAAATCTAAAACTTTTTTTGGGACGTGGGATCAACCTTGGGAACTCACTCTCAAAGTTTCAGCCTCATCAGATCTACGAGCTGAGAGCAAAAATTCCGAATGTGGCTTGCTATCCTGAGTTGGACAGAACTCCGGCGACGGCGACTCGATGGCGGTGGCGGCGACGATGGCGAGCTTCACACTCTGATACAGGAGGTGTCACACCTCAGATTAGCAACCTTCACAGCTGCAAGGGGAGAGAGAGGAGAGAGAGAGGGGGCGGCCCTTGGCTCCTGGAACAAAAATTACTGAATTTCTTTGATTAATTGTGATGAAAATGGAAAATACAAGCCTTTTATATGAATTGGGAGCCCTAGGTAAATGACAAACCTTACCCTCAGATCTAGGGTTAAGGAGGGGTACCTTGGGAATACCAAAATCCATTTTTCCCCATGTGGTCAAAGCTAAATAAACAAATAAGCCTAATAGGGCCAAAACAAGGGGCGCCCTCCTCATGGGTCAATTTTGGCAACTTTAGGCCAAAGACCAACCAATTGGCCCATGACCCTTGACTAGCCTATGGGGCCTTCCAAGCTAGGAAGCACATGACAGAGAGAAAAGCCCAATTGGGCTTTAAGTGACCTCAAGGTCCAATATGAAGGCCTTAAGGTCCAATATGAACATAACCCCTTAATGGACTCTAAATGAACTTGACCCAATAGCTTATTAATAGCCTTACAAAGGAGTCCAAATGAAACCCAAACAAACACACATTACAAACCCATTAATACAATGCAATCAATACCAAATACACCCCAATAAATACTAAAAAAATACCAAGACTCAAGACGTAGACTCCAGACTGTCTCCAAGCAAAAGGGATGCCGGTGTAGCTCGAGTGGTGCTGCGCGTACGGTACCGTCGGTTCACCACTTCATGCTTCTGGCTTGCTCTGGTGTCCGCACCACTCCCCTTGTTATTTGTTGCAATATTGTGATTCCTTCATATTTTTTGTCATGCCCCATACTCTATACCGTCGAGGTATTGTCCGCTTTGGCCTACCGACCTCACGGTTTTATCCCTTTCTAACAGTGATTGGCTCCAGAATGGGGGACTTCCCGAGAGGTCACCCATCCTTGTACTACTCCCCATTAAGCACGCTTAACTTCGGAGTTCTTTATAAGAACTGAGCCGATACTTCAAAAGGCGCCTCGGTGATATAAAGTACAACTTAGCTATATTTGAGGGTGTTACAATCTACCCCTCTTATATAGGCGACGTCCTCGTCACTGGGCACATATAGCACACAATTAAACCCCCAGGCAGGTAGGATTCTAGAGGTGGCCCCTACAGGCTCAAGAGGTGGCTCCCACTATGTAGCACTTTGTCCCATTGCGGGTTCAAGAGGTGGCTCCCATAGTGTAGCACTTTACCCTGCATGGCACTTAGTTCTCACACTTCCGGCTGGGGTATGGCTCTGATACCATTCTGTCATGTCCCGTACTCTATACCGTCGAGGTATTGTCCGCACTTAGTTCTCACACTTCCGGCTGGGGTATGGCTCTGATACCATTCTGTCATGTCCCGTACTCTATACCGTCGAGGTATTGTCCGCTTTGGCCTACCGACCTCACGATTTTATCCCTTTTTAACAGTGATCGGCTCCAGAATGAGGGACTTCCCGGGCAGGTCACCCATCCCAGTACTACTCTCCATTAAGCACACTTAACTTCGGAGTTCTTTTCAAGAACTGAGCCGATACTTGAAAAGGCGCCTCGGTGATATAGAGTATAACTTAGCTATAACCGATAGCAGCGGAACGTGTCGTTCGGAACGCGGCAGTGATACAATCGTGAATAGTCAGAGCATACATAAGACACAAAAATTACAAACTATACAATGTGGGCCAATTTAACCTTTATTGATATTCAAATATTCGAATTACATACCTTGACTCAACTTACATAAGTAAAGAAAGGACTCACTATTATATTTTAATAAAAAGAAAAGACTCAAATACTTTATAAAGGGAAAAGACTCAAGGATAAGATAAGACTCAAGAAAACTAAAGACACCGACACGATTCTCCATAACGCTCATCACTCTTGCCCTTCCCCATCTGATGGACTATCTTCAATGTCGTTACCTGAAAAACGTTAAAGATAGGCAGGTGAGCGAAACACTCAGTAGGAATTACATCTCTCATCAAGCAGAATATAAGTGATTAACCAATTACTCATGTTCATGACAAATGAAATACAGGAACTAGGAAATCATGATGATCAATCTAACAGGACAGATGAATATTAAAGTCAAAGGCAGTTACGAGCTTAAGAGAAATAGGGATGAATTCCTATGCGGACTCAAGGACAAGCTATCAGAATATAACAAGGATAGATACGCGGATGAACATAACTTCAGAATTGGCCAGAATATATAGAGTTTCAATAAATATAGACAGAATTAAACATTCAAGTAGAATAACTAAATTATCAGAATAACTGAACAATAAAATATCAGAATAACAGAATTAACAGAATTTACAGAGTTTACAGAATAACAGATATAACAGAATAACAGAATATGACAGATGTACAGAGTTTGGTGCAATGTCACACACAGAAGTTTACCATGGTTTACAGAATTGGACTTCCATCCTACCTAGCACTGAAAAGTCGCGGACCCAGAGCCCATTAATATTTCAGAATCAGATTTGGCCAAATACAGAGTCAAAGGGTTATGTTCTCAAATTGATGACAAGAAGATTCCAAAAGGAGTAGAGTGTCAAGACTAACGGAAAACCAAAGTGACACGGATCGGATCCGAGGGTTTTAAGGTACAACCAGCTCGGCTGCCTTGAGGGAATCCAAGGCTAGCGGAGACTTACGGAGGTCTCAATGACTAACTTGCCAGTCCGAAGGAACGGAATGTCCAACGGAGGGCTCGTATGTCACCGAGAGTTGAGGTGTATACGTGAACCAATTATGAAACAAGGACTCCATCTACGGACGTGAGATGGGAGTGCCAGAAGACCCGCGGTAAAATCGGGAGAAAACAGTGAGAACATGAATGTGTTAATTATAGAATTCATGTCCATCCAATTCTATAATTAACTATAATTAAATAAACTTATATTATTTGATGCCCGTGAGTGGCGTCATTTATTAATTAGCATCCTCTTGGAGGGACGTTAATTTTATGATTTATAACTGAATTTATTTAACAAGAATTCACATTTATATCTATTTATCTGAATAATTTCAAAAACATGCATTTCAAGACACATTGATTGATTTAAAATAATTTACAGAAATAGAATATATGATAATTAGGAGAAAAATACAAGGATTCCAAATATATATTTTTTTATAATTTTTTGTTACATATTTTAATAATTATGGATTTTCAAAGATATGCATACATGATATATATATATATATATATATATATATATATATATATATATATATGTTAAACTGATGCCTATGAACAGTGGCATCCAATTGTATTTTGACGACCGTTTGTGGGTCGTTAATTCAAAAAGGTCCGATTTTCAACCCTCTCGTTTCTCGACGTAACTATGTCGGAATTGAGCCTATAATATACCGAAATAACGGGCTCGAAAAACTCTACCTAACCAGACGTTCAAAATAATTTTTCGTTGAGAGATGGGGGATCTTGAGATAGGGGGCACGAAAAATGGTGCAACCAATTTCACTACCTCGGTCTCCACCCCAATAGCACGCCCATAAATTTTCATGTCCAAAGGACACTCCGGCGCCCACGAACAAATTGTCAAAGTAAAAACTTATAACTAACATGTTACAGTAAAGTTCATGATTCGCCGAGTAACTCTATAATTTCATATATTAGTTAATCAATTTGTTAACTAGTTAATATTATTGTATAAACATATGAAAATTTAAAGAAAAATATGAAGATTCAAATCATATCCATTATATGATTTTTTTGATACGTGGGTTACATGGATAAATTTATTAAATCATGCATTAACTTTGTTAACCTCACGTGAAACTACAGAAAAACATAAAACATGCAGATTTAACTCATAGTTTGGCTTGATAGAGAGAACACCTACCTCGGTTGTCGATTGGATTGACAGATGATGAAAAGGCTATAGAACTCCGATACTCTGTTTCCAACAGAGACAGCAGTAGCAGAAAAGATCAGTTTGGACGAAATCAACAAGAAACGGCTTGGGTGAAACAATAAGAGCAACAACTCTTATTAATAACAGCAGCAGCAATAGCCCTCCGGGAAAATTAGAGAAAATTGTTGCAGAACGAAGGTGCAGCCGGAGGAAACGAAGTTTCTACTGCCTAAAACCCTATTGTAGTCGACGAGAGAAAAATTTCGTTTAATGGCTCGAAGGGTTGGTATTTATAGGGTTTTAGAGACCTCAAAAGGTTAGAGTTCGATTGGGAAGAGCATTCCTAATATCAATCTATTCGCATTAAAATTTCCATTACAATTCTTTCCGAAACACAACACTTCCTAATTTCAGTGAAATGGAAAAGACGACGTAGGTTGGGTCGCCCTTTTATAAATTGACGCCTATATCTAAAGTCTTTAATTGTTTAAATAACGCCTTCCCACAGGGCGTTAATTCATTAATTAACGCCTCCTATTATGCCTTTAATTTCATAAAACACGCCTTCATCTGGGGCGTGTTTATACTTCTATTAATATTTGATGACTTAAACAAAGTCGTTTGTTTTAACCGATTACGTTTTTAACGTTAATTTAAAGAGTAACAATCTTTAGGGATTTTTATCTTTTTTATTTGATGGGATATTGACATGAAATTTTATGGGTACACATTTTCCATTTTTCTCTATATTTCTATATAATCAATTTTATGAAATTCTTTTAATATAAAAAGCGGCACTATTCACTATTACTATTCACTAAATAAAATAACGACTTGTGATAAGTCGTTGGTTCTTTAAGTAACGCCCATGAACAAGGCGTTAATTCCATTTTTTGCACCTTTTAGTACCACCTACAAAAGACCTAAATTGCTTATATACTCATTCCTTTACCATTTACTCATCTTTAATGGATTAAATCTTGTTAATACACCTTATTCCTTCAACTAAAATATAATATAATAATATGAAATAATAAATTTTCTAAATTATTAATAAAAATCTAAATTAGCATTTTCTCCAAGATTTATTTATTATTAATGGAATACGATATGACTTTAAATGCCTACTTAAAATGACTCTATATTCCCAATCCCTTAGAATTTTAGGGTAGGGTCTATAAGATCCTCTTGTAATACCCATTTGGAAATCTCGGGGTTGTATACAAGGTCTGGCCCTGATTATCTATTGGTTTTAAATTTATTTAGACTTTCTGTTCCTTAAATTTACCCGGGTTGCTACATCCTCCCCCACTTAAAAGAATTTGGTCCCCAAATTCAATTTCCTATGCACATCATATGTTCATCTAATCCATATTCCTCAATTTAACAATCATGACTAGCAAATTGAACTAAGGGACTAAAGCTCAAGTTAAAGGAAAATACCTCCATCCATTCCTTGACCGGCAGGTGTGACTCTTATTGCTTGAAGTCGCCCTTGACGACGTTCCTTATTACCGTCCCTTGCCAGTTGAGGTTGATCTTTTGGAAGGGGACAGTCGGCTACCTTATGTTCTTGGCTTCCACAACGAAAACACGCTCCACTCTTCCAGTGACACTTCTTGGATTGATGACATTCATTCCCACAATGCTTGCACTTCTCTCCTTTAGGCTTCTTGTCACTTGGAACTCCATTCTCATTATTGGGCCTTTTGTTGCCATTATCTACCTTTTTCTTTTCCATTCTAGCCTTGACCTTGTCAGATAATTCCATGGCATCTTCCAATAGTTGAGCTCTTTTCACCATCTCTGCATAAGTTTGTATATCTAACGGCGCCAATTGGGGGATGTACTGGATCCTTAAACCATTCATAAACCTTTTTGCTTTCATCTTCCCCGTTGATATTAAGTGAGGTGCATATCTAGACAGCTGCGAGAATTGAGCCTCGTACTCGGCCACGGTCATGCTTCTCTGTTTGAGTGAAGCGAACTCTCCTGCCTTTTTCTCCCGAATTCTCTCCGAGAAATACTTCTCGTTAAAATGTTCTAAGAATTCCTCCCATGTAACCTCGTCATCTGGCAAGGTGGCTTCTACTGACTCCCACCATGCCCTTACATCCTTCTCAAGTTGAAACGTTGCTAAAAGGACATTATCTTGATCCGAGCATTGCATTACTCGGAAAATTCTTTCCATCTCCTTTGTCCAATCTTCTACTATATCAGGATCAGGAGTTCCACTAAATCTAGGGGGATTGAGGCTCCGGAACTCACGATGTAACTCTCCAGCTCCACGATTAGCTCCACCCTCGGCTACCCGCTGCAGAGCCTGAGTCAATCCTTGAACCAACCTTTGCATCTCACGCCATTGGGCACGCTCAGCGGCCATTATTTATCTATCTAGTTCCACAAGACAGAAACAATCTCATGTAAGATTATCAAGTCATTCTCGTGAAATTTTATTAAGCTATCATCATAAGCTAATCTTATTAGCATTTTAACTTCCATTTTTAGCTCTTAACCCAAGGTTCTACCCCATCTCACCGGGTACTTCTAAGATGACTGTCAAGGGAACTCGATCTAGGACTTAGACTTAATGACCTAGGACTTAGAAAGCCTAGGCTCTGATACCACAAACTGTCACGCCCCGAACCGATAGCAGCGGAACGTGTCGTTCGGAACGCGGCAGTGATACAGTCATGAATAGTCAAAGCATACATAAGACACAAAAATTACAAACTGTACAATGTGAGCCAATTTAACCTTTATTGATATTCAAATATTCGAATTACATACCTTGACTCAACTTACATAAGTAAAGAAAGGACTCACTATTACATTTTAATAAAAAGAAAAGACTCAAATACTTTATAAAGGGAAAAGACTCAAGGATAAGATAAGACTCAAGAAAACTAAAGACACCGACACGATTCTCCATAACGCTCATCACTCTTGCCCTTCCCCATCTGATGGACTATCTTCAATGTCGTTACCTGAAAAACGTTAAAGATAGGCAGGTGAGCGAAACGCTCAGTAGGAATTACATCTCTCATCAAGCAGAATATAAGTGATTAACCAATTACTCATGTTCATGACAAATGAAATGCAGGAACTAGGAAATCATGATGATCAATCTAACAGGACAGATGAATATTAAAGTCAAAGGCAGTTACGAGCTTAAGAGAAATAGGGATGAATTCCCATGCGGAGTCAAGGACAAGCTATCAGAATATAACAAGGATAGATACGCGGATGAACATAACTTCAGAATTGGCCAGAATATACAGAGTTTCAATAAATATAGGTAGAATTAAACATTCAAGCAGAATAACTAAATTATCAGAATAACTGAACAACAAAATATCAGAATAACAGAATTAACAGAATTTACAGAGTTTACAGAATAACATATATAACAGAATAATAGAATATGACAGATGTACAGAGTTTGGTGCAATGCCACACCCAGAAGTTTACCATGGTTTACAGAATTGGACTTCCGTCCTACCTGGCACTGAAAAGTCGCGGACCCAGAGCCCTTTAATATTTCAGAATCAGATTTGGCCAAATATAGAGTCAAAGGGTTATGTTCTCAAATTGATGACAAGAAGATTCCAAAAGGAGTAGAGTGTCAAGACTAACGGAAAACCAAAGTGACACGGATCGGATCCGAGGGTTTTAAGGTACAACCAGCTCGGCTGCCTTGAGGGAATCCAAGGCTAGCGGAGACTTACGGAGGTCTCAATGACTAACTTGCCAGTCCGAAGGAACGGAATGTCCAACGGAGGGCTCGTATGTCACCGAGAGTTGAGGTGTATACGTGAACCAATTATGAAATAGGGACTCCATCTACGGACGTGAGATGGGAGTGCCAGAAGACCCGCGGTATGGGTCAAAATCGGGAGAAAACGGTGAGAACATGAATGTGTTAATTATAGAATTCATGTCCATCCAATTCTATAATTAACTATAATTAAATAAACTTATATTATTTGATGCCCGTGAGTGGCGTCATTTATTAATTAGCATCCTCTTGGAGGGACGTTAATTTTGTGATTTATAACTGAATTTATTTAACAAGAATTCACATTTAAATCTATTTATCTGAATAATTTTAAAAACACGTATTTCAAGACACATTGATTTATTTAAAATAATTTACGAAAATAGAATATATGATAATTAGGATAAAAATACAAGGATTCCAAAAATATATTTTTTTATAATTTTCTGTTACATATTTTAATAATTATGGATTTTCAAAGATATGCATACATGATATATATATATATATATATATATATATATATATATATATATATGTTAAACGGACGCCTATGAACAGTGGTGTCCAATTGTATTTTGACGACCGTTTGTGGGTCGTTAATTCAAAAAGGTCCGATTTTCAACCCTCTCGTTTCTCGACGTAACTATGTCGGAATTGAGCCTATAATATACCGAAATGACGGGCTCGAAAAACTCTACCTAACCAGACGTTCAAAATAATTTTTCGTTGAGAGATGGCGGATCTTGAGATAGAGGGCACGAAAAATAGTGCAACCACTTTCACTACCTCGGTCTCCACCCCAATAGCACGCCCATAAATTTTCATGTCCAAATGACACTCCGGCGCCCACGAACAAATTGTCAAAGTAAAAACTTATAACTAACATGTTACAGTACAGTTCATGATTCGCCGAGTAACTCTATAATTTCATATATTAGTTAATCAATTTGTTAACTAGTTAATATTATTGTATAAACATATGAAAATTTAAAGAAAAATATGAAGATTCAAATCATATCCATTATATGATTTTTTTGATACGTGGGTTACATGGATAAATTTATTAAATCATGCATTAACTTTATTAACCTCACGTGAAACTACAGAAAAACATAAAACATGCAGATTTAACTCATAGTTTGGCTTGATAGAGAGAACACCTACCTCGGTTGTCGATTGGATTGACAGATGATGAAAAGGCTATAGAACTCCGATACTCTGTTTCTAACAGAGACAGCAGCAGCAGAAAAGATCAGTTTGGACGAAATCAACAAGAAACGGCTTGGGTGAAACAATAAGAGCAACGACTCTTATTAATAACAGCAGCAGCAATAGCCCTCCGGGAAAATTAGAGAAAATTGTTGCAGAACGAAGGTGTAGCATGAGGAAACGAAGTTTCTGCTGCCTAAAACCCTATTGTAGTCGACGAGAGAAAAATTTCGTTTAATGGCTCGAATGGTTGGTATTTATAGGGTTTTAGAGACCTCAAAAGGTTGGAGTTCGATTGGGAAGAGCATTCCTAATATCAATCTATTCGCATTAAAATTTTCATTACAATTCTTTCCGAAACACAACACTTCCTAATTTCAGTGAAATGGAAAAGACGACGTAGGTTGGGTCGCCCTTTTATAAATTGACGCCTATATCTAAAGTCTTTAATTGTTTAAATAACGCCTTCCCACAGGGCGTTACTTCATTAATTAACGCCTCCTATTATGCCTTTAATTTCATAAAACGCGCCTTCATCTGGGACGTGTTTATACTTCTATTAATATTTGACGACTTAAACAAAGTCGTTTGTTTTAACCGATTACGTTTTTAACGTTAATTTAAAGAGTAACAATCTTTAGGGATTTTTATCTTTTTTATTTGATGGGATATCGACATGAAATTTTATGGGTATACATTTTCCATTTTCTCTATTTTTCTATATAATCAGTTTTATGAAATTCTTTTAATATAAAAAGTGACACTATTCACTATTACTATTCACTAAATAAAATAACGACTTGTGATAAGTCGTTGGTTCTTTAAGTAACGCCCATGAACAAGGCGTTAATTCCATTTTTTGCACCTTTTAGTACCACCTACAAAAGACCTAAATTGCTTATATACTCATTCCTTTACCATTTACTCATCTTTAATGGATTAAATCTTGTTAATACACCTTATTCCTTCAACTAAAAATATAATATAATAAATATGAAATAATAAATTTTCTAAATTATTAATAAAAATCTAAATTAGCATTTTCTCCAAGATTTATTTATTATTAATGGAATACGATATGACTTTAAATGCCTACTTAAAATGACTCTATATTCCCAATCCCTTAGAATTTTAGGGTAGGGTCTATAAGATCCTCTTGTAAGGCCCATTTGGAAATCTCGGGGTTGTATACAAGGTCTGGCCCTGATTATCTATTGGTTTTAAATTTATTTAGACTTTCTATTCCTTAAATTTACCAGGGTTGCTACATCCTCCCCCACTTAAAAGAATTTGGTCCCCAAATTCAATTTCCTATGCACATCATATGTTCATCTAATCCATATTCCTCAATTTAACAATCATGACTAGCAAATTGAACTAAGGGACTAAAGCTCAAGTTAAAGGAAAATACCTCCATCCATTCCTTGACCGGCAGGTGTGACTCTTATTGCTTGAAGTCGCCCTTGACGACGTTCCTTATTACCGTCCCTTGCCAGTTGAGGTTGATCTTTTGGAAGGGGACAGTCGGCTACCTTATGTTCTTGGCTTCCACAACGAAAACACGCTCCACTCTTCCAGTGACACTTCTTGGATTGATGACATTCATTCCCACAATGCTTGCACTTCTCTCCTTTAGGCTTCTTGCCACTTGGAACTCCATTCTCATTATTGGGCCTTTTGTTGCCATTATCTACCTTTTTCTTTTCCATTCTAGCCTTGACCTTGTCAGATAATTCCATGGCATCTTCCAATAGTTGAGCTCTTTTCACCATCTCCGCATAAGTTTGTATATCTAACGGCACCAATTGGGGGATGTACTGGATCCTTAAACCATTCATAAACCTTTTTGCTTTCATCTTCCCCGTTGATATTAAGTGAGGTGCATATCTAGACAGCTGCGAGAATTGAGCCTCGTACTCGGCCACGGTCATGCTTCTCTGTTTGAGTGAAGCGAACTCTCCTGCCTTTTTCTCCGGAATTCTCTCCGAGAAATACTTCTCGTTAAAATGTTCTAAGAATTCCTCCCATGTAACCTCGTCATCTGGCAAGGTGGCTTCTACTGACTCCCACCATGCCCTTGCATCCTTCTCAAGTTGAAACGTTGCTAAAAGGACATTATCTTGATCCGAGCATTGCATTACTCGGAAAATTCTTTCCATCTCCTTTGTCCAATCTTCTGCTATATCAGGATCAGGAGTTCCACTAAATCTAGGGGGATTGAGGCTCCGGAACTCACGATGTAACTCTCCAGCTCCACGATTAGCTCCACCCTCGGCTACCCGCTAAAGAGCCTGAGTCAATCCTTGAACCGTCCTTTGCATCTCACGCCATTGGGCACGCTCAGCGGCCATTATTTATCTATCTAGTTCCACAAGACAGAAACAATCTCATGTAAGATTATCAAGTCATTCTCGTGAAATTTTATTAAGCTATGATCATAAGCGAATCTTATTAGCATTTTAACTTCCATTTTTAGCTCTTAACCCAAGGTTCTACCCCATCTCACCGGGTACTTCTAAGATGACTGTCAAGGGAACTCGATCTAGGACTTAGACTTAATGACCTAGGACTTAGAAAGCCTAGGCTCTGATACCACAAACTGTCACGACCCGAACCGATAGCAGCGGAACGTGTCGTTCGGAACGCGGCAGTGATACAGTCATGAATAGTCAAAGCATACATAAGACACAAAAATTACAAACTGTACAATGTGGGCCAATTTAACCTTTATTGATATTCAAATATTCGAATTACATACCTTGACTCAACTTACATAAGTAAAGAAAGGACTCACTATTACATTTTAATAAAAAGAAAAGACTCAAATACTTTATAAAGGGAAAAGACTCAAGGATAAGATAGGACTCAAGAAAACTAAAGACTGGTGCAGAAGCACTGGGAGGGGCGGGACATTTCCGTTGCACTGGAAAGGATGTTCTCGTCTCCGCAGCTTGAAGGACCACCATTGATCTCCGGAATACCAGAGAATATTATCACTCTTGCCAATGTTCCAAACTATCCTCGTCCTCGCCAGAAGGACCCTGTCATCGACGGATCTTCATCCGTCCTCAACATTACCATCGACGGATCATTAGCCGCCATCTTCTCCATCCACTCGTCTCAGCCTTTGATGATATCTTCTTCCTGGGCCAGACAGTTGTCTGAAGATCTTCCCAGGTCCCCTTCTTTGCTTACATACCTACGCGGGTTTCTTAACCCGCGCCAGGCTTTCAATCATGATATGCTCTACGAGCCTCCCAATCCTCTAGTCATAACCACTTTTCTCTCTCCTCCGATCTCTTTTCGCTGTTTTATCATAAAAAATGAAAATGAAAAAAAAACGTCAATTTTCAAACTCCCCAACAACACATCCTCGTTGAGGAAACCTCCTACATCTCCCACGGGTGCGTACCGCCCTGCGGACCACCCGTCCAAGGTCCGATGAGCGACCTTTTCTACCCCTCCTCTGAGGGGTCTTCTCCTGTACATTCTACACCATCCCCTTCGTCTTCCTCTTCTTCTGTAAATATTGTCAGTCAATCTAGGAATGATAGACCAAGGGTAGTACTTAGGAAGAAATCCAAGGGTAGGCAGATCCCTCGTCAATTCCTTCTGGATTTGGCCGCCAGGTGTTAGGCCCTTCTTGCCATCCCCCAGTTGTTAGAAAATCCCATCCAGCTACCGGAAATAAAATGTGAGGGCGACTGTGCATTTGATGAAGGATATGGAGTCTACGAGATCACGGATGAAGAATGCCTCACTGAAGATGAGGGTGAAGAATATGAGGATGCGGCAAGCGCATACGCAAGTGGAATGAGGAGATTCGACGAGCCGTCAACCGCCGTAGAAGAATCCACCAAAGAAGTCAACTTGGGAACTGAGGAAGACCCTAGGATCATCCTCATAAGTGACAACCTACCACCCTCTGAAGAAGAGGTATTAATTGAGGTTCTCAAGGAATATAAGGACACGTTTGCAAAGAGCTATGAGCATATGCCGGGTCTAGATTCAACCCTGGTCGATCACCGTTTAACCTTAAAACCAAGGTCCGTCTCGGTAAAACAAAGGTTAAGGCGTTTCCACCCTCAAATGGCTTTGAAAATGAAAGAAGAGGTCGATAAGCTCCACAAAGCCAGGTTCATTAGAGTCGTTCTTTATCCTCAATGGGTGGCGAACATTGTCCCGGTCATGAAAAAATATGAGAAAGTCAGGATTTGCATCGACTTCCGGGACCTTAACCGCGCGTGTCCAAAAGATGATTTTCCCTTACCTCACATTGATGTGTTGATTGATAACACGGCAGGCTACGAAACCCTCTCATTCATGGATGGATTTTCAGGATACAATCAAATTCGTTTGACAGAAGAGGATCAGGAAAAGACGTCATTCACTATCTCTTGGGGAACATATTGTTACGTGGTCATGCCGTTTGGATTAAAGAATACTGGAGCTACTTACCAAAGAGCGATGATGGCCATATTTCATGACATGATGCACATATATCTGGAAGTGTATGTGGATGACTTGTTGGTGAAATCAACGACCATGATGGAACATCCAGAAGTTTTGGCTAAGGTCTTGCAGAGGTCAAGGGAGTTCCAATTGAAAATGAACCCGAAAAATTATGTGTTTGGTGTATCATCGGGTAAATTGCTGGGGTTCATTATGAGTAAAAGAGGGATCGAGATAGATCCCGACAAAGCCAAGGCTATCAGGGATATGCCGCCTCCCAAGAATTTGAGGGAAGTCCGAGGTTTAATCGGGAGGTTGCAGTTTATTCGTCGGTTTGTGTCCCAACATTCACAAAGGTGTAGACCTCTCTACGAGTTGACCAAGCCAGGAGTAGAATTCCACTAGAATTCTAAATGTCAGAAAGCTTTTGAAGGGTTGAAGGAATATCTGGCTAGTCCACCCGTTCTCATTCCACCTAAACAGAAAAACCTCTGATCCTTTACGTCTCAGTCTTGGATGACTCCGTGGGAGCCGTCCTCGCACAAGCTGATGAAGAAGGCAAGGAACGGGCAACCTATTACTTATCCAAACTTCTCAATCCCTGTGAGCAGAAGTACACCATCATGGAGAAAACCTATGTTGCCCTCGTTTGGGTAGTGCAGAAATTGAAGCACTACTTCTTGGCTCATGAGGTCCATTTGATTGCTCGAATGAATCCTATCAAATTCCTTCTGGAGAAATCCGTCCTTACGGATAGGCTAGCACACTGGCAAAGTTTTCTCTCTCAGTTCGACATCACCTACATCCAGCAAAAGACGATTAAAGGCTATGCCATAGCTGAGCATCTCGCTCACCATCCTCTTCCCAAGTTCGATCCCGTCCAATCAGAGTTTCCAGATGAGGAACTAATGTCCGTCAACCAATCAGAGGAGCCAATGTGGACGCTATATTTTGATGGAGCTCTGAATTCTCAAGGGAGAGGAATCGGCATCGCCCTACTGTCGCCTGAAGGCCTCACATTCCCATTGGCATACCAACTCAAATTTCCAGTCACCAACAATATAGCTGAATATGAAGCCCTTCTAGCTGGCCTAGAACTCGCCCATTCTTTTCGTATCACTGAGTTGCGAGTCGTAGGTGATAGTCAACTCATCCTTCGTCAGGTGCTCACTAAATATCGCACTCGCGATCCCAAACTCAAGCCATACCAAAAACTCACTGCTGCCTTTGCCAAACTGTTCACAAAACTGATCTTTGTTCATGTCCCTCGTCATCAGAATATTCTCGCCGATGCCCTCGCCTCGTTGGCATCATCCATAAGGTTCCCTCTAAGAAGATGGTTTAAGTCCATTTCCATCTACAAACTTCACGCCTCTGCAATCGATGATGCTTCCTACGTAAATATCAAAGACAGGATAGCAAGAAAGATCATACAGGAAGATATCCTTGAGAAGAGGGAGATCATGTTGGCAGAGGCCGAAGAAGAACTGGCTGATGAAGAGAAACCATGGTTCTATGAAATCGTCAAATACTGCCAAGATCAGTCTTATCCTGAAGGGGCCACCACAGAGGACAAGAAAGTCATAAGAAGGGTGGCTCAGAAATACACATTGGTTGGAGGTCTACTCTATAGGAGGAGCCTTACTGGTATTCTGTTAAGATGTCTTGGTGACGATGAGGTTTGGAAATGTGTAGAGGAGATGCACTCGGGTGTGTGCGGTGGCCACGTGAATAGTCAGATGCTCGCCAAAAAGATCATTCGGCAAGGCTTTTACTGGCCCACTATGGAAGAGGATTGTGCTGTCTATGTCCGTAGGTGTGTCAAGTGTCAACTTCACGCCGATAAAATCCATTCACCATCTTCCTCACTTCATCCAATATCCTCCCCATGGCCTTTCTCCATGTGGACATTCGACATCATTGGTCCCCTAGGTGATCTCAATTCCCTCACCAAGCAGAAATCTTTTATCCTTACTGCGACGGAATACTTCACCAAATGGGAAGAAGCCGAAGCTTACGCGGAAATCAAGGCGTCAACAGTCTGCAAGTTCATCATGAAGAACATCCTCGCCAGATTCGGCGTCCCAAGCACGATCGTCACCGACAATGGGCCACAGTTCATTTCTCAGGACCTACAGGACCTCTGTAAAAGGTACGCAATTGCATTGCATCATTCATCGCCTTATTACCCACAAGGTAACGGCCAAGCGGAGGCCACCAATAAAACATTTCTCAAAATCATCAAAAAAACCTGCGAGTCTAGTAAGTTTTCAGACTGGCCAGAAAAACTTATTGAAGCCCTATGGGCCTATCGCACTTCAATCCGTACCCCCACCGGGCAGACTCCATTTGCCCTTACTTATGGTATGGAAGCGGTAGTCCCGTACGAGACTCTGATCCCTTCTCTCAGGGTACAATTGGACGAGGAATTTCCCCTCGACGATCGTCGTAATTCACTCCTCGCCCAGTTGGAACTCTTGGATGAGAAGCGGCTGGCCGCTACCGAACACGCGCGTGTGTATCAAAATAGACTCGCTCGCTTTTACCAAAAGAAAGTCGTTGAGAGAAAATTCAAAGTCGGTGAGATGGTCGTAAAAAGAATTTTTGTCAAACCTGGAGGGCCGCGTTCTAAGCTCCAACCCAATTGGGAAGGACCATTTGTAATTCAAGCCGTGTACCCTGGCAACGCCTACAAGCTAATCAACGCCGAAGGGACCGAGTTATCCCACCCTTGGAATGGGCTTTATCTTAAGAAATACTACCCTTAGCACAAAACAAAAAAAAAATGATAATGAAAAGATAAAAAACATCAAAAATAAAGAAATATTGAAAACCACTAAAAATATAGAAAATTCAAAATGCCGATGCTTGGCAGTCACCATGTAGTTGAGTCCCTGCATCTAACCTTCATGTTAGGATAGGGCCCATTAAGACTTGGTAGGCACCGGGTCTTGATTTTCCAGAACCGTGGAGATCCCTGTCCGGCCACGTCGGCCTATGCTCGCTCGAAGGAAGCTAACATGTGCTCACTTATGTATTTTATTCAAAAAAGTCGGTAGCATCACCTACGGTGGGCCCCACCCAGAAGATCTCCGGAAGCTGTAATCTTTATTCTTTTCTCTTCGACCAAATGAGACAGTCGGTGCCCTTAAAACGCTGAGCATGAGAAGCCGAAACTCAAACCCCAAAGGCAAGAGTAGGATCCATTTCCTCGAGCATTGATCAGAGCACGAGAAGTGGGCAGAGTCCCCGCAGGTATACAAAAAGGGAGCCCACAAATGTCAAACGACTATATCTCCCTCACAAAAAGAAATACAAAATCAAAATCAAGAGAAAAGCCTGGTCGTGACCGTGCCTGTTGCGATAAACGGAACCCCTCAAAGCAAAAGTCTGAATCCACAAAAGGGGCCGTGGAATGTAAATGCTCGAGATTTGGTCCGAAGTTGTCCGAAAGGAAAGAGTTAATGGGCCCTTATTCGCTCGCCGGGTTAACGGTTTTGCCGATCCTCTCAGGAGGTTTATCCCCCACGCTCTTCCTTCTTCCTCTAAAGATGAAGGTTCGATGGAGTTTCTAAAGGGTGAAAACTGCCCAGGGTCTGCGACCTTATTTTAATATACACAGATGGTTGCCTACTTTGAAAAGTAAAAGCTATCGCTGCGAAGGAGTCTCCGTGTTTCTGGCTGGTCAAGACCCCTGTTTACCGCCTTGATGTCTTCTTCTTTAACCTCGGGCTTAGGCCAATGCAAGCGCGTCACCTATGGGTGCAACGGCGTCTGATTCCGGGTCAGCGTCGCGTGGTTGGTCGTTGGGGTTCCAGGGTGTTCCATCACATACCATCTAGAGTTGTGAGGAAACAGAACCGGGTCGGGCAAATCATTTACCTCAAACACCTTTTGGGTGAATCCCTGTGGTCGGAAGCGACTGGGAGCCTAAGCATGGCATGACGGTATTGTCATCAGGGTAAGTCTTAGCCGGCGGGATCATCATTCGAGGGGTCTAGAGGCCCAAATCAACCTAGATGTGCACTTAGGATACCTAGGAGGTTAGTAAGAAACCTCTGTCTCACGTAGGTTAGGTGCCATTTGGGTGCTTGCCAGGCGTTAGCAAAAAAAAAATTGAAATGATAAAAACAACAAAAAATAGAAAAGAGAAAATGTACATATTTGCAAACAAAAAATCTTTTTTATGATAAAACAAATAAAAAAATGCCAAATATAAAAAAAGAAAACAAATCAATTTTACATGATTGCATTTGTGTGCAGCATCTCACTTTTAATACCGCTTGCATTCGTGTGCTTGCCTGTCGCATTTATCATCACCGCATCTTTCCCTTGCCTTCGTTAAATAAAGGCTTGGCCCCTTGACCAGTTATCAAGAACAGTCACAGTGACCATTTGCTTATTGAGCAAGGGGCCAAGTCAGAACAGAAATTCTAATTTGTTTGTTTTAGTGATGTGTGCAGGGAATCAAGCAACAGAAGCAAAGGTGAAAATCAAACAAACCGAACCTTATATTTTATTCCAAAAATAAAAAAAATTTACATCAAGTTCTGCCCTCTCTCTCTGCATTACTCGTCCCACTACTCTCCGGGCAAAACGCTCTCAAAGGCGCTACCCAACTACGAAAAGCGGTACTCCTACCGCTCTGTACTCCCCTTCCTATTCCCACATCTCGGCGTAGATCCACGGAAGCAGCAGAGAAGCTACCAACACGAAAGCCACGCTCTCGTGCTCTTCGGTAGTGCTCCTCACCATCTCTCAGTCACTGTTCAGCAAGACCAAGGCTGATTTGGAGTTCGAATAGTTGGGCCTCCATGGCCCTTCGTTTCTCCCTTTCAGTCAATCTGTTGGCTCTTTCTCTCTCTGCGTCTCTTTCTCTCACTGCCCGTTCTCTCTCACGGTCTTCCCTCTCCAACTGGAGAGTGATCCTCAGTTCTACGGCATCCCTAGAGGAGTCGTCATCAGGATGACGCCGCAGTTCCTTCTCCAGTTCTGCTATCCTAGCCTCCCTCTGCGCAGCTTGGGCAAGCGCTTCTTCCGTCTCCTTTTCCTGCCAAGTGTACCATCTCAGATACGCGATAAGGTGTAAACAAAGAGAACTCAACACTGAAACTTTTACCTGTATACAGAGCATCCCTTCTGCCTCCGCAGCACGCTGCGTGGCGTGAGCAAGTTCCTCATGAAGCAAGTCAAGTTCTGAGGTGGGAATCCACAAGCTAGAAGAGGCACCACCTACTCCCATCGCTGGGGAAGCCGCGCCAATCTGGGCATGCTACGACCGCGTGAATTAGCAGCCAACATTTGGAATCTGGGGTTTTAATTAGGAACGCATTGTACACCTACCAAGGCACTCGTAGCTCCGCGGGCATCGCCCAACTGTTACTCCATCTCTGCCAAGCGAGTTCATAAATTTGCTATCATGGCATCCCGGACATCCTGCAGCCTTACGAGTCAGCATTTTTACCAGAAAACCAAGAAAAGGAGAAAGAAGAAAAGAGAAAAGGGGAAACCTACCTCCACAAGTCCCCAGGGTTGGAGCCGCTCTGCGTACTTTGTCCTATATAGACGCAAGTAGTCCTCGCTATCCCGCGCATGTGATTCTACAATCGTGCCATCCCGTTGCCAGTCCTCATACTGTTCAGGGAACCTCACGCGCCAGTCAATGCAGGTCGCCGGTCCTCGCGTCTTTCTCCCGACACGAGGTGACGCAGCCGTATCCACCCATTCCTGAGCCAGTCCTAAAGTCCTCATAACCAATCGTATCCGAAGCGGCTTGATTTCATTCAGACAGTGCATCCACAGTTCCCGTCCAAACTGGGCACGACTTGCTAGAACCCACGGCTGGTCGACATTGACCATGTCTGAGTAGGGTCTCCAGTTTTCCATCGCTGCAGGGAACTCCTGTAGCTCCCGCCTTAGCACCATCAGTTGATAGGTTAGGGGTGCCGCACTCATGATGGGTTCCCATCGCCTGGCTAGCGGCACCATCGCGGGTCGCCAATGCCGAGCTCTCCCCATGGGGAGGTAATAATAGCTCCACAGTTGCTCAGCGCAGGTCATCAGTACCTTGCAAAAATACAAAAAAAATATACAAAACAAGCAAAACCAAAAATACATGGATAAATGGTGTAAAACCACTCACAGCCATCTCACGATCCGCTTCTTGGAACATGCCTGCAAACAAGTGCACCAGCATGGCAGCTCCCCAGGCGTAGTATCCTACTCTTTCAAGGTCTGCTAGCAGCTCCAGGAAGCGACATTGGATACCGTCCCCTTTCGAGCTCAGTACCAATCTCCCCAAAAGGAAGAGGAGAAATCTTCTCAAATCTATGTTGCATCTTTCCCAGTTGCCGAAATCTGAGCAGTACACGGCACGGCATCCTATTTCCATTCTTTCCATGAACTCTTCTGAGGATTCGTCGTCCCGCCGACGAGTGTCGGTGAGCCCTAATGCATCCATGAGGGACGCCCTAGCTACCGACCTGTTTTTCCGACCATCTAGGTCCAAACCCAGTAGCTTCCGAGCACCTTCTCGGTAATCCGCATAAGTGACCCCGGTCACTGCCTCGCCCTCCACCTTCAGGCTTGTGATCCGGACCACGTCCTCCAAGCTGGGCACCATGTGCCCCCAGGGCACCAGGAATGCCCTACTCACTGGGTCCCATCTCTCACACAAGGCTTGGATCAGGACCAGGTCGAGCTGGATCGGCTTGATCCGAAGAAAGGTGCCAAAACCCATCACGTCTAGCCTGGCCTTCTGAAAATCTGGGAGACCTCGGTATGCTGCTCAGTTCTGCAAATTTGGGCTCTGTCCTCTCTGACGGCCTCCATCTGATGCGTTACTTGATCCTGACGGTCTGGACCTCGACCGTTACGTTGTCTGCTGCTGAGATTGTGCTATTCCTTTCTGCCTCTGTTTTAGACCTGGAGGTCTTACACGCTGTCCATTCTATTCCTCCTGTCCATCATTTCATCCACACATTTCATCCATACATGTCCACATGCATTTCCTACATTACCAATCACATATTCACACATTTGTTCCTGCATTCATCACATACACACATCCGTTCACACATTCACAAGAACAGTCAAAAGACCAAAAAGAAATTCTCATTCCATTTTCATCATAAGTTATGTACAAGTAATAACAAAAAAAAAAGTGCATCACTCTGCCGGCTTATCCGCCGGGCCGCCATCATCATCTCCGCCCTCGGGTCTCCGCACGGGTGGCCCTATGGAGGCGCTCTCCTCCTGCTGTCCTCTCTCCGCCCTCTCATTCCTCCACTGGCCACAGGAGCTAGCGAGGAAGTCCCCTATCTAGCCGCTCGGGGCAACGCTCCTTCGTGCCCCACTCTGGGAGGCACTCCGCTCCGGTCCCCGGCCCATCATCCTGACTGTGCGCTCCATCATCCGTAGCTCGATCTTCAGCTCGAAGATCTGACGCCGCGTGTCCCGGGCCTCGGTCCAGTAGCGATCCAAGTCTGCGGTCCCAGTCCGGAGTCGCTCCACCTCGGCTTGTGACCGAGTCAGCTCTGCCCGGAGTCGCTCTGCCTCCGTCCTAGCCGATTTTTCCTCGGCCGCTGCTGTGGCTAGCTCTCTCGCCTATAGATTGCATTTCATATAGTTAGTTGCATAAGCATTTTTAATTCGCATAAACAAAAGCATTTAAGTCAAAGCATTTAGCATCCTACCTGCTCCGCGAGGGTGGCCTCCGCCTCCTCGGCCCGGGCAACCGCTCGGGCGAACTCGGCGTCACGCTCGTCCCTGCCTCTCGCAGGCTGTGAGGAAGATGATGGGGCATCCGGTCCGGCTCTTTGGGCTCCCTCGGCCCGCTGCATTTAGAAGTCATAGTTAGTCATTATAATCATCATCATAATCATTTTAATCATTTTAAGTTTGGGAATTTTACCAGAAGCTCCAAAGCGGTCCGGTACTCGTCCCGCTACTGGACGGTGGCGTGAAGAAGCCCCTCGAGCTCGGCTATCCTTCCCTCGGGGTCTAGCTGCATTTAGAAGCATGAGTCATTGCATATTAGTATATAGCATTGTGTCATATAGAAAGAGTTTAGGGTTTAGAAGTTGCATACCGGTTGTCGGGTACCTCGATACACCCAGTCCCCGTACAGTCGAGCGAAGGCTTTCAAGTACGCCTCGTCGCTCTCGTCCCGCTCCTTCACTGCTCTCCCCCGCTTGTTCCAATCGTGGACGAACTTCGCCTTCCGGGCGCACCAATCTATATCGCCGCTAATTCCCTTCGCTGACTTGCCCGGGCGCTCGTCACTGCGGCGTGGAAAGGTCACCTCGGGCTGGTGTAGTCCCCGAGTTTGCAAGATCAACCGGTAGTGGAGTGGCTCGATGATATGGATGCAGTGCAACCATATGTCTCATCCCCGGTACAAGAGGGCTGCCTCCACCCATGGCTGACCCTCGTAACTCTCACCTCTGTACGAGGTCCATCTCACCTGAAAGCATATTAGTCTATTCATCAAATCAACATTTAGAAGCATATAAAAGCATATAGAGCATTTAGAAAGCATTTGTGAGTTCGGGCTTACCGCCGTATGCGGGAAGGAATCCAAATCATCTTGGATAGCCCAGGTCAATCTGATGATCGACCCTGGGTCCCTCGCGACCACCCATCGCCTCGCGACCGGGATGCGGCCGGCGTGGAGTAGTGTGCCTCTCCCGATGCCCAGGAGGTATGTGTAGCTCTAGATCTGCATTTAGAAGTCAAGTCAGTCAACTGCATAATCATTTTCATAAGCATAATCATAATCATATAGAAGGCATGTAAATTGCATTTACCTCTAGAAAAGGCGAGAAGCCGCCCAGCATCGTCTGTCGGTCCGTCGTGCTGAGGGACTCGAACAAGAAGGCCAAGACTGCCGCTTCCCAGGCGTATTTCCCAACTCTGCCCAAATCCTGGATCATCGGTAGCAGCCTGCAGCTGATGACATCTGCCCGAGTCGCGAACAGGAGCTTCCCGAACAGTAGCATAAGGAAGCGCCTCAGGACTCGATCTCCCTCCGGTCCCGCCTCTGCCGCCACTCGTGGGCGCACCTGGTCAATCACTCTGCCCAGATGCTCCTCTGGTAGCTCTCCCACGGCTATCACTGCTCCCCTCAGTCCTAGGCTCTCCTACAGTACTGATCTCGAGAGCTGGGATGACGTCTGCCCCGGTCTGATCAAGTCTAGCCCCAGCAGCTCCTGGGCCATCTCTCGGTAGTCTCGGTATGTCCATCCTGTCACTGCAGCTCCGTGCACTCTCAGTCCGGTGATCCTCGCTATGTCTTCCAACGTCGGGATCATGTGACCCCACGGAAAGATGAACGCCCTGCTGACTGGATCCCATCGCTCGCGTAAAGCGTATAGCAGTGGCGTATCCATCCGGATCACCTTTATGCTCAGCACCTCGGCGAACCCCATGCCGGCTAACCTCTCTCTCTGGTAATCGGGCAGTGCCTGGTACACCGCCCGGATCTGAAGCCAAGAGATCCTCGTCCGTCTCTTTCCCTGCATTCATTTAGAGCATAAGTTAGTCAATTGCATCATAGAATTATTGAAAATGAAAAAACAAAACAAAAAATTGAATAATTGAAAACATAAAAAATAAGTTCTGGCCTCTGGTGGTTATAACGGCCCTGGGATGGGGCGTTACTTGTCTCTAACGCATCAAGGGTGGCGCGTTAGGCTTGTGACGGTCCTCGGAAGGACCGTCACATTCTCTGCTAGAGGGCGTTTTTTCCCTTGCATTCCGTGGCTTTCCCACTCTGGCCAAAAGGCCTACAATGGATCCTAATGGGTTCATAGACCCATCTTCTACCCCCCATTCACACATGCATGCACATAAAAACACAAAAAAAAAACTAAAATTTTGGAAAATGGGGTGGGCGGCCTACCTCTCGGTCTTGGCCCCTCTTCCTCTTCTTCTCCTGTTCCTTGGGTTCTACCTCGTCCAGGGGAACCTCCCCTTGATCCTCCTCGGCCGTGGGAACATCCTCCTCCACCCTTGGCTCTCTCCTCGCCCTAGTTTCTTCCTCCATGGGCGGGACAGTCTCTCGCTCTATCCGACGGTGAAGGTGGCGAATCGCCTTCTTCTTCATCCCTCTCTCCCTCTTCTTCGGTGGCTGGGAACCCTCGTCGCCGGCCATCTGGGTGGTGGTCGCCGGTGGTCTCCTCGGTTGGTTTTTTTTTGGGAGCGCTTTGGCGTTTGAGGCTTGAATGAATGTTGAATGAAGATTGTGACCGTTCGGTTTGTTTTTTTGAACGCTCAGGAAACATGACGGTCTGTCGTCCGACCGTTACAGTCTCTGACGTGTACTCCTGAGACCGTTACATGGATTTGAACTGTTTTATTGAAGAATGTGAACCGCCTAGTCTCTAACAGCCCTTCACTGATCCGTTACTTTATGTAACGCCCTCTCCACAGACCGTTACAGCTTGCAAGTTTCTTGATGAATAAATTGGTCTATTTAATGCTTGAATGATCACATTTTTTGCCATGCTATATATTATTGATGCTTCTCATACGTACAAATGGTTATGCCCTGTTTCATGCTCATATTTATTGTTGGCTAACCTTTTCCCTCATGAATGAAGTTATGAACAACATCATGCTTTGCCGGTCGTCAGGCAGGTAAGTCAGGTATTTTATCTCGCTCCCTTATCCTTTAATGCATTACTATATGATATCTATGATATATTACCTCGAGAACCGGCTAGTCATTCATGTGTTCTGGGATCTGATGTTCCCCTTAAACAAAAATGATGATGATCTAAGTACACATGTTTGATCGTTGGATAGGCCGTTAGGTTGGAAAAATTTGGGGACGATGGTTCTGTCTTGCACGCCGTGGTTGCAGATGGTGTCCTGACCCTGATTTCTCCGGTCTAGCAATATTATTCTCGAGTATCTTGTTATTTTATCTTTCTTTGCATTCGTTTTAATGATTTCTTTTTCTTTAGCCCAGCATACATCATACGTATTCTTTAAGCATTCAAGATCTTCATCTGTTCGAGGTATCTCAATGATGGTGAATAGCTGTGTTCTTGATCTCCAATAAGGAGAGACATTCCACTCTGAATTCGAAGGTTTCCTTCAATCTGTCGCTTGATCTGGTTGGCTGAAGATTCCTATCTGGAGTTTAGTCAGTTCTCTTTCCTTTCCGTTGCCTCCGGCGACTAGCCGTGTTTCCTTTCCTTAGTTGTTAGTTTCTCCAGACTTGCATCATTTGGTTAGCTATTTCCTTGTGATCAGTTCAAAGTTTTCCAGAAAATTCCTATCGCTTGTTGGTAAAGAACGGGTGTCGTTTACCTTAACGCCCGCTTTTTGGTCCACTCCGCTTCATTTCTGCTTCATCTCCATGTTCCATTTCGCTTTCGCTTCACCTCCGCTTGCTCCCCTGCAAAGAGGACATTAAGGAGGGGCATCTATTGACACCCGTTTTATGACCGATAAGTCGGGTCATCTCCTTGTTTACTCTATGTGATGCTCCAAGTTATTCATTCCTTCATTGAGTCTCCTTCATCAGTTTGAAGTTTATTTCATGGGTCTTAGCTCCTTGGTTGAGTATGGTTCTGCGATTTCTTGATTGGATGAAGCTTAGCAAGATCTTATCATTTTGATCCTCATTGTTTCTAACGATCTTCACCTGGGGCGTTATGTTAATCTAATGCATTGTCCCTGGACCGTTACATCTTGAAGAGTCCTACGACTTAAGGGCTTTATTTCAATCCTTATCCTTTGGCCTATCCATTGAGTATAACGGTCTGTCGTGCAGCCGTTACTTTTCTCTAACACGTCCAGCCATGGCCGTTACTTTCATTCAAGAGTCCTATTATTTTGATCTTCTTCCGTTGATCTTATCTCTTTTGAGATAAGGTTGAATGTGACGGTATCCCTCTAACGCGTTATTTCCCTCTGACGGTCTGTCGAGCAACCGTTACATCCAACAGAGAGTCTTGCCAGTTCAGGCCTTTTCTCTGCTACTCCGTGGTCGAGATAAGAGTTTGATCTTGTGATTTCTCTTCCAAATCTGATCCTCAGAGCCTTCTGTTTGTTTCTATGGACTCTTGGTGATATTATCTTCGAGATTTTGCTAAGAAGTTATCCTCTTTTCTTGCTGGATTATCCTCTGTTCGACCAGAGATTGAGGGCCTATAAATAGAACCCTTAACTTCATGGCCCGAGAGAGGAAGATATGGAGTTTATGTCAAAGTGCTGCCGCATCTTGGAGCCACATCCAACCAAGGAGAATTGTTCCTCAAGTCCATCTGCTTCACGGTGAAGGGAGTATTCGTTTCATTGTGTTTGAGTCTCCATCATTGTCACACTTGTGTTCTTCCTTCCTCCTTCTCAAAGCATTGTCCCACTTCCTTATTCCACGTTCTTCATCTGTTTTCATCATCGAAACATCTTCCCATCTTTTAAAATGCCCAGAGGGGTTAAAAAACCAAAACTTTCCCGGTACTTCCCTTTCCTTTTGAATGATCTTAATTTCTTTAAGAATTGAAACTACGCTTGTTTAAAGGGCTGATCTGGGTTTGTTTTCTTGTGTTTCACGTTCCTTGGCAGGTTTCCAGGTTCATCAAACGAGGCCCAAGTCTTCTGGCCGACTGGAAGATTTGGAGTTCAAAGAATTCATAAGCTATTTCTGCAGGTGCTCTGACGGTCTTGAGAAGACGCGTCAGGTTCATATAACGGTTCATCTGGCGACCGTCACAATCCTGTGACGCACAGGGTCTGGACCGTTACATTCAGCTGATCTGCAGATTTCACTGGTTTCTCTCTCCCGTGGGCGGGTGCTTCATCCACCTATTTCCAAGGTATTTTCAAGTCTTTGACTTGTGTTTACTTTGGTGGCGATCACGTTCTTTCCTTAGTATTGGGCATTGGTTTCTCTCTCATATCTCTTATTTCCTTTGCTTGTTCCACCCACGCGGTGTGTTTTATTTGCTCTTGTTCCATGCCCCGGCGTGTGTTTTTCTTTACTTTCTTTAGATTAGTTTGGTTGAGATATCATGCCCATGCTAGAGCTTGTTCGGATTGCCTAGGTTCATGGTTCACATGTCCTTGGTTGATTGAGATCATTGATTTTTGCTTATCATCTCTATCATACATCACAAACCCACAAAAAGAAGGAAGCAAATAAATCAACAGTAGCCCCAGGGCCCACTTATTATAAGCCTAATAACTTACTCAGATCTAGCACTTCCTAGGCGGCCTAAGGGTTGGGAAGTCTGAGCATCAGTTCGATCGGGATAGCTCCTTCGGAGCGCAGTATTCCCTGCCCAATCCATGCACTCATCGCTCGGGAAGCATCTCCTGGGGCAGTGCCTCATGCTCGGGCTGGCTGATGGAAGCTTATCTGTACGACCATTACACGTCCCGTAAAAGTTGGGAACTCAAGGGGATAAGGGAGATCAAGAGTCCGCGTGCTAGAAAGAGCCCGCAAGGAGGACGTAACCTCTCCCCGAAACTCCTCAGCTTACAGGGATCATACACTCAATGAGCCACTATTTAAATTGGAAGAACCCTATTGTGAGAAGGTAAGCCAAAAACCCTGAGCAGGAACCACTTCACCTCTTGGTGGAGAGGGATCTCATGCCCTCATCTTCCTCCTAACTCCTCCCTTCGCACCAATGCTCTACTACATTTGCTGACTTAAGCATCGGAGGGTCTTCCTCGGGGATCCATCTCTGGGCACCTCTGACTTGTTTCCCTTCTTGTAGTTCATACTTCAAGTATACGTGGTCATCTTCTTCCCCGCTCAGGAGTGATGCGAGATCGCCCCTCTTTATCTGGCGCCGTCTGTGAGAAACGAACAAAGAGCCATCATGGTGCGAAGAAGTTCTGGAAGGAGGACTGTCGACGACAAGGGAAAGGCCCTGGTGACGGAAGAAGGTGCACCTTCCCTCCCCACGGAGAATCCCCCATCGAGCAACCACACCAATGAAATACCTCTGTCGGTGGCGGGGGAACAGCTTCCCGGCGGGAGTACCGATGCCCTCCAAACCCCCCACGGGCCCAGGCGGCCAGGGAGGAGAAGTCACATCTCCCCCGGAAGAGCCCCCCCCCCCCCCCCCCCCCCGCGGAGATGCCTCCCAGCAAACCGCTAGAGGCCGTTTTACCCTCTGGGGGCGGCGGCTCATCCGCAACCAGTTAGGAGGACCATCGCATGCCCCTCCCCCGGAGTAGGAAGCCTCCTCCACCCCGAGGAGGGAGAAGTCTGGAGCACACCGACCGTTCCTGGAAACCGAGGCCCCTGAGGAGTGCTGGGACAGCATGCAAGTGCATCTTCCCAGCCCCTCGGGTGAGCGACAGCCAGAGCTGTCTCTCCGACTGCGAGACTTTGAGAGGCATTTCGCAGAGCAAGAGCGCGCTCTCCGCGCCTTGCAGAAGACCTCTCCTGTGGAAGGCGAGAAGTGATCCCTGTTCTCCGATTATATCTTGAAGGTCAAGATTTCCCCCAGGATCTCTCTTCCGACCTTCAAGTCGTATGACGGCCAGGGAGACCCGGTCGATCATTACGACAGCTTCGACGCCCTGATCACCTTGCATGGGGCGTCTGACGTGATTAAGCACCGAGCGTTCGTGACCACTCTGTTTCAGGGCGCTCAGGCATGGTTCAGGGCCCTCTCCCCTGGCAGCATCCACAACTTCAAGCAATTCGGGCGAATGTTCAAGGAAAGCTTCGCCGGCAACGGTTCTCCCCGGTCAGTGGCGGGATTACTGGCCCTCAAGCAGGAATAGGGGGAAAAGTTGCGGGCTTATATCAACCGATTCAAATCGGAAGCCCTGCGCATCCCCCACCTAGATGTTGCCTCGGCCATCACCGCACTAACCGGGGGCACCCGCGATGAGAACCTATGGCGTGAGCTAGTGCTGCATCCTCCCACCTCCCTCATCAAGCTAATGACCCTGGCCCTGCGCCACATAGAGTGCGAGGAAGTCCTCAGAGCCTGCTGAGGCACGATAGGCTTGGGTCAGGAGGGGGACAAGAAGCGACCGTTCGAGCAAGGGACGGGTCAAGGAAAAAGGTGGAACTAGGGCGGAGACCGCAAAGAGCCGTCTCGAAAGTATGAGCGATATACCCCTCTTACCGCTCCCGTCTACGAAATCTACGAAGACATCAAAGTCTTGGGTCTCCTCCACCAGCCCGAGCCTATGAAGGCCAAGCACCGCAATCGCCGCAAGCATTGCCTGTTCCACAGTGATCACAGGCATCACACCAACGATTGTCATCAGCTTCAAGATGAGATCGAGCGCCTCGTCCGCCAGGGACACCTATCTCGATACGTGTCCAGGCAGAAGGAAGACTGAGGCACCCCCGAGAAAATCGACAATGCCCCTCGGGGAGTCCACATCAACGTCATCACTGGCGGCATGGCATCAGGAGGAGACAGCAGCCAAGGAAGAAAGCGTCACGCCGAACGGGCGAGCCGAGCCTCTGTTGAGCCCCCTAAGGCCCCGCAGGCGAGCGAACCGCAGGCCCTGGTATTCTCTGACCAGGACCTAGAAGGGTTAACCACCCTGCGTGACGACGCTCTCGTTGTATCGGCTACAATAAACCATTGTAACGTAGATAGGATCTTAGTTGACAATGGTAGTGCTCTGATGTATTATCCTATGAATGTTTCCTCAAGATGGGAGAGAATCCATCTAAACTCCGCCCGATCCGAACCCCCCTTTGTTGGTTCAACGTCCAGGCAACTTATCTCGAGGGAGCTATGAGCCTGCCAGTTACTATCGACACCCCGCCCAAAACCGTTACAGTTATGGTAGACTTCATCATGATTAAAGGGATGACGGCCTATAATGCCATATTCGGCCAAGGTATCCTCAGCCGAATGAAGGCGGTGCCCTCTACCTTTCACCAAAAAATGAAGTTCCCCACTAAACATGGCGTGGGGGAGGTCCGGGGTAACTAGGCATTGGCTAGACGGTGCTATATAATCTCCGTCGAAGCCACGAGGCTGGAATGGAAAAACAAAGGAGTAAAGAGAACCGAGGAGGGACCAGCAACATCCGAGCCTGGTGGCGAGTTGCTAACGGTCTTCCTCAATGGTGACCCAACTCTAGGAGTCAAGATCGGAGCCGATCTACCACTTGAGGAACATGAAAAATATGAAGATTTTATTGCCCAGTACATCCAAGTCTTTGCATGGTCGGACGAGCATCTTCCCGGGATCCCGGGAGACATGGTGACGCACAAGCTCAACCTCGACCCAACGGTGAAACCTGTCCAGCAACGCAGGAGAAAGCACGCCCTGGAGAAGCAATCGGTCATCAAAGAGCAAGTCATCAAGGGGCAAAAGATTGACCTCTTTCGTCCGGTCCTGTACCCTACGTGGCTTGCCAACGTCATCCTGGTACCGAAGGCTTCGGGGAAGTGGCGAATGTGCGTAGACTTCGCCGACCTCAACAAGGCTACCCCGAAGGATTGCTACCCGCTGCCAAGCATCGATCAACTAGTCGACTCAACCTCTGGCAATGAATTGCTCAGCTTCCTGGATGCCGACTCCGGTTACCATCAGATCAGGATCGACCCAGAGGACATCGAGAAGACCACCTTCATCACTGACTTCGGCGTACACTGCTACACCCGAATGCCGTTCGGGTTGAAGAACGCTGGAGCAACATATCAGAGACTGATCAACCACATCTTTGAGGGACAACTCGGTCAGAATGTCGAGGCATACATTGATGATATGCTCATCAAAATGCTGAAGGCCGAAGACCATCTTTCCGACTTAGCCGAGACCTTCGACACCCTCCTGAGGTGCGACATGAAGCTCAATCCCGCTAAATGTGCCTTCGGAGTCAGATCCGGGAAGTTCCTAGGCTTCTTGGTAACTCAGCGTGGGATCGAGACCAATCCCGAAAAGGTTCAGGCCATCCTGAACATGCGGCCACCCACCTGCATCAAGGACGTCCAGGGCCTTACGGGACGCATTGCTGCGCTCAACCGCTTCCTATCCCGAGCGGCCGAACGATGCCTACCCGTCTTCAAATTATTGAGGGGACCCAAAATGACATCTGCTACGTTTGCCTGGGATGAGGAATGTCAGAAGGCATTCACCGAACTCAAGGAATTCTTGGCCTCGCCCCCAGTGCTGTCCAAGCCGGTCCCAGGCGAAGCTCTACACCTTTATCTCTCGGTGACCCCTTCCATAGTGAGCTCGGTCCTAGTCAGGAATGACGCGGGGGTCGAGAGACCGGTTTACTATACCAGCAAGGTGCTTAATGAGGCTGAAAGAAGGTACCCCGCAACCGAAAAACTCATGCTAGCGTTGGTTACCTCAGCCAAGCGCCTCCGACCCTATTTTCAAGGGCACTCCATCGTCGTATTGACCGGCGACCTGAAGAAGATTCTCTTTCACCCTGAAGTCTCGGGACACCTCGTCAACTGGGCCATCATGCTCGGGGCCTACGATATTTCGTATCACCCCCGCTCGGCCATCAAAGGACAGGCCCTCGCGGACTTCATCGCCGAAAGCACAGTCCCGATTGAGGAGGTACCTCCACCTGCGCCCGGGCACACCTGGGAGCTGTTCGTCGATGGGTCCACTAACTCAGCCAGAAGTGGTGCCGGTATCCTTCTCAAGTCCCCCGAAGGAGCAGAGCTGCGGTACGCCTTGAAATTCAACTTCCAGGCATCCAACAATGCCTCTGAGTATGAAGCCACTATCTCGGGGGCCAGGATGGCTCGACGACTGGGGCCCGAGCGAGTCAGGATCCACACCGACTCCCAATTGGTCGCTAGCCAGGTTAACGGTGTTTACGAAGCTCGGGAAGGACAAATGATCAAGTACCTCCAGGTGGTCAAGAGGATGGCCCGACTTTTCAAGAGCTTTGAGGTAGTCCGGATAGCCAGGGAGTAAAACTCTCGAGCGGACGCCCTCTCTCGCCTGGCCTCCTCCCTCGACCCCGAAGGTACTCAGTCGGTCTTCCTCAAAGAGCTTGAGAGACCGAGCATCGAGTCCGAGCTTATGACCGTTGACCCAGCACCCCCGAGCGACTGGCGGACCCCCTACATATCCTGGCTCCAAGATTCTCAAGAGCCTCCCGACCCCCGGGAAGCTCGGAAACTCAAGTACCAAGCTCGGCGTTTCGTCATGCTGGATGATGCCTTGTACCACAGGTCTTTCTCCGGTCCCCTCCTCAAGTGCATCAACGCCGACGAAGCTAGCCGAGCGGTTCAGGAAGTACACGAAGGCATCTGCGACACGCACCAAGGAGGAAGATCGCTCGCCAGGATCTTGCTTCGGCAAGGCTACTGGTGGCCCACTCTCCAGCGCGACTGCACGACCTATGTACAGAAGTGCGACCGATGTCAGCGCTTTGACCATCTGATCCACCAACCCGCCGCGGAGGTCATCACCCTTGCCGAGCCGTACCCCTTCGCTCGATGGGGGATCGATATTTTGGGGCCATTCCCCATGGCCCAGGCTCAGAAGAAGTACGTAATCGTCGCCATCGACTATTTCACCAAATAGATCGAGGCCGAGACCACCACTAGGATCACCGAATCAGTCGTATGGAGTTTCGTTTGGAAGTCGATCATTTGTCGCTACGGTGTCCCCCGAGTAATCGTGAGCGATAATGGTCGGCAATTTGATTCTCATTACTTCAGAGACAAATGTGCCGACCTAAACATTTGCAACCACTTCACTTTGGTAGTCCACCCTCAGGCCAAGGGACTGGTCGAGAATGCCAACAAAACTATCTTGAAAGGCTTCAAAACCAGGCTTGGCAAGGCCAAGGGAAGCTGGCTCGAGGAATTATCGAGCGTACTATGGTCGCATCGAACTACTCTGAGAATGGCTACCTATGAGACACCTATACAGCGGGTGTATCGCACAGAAGCCGTGATTCCACTGGAGGTCGACAATCCTTCTCTCCGAGTCGTCCACTTCAAACCCGAGGTGAACGAGCAGAAATTGCTGGAAAACCTCGACTTAGCAGACGAGATTCGAGAGATTGCAAATATCCGAGCAATGGAATACCAACGGTGTTGACATGTTTTCCCACCGTTCTTTCTTCTTACTTTGCCTTTTCTAAAAGCAAAATATAAAGACAATCAAAATGAAAGAAAGAAAGAAAGGGTGGGGAAGTGTGTGTGATCGTGATCGCCACCAAGATACCAAAATGCAAAAGGATGCACTCGTACCTTGGAAAAGGGAGACACTCGCCTTACAACAGCACTACAGGAATACACAGTCCTGGAAGAACCGCCCTATGAATCGCACGATTGCTCAACAGACCGCTCCCGAGTGCTGGGAAGAACATGGGACGAAGCCTGGCTGACGACGGGACGGTCCGAAGGAGGCCGCTGGAAGAAGTAGAACGGCTCGACGGGGACCGCTCTCCTATTCAAATGGACGCAAGGAAGACCGTTTAGTGCCATCGGGTTTCAAGTCGTAGGATCTGATCCTCCACCCCTTCCGGCCGGCCAGAGGGGATGGGCCTCGTGCTAGGATGATGCTGACCTACAAAACAACGTGAAGAACACAAAAGGGAAACCCAAATCAGTCCTGCGAGGTGTAGTAACTATAAGAAAGAAGAGAGAAGCAATGCAATGACATGGAGTGGGGGATACCTGGGAGGTTTTTGAACCCCTATAGGGCGTGAAAACAATAGGAATGGTGTATAGAATGAGATGCAATGGTGACAAATGCGGGTGCAATGTGATGAGAAAGAGCATGCAAAGAAGGAAAAGACGATGGGACGACCAAACAAAGACTCAAAACACAAAGCTACTTCCTGAACCGGAGGCTTAGAAGGACGTAGAAAGCCTCCCTCCCTGACTGTAGGTCGCTCAAGAATGCGGCAGGGCTTCGCCATCGACCTTAGATCTCCCCCCCTTTCAAGCCTAGACTGTGGGTCCTATTTATAGAGCCCTGAAAGTCTAGCCCCGAAATTGGGGTTTCAAGTGGAAATTAGATCGAGATAATGAAAGAAAATCCGTAAGTAAAACTCCCATCTCCCATCTAGTTTAAACGGCACCCCATTTGGTGGAGAATCCGTAGAGAAATGGATGGGGGAAGTTGGGGGTTTGACCACGGATGGAGAGAGAAAACTCATTAAATTTTCGGGAATCAGGCATGTACGCGGTCGAGCGATAGACCGCCCAGACCACTGCACGGTCTGATGCTAGACTGTTTAAGGCTGTCGGTGGAAAATAAATAAACCAAGAAATAATCCAATTATCCATCGAACTGACCGACTTCTTCGGTGCTGGACTCTTGAGGATTGAACGGTCTATTGCTAGACCACTCAATGCGTTGAACGGTCCATTACCTGGCCGTCCACCACGTGTCGGTGATAACCAAAGGATTAAAATAAATAGATAATTATATGAAAATCTAACGAATTGAGGACTCTGGGATTTGGACGATCTAATACCCGTCCGCTCAATGGGATTGAACGGCTGGATTGAGACCGTGCAGAAGCTTGTCGGTGGAAATTCAGAAAACCCAGTAAATATCCAATAAATCATTAAACGGTTCAAAGAAGACGGCCCAGCCACCGGACGGCCGGGCGATAGACCGTGTATGTCCTGGACGCTTGAACTTCATAAAAATGAGCAAAATCAAGGCCCATTAAGCCCTGATTAAAATAGACCTAGTCAGGGAGGGAGGTACCCATGAAATAAGCCCATGGATATGCCTGGAAATAGCCCAATGAGTGGTGGATAACTCGAGGCATCAACAAAAGGTGGTAAGAGAAATGACTCAACTCATCGGTAAAAATGGGTGTCAACAGATGCCCCTCCTTAACGTCCTCTTTGCAGGGGAGCGAGTGGAGGCGAAGTGAAATGGAACATAGAGATGAAGCGAAAATGAAGCGGAGCGGACTGAAAAGCGGGCGTTAAGATAAAAGACACCAGTTTCATTACCAACGAGCGATAGGAATCTTCCGAAAAACTCCGAACCAAACACAAGGGAACGATCGAACCAAAACGACACCAATCTGGAGAAACTAACAAAATGAAAAGAAAAACACACGATCAACCTCATGGGGGACACAATCCCTCGGACCAATGAGGAGACCGGAATAAGCAGTAAAAAGTAAAGAAATGGGCTAAAACTCTAGACATGGACCTTCAGTTAACCAAACCAGGTGAACAGACTGGAGAAAAACCTTCCAACTCTGAATGGAATATTTCCTCGTACTCAAAGACCATGAACGGACAATCATCCATCACAAAGTGAGATACTTTCAGGCAAACCATGAGTCATGAATGCTCAAAAAGATGCGTATGATGCATGCTGGGCTAAAATAAAAAAAATCATTAAAATAAATGCAAAGAAAGCCATAAAATAGAAATTACTCGAGAATAGTATTGCTAGACCGGGGCAAATCAGGGTCAGGATACTATCTGCAACCACGGCGTGCGAGACAGAACCATCGTCCCCTAGCTTTCCCAATCCTAACGGCCTATCCGATGATTGAACGTGTGTACCTAGATCATCATTGTTTTTGTTAAAGGGGAATATCAGATCCTGGAACACACAGATAACCAACTGGTTCTCGAGATAATCTAACATAATACCATATAGTAATGCAATAATGGATATAGGGATAGAAGGCCATACCTGACTTACCTGTGCAGGCGAAATGACAAGTTGAAGTGCTGCTGCATAGAATTCATGAACAGGGTTTTGCAATATTATATCACGAAATAATAATTCAAGCCAAAAAAAGAAATCATCCACGTAATCACACAATGCAGCAAAAGACATTCTTCATAATTTTTTCAGCACATGAACGGTCTAGAACAAGCCGCTCCATAATGTAAACGGTCCCCTGGGCGCTGCTCAAGCAATACCAATTCGAATGTGATCGTGAAAATACATGGCTCGTTATGAGGCCGTTCAATGAACAGAACGGCCATACCCTGGCCGTTCAATGAAGCGCACCGTTAGAGCGTAAACGGTCATATAGGAGACCGTCCAATAGCCACACGGTCTATCGATAGACCGTGCAATCACTGGCAGTTTCAAAAAAATAAAACCCTTCTTCTTCCTCCTCCTCCCTCCCCACCGTAACCGACGCCACCCACGAACGCCACTACCCATTCTCCACACTCCCCACCTCTCTTACTCTCATTCTCAATCTCACTCCCCCTCATCTCCTCTTCTCTATGTGATACAAACACCAATCGTCAAAGCGTCTCCTCCATCTAATGGCCGGTGAGGGAAGCCAAGCGCCACCGTCGGCGGCCACCGCGGAGGAGAACGTCGCGCCATCGGCCGCGGCTGAGGAAGAAGCCGCACAACGCGTTGCTAAGGAGGGAGCGATCATAGCTCAAGAAGGAGACGCCGGGGAAGCGTCGGCAGAGCCCACGGCGGTGGTGGAGAAGCCACCGAAGACGGACGAGGTAGGTTGCCTAAAACCCTCCCTATTTTCATTTTTTAATCCATGCATGTAGCTTAGAAGGGTAGATGAGGAGCTCACGACCCCATTAGGGCTGGTTGGAAGGCCCTACGGGGCCTTACCGCCAGCGGGGAGGGGCTAAAACACCGTCGGGGACGATGGCCTCAGCGCGGTTTAACAGTGACCACTCAACAAAACTACACGGTTCAAATAGAACCGTTCAACCATAACACGACCCAGGGTGGCCGTTCAAAAGGAACCGAACAGATAGGGCAACACGGCCTTAGGAAGACCGCGGACATTTAGGACGGGCCACATTGGTCCGTTTAGAGTGAGAAATGCCTGAGAACAAAACGGTTTCCACTAAACCGTTGATAACTAGAACGGTTGGACGATAGACCATTCTACCCCAAATGATAGGGGAATGAAAGGGAAGTGAGGCGGTCAAATATGGACTGTGGAATTTATTGAATGGCCAGGAATGGCCCGTTCCAGGGTAGACGAAGGAAGTGTGAACGGTCCATGGGTGACCGTGGGCTTCTTAAGGGGACTATTGGTACGGTTGAAAGGCAACCGTTAAAAAGGGAAAGCGGCCCATATATGACCGTTTAGTGAGCAGAGTGATTTAATGAATGAAATATAAGATCCTAAAATAAAATGCAATTATCCTAAATGTATGCAATGAAAGCGCCAGACTCGAATCTCCTGGATGCAGGTCCGAGTAGTGTATCTTGCACTGTCGGACTTCCAGCGGGAGAGGCTCAGACCATGGGCTTCGCTGAGTTCCTGACCGTGGAGGTGACTAGGCTAGACACGCCACTCCTCTATGCTCTGCACGATTGCTGGGATCTGGTGAGCCGGACGTTTCTTTTCCCATGGGGCCACATGGTCCCCATGCTTGAGGACGTTACACGCATCACGGGATTGCGCGTGCATGGGACTCCGGTCAGTGGGGTGACATACCCCGACTATCGGGAGCTCGCCTAGGAGCTGTTGGGCTTGGAGTTGCTGCACCCAGAGCGTCAGTCGACGACGCTGACATGGGCGAGGCTACAGGATAGCTTCGGACTGAGGCGCACAGGGATAGCGATAGGGGAGCTGCCCGAGGAGCACCTACAGAAGCTAGTGGACCGGGTCTGACCCAGAGTAGCGACCGAGGTGGGACCCGAGGCGGACCGAGTGCTGAGGAGGTTCCTGATGCTATTTTTCGGATGGCTGCTATTCGCAACGAGGGCCGACGTCATCAACTGTCGGTTCCTCCCACTGCTCGAGGACTCAGGGCATGTCGGGGACTACGCGTGGGGAGCGGCGGTCCTCGCGTTCTTGTTCGACACCCTCAGCTCCACCAGCCGGCGGATGATGCTAGGGGGCTTCTCTCCCTTACTCCAGGTACGACTCGACTCTTAAACTAATTATTCAATCAACCATATGAATCCCATAAATGCTATATGCTGACTTCTGATGCAATGCAGGTGTGGGCCTACGTGCACTTGCGTGGGCTAGGGAGAGGGGATGAGACACATCCGGAGCGGCTGCCCATCGCCAGGCGGTGGACGGCTCCACGAGAGACTGGGTCCCTCCGGAGACAGGTCCGGGAGATCCAGGACGACCTAGACACACTACCTTTTGCCTCGGTACGACTCTAAACTCAAACTCTTCCTTAAACGCAAATTATATGCTTATGATGCTAATGCAATTTTCCTATTTGGTGGATAGGTTCGGTGAACACCGTACACGAGTGAGGGGCACGAGGGTCAGCCATGGGTGGTGGCAGCCCTTGCCTTCTCAGGCCGAGACGTGTGGCTACACTGCATGAACGTAGTGAAGCCGTTCCACTTTTGACTGGTGATGAGGACGACCGGCGTCCATCAGCCAGCGGTCGAGTTTTCGGCACCAGAAAAGCCGGAGGAGCGCGTTGGGCAACACCCCCGAGTGTTAGCCACGGTGATAGACTAGACGGAGCGAGCTGCGAAGCAGATCGCAGACTGGACAGTGCACGGGCGGGTGGTGACCGTACGGGCGGAGAGCGAGGAGGCCTACTACACGGCCTACGCCCGGCACTATAGGGACCAGTTGTTCCGTGGTGCCCGCCGGCCGGTACGACTTCTAAACCAAAATGCCTTCTATTATGCTTTCTATATGATTATGCACTGATGTTTGGAATTCCTAAATGCAGATTGACCCCGAGGGGAGGATCGCGGAGTTACAGGGACTCCTCCATTCGACCATCCAGGAGCGGGACGAGCTCCGACAAACACTGACACTTCTGGTGAGTTTCCTAAACCCTAAACTCTTGAATTTACTTATGCACTTGATTATGATTATACCTGTGGAATGATTGACCTAGAGTTTTGGTTGCAGCGAGCCGAGGGAGCCCAGCGCCAGGGGGCGAACGCACCTTCTTCCTCTTCCCAGACCCCTGCGGACCGCGCCGAGCGGGAGGCAGAGTTTGCACGGATGGTGACACGGGCCGAGGTGGCCGAGGCAGCACTCTCCGAGAGGGTAAGTAACCACTACACTTTCCCAGTTGATTATGTTTATGAAATGCAATTGACTAACCATGAAATGTGTATGCAGACGACCAATCTGACCCGACTGAGGGGGGAGCTGGAGCAGAGTCGTGCGGCGGCTCGGGAGGAGGCTGCCCGCCTTCGGGAGCAGATGGCGCGGAGCCGACCGGCAGACGTGGTTGAAACGACGCTCCTCCATGTAGAGCTAGAGCGTCTCTGGGCCGGAGCTGTAGAGGCGGAGCGTTACAGGGCGGAGGCGTTAGAGTTGAGAGGGGAGCTGCGGGCGTACAAGGAGATGAGCCGGCAGTCGGAGAGCAGTGGGACTCCGAGCGGTAGCACCCACGGCACGCACGGCTCTGTTAGGAGTTACTTTACGGGTTCCTCCGGCCGTCGGAGGAACGAGGAGGAGGAGCGGCGCCGACGACACCGTGAGGAGGTGAGCTCGGCGATGCCTCCACCAGGGAAGAGGCATGAGGGCTCGGGCGACAGCGGTGGGGGCCAGGGAGAGGGACAGGCTTGATGTACCTATGACTTTTGTACATGTGGACATTATAGTGATATGATATGTTTTTGTTTTGATTTTGTGAATGAATGAATGAATGGATACAAATTCTTGACGCTTAACTAATTAACAACAACTCCTAACTCGACACAAGTGAGTGGGAGAGAGAGAGATGACCACGAGTGAGTGAGAGAGAGAGAGATGACACGTCGCGAGTGAGAGAGAGACGACACGACGCGAGTGGGATTGAGATGAAACGACGACGCAAGTTGAGTGACATTGGTGCAAGGAAGACACAAATGAAGCCTCAGGTTTCTAAACGGTCATCCATAGGACCGCTCTGAGATGTACACGGCCTACGTTTAGACCGCTGAAAGCCATTCGGCTAGAACCCAAAGAAGAAGTTAAACGGTCCACTTTTGTCCGTTCAAAGGATAGGACGGTTCAGATGTGACCGTGTGTTTAACAGAACGGCTCTTCTGAGACCGTGCAAATGCCAAGATTCAAACTGTGTAGAAGATTACTGCACGGTCTTCAGTAGACCGTTCACTGACTAGAGCGGTCTATTGATAGACCGCGTACAGATACGCCCTGAGAATCCGAACGGGACTCTCTTGGAGAGTCCTAACCCGAATATAGGTTTCCCAAACCAACCCAAAACTCTATCTTAACTCAATCTAGGCTTATCCTACCCTCAATTCTAGTGGGTTTAGGCCTCTAACCAAGCCCTATAAGTAAGAGGGGACTCCAAATTCGTTCTTCACACACCAACCCTCTTTCAAACCTTGAAATCCTTCTCAATCTTGATTAAAACATCATGAAGAGGGCCTTGGAAATGGGTGAGGTGGCCTACCAAGGTCCAAAGCCAGCTAGAAAGGAGCGCGGCGTGCTACAACGGTTGACCACCATCCCGGGGTATTTGAGCTCTAGCCGCATGAGAGAGGTAAGTTGTTGGTCATTCAATTCAATTTCATTCAATTTCATACCATTTCCTTCAAGTAACTTATCTCTTCCACTCTTCTCTCTATCCCCTTTTTTTCTTTCTTCAGCTTCTCCCCGGCCCGAGACGATACTCCACCTTGAAGGGGATGGCTCCCATGATCCGTGAGTTACCCATATCTGTGACATCCATCCTTAGGTCCTGGCACCTTCACTCCCTTCTAGTGTTAGCCAAGAACTACCCCAAGCTCTCTTTGATTGGCATAGCATTTCAGCCTTGGTAGAGATATGGCACTCCCAGACCCACACTTTCATGTTCCCATCTTTTAAGCCACCATCTTCTAGAGGAGGTCGAGACCTATTTGTCTTTCCCTAGCTCCAAGGTGGGCGAGGAAGATTTAGTCTGTCACACTGTTGCCCCTGTGGATCCTGCCCTTATCTTAGGAGAGTTCATACCTAGCAGTAAGGACATACGCACCATAGTGGGCCCATACCAGATCCATCTACTTCCTCTTAGCCAGTGGGTGATAGCGCATTGTAAGAATAAGTGTGGGTGGTACGAGGCCATAGCTAAGGCTGTTTCCATTTGCTTGTGCGGGGCCATACTCTTCCCCTCTACCGACCATGTCTTAGATATTCCCATTCTTAGCACCATCAGTGGTCTGTGGCAGGGTCTATCCATTTCCCAGGCCGTCCTCGCCAACCTATATGAGGTCTTAGCTCAGCTGCTCTAGGGGGTCCACTGTTTGGCTCTATGATTCTCCTAGAGTGTTGGATGGGAGTCAGGATAAAGTTCACGCCTAGGGAGATGTCCCATCAGTTAGCCGGATCTTCGGGAGCCATCCATTGTTCTTCATTAGTGGTCCTTTCAGGTTTCTCAGGAGGTGGAGTTTAGGGTAGCAGACAAGAAGACTAGGGACGAGTGGCGCCTCTACATCAACACCTTGCCCCTGGACCGGTTCATGATGCGCCCACCTTTCCTCCACGGCACTACTCTCAGGCTTCGTAGGAGGCCTGGCTTGGACTTGAGGCTAGTGGGCGACACTGCTCTGGTGATGTACAGCCCGCATCGGTGCTTCCTGCAGATTGGACTACCCCGGACTACACTTCCAGCGCTACCTCATCTTCCCGCGCTACAGGCGAGGAGGTTCGGGTCAGAGGAGGACGAGCAGGCGGTCAGGAGCGCCCTGATCATGTGGGAGGTTAGTAGGGTGCTCACCCTATCGGCGGAGGTGACAGAGCTCCAGGAGGCTTACCAGGCCTATGTGAGAGAGCTGAGAGAGATTAGGCCTCGCGGGGATGTCCGTCTGAGGATTGAGTGATTCTCTTTTTCATGATGTTGAGATAGAGATTTATGCTTAGAAATATTTGCATTTGAATGAATAAAATTTGATGATTGGATTGGTCTGAGCCTGGCCTTTCTAGCATATGATTGAATGAATTTGAGATAGGATTTCAAGATGAAAACGGCCCACAACGAGACCGCTCAGTTAGATAAACGGTTAGAGTCTAACCGCGCCCTAGAGGTGAACGGCCAGAATTGGGCCGTGTACCAGATCAACGATAGAGTTAAGAACATGGACCTTTACAGATGGAAACGACCTATCGGTAGACCCTAGACAGAGTAAAACGGTCAAGAGTGCACCGTTCTGTTTTGTGAACGGTCTAGTAAAGACCGTTGAATCTTGAAGGTTCTAGAAACCAGAGGCGGTCTAAACCAGGCCGTGTGAGGAATGGAATGGTTAGATATTAACCGTTGGGGGAAGTAAAACGGTCGCCAGAGGACCGTGCAGGAATGGAAATGCCGAATCTTGTCCTCAACCTGCCCCTGCACACATATAAACAGGAAAACAAATTAAATCTGTTTTAGGCTTAACCCCTTGCCTGTAGCAAGTTAGGAAATGACCAGTTCTCGATTTTTGGTCAAGGGGGTAAGCCTTACCAAATAGGTAAATAACACAAAGGAAAATGGATGCAATGCGTGCCATGAATGCAAATCGTGATGATGAAAATATTTTTTTGTGATTTTGAGGATATTTGATTTTTTGGATTTTTGAAATATTTGATTTCTTGAATTTTAGAATATTTGATTTTTTTGGATTTTGGAATATTTGATTTTTTTAGATTTTGGAATATTGGATTTTTTTGGATTTTGAAATATTTGATTTTTTAATTTTAGAATATTTGATTTTGAAATATTTGATTTTTTTCAAATTTTGAAATATTTGTTTTTTGTTTCTGAAATATTTGTTTTTTTTATTTTGAAATATTTGATTTTTTTGAATTTTGAAATATTTGATTTTTTTTAGTTTTTGAAGCCAGCTCAAACCCGGCGACAGGATATCCTCATATCTCATTAGGGGTTTCCCGAGCTCAACGTGCGTTATGGGTGACCGCCCATGGCCGGGGTCCAATTTTACTTAACGGTGCCTCTTCCGAGGCCACACCCGGGGTATGATCCAGTCCTTGGAAAATAAAAGAGAGAATTTGATGGGAAGCCGGCAACAAGTATAGAGGTTTTTAGGGCTTGAGTTCTTCTCACGACAAACCCCTTTTCAAAGAATTTGGTCTGTTGCGCTGGAGCTTTATGTCCGTCATCGGACCTTCATCCGCTCTAGGCACGCATATGACCGGGCTCATGACGTCTCGCGGGGAAACTGTACTGCCATTCTTGTCATGCCTAGTTTCATTCTTTTGGGAGCATTTAGACTTTTGAGCTTCGAGCTTTTGAATGAGCCTTTAGCTTTTGCCTTTGATGTTGTCCCTTTTCTTTCATTTCTTTTATTTCTTTTACTTTTGTGAATGTGGAGTTAGGTTATAATGGACTGCCCCTATTTGAGACCTCTCTTTTTATGGGGGTGTGTAGATCAGTTCTCGCCCCCTTATTCACCACTTGCCCCTATTTTCAACCGAATGAGGAGAAAAACAAGGATTTCCATTTTCCCCTAAGCATGGCCAAGGGAGAAACGGTGTTGCGTAAAAAAGGAAAACCGAACCACGGGGGTCGTGTAGTGTGTGAATATTGAACCAGGGACCTCCCTTCATGATCAAGTAAAGGAACACCCCGCCACCGGGCCGTTACTGGCCTGACTCTATGGATAAAAATGTTTTAAATACAACCCATTCCATGGATTAGGCAACTCTTCGCCCTCTGCATTAACAAGATGATACGCGTTCCCAGGATAGATTTCTTTAACTACAAACAGCCCTTCCCAATTGGGTTGCAACTTAGACCTAGGACCTGCTGATCTAATAAATTTGCATTTCAAAACCATGTTACCCACTTGAAATTTCCTTTCGATAACCTTCTTTTGAAAATGCCGCGAGACACGTTTTTGATAAACAGAGACGTGATTGGCCGCGTTAAGCCTCTTCTCATCCAAGAGTTCCAGTTGGACTAGCAATGCCTCTCGACGTTCGTTGAGATTAAGTTCTTTGTCGAGCTGCACTCTTAGGGAAGGGATCAAGATCTCGTACGGGAGTACCGCCTCCATCCCATAGGTGAGAGCAAAAGAGTTTGCCCCATGGGAGTACGGACGTAGGTGCGATAAGCCCATAGAGCTTCTATCAATTTGTCAGCCCAATCAGTAAATTTGTGTGACTCGCATGTTTTCTTAATGATTTTAAGAAGGGTTTTGTTCGTGGCCTCGGCTTGGCCGTTGCCTTGAGGGTAGTATGGTGATGAATGATGCAATGAAATATTAAATTTCTTACAGAGGTCCTGGAGTTCTTGAGATACAAATTGAGGCCCGTTGTCGGTGACGATATCACTTGGCACTCCAAACCGTGAAATGATATTCTTGAGGATGAAGCGGCATACTGTGGTAGCTTTGATTTCTGCTTAGGCTTCAGCTTCCGCCCACTTGGTGAAGTACTCAGTAGCAGTAAGATGAAAGATTTCTGTTTAACCTGTGAGTTCGGATCACCTAGTGGGCCTACAATATCAAAAGCCCACATGGAGAATGGCCAAGGAGCGGAAAGAGGATGGAGAGAGGAAGCAGGAGCATGGATTTTGTCGGCATGAAGTTGGCATTGGACGCACCTACGGACATAGGTGGAGCAGTCTTCTTCTAAGGTTGGCCAGTAATAGCCCTGCCTAAGAATCTTCTTTGCCAAAGCCTGACCATTAACGTGCCCTCCACATTCGCTCGAGTGAGCTGCTTCAACAACCTTCCAAGCCTCGTCGTCATCTAAACACCTCATAAGAACTCCGTTGAGAGCCCGCCTATACAACTCTCGTGCAACAATGGTGTATCTGGAGGCGACTCTTCTGATGGCCTTGCGCTGCTCGGCATTGGCCGTCTCTGGGAAGGATCCATCCCTACAATACTGCTCTATTTCATGGTACCACGGCAATTCCTCCTCTTCTATAATCTCCTCAAGCTCAGTGAAAGATACTTCCTTCAAATTCTCCCTTTCAACTTTCTTCTCTACAGATTTCCTAAGGTTGTCAAACCAGGGATCCTGGAGGGAAGGAGCGTCTAACCGCTGGACCACAATGGTCTCAGTGGCGCGACTGAGGGGGAAGGCAAGGGAGGAAGCAAGAGACGTTAATGCATCAGCGAGAATGTTCTGAGAACGAGGAGTGTGAATGTAGATGAGCTTACGGAACTGCCTAGCCAAGAGCGTGACCAAATCTTGATAGGGTTTGAGCTTAGGGTCACGGGTGTGGTAAGTTGAAAGGACTTGACGCAGCACCAATTGAGAATCTCCTATGATGTTTAGGTATCGCGCGCCCATGATGTAGGCGTGCTTCAGTCCGGCAAGGAGAGCCTCATACTCGACTATGTTATTTGTGGCAGGAAGAGAGATGGTATGCGATGGGGATGGTTACTCCTTCGGAGTGAGAAGAACGGCGCCGATTCCACGGCCCTGAGAATTGAGAGCACCGTCGAAGTGCAATGACCAGAAGGGGAGATGAGTAAGTACAGCCAGGTGCTCGTCAAGAAACTCATCCTGGATTGAATCAGTGCGAGGGATAGGAGAGTGAGCAAGATGTTCAGCAATCGCGTATCCCTTGATCGCTTTCTGAACGATGAAGGTGATATCAAATTGAGAAAGAAAGCTCTGCCAGCGAGCTAATCTGCTAGAAAGGACGTGTTTTTCTAAAGGTAACGGATTGGGTCCATTCTAGAGATCAACTTAATCTCATGGGCCAGGAGGTAGTGCTTGAGTTTCTGAGCTACCCATGCTAGTGCTGCGCAGGTCTTCTCCATGGCAGTATACTTATATTCAGCAGGATTGAACAACCTAGAGAGGTAGTATGCTGCCCTTTCTCTTCCTTCATCGTCCACTTGAGCCAGGACAGCTCCTAGGGAGTCATCAATAACAGAAATGTATAATATCAAGGGTTTCCCAGGGACAGGGGGTTGCAGAACTGGGGGATTAGATAATAAACCTTAAGATCCTCGTAGGCCTTCTGACACTGTTCATTCCATTCAAATTTAGCCCACGCCTTCAACAGTTCATAGAATGGGCGGCATCTTTGCGAATGTTGAGATATGAATCTTCAAATAAATTACAAACGCCCAATCAATCCTCTAAGTTCAGTGATATTCTTAGGCGGCGGCATTTCATAACAGCCTTTGCCTTGTTCGGATTGATCTGAATCCCCCGCTTGCTAACTATGAACCCTAGTAATTTCCTTGATGCAACTCCAAACACACATTTCTTTGGGTTCATCTTTAACTTATACTCCCTAGCCCTTTGCAACACCTTAGCTAAAATGGCGGGGTGTTCTTCTTGGACCTCGATTTCACCAGAATATCATCCACGTAAGCTTCCATATACACATGCATCATGTCGTGGAAGATAGCCATCATTACCCGCTGATACGTGGCACCTGCATTCTTTAATCCGAATGGCATAACGACGTAGCAGTATGTGCCCCAGGGCGTGGTGAACGAGGTTTTCTCTTGGTCCTCGGGAGCAAGACGGATTTGATTATAGCCTGAATATCCATCCATAAATGAGAGGGCTTCGTACCCAGCCGTGTTGTCCACCAACACGTCAATGTGAGGAAGCGAAAATCATCCTTCGACATGCCTTATTTAAGTCCCTGAATCGATACAAATCCGAATCTTTCCATCCTTTTTCATCATCGGGACTATATTTGCCACCCATTGAGGATATAACACAACTCTAATAAACTTGGCCTTATGTAATTTATCAACTTCCTCTTTTATCCTTAAGGCCATTTGAGGGTGGAATCTCCTTGACTTTTGTTTAACGGGTGTTGCCCCTGGTTTAAGGATAAGTCTGTGTTAAACCAGAGCGGGGTCAAGACTCGGCATGTCCTCATAGGACCAGGCAAAAGAATCGCCATACTCCCTCAAAACCTTAATTAGCTCCTCTTCAACCTGAGGAGGGAGATTAGCGGAAATAATTATGGGCCTAGGGTCCTCTTCAGTTCCAAGATTAATTTCTTTTGTGGGTTCATCCATTGCCGATGATGGTTCATCAAACCTCTTTGAACCCTGTGCGTACATATCGACATCGTCATCCACATCACTTTCCTCACCATCGATAGGGTCCTTCTCATCTATGATTTCATATACACCTAATCCTCATTACTCCATACCCGGCCTGCTTCCTCATCATCCTCCAGGATGATTGCGGTCTCCACAAACTCAGGACATTTGAGGAGGGCATGACATCTTTGGGCTAGATCATGAAGAAACCTATTTGGAACGGACTTGGAATGACGCATCACAGGGTGCGCCACAGACGTGGATGGGCTGACAACACTAGAGCTAGACTCTACCCCAACTGACTCTACCAACCTAGGGGACTCTGCACACTATACATCTAACCTAGAAGATAAGAAATTTATAGGGAAAGAAGTAGGGGCCTCATGCCCCTGACAGGAAGTCGGACAGAACATAGAGTAATACTCCATTGAAACCTCCGTTTTAAAATTGACGTTTTTTTAGAGATCGGAGGAAATCATGCAGCAAGAGAGGTCAGAGGAGGAAGGAGGAGGAGGAAGTTGCATGGGAAATAGAGACGGGAAGAGAACATCGAAGAATGGGTCAGAAGAAGAAAACCACATTTTGTGAAGTTTGGCAGTGGAGGAGGGAGGAGTAAACAGAGTTGAGAAATCAATCCATGGGCAGCGCCCACATGAACATGGCACAAACAGAATCTCAAATGGCCTTTCCGTATAGAACGGATTGACCAGAATTGGCGGTGAATGGGGAATAAACCCCAACTACTGAGACAGGGAAGCAAAACGGGAAGGAGGCCAAGAAAAGGTAATGATGGAGCTCCCTTCTCCCCGCGACCTCTGGTAAACCGGCCCCGCCGGAGAATGCTTCCCCAGCTGCATCTCCTCTTTCTTCGGACAGGCTTCCTTTTCATGAAATAACTTTTCAAAATAGCTACAAAAATCTTCCATATCACCCACCAGCCCCTCCAGTGGCGGCGGTGGGTCAGCAACAGCACAAGTGGCATCATAGTTCTCATCAACACAAGGCGGTGGCCTCTTCAGAGTACCTGGCTGCAATGGGCCTTTTACAAAATGCTGACGGTAGTCCCACATCAGTGGCCTGGAGTCACTCAGTATTGACAAAGCTGACTCCCAATAGCCAAGGCCTCTTCGGCTCATCTTTCTTCCCCTGGGGACGGGATTGGTCCGCCCCTGCAGCTGCGCCGAGGCCCATGCCCGGCTGATAGCCTAGTTTCAATATCATGTGCCATCCTTTGAATCTCTAATCTTGGACTTGATTTTAACCTTAACTGGTGCAGTGGCGGGCTTGCGTGACGCATATGCCCAAGGAAAGTTCAAGTCCATCACAGACAAAACTGGCTTGTTACTTGGCCATAGTGTAGACAGAATCTTGTCAGCAATAGCATCCACGTCTGGACTGTGGAAACACTTTTACCTTGACTACCCGCCCTCAAAATGGAATTTAGGCACTGGTGGGCGGTCAAGGGTACTGCATTCAAACTATCAATGCATGGACGACCAAAAATAGCCTTGAACATCGGGTCTATGTCCAACACATAGAATTCGTGTCCATTTTCAAAGGCCCTAGCTCGACCTAACTATCACGACCCCGTGGCAAGCTCTCCTGGAATTATCGTACGTCGTAATAGTTGTCGGTGTCGGCCTTAGCATGTCTTTAGATATGTTGCAGGCGCGCAACATGCTTAAGGGACAAACATTGATAGAAGCTCCCGTATCTACTAGAGCTGAATCAATGGCCACTTTGTTCAATGAAATTGTAATACATAATGGCATCTGACGTGCCTCTGGGAGTGCTAACTCTGACTCAGAAAAGGAAATGGATGGCCCCTTTGTGATGGTGGCCAACACCAACGGCAAGCTGTCTACCGCCACGTCCTCGCTAACCATAACTTTCTGTAGAAAATCCCTCAGGGCATCTTGGTGTAGCGTGGACCTCTTGATTAACTCCAGGACCGATATTTTGGCTGGCACTCGATCTAGATGCTGCAAAAAATCATACTTAGTGCCTGGCAAGGGGTCAATTTCTTCTGCTTCAACAGCTGAGGAAGGAATTGGGGGGTTGGGTGCAGGTGCACCAGTAGAGGGATAACCTCTACGAAATAGACGCCCGCTCCGGAGGGCGCAGTTGCGTGTCGGCACGGCATCAGATGGACTCCCGATTGGCCCAATGGGGTGAGAAGAAGGGATAGAAATGGGGTTGAGGATGGCGGAGGCTGGTCTGACGGGCCCTAGCGGAGTGGTGATTGGCGAGGGGTTGAGTGGAGGGGTGACGATGGTGGGTGATTGTGTAAGGATTGGCGGAATGGTGAGTAAGGTGGTGGATGCGATAGGTGACCTGGAGGGAATAGGGGGTGAAGGAGTGGTCAAGGTAGTGGGCCAAGGAATAGAGGGAACAGAAGGTGCGGGGGAGTTGGTGTGGTGGAAGGCCAAGAGATGAGCGGGAGTCTCATCGTCATAAGACCACCCAACATTATGGGCTGGGCGGTGAACAACATTTACTTGAGCCGGTGCCGGCGGCTACTGTTGAGGAGCGGGTTGATGGTCTGGCATGGGATTTTGGTGAATCCTGAGTTCAGGGGGTTGCTGCTGCTGCTGAGGTTGAGGTTGGGGTTGCTGAAATTGCTGCTGCTGTGGCGCCGCCTACTGCGGCCTAGCCTGTCTTCTTTTCTCTTTGATGTCTTCTATCAACTTATGCATCTGGGCCCAGTCAATCCTTTGCCCTTCATGTAAATCATACACTAAATCATAGAACTGAAAGCATTTGTCTATAGTGTGCCCGAGCTGTCGATGATATATGCAATACCTTGATTGATCGGCAGTCGGGTTCCAGTTCTGACGTTCCGACAGGAGCTGTATGTCACTAGTGTACATCAAGGCCGAGAAAATGTCTGGAAGAGTTTCGGGAAGTGGAGGATAATGGGCTCTTTTTAGACTTGGCCGAGCAGGCCCATAACAAGCAGGAGAAGGGACATTGTGGTATTGGGGTGGCTGCTGAGGCTGTTATAGTGGTGGTGGTGGTTGTTGTGACTGTTGGGGAGCTTGGAAAGGGGGTCGGGGAGCTTGCGAAGCGGAGAACTAGTGGTTGCGTGGGGGTTGCTGGAAATGGGGTGGAGCGGACTGGTTTGGGAACTGAACAGCCTGCACCTGCTCATTGGTTTGAACTCCCTTAGTAACAGGGCCCTGTGATTTTCTTGTGGTCTTGGATTTCTGAGCCTCAAATAAGGAATGGATGGAGGAGTCTTTGAACTGGGTTTGTGTGAACCGGGCTCGAATGTACAACTGGTGCGTATTCGATATATCGTTCATTGCGAGAATATTCCGGAACGTAGGTGTTGCATTTGAAATCAACAATTTTACTTTTTCTTCTTCCGGGATCTGCTCGGGCACACGTGAGGCCATCTGCCTCCATCTATCTGCATAAGTGGAAAAATCTTCGTCTGGCTTCATCTTCTCTGCTACTAAGTCGGTGAAGGAATACTCCGGGCCCACCCGGTCTTGGAACCTTGTTATGAACTTCTCCTTGACCACCTTGAAACTTTTCGCCTCCTCCAAAGGTAAAGTATAAAACCATTCTAACGCCACCCCGTCCAACGACCGGCGAAAGAGATATGCCATGAGGCGCTCATCATGATGGAACTGCGTTGATTCATATAGAAACTCCCTTATGTGAACGAACGGGTTGCCATTCCTGTCGTACTTACGATATATAGGGAGCTCCGACTGGGGTGGGAAGCGAATGTCCCGAAAATTAGGAATGGGGACATCGGCGAGAGACTGCGGGCTGACCCGCTTATTGGGGAGGTCAATTTGCTGCTGCATAGCAGCCCATTTGTCGAGAAGTTCCCATTCTCGGGAAGGAGGAGACACAACAGGAAGAATTGAACCAGTATACGGAGCTGATGGATAAACTAATGAAGGGGGAAGCCCATAAGATGGATAATGGGCCAGGGAAGGGCCCATATCCGCATGAGCCAACTGGGCAGCCCCTGGTTGCAGTCAGCCGGGGCCACAAGGGCCTGCGGCGCTAAAGAGACAGTGGTGTATGGATCAGAATAAGAACTCAAGGGGATCTGGGTCTTCCCCTTGTCAAGAGGTTGGTGGGCCGAGGTAGAGGCTTGGCCTGCCTCCATGCCAGGAAATCGGAGGGTCCGAGGATGAATATGAGTGAGATCGATGGGCGCAGTGGAAGCAGCCCCTAAACCAACAACAGAGATGAAGTGGCGGCAGCAGACACGCCATGAGATGGAACTGAAGACGGGACATCTGGCCCCTGCAGAGCCTGTCGAAGGAGATTGAGCTGAGTGGGATCTAACTGGGCCATCATGTGAAGAATCTGGTTGGCCGAGTTCTGAGAGGAAGAATCAGAAAGGGAGGGTTGAGCACCCTCAACAACAACGGTTGGGAGAGGAGGGGCGGTCCCCTCTCTCCCCTGCACATGGGCGACCCTAGGCGGGTCCTCCAGAAGTGCCTGAGGGAGAGAGTCCTCATGGGAGTGAGAGAAATTGTAAGAAGACATGGTGGGTGATGAGTCGAATAAAGGATTGAAATAGGAATAGAAATGAGAGCTGCCCCTAGGAGAAGATCCTGAGGGTGTGAAGCAACTCCACATGCAACACCCACCGACACCAAAGAACAAACCTAAACGACCTTCTAAACAACCAAACAATCAATCAAATGCACACAGAAAGAGAGGAGAGAAGAGGCAATCAATTTGACCAACCAAGTTTATATGATGCACGACAAGTTTTAACACTTCTCCCTTTTAGAACCTTAGTGGATTAGTTAAAATGACAATTCTCACAACCACACAGGTGCCTAACAAGGGTGGAATGGGGAACTTGGTTGACTCTAAAGGGGACTCCCTCTCACGGATGCAACCCTAGACTGGTGTGGCAAGGTACAACCTGCCCGGCGTCCGTGTGGGAATCCACGGCTCACGGGGTCTTACGGAGGTCCCGGGTAAGGTCACCTAGTCGGCTCCAAGGAATATGGAGACGAGAGGATCCCCTACCAAGGTAGGAATGCAACTAGTATGGAAAAGTATGAATGAATCCTATGTGCACCGGAGTGCATGCAAGAATCTAGCCTAGATCTAGCAGACAATGATCAAACAAATAAGAGAAATATGACAATGATCATGCAATCATCAAATAGCAAACAGAAGAGATCAAAAGCACCAAATCAGCATGAAATGATAATCAAAGTGAAAGGCTCGGGTGCACTGTAGCACAGATAGACAGTCTATGGCAGACCGCTCAGGGAGGCGATGGTCCAGGGCAGGACCATTCAATGGCAGGGACTAGCAACAAACTGAAATCGAACAGAAACTGAAATGAACTGAGATAGTGAAACTGTGGGAACAGGAGCATACCTGACGGAACAGTCTATCGACAGACCGTGCACACTGTTGAACGGTCCTGAAAGAATCATGGAACGTTAGCAAAAACCACCAGTGTATGGGTAGAAATGTACCTGAGCCAGTAGTAGTACACGGTTTACACCAGACCGTGGGAACCAGTGAACGACCCAAGGAGGACCGCTGAATTGAACAGGCTCACAGAACAATCAACACTGGGATCAGAACAGAACGGCCAGTCGAACGGCTGCGCTATGATCTGAACGGCTCTGAGTTAACCGTGTAAACCCCAAAGGACAGAAACGCCACGTGGACGAAACAACAAACCTGAAACCACTCAAACGAAACCCTCCAAAGCACAAAACACAGATCATCAACACAATAGCACGATGAGCACTAGACATCCCACTGTGATCGCCAAAAAATGGGATGTTGACATGTTTTTCCACCGTTCTTTCTTCTTACCTTGCCTTTTCTAAAAGCAAAATATAAAGACAAGCAAAATGAAAGAAAGAAAGAAAGGGTGGGGAAGTGTGTGTGATCGTGATCGCCATCAAGATACCAAAATGCAAAAGGATGCACCCGTACGTTGGAAAAGGGAGACACTTGCCTCACAACAGCACTACAGGAATACATGGTCCTGGAAGAACCGTCCTGTGAATCGCACGGTCGCTCGACAGACCACTCCCGAGTGCTGGGAAGAACACGGGATGAAGCCTAGTTCACGACGGGACGGGCCGAAGAAGGCCGCAGGAAGAAGTAGAACGGCTCGACGGGGACCGCTCTCCTATTCAGACGGACGGAAGGAAGACCATTCAGTGCGACCAGGTTTCAAGTTGTAGGATCTGATCCTCCACCCCTTCCGGCCGGCCAGAGGGGATGGGCCTTGTGCTAGGATGATGCTGACCTGCAAAACAACGTGAAGAACACAAAAGGGAAACCCAAATCAGTCCTGCGAGGTGTAGTAACTATAAGAAAGAAGAGAAAAGCAATGCAATGACATGGAGTGGGGGATACTTGGGAGGTTTTTAAACCCCTATAGGGCGTGAAAACAATAGGAATGGTGTATAGAATGAGATGCAACGGTGACAAACGCGGGTGCAATGTGATGGGAAAGAGCATGCAAAGAAGGAAAAGACGGTGGGACGACCAAATAAGGACTCAAAACACAAAGCTACTCCCTGAACCGGAGGCTTAGAAGGATGTAGAAAGCCTCCCTCCCTGACTGTAGGTCGCTCAAGAATGCGGCAGGGCTTCACCGTAGACCTTAGATCTCCCCCCATTCAAGCCTAGACTGTGGGTCCTATTTATAGAGCCCTGAAAGTCTAGCCCCGGAATTGGGGTTTCAAGTGGAAATTAGGTCGAGATAATGAAACAAAATCCGTAGATAAAACTCCCATCTCCCATCTAGTTCAAATGGCACCCCATTTGGTGGAGAATCCGCGAGAAATGGATGGGGGAAGTTGGGGGTTTGACCACGGATGGAGAGAGAAAACTCATTAAATCTTCGGGAATCAGGCCTGTACGCGGTCGAGCAATAGACCACCCAGACCACTGCACGGTCTGATGCTAGACCGTTTAAGGCTATCGGTGGAAAATAAATAAACCAGAAAATAATCCAATTATCCATCGAACTGACCGACTTCTTCGGTGCTGGACTCTTGATGATTGAATGGTCTATTGCTAGACCACTCAATGCGTTGAACGGTCCATTACCTGGCCGTCCACCATGTGTTAGTGATAAATCCAAAGGATTAAAATAAATAGATAATTATCTAAAAATCTAACGAATTGAGGACTCTGGGATTTGGACGGTCTAATACCCATCCGCTCAATGGGATTGAACGGCTGGATTGAGACCGTGCAGAAGCTTGTCGGTGGAAATTTAGAAAACCCAGTAAATATCCAATAAATCATTAAACGGTTCAAAGAAGACCGCCCAGCCACCGGATGGTCGGACGATAGACCGTGTATGTCCTGGACGCTTGAACTTCATAAAAATGAGCAAAATCAAGGCCCATTAAGCCCTGATTAAAATAGACCTAGTCAGGGAGGGAGGTACCCATGAAATAAGTCCATGGGTATGCCTGGAAATAGCCCAATGAGCGGTGGACAACTCGAGGCATCAATAAAAGGTGGTAAGAGAAATGACTCAACTCATCGGCAAAAAACGGGTGTCAACAAATGGCGCGTCACTCGATACTACAACTCAAGAGTCCGAGACAGACATTTCCAGCCAGGGGACTTCATCCTGAGAAAGGCTGAGGCCTCTCGACCACTGGAAGCGGCGGGGAAGCTAGCCCCTAACTGGGAAGGCCCCTATCGAGTGGTCGAGACGCTAGGGAAAGGAGCGTATCGCTTGTCCAGCATGGAAGGAGCACTCGTCCCTCGGACATGGAACGTGGCAACACTTCGAAAGTTCTACTTTTGAACATATGGCAAACATGCACATGTGAGCAAAATAGAATAAACGCCATTCTTCTCTTTTCATTAAACTCTGGTGTACCTCAAGTAGGCCGCAACCAATACAATATATAGTTCAACAAAAAGTAAAATTACATCCACTGGTACTATGACACAAGCAGAACACTCGACCAACTCGGTAAGCACTCCTGCGTCCAGCCACTGACTCTGCCTAGTGCGGAAACTGGCTCGGATAAAGGATAGCCTTCCCCGTTGGTTTGAGAAGCTCGGAGGAAAGGTGCCAGAGGGATTGGAAGGACAACAAAAAAAGAAGAAGGGGGAAGTCGACCCAAGACAAATGAAGAGGAAGCTTGAGAGAGCTCCCCTTCTAGGCGATGGGATCGATGAGAAAGGAGGGAGCTTAAAGAGCTTCCCCTCCCTTCAGGATAGCGTCGGCGGGTCAGGGACAGGAAGGCGACATGCTCCAGCATGTCGAACCCTCTCCCAAACCAACCTCCAACTATCGAACCCTCTTCCAAACTGGAGTAGCAGGAGCTTCCCTCCTACTGCTGTTCGCATCATCGTCTTCTGAAGCGCTTTCCATGCTCCGCTGAGATCGACATCACAACACTTCGCAGAAAGGGAAGAAGGAGAAACCGTCAGGGATGGCCTTAAGCGATGAAAGGAAGAGGAGACGCGCCTAGGACCTTTTATAGGCCGAAGGGGGAGCTGATCACCTTAAATGACTCTCCTTTTAAAAACATGCTAAAGGAGCCTTCTCTGAGACGGTTACCTCATTTCCCAACATCCCCCCCAGCGGGACGCGCGAAGCGGCAAATCATTTAGGGCGGCATGGAAAAGCGGAAAGGTGCCAGTGCCATGTCAGTTATATGACAGATCGGCACGCGTAATATCTACAGAGAAAATCGGTGCCTTCCCCAACAACTACAGATATGGTAGTCAAATCATGCCAAAAGTGGTAAGGAACAGTCATGTCAGCACTTAATATTGCCGCTATTATACTTTCCAAAAAAATTTTCTCGCAACTACATAAGGGAAAAGAAAAAGAAAGAAAGAGCTTGTACATCAGGCCTCGGGCCCATCTCGAGGCTCAATAGACGAGGGCCCCTCAGCACCAGATGATCTGCCCCCGGTACTCTCGGTGACGGCCGACCTAGGCGCTGACCCCACCTGCGTGGGAACTATCTCGGTCGTGTGCCCTCCTGAGGCTACTAGAGTTGGCGATCGCTTGAGCGAGGTCAAGGCCGCCCGACTCTCCTCTTCGCTCGACGTATAGTGGGAGGAGTCGGTAGAACCCCAGTCCGAGTCATAGCGTTACCCAGAAGGAAAAATGAGCCCAGAAGTCTGGGCCTTAGCCTCTATGATGGCCCGATTGAAGCCTTAGGAGAAACCCTTCCGAAGGCCCCGACGGTAGCCCGACTCATAATAGGGGAAGGTAGTCCTCTGAAGAGCCGCGTGATAAGCCTCTAAGCATTTATGTCACTCGAGCGCTTCCACCCCGGCTAACTCCACCTTCCTCCCAAGCTCGGCTATCCTCTGTTCTGACTCGGACATCCTCCTCTCGGCCTCGGCCCGTGCATCCTCGGCCCCCCAGACTCGGTCCTCGAGCCCCTCTCGCTCGGCCTTCCATTGCTCATCGCGCTCAACCTAAACTCCGTGCTCCGCTTCCAGGAGCTCATTCTTCAGATCGGCCATACGACGGGCCTGGGCCAACTGCTCAACCAGCGACCGAGCCTTTGCCTGGCTCAACTGCACCTGTGCCTGGAGCGGGGCCACTTCTCGACGAAGAGAGAGCCTCACGCTCCGACTCCGCCTGTGCCCGCCCGAGCCTACGCATCCACCGCCTCGGCCCCCAGCTGGGCCAAGACTAAACCACCCTCCATAATCCGCTCGAAAAGTGCGGAGGGGGGACCTTTCCTGAGTTATCCTCGCGTGGCTCCCGAAGCTATGGAGTGGCACCTCCGATATAGAAGGGCCCGGACACTAAATGTACTAATTGAGGGAGGAGAGACCCCCTCCGGGGCGATCGGGATTGGGGCGCCTCCCCCGAGCATCCCCGCCTCGGGGGCCCCACCGGTTAGCTCGGGCTGGGCTACCTCACCGCGTACCTCCCCGGCCTCGGTCGGCTGCGACTGAGTCGCTTCATCCTGCGACCTTCCAGCCTCGACCGGCTCGGACCGGACTCCTCCGTGTGGCGCCCCCTCTGTTCCGCTCGGCGCCCCGACAGGAAATTGAAAAAGAAAATTGAAAGCTCTCATGTTGATAATTTTTCATGTGAAAAATGTGCTGAGTTTGAGAAATTAAATAAGTCTTCCAGGCTTGAGGTTGTTAGTTATAAAGAAACTATTTCAATTCTGAAAACTGAAAATAAATCTTTACTGGCAAAAATTTCAGAACTTCAACAAATGGAAAAAGATAATGAGAATCTGAAAGGGATGAATCCTGCTATATCTCAAAAACTGCTCCTTCTTGAAAAAGGGGAAGTTATTCTGAATGTTGAAAAATCTGAAAGGCTAAAGGAGCTAAGATATGAAATTTAAAGCTTCAAGAACATGAATGAGAAAACTGTTGAATTGGAAGAGGAGTTGAAAAATCTGAAAAGTGATTTGTCTAAGTCCGTCAACTCAAATGAAACCACGAATGCAATGCCTAATGAAAAAAATGAGTTTTCAAAAGAACAAACGTGAACACACTTCAATGAACGGAAACTCATTTGAAAAACTCCAAAACGAAAATAGGGCTTTGTTAATTCAAATTTCCTTTCTTGAAAGTAGATTGAAAAATCTTGAAAAAATTGAAAAAGAAAAATGTGTGATTGTTGATGATTGTGACAAATTACACATTCTAGAACAAGAAATTGAGAGTTATCAAAGCGTTAACTCTTTGTTGAATGAGAAAATTGTGTCATGTGAGGAAGAATTGATTAGCACTGAACTGCATATCTTGTCACTTGAAAATGAAGTCAAGAGTTTGAATGAATCTTTGTCTTTATGTGATAAAGAAAATGAGAAACAGAAAAATGTCAATGATCATTCTTGTATGTATGCTGAATCCTCAATTGTTAAAGATAGTCATGCATCAAGAAAAAGGAGGAATGTTTCATGCTATTACTGCGGGAAAATTGGTCATGATATGTATGATTGCTCTTTGATGAAATTTGATGATAATGAGGCATTAAAATCAAGAATGAAAATGGTTGATGGCCCTAAGAATCATGAAAAACCCATAAAGAAAAAACTCAATGATCATTACTTTTATTGTGGGTTACATGGTCATGTGTTTGAAAAGTACTTTACAAAGAAAAATGATGATGAATGGTCTCTCAAAAAGAATTTTTCATGTTATTATTGTGGTGAGAATGGTCATTTAATGGATGACTGTGCCACAATGAGATTTGATGATGATCGCTGTGCTAGGAAATATAAGAATCCATCTGTTCATGGTAGAACTAACCCCTCGGGATCCAAGATGGCTTGGGTACCCAAATCTCCAAAATGAGAATCTGTCTTGTAGGGGTGCCTCGAGGAGGAAGAATCTGTTGATAAATGAAGATCCTTCAAGGTAAGAGAAATGATGAGCTTTACTGGTAATGAATTTGGTACTGGTTCCTTTTGGATAATTCAACTCAGGTGAGAGTTTGAGTTTTAAGATAAACAATGTACTTCTAATTCCAAATCTACTGTCATGCTAACTGTCCATGCTTATTAGGTAGCATGTTGTGTAAATAAAATCAAATCTGACATTCATCTGAATTCATATTACAATCTGTTGACTTTGGTAGTCATGAAGAAAAATGGCTTTATTTTTGAATGTCTCTGTCTGTGCTTAATGTCTTTCACACTTTTGCTCATTTTCTGCAAATAACGATTCAATTCTTGAATGCTTCAGTTTGAACATAAAATTCTTCACACTTTTAATCACCTTTTTGTAAATAACAGTTCACATGTGCATATATATTTCACATACGCATTTTCATGCTCATACCATGCATGTCCATGCATATTTGTAGATAGAAATGATTTCCAATCATCCTTCAGTTTACATGCATACATGTGGACGTCGAAAAATGTCGATGATGATCATACGGCATGCACGTCTCGACACTCGAGAGCAAGCCGAAGATGAAAATGTCAAATAAACCTCATGCCTCGCCCGATCAGGATGAGGACTCGCTTGGTGGTCCGCTAGCCGATGAGGGAGCCCCCCCCGGGCGGAAGATATGGCCACAACTCTACAGCCGGCCGTGCCGAGAGCTGAATCAAAGAAGAGTCGGGGACTCCGACATAGCCCGACGTGCACCGAAAGTCACGCAGAGTCTGGGACCGGGCCCCAAAGGCTGCGAATGGAACATTGTAGAGGTCATACATAGCAACCGGAACCTTCCGGGAATGTCGACATTCACGTAAAATGGCCGCGACTTCGAGAAGAATTCGTTTAGTGCTTAAAACGGCACGAGGGGGCTTTAAAACGGCGTGCCCCCCCCCCTTAAAACGGCGCGCCCCCTTTGGGATGTGGCGCCGTTTTAACCCATTTTCTTTTCATTGGCTACACGGCGCGCCCCGAAGCCCCCCTTTGATGCTTAAAACGGCGCCCCTTTGAATATGGCGCCGTTTTAACCTTTTAACCCCTTTCTCTGAAGCGCTTCCTGGCGAGCAACCGACCCATCCCATCGGCATTACGGTCCCCTGTTTCCTGGGAACTGCACGACGACGAACAAGCCTGAAATGGCTAAAACGTCTGCTTCGATCCGTTGGGCATCCAAGCATGTTCTTCAAATGGAAACTCTCGAGCCACGCACTGTCGAATGCTTGCTCCGTCAGCCGGCCGCCCATTCCCCTGCAAATGATGAAAGCAAACGTGGCTAGCGGTGTACATGCCAGCGAAGGGGGAGGCCATGCCTCTACCCCTCTCCCGGTCACACTGTAGCCGCGGCAGAGGTGACGTCCACGACAACGGCTCTCGACACGGCGACACGGCAGAGGCGTTGCAGGCGAAGCAAGATGGAAAGAAGAGGAAATAAAGAGAAATAAGGGGGGGGGCTCTCCCTTCGACAGGGCCACTGGCCCCTATAAAAATCCCACCACGGGGAACTTTGATCGCGAGGGAGAGGAGGGACAACTCTTGGAAGCTTGAAAGGCAGAAGCTTTCTTCTGAGAGAAATCCCTTGAAGCCCGAAGCCTGTGCGAAGAAGAAGAGAGAAAGAGTGGGAGAGAAAGGGGAGGAAGAGTGAGAGCCAGCCGTGTGAGGGTGGGTCATTGTCTTTCCCCTCTCCCCTTGTATTCTACTCGGCGACGTCCAGCCCCGATGTAGCTCTTCTGTTTAAATGGAAATGAAGCATGGGGCCTTCAACCCCGATCCTCACTTATCTCCCTCATGAAACCCGATTTTGATGCTCGCTCATCCCTTCCCTTTTGCAAGTCTATATGTTTCCGTCGGATCATATATGCATAGATATATACATATGTATCTGTAGATAGATATATACGTATGCATGCGTTAACTTCATTTTACTGCTGTCCCTTGGATCTCCCTTCCGCCGTGTTCTTGTGCCGACTTCGGCTCTCACGCGGTCTTCAGCCACGCGATCACGGCAACCCTCGGGTCGTCGGAGTTCCTTTGTAGGTTGGCCCTCAGGACCTCCGGCCTCGAACGGGGGAGTCGATACGATCGCAACAACCCATGGGTCACCGGTTTCCCTTGTAGGCTAGCCCTCGGGATCTCCGGCCCCTAATGGGGTAATTTTACTGGTGTCGTTGCTTATGCACACACCGGGATGTTTCGGGGCCGTCGGAGTTCTCTCCGCATGGCGCGCCCCATCTTTTCCCCCAGACCCTTCCGATCTAGGGGAGGTGCTGCCCGATTTTCGTCAGGGTCAAGAACATACAAGAACACCAAGAACAATGAATAAATGTATCATAGAATTTGCCCACGGGTGAAAGAAAAGAAACACACAGTAAAACTCTGTGAACTGAACCCCCCCTGAACGAACACTTAAGCATCCACGCTAATCCACCTGAATAAACAATTAAAATGTTTAAATCTTATTTCTGTAAACATAATCCATCCATAAGATGAACAACTAATCAATAAACCGGCTTATAGTTTAAAGAAACAAGAAACATAGCATAAAAGGGTCGAGATAAAACCTCTTTGAAGCTGTCCCGGCGTGGCCTAATCCGGCGCGGTCACCCCTCACCGCGCCGATTTAACACCACTCTCGTAACCCCCATTTCCTTTGAACGCTAAAACGGCGCCCCCCCCATGGGAGCCTCTCTACCCGGCGCGCCCTTCTACCTTGTTCAATCATTAAAACGGCGCGCCCCGTTGAGGCCTCTACCCGGCGCGCCCCATGGCACCCCCCCTCTTTGTTCAACCCTTAAAACGGCGTGGCCACAAAACCGGCGAACCGCCCCCCCTTAACGTCCTTAAAACGGCGCGCCTCCTCTCCATCTCTTTCACTGTTCACCTTAAAACGGCGCCCCCATTTCCTCCCTTGGACCCTAAAACGGCGCCCTCCTCTTGATACTAATCTGGCGCGCCCCGTCCCCGTTGCTTCCTTAAACCGGCATGAGAGAAAAGAATTAAAGCTAATGAATAAAACTGATCAAAAGTTTTCCCTCCACTATAATCCAAATTTTGTTCCGGGGGCGCTGCCCCCGAAAACCCCCGCAAGGGTCGCTGCCCCCTTGACCCCCGCGACCTGACCGCGCAGGTCGATCCGCGTGCGAGGGCGCACGTTGTCAAGTTTCGGGCCTTACACTTAACAACCCGCTCCCCCGGACTGTGTAATGATGCCCCGTGGTATCGGACGTTGACCTCGGGATCCCCGACATGGTCATGATCCGTGCACCTCTTGGGCCGATAGTTCATCAGCTTGACCCACTTCTTTCGGGATCCGATCCCGCACCCACATGAAACGTGCCGTACCTACGGTAGATATCCGAATGTCTTTGTTGTTACCTTCGATGCTTCGAATACGGACTCTCGACCGGATATTGGATGGTCCTTAGTGACTGATATATATATATACCGGGATCTAATCCCGCACTTTCATTAAATTCGCCGCATTCGCAGCAAGTATTTGTATGGTTTTGAACACCGTTTTGCGTACCGATGCGGAGGGTTTAAATCATGTCAACCCAACTCGCATGCTTTAATGAAAAATGATCTTTAGGTCATTTGACCCCTTTTCTTGGCAATTAATCAGAGGTCTTCCCTTCTCCGAGGGGATGTAATTAACGTCGTGGCCTTTATGGCGCGGCGGGTCTCCAGTCCCGACCCGATATCCACAATCGTCTGATCAGTCAGATGGAGCGCACCCCGGGCTTCGGACCACTCCAGTCTCGAAGCCCGAACACATTGTCACCTAGGTGACTGGCACGCCCTCGCACTAGATAAACCGATAAAAAGAACACCGATATCCCACGATATTTTCACCCAACGAAACCTAGTGCGTCCCACAAGCTGGCACGCCCGGTGGGACAAGAGATGTCGAATCGATATAACCACCGATATCCCACAATATTTCATACCCCAAAGAAACTTAGTGCGTTCCACAAGCTGGCACGCCCGGTGGGACTGGACTACCTCTCATCTTTTCGCCAAGATTAGGGGCCCAATGGCCTTTTCCGAAGTCTTAACTTCCGCATTTTTGAAATTGCAGGAGGGATCCATTTCTGAAGAACCAATGGCTGTCACTTTCGGTCCATTGGTTGTGGCGAGCCATGCGGAGCATGGCTACTTGG